>CM077248.1:24994623-25677123 GCA_039654775.1 Spinibarbus caldwelli | reverse complement strand
ACCCTCCACTTTGCACTATTTAATAGCTAAATGCTTTTTTTCCAAGCTTCAAAATTGAGATGTATGTCATAAAATCGAAATAAACCTTTACACGTGTTTTTTTGGGGACTTCATCTTATGCCTAGTTTTTTTGAACAATTAGAGCACAGAGTCATCAAGAATATTATCAAGCTCTTCTTCAAACAGACTGGATGACCGATGTCGATATTATCGGTCTCTTCCCAAATATCTACAGTAAAGAACAATACCTTGCAAAACTTTTCAGTTGAAGTAATGTGCAAAATATAACTGCATAGTAGTGAAAAGTAGGAGCTTCGCAATTGAGTTATAAATTTCATGGTTCACTCATGACATATAAAAACATATGTATTAAGGATATTAGATTCTGATTGGTCAATCACTGTATTCTGTGCAAAGTTTACAGTCCTTTCATTCATGCACTTACCCATGATCTGGTAAATAGTGGATAAAAGTCCCTCCAACAACAATGGCCACAGAAATGCCAAAGAAAAATGCCAACCTCATGTTCCATTCATCCACAAAAGAGTCATGATGATGGAAACCATGGAAATCTGGATTCTAAAAAGACAAAGATGAATATTTGCCATTTATAAACTTAAACAAATTAACACAAATATCACTGCAGCAACAGAACAGAATAGAAACATAGCAGGCACAGCTTTGCAATATGCAATACCATGCATATAGTAAATAAAAATTGGAGTTGGATCATACAGTGCACAATGTAAACATGCACCACGTCAAACTTCATACAGTTCAGACTGAGATTTTATTGAGCAGCCTAAAAGTATTCAATCCCCGCGTGTCAATTAACCCACTGCTAATTACTTTCCGTGTATCATACCCATGCGTTTACGGTCCTCTTACCTTCTCAAACGGGCTGACCTCTGCGTGTCCATGACTGTCCTGAGCAGCGGGAGACACGGGCTGCAGATCAGACGCCACGGCCGCTCCAGACGCGCTGGTCTTCGGCGTCTGCGACACACAGCGGCTCCCGAGCGCCGAGCTCAGTCGAACCCGGGACAGGGTGGGCCAGACCCGGCTCAGGCGTGAAGCCATTTTCCCCGATTTCGCTGTACTCAGAAGCTGTTTCGAGACAGACTACTGTTCCAGGTTATTTATTCCGGGTTAAAATGAGGTTCTGTAAGTTTTCTGCGATCCTTACCGCCACCCGGTGTCACGGGTGTATTATAACACAAAAACGGCCAGTTGTAGGAACCATTGCCAAACAGCAGGTGCCTCTGTTTCGATTTCTTGTGTTTACAAATCTGAAATGGATCTGTAGAATCATGTTTAAAAAATAACAATGGCTTGGCAGTATTATTTTCTAAACTATTCTACGCTTTATAAATATGTCCACATCGTGCATTACAGAATTCCTGTGCAGTATGTCATTTTTTTATACATTACTAACCCATGTGTGCAATACTCATCATATTTTCTGTACTCTCTGCACACACATATACACCTCTGCACAGTATATTAGCTCTCTATACTTTTAATATTAATCTGTATAAACTCTTCTTCTGTAATTCTGTTTTGCTTTATGTAGATTGTTATTCTGTGAGTACCAGAAGTTTCTGTTAAGTCAAATTTCCTGTGTGCGTAAGCACACTAACAGGTGTGTAACACTTCTAAATTTGCATAAAAATGCTTTTAAACATGCACTTGGGAAATGGCTGATACAATATGATTTTAAGCAAAAATTTATCTCTAAGGTACATTTGTGTGCCATTCAGTTGTCTTCATGGGTTTGTTATCTGACTGCAGAAGCAGGAAGTTGTCAAAACCACAGAAGCTTCAGCTCTTCAACATGTTCCTCCCTCACAAGAAATCCAGTTTACATGCATGAACTTTTGCGAATCTCTTTGTCTCAGATTTAAAAATATGCATGAACACATTCTGGTGCTGAAGATTAGACCATCAGATCCTTTTTGAATTCACCACAATAAGACATCTTGAAAAATGCTTAATATTTATTCAGTGTACATTTAGTCTTGATAAGGTTTTGAGTAACTTAGGAGTCAATCAGATATTTAACAACTACAGTACAATACTTTTCAAAAAGTGTGATGAAGTGTACAAAACATTACTATTTAACAAGCTATTAACAAACGCTGACAATTTTAAAAAGTATCCTTTAAACGGCATGAGGTCTTGGCATCTAGCAAAAATAACTTTCCTTCATTCAAATCAGTCTTAACTTTGAGGAAGAGAGTTTTTTTTTTTCTTCTGAGGTTAAGGTATTTCCATATCTCCATTTGTAGACAAACGCTTGTCAGATTCACACCCTCCTCTGCTTTCCATGTTTTCTTTGCTTTCCTCATCCTGCTCATCTGATTTCTGCTTCAAACGTAGTCCTGGATCCTTCTGCGAAGGGATGCGAAAGCTGGAAAAAGATCCGCCTCCTGAGGGCCGTTTTTCTAGATGACGACACAAACACAAGCAAAAAAAATATAGAGAAGTTAGAGGGAGTGTATTTATTATGAAATCAGAAAAACAACGGTGAATTATCTTAAAGGAGTTGTCTTAAGGGAATGAGGTTATGAGCATTTTTTCTCTGAAACCACAGTGAAAACAGACCTAGATTGCATGCCACTTTAACTTCCTACTCAAGATATGCTGAAATGTCAAGTTAAACCAAAAATCTTGATTACATATATAACGTTTTAGATGAATCTTCTCAATATCAGACAAATTCAAACCATGAAGCATAAGAGCTGATGAGGTTATAGTCTTGTTAACGTTGTGAATTAGATTGTGTTTTGTGTCTTGAAACTAACCTAACCCTAAGGTAGTGTGCATACCTCCTGGTCCAATAGGATGCATTAATCTGTTCATCTGAACATTCCAGTGTTTAACATTGGTGCTGGCCTGACGAAGCTTTCTTTGAGCAGCCTGTCAGAATAAAACAATACAGATTTAGCTAATGTTAGCATCAGTACATTAACTGAAAATATTACTAATGAAAGTATTGCAAAAATACAATGCTGTTCAGAAGTTTTGGGTTTGGTAAGATTGCTTAAAGTTTTTGAAACTTATGCACACTGCAGACTGCAGTTATTTGATAAAAAAAAAAACAGTAATATTGTGATATATAATTATTGAAAAAAATGTGAAAAAAGTATATTAAAAAAAATTGTAAAATGTCATTTATTCCTGTAATTACTCCAGTCTTCGGTGTCACATGATCCTTCAGAAATCATTCTAATATGCTGATTTGGTGCTCAATAAACATTTCTTGTTAATATCACAAACAATTGTGCTGCTTAATATTTTGTGGAAACCGTGATGCATTTTCTGATTAATAAAGTCTTTTTTCTATTAGATTTTAAAAAATGTTAACATCTTTACTCACTTTTGATCAATTTAATGCATCTTTGCTGTCTTTATGAATAAAAGTATTCATTTCTTCAATAAATACATAAACAAACAAACAACCACTTTAAAATGATAGTGTAGGTCTTGGATTAATGGCAATGTTGGTCCTGCATTAAAAACAACAACAAAACCAAAAACCATACAACCAAAACCATACAAACTATAATATATAAATCTGAGCTATTCTCTCTGCCCTTGTTTAGATCAAAACACCATCGCAAAACTCACCACCACATCCTGGTCCACTCGGTGGCGATTGGCTCTGACCTCCTCCAGCTCCCTCTGTGCCTCCTCCAGAGATCGAGACTTACTTTCCATTTCCTGTTTGAGCTCTTGTTTCTCCCGCTGGGCACGCTGGATATAATCCTCCTGCTCCTCACGGAGAGACATAAGGGCCTTCATCTTCTCCTCTTCCTCAGCCAGTAGCCTGTAACAATGAGGCAGTGAGCGATCAAGCACAATGCGTTAAAACAATTTCGCTTTTTCATTTCATTAGTGATCTAGAAATACTGCAGAATCTTAAATATTTTATCATTAATTTTACATTTCTTTGTCTAAAATCTTTAAAAAAAAAAAAAAACACTTTATATTCAGTGTGGTCTCAGATTAAATGTGCACTCAGCTGTTATTAATATTTAAAGTGTTTTTTTGCTTACAATAGCTTATTGCATGCATGTATTGTAGAATGAATAGATTTGTAACAGTAGTAGAATCATATTGTATTTACTGACCTAGAAACAGGTTTTATTTGTATATATTATATATCATTATTATGTATATATTCATTTCTCTGGACAAATATATTTATGTTAAAAGAGCCTCTTCTGTCCATTACTTCCTCTGGTAACTTCCTCTTCATTAATTCCTGCATAACCTCATGCAATTTTACATGGGAGAGCTTGTTTTGTGAGACACACACAACCCAACACGTTTAATAGAAAATGCAAAGAGGGCACCAAACAGTCTGCAGATGAGCCACTGAAAAGCCCTGTTATAAACATCAGTGTGTTTGTGTGCGAAACTGAGCATGGGTGGGTTGCTCAACAGTGTTTGTGTGCTGCTGCTCACCGAGCCTGTGCATAGCGGAAGGCCTCTTCGTCCTGCCTGGCCTTGATTTCCTGTTGTAACGCCTCCTCTAGCCGCTGCTGCATGGCCTCCAGTTCTTTGATTCGTGTTCTCTGTCTCTCAGCCTCGGCCTCCTTTAGTGCCATCTCAGCCTGCATGCTCGCCCGCGCCTGCACACAACCAAACACACGTCAGATATACCTCACATTGACCTATCTTTACTCATCTATCAGAAATTAATTCAAAATGCTTTTACATTTACATTTATGCATTTAGCAGACGCTTTTATCCAAAGCGACTTACATTGCATTGAAGTTACAGTTTTTACATTTTATCAGCTCTTGCTTTCCCTGGGAATCGAACCCATGATCTTGGCGTTGCTAGCGCCATGCTCTACTATTTGAGCTACAAATGCAGTTTAGTTACTGCATTTAAACTGAATTCAAATTGAGGTAGCAAACAGGATGCAAAATTGCAATTTGTATTTAAATGTAAGGAAGCAAAAAAAATTTTTTTAGAAAAATTTACATTTTGAACGATAACATGACAGCCTTATTTTAAAGTTCTGAAAAAGGTAACATTTTGAAACAGACAGAAAGACAGACAGACAGACAGATAGATAGATAGACAGACAGATAGATGAACAAACCATAAATTTATAGATAGATAGATAGATAGACCATAGACAGACAGACAGATATATAACCTCTTCAGCCTCTTTGAGCTGGATCTCCAGGGCCTGCTGGAGTTGTTCGTGTTGCTGTCGTCTGCGGAGTTCGTCCTGCTCCAGCAGCGCCTGCGCCTGCCTCTGCGCCTCCTTCAGCAGCTCCAGCTCTGCCATTTTCCGCTCGCGCTCCTCCTGCAGGGCCCGTAAGCGCTGCAGCTCCTGCTCCTTTGCCTCTCGCCTCTTCTCTCTCTGTTCCCGTTGCTCACGCCGTTTCAACTTTAGGTCCTTATGAAGAGAAGTTTTACCCTCCACATGCAGCCGGATGGCTGTTTGGATAGCTGGCAGAAAAAAAGGAATACTATAAATACGAAAATTTAGCATTTTTGGGAAAACACTTTTTTTTTTTTGATTGGTGTCAAGGTGTTCTAAGACGTTTTTAGCCTTTTGCTATGCAGTTGCTCTGGTGTAGTGGGTGGTTTCTAGGTAAGTGCTTTCGGGCCCAAGTCTAAAAAAAAGTCTATGTGATAATTGAAGCTTAAGTTCATGGGATTTTTTTCACCTGTTTTATTATCCACCAGGTGAAAGTTACCTAGGTAAGTTCAAAAGTTTCCCTGTGCAGTTTCATTTTAGAAAGTCTCACAAAACACCCAGTGAGTAAAAAGTCAACATTCGAAATGTCACAGGTTTCCACTAACAAAGGCATTTCCAAACCACAGTGATGCATTATTTTTTTCTTTTTTTAAATATGTTTAAAGGTTACACAACAACAATGGCCAACTGTAAATGTAAAGAAAAGTGTCCTGATGAACAAGGTGTCTCTTGAAGAAAGGGAAACTAGACAGGGAAAGAAACATCTTCAAACTCTCCTTACAATTTACAAACAGAACACCTGACAAATTATCAAAAAGCCAAATCATAATGCATGAAGACCTGTAGTCCACTCCTGCCTCTGTTTGGTGTCAGATGCACTGAGTTCATAGGTCTTGGTGAGCGTCTTCAGACAGAACATACACCTCTTCCCATCTCTGTCAGGAAGAACCTTATATACAGAGCAGAGAAACATTTCACACATGGCTCTGTTGATCACAGAAACAGATGTTCTCTTTGTATTGTGTGTTAACGGACAGCCAATAACCAGCTAAAAATGCTGACAAGTTCCTGTGTCTCATGCATTCATGAGGTGGTACTGATACTACGCCACTATAGAATTATACCAGCTTTACTTCTAATAACAACACATGCAAACCACAGACACTTGTACCCTACCTCTACACAGCAGTTTCCATCTAGCTGAATGTTGCCTTTGCGGTCTTTGCGATCCTCACTTGTGAAGTAAATTAAAGTGCTGGGTCTGAGGGTGAACCAACGCTCAATCCAGTTTCTCCTCAACTGACCTTTCTTCCACAGATATCCCTGGTGTCAAGAAGCAAGGATTTTTTAAAATAAATAAATCAAATATACCCACAGACACATAATTGCACAAAGAGTATTTGCTGAAAGTTGTTGGTATTTCAATATGTACAAGTGTCACATAATGTAATGTTGTCATGTTTAACAGGATCTTTCTCATGCCGTGTGTGTGTTTAGGGTGTCTTAGTGACATACTACTGATATTTTAAAAGGATATTAAAACTTAATCACATTATTTAATAGATTTACCTTTGTTTAGTGTGTAACGCAAACCTTTATTTTTTATATATTTTTTTATTTTAAATGTTGTTTTTCATTGAAATGGTCAAAAATTATAATAATTCTAATTATAATCATAACATTGTTACAAAAAAAATTTTAAATAAATGCTGTTATTTTTTAACTTTAATAATAAAAATAAAAGTTTCTTGAGCAGAAAATCAGCATATTAGTATGATTGCTGAAGGATCATGTGACACTGAAGACACTGAACACAAAAAATTCACCTCTGTCACTGCAGGAATAATTTTCACTTTAAAATATTTTAAAATAATAAAAAAAAACTGTTATTTTAAATTGAATTTAAATATTTCACAATATTATTTTTAACTGTATTTTGGTGAGCAAAAAAAATATATATATATTTTAAAAACGTTAAAAAAAAAAAATCTTACAGACTCCAAACTTTTGAACAGTAATATATTTAGAACTTGAAATAATAGGTTGGTAATGATTAATTTTTTTTGTATTTTGCAAAGCTGTAACTACACAGAGGCTTGGGGTCAGGGTTGCCAGGTCTGCAAAACAAACCAGCCCAACTGGTACTCAAAACTAGGCCAATCACAGCCAAAACTAACCCAATCGGTTTCTGGGGAGTCAAAACCTCCTTCCAAGGGGTTCCTAATCTAAAATAACTAAAAGAACAACCCACAGCAACAGTATAAAAGTAGCCAAAGTATGCAGGAAAACTTGCGTGGACTTGGCAACACTGCTTAGGATAATGGTTTAAAAATCAACCATAAACAAAATCATATGATTTAGTCATGGCCCAGTTTCCTGAGAATGACATTACAACATAAAAGATTGATGATTATTAAATAAATACTAATATAAACAGATAAAGCTAATACCTCTTTCAACACATCACCCACTATTTCCCGGTACACCTCCTCTATTGCCATACTGATGGTTTCTTTGGCAAGGCCCCTCGTTAGTTTCCCAGAATTCATCATCTCCAGAAAGGCCCATACAGTGAAGCCGTTCTGCTGAACAGAATCTTGGGAAATGAAGTCTTCCAGTTCAACACAGTTCAGCTCAATGCTCATAGTCATGCAAAACTTCTTCAGTAAATATTCAACCTGTGAAAAAAAGCAATAATATTTACATATGAGACTGTGAAGATAAGAGCAGCCATCTGATGCTGCTGCAGTGCATTTACCAACCAGCTTCAATATACTGTGTTCAAACAGCACTTGTTTATTTTAATACTGCAACTACTATAATTGTTTTATGAAACACCAAAATTTATGTTTGTAAATTTATGTTTCTTTCTCCTCTTCTGTGAAACTGTCACAATTTACATTTGACCAACATTTGCAAAACAGGGCACAGGAAATCAACCAAGCTGCAAGACAAGAAACACCACAACGGCGTTGGGAAAACATACAAATTCACCAAAGACATAAAAGACAGAAAGAGAAAAAATTGCATTATTCTAACCATGTAAATGCAGCTGCCAAAAATGATATCTAAAAGTTTTGTAAACAGTTTGTAAAGGCTTGACTGTAGTATCTTATCAGCCAAATCAGCTCTAACATCTTCCCAGCGACAGCTACATTGCCCTTATTTCCTGACAAAAGCTATTTATAGAAAGCTAGTTTGAGGCACATATGGAAGCACTATGCTGTTCACAATGAAAAGCAGAGCGGGTACTGATGAACATGACAGGCTACTAGCGGATTTGGCCCTATGATTATATCTGAAACTGAAAAATCTGCTGGGCTTTTGATGATAAACTGTTTCAGTTGAAGAGGAAAAATAGAAATAAGCAAAAAGCATATAGCCAAATGGTGGTCCTGTGGTTAGCAGCAGGTTTATGGTGTATGGTGTGATTTATACTCAAGTTCTCAGCATTGAAAGAGTCTTGAGAGAGATAAAGGTACAAAACATATTCTAGTTTTAATAGGAGTAATATAAAGACTCAAAGTATTTGTAGACGTATTTGAGAGTCACACTTAATGTGTGAATATCATTTCAACAGAATTTTAAACTTTTAACTATCTGGTCACATTTTAGTAAATGTGTGACGTCGGTTCTCCTCAGGATAACCACATGTGAAGTTCATCATAATGAGATACAATAACGTCTGCCAAGATGACAACCAGAAACTGTCTAAATATTTTTGTCTTCACTTTGAACAATATATCTGTTGTTTATCATTTGAAACATAGCTAACTTCTTTAAGACAGATGGCACTTGGTTTGAAATTTTATCAAATAAAATGTATGCATTTTTCAGTGTGAAATAATATTCGTAGCCAATATTTAACACTTTCAGAATAATGAAACATCTAGTACTCATAGCAAAACTGTGTACTGATGGGCTTAAGGTTTCTAAAAATTGATCTAAATGACACAATGCATGAATCTCACCTCATCAGGGATCATGACCAGAGGATATCTGTCCTCCGAGAGAAATATGAACAGGCACCAGAGCCGGAAGGCGTCTTTTCCAGGTAAAACGCACTTTCCCTCTGGTCGATAGTTCTTCTTGGCAGTAAGAGTCCAGCAGAGCTCATCCACATTTTCTTTGACAAACGTGCCTTCCACCACCTAACACAGAGACGACAAACACTCAGTCAGAAACTGATTAAAGAAGAAATGCAAGAATGTTCATGGTACATGTTAGAGCAAAATGTTAATGTTGATAAAAAAAACAATATTTTATTTCCAGTTTGAGTTATACTGACCAGCAGATATACATGCACAAAAAACACATTGTCTTACACAGGATGACATATAAAGCCTATGTCTCCAAACACAATACATACTGTAAGAGAATAAGAGAGCCCGTGTACCTTGTCCAGGATGTATTTGTTGAGGTAGGGCATGTATCCCTGACTGGACACTGGACCGTCGTCATCATCCCTGAAGTGTTCCTCGAGAGCCGCTGGGTCGTGTGGGATACACAGAACCGTGTAAAGATTATGAGACAAGACCTGCAGAGCAATAGCACAGATCTTAAACAACATCATATACACAAAGTATTACATGAGAATTTATTGATCAAAGGAATTTATTGATTCTTTTACTATTCCATTAAGGAATAATTCACCCAAAATTGAAAATTTGCTGAAAATTTAGGCCATCAAAGAAGTAGAAGAGCTTCTTTCTTCGTAGGAACAGATTTGGAGAAATTTAGCATTACATAAATTGCTCACCAGTGGATCCTCTGTAGTGAATGGGTGCCGTCAGAATGAGAGTTCAAACAGCTGATAAAAACATCACAACAATCCACAAATAATCCACATGAGTCCAGTCCATCAATTAATGTCTTGTGACAAGCTGTGTATTTTCAAGATACAAATTCATCATTAAGACATTTTAACTTTAAACTTGCCAAAATACAAGTCCATAATTCATGATAACGTTTTCCTCCAGGGATAAAGTCCATTCCTTTTGTCCTGATATCAAAATTCACCAAAATATTTGTTTAAAAAATTGTTTTGGTCTGTCTTTCCCTGTAAACAGTGCTTGATATGCGCATATTTATCTCTTGATTGAAACAAGACAACTTTTTTCACTAGAAAAAACAATATTATGGATAAAGCAATAATTTACTAATGAATTTGTGTCATACAAACACACAGTTTTCAGTTCGAAAGATGTTAACTGATGGACTGGAGTCGTGGATTATTGTGATTTTTTTAATCAGCTGTTTGAACTCTTATTCTGACGGCACCCATTCACTGCATTCCATAGTTGAGCAAGTGATGTAAAGCTACATTTCTCCAAATCTGTTCAGATGAAGAAACAAACTCATCTAAATTTTGAAGGTGAGTAAATTTTCCACAAATTTTCATTTTTTGGGTGAACTATTCCTTTAAGCTTTACACCATTTTGCAGTTCAGAATAGGCCTGAAATTAGATTTTTAGAAGGATAAATATTTCATGCATCATTACAACCTCGAAAGGAAGCAGGCCACAGGTAGAAGTCTGCTCTATTTATACACACTCATTTTAGCATTCTCTGCTCACACAGAGGTTTGATTTAACCCACAATCATGGAATCAAAAGTCTTATTTAATTACATAAAAATATTTTAAATAACACCAGGCAAGATTTTGAAACGCATAATTTGCTGATAGACTCGCAACAGCAACAGCAGGGCTACATTGCATTACTTCTCTAACTTTGCTTGGGAACTTCTCTAAATGTTTCTTTGAAAATGACAGAGCTGACATTGTGGACTAGAGAGGAGTAGACCAAACCATGATTTTACAAAGTACAAAGAGTGTGATCTCACTACTCACATCCGGTGACCACCGTTCTCAAAGCTTAAGATTCAAAGTTGAACAGTTTGAGCTCATTTACAGCTTCAGACCCAACATGCCCAAGAGTCAGAGAGGCTCTGTTACAGCCGGTCAGCTTGAGATATGGACCGGACAAAACCTAATCATGGGACTGCAATCTCATGTATATGGTATAAGATCAGACATAACCTTTTTAAATGCAGAAATAAGAAGAAAAAATGAAAGAGAGAGAGGGGGAAAAAGAAAATAAGAATTTCCATTAAAACAATGTGACTATGAATGAACAGGTCTCTTCAGTCTTATAAATGGGCAATTGTAAAAGAAAACTTGTGACCCAGATATTCAGTAAGTTCACTATAGACCATGTGGCATAATGACACACAGGAAACGCATCGCAAGCAGTTAAAGCAAGTGCATGGCATCTTTTAAGCATAACATATGAAGAAAAAAAAAAACATGAAAAACCTTATGCATGAGTTGATTACTGATCCTTCTTTCTGTCCTCCAGATCAAGGAATATGTTAGTGCATTTTAAGACCTTGAGATGTTAGAACCATACGGGACCCCAATTTTCAGACTCCAACATCCGAAAGTTTTATCATAGTGCACGAATGGATTTGCAGCTCACCTTGAGTTGAGACTTGGACACCTTTCCACTCTTCTCCACATCTAGAGCGGTGAAAGCGTACCAAATGGACTTGAGCAGTTCTGAGCGCAAGTCCATGACTGCAGCAATTTTACTCTCCGTTTTTCCTTTTTTTCTCTGCCTTCTTTCTCTCGCTCTGTCGTTCAAGGCCACCCACACCCACAGCAAAAGTGTGCATCCTCCAACAGGCAAATCACACCCCCTGCTGGGCCAAAACGCAATCAAAAAGCAATAAAGTTCATCACGTTTTTATTTGAACTCAAAATAGAAGGCATCAAAGCAAAAATGGGTACGTAAAAGTACTTTCTGAGATCAATGAAGTGTTTTCTCACACAGAAATTATTACCCTTGCTGGAGTCATGTTAAACTTGACATTTTGGAACAAACCAAAGTGGTCTGTAAGAGCCAAATCCCCTTTCTATGTTCATATACAGCCTGTATCTGGGTCTATTTATAAGCTATGAAAGAGGAAGCACCCAATTGGCTTTGTGAAGACAAGTAACTAACTCTTTAAAAAAAAAAAAAATAAAACAAATAAATACATAAAAATAAATAAATAAATAAAAGATACATACACATATAGATATACTAGATAGATAGACAGAGACAGACAGATATGAAAGAGTGAACACAAGCCCCAAATGAAAGCCATTTGCAACTTCCAAGACTCCCCTCTGTCTGAAAAGTTATGCAAGATTTTTTTTAAATAATAATAATAATAATTATTATTATTATTAAATGATATTAATAATCATTATAAAATATATATCATATTAATAATCATATTATAAAATACATTAATATCATTATTAATATCATGAAACCATTCAAGATATTTCTGCCCAAAATCAGAAGAAAAATAAAATTAAGCTTGAGGAACAAAATGTATTGCATTTTGACATTTTCATGACAGTTTAACATTACCACATATTTACCCAATAAATAAATAAATAAATAAATAAATAAACATATTAAATATATAATAATTACAAAAAAAAAAATCTGGGTGAGTATCATGAAACCAGTGGAGATATTTCTGCCACAAAAAAAAAAAAAAAAAATTACACACTAGCTATGTTTCCATCCACCTATTTTTATGCGCATTTTGGATTATCGCATAAAAAAATTCGCTGGATGGAAACGCCAAGATGCGCATAAATTCTGAAAATGCGCATAAAAAAATTATGCGCACAACTGAGTAGGATAAACTTTTTATCCGATAAGAAAAAATGCGCATAAACTACGATGGAAACACATTTACCGAATAAATTCCTCCATGCTCATCAAAAAAGTCATGTGACTTTGCGCTATGAGACGGGATAACTTGACTAACCAGCTGACCGATCTCGTTCACAGCATCTATAAGTTGTTGTAGTCTCTGAAAAGCCTGAGCAAAGTCTGTCATTAAAGTATTTCTGTATAATTGTCTTACACGACTGTGTTCCCAAACAGCTGGCATCCTCCGAACGCAGTGACAGCATTTATTGTGGTACGTCTGCTCTCTCTGAGGCGCAAGTAATTTATATCATATATGAAAATTATTATATTCAATGGCTTCTCCTATATTCTTAGTGATATTTAGTGCCACAGTTTACCAGGAAGTGACGATTTTGTTCTCTTTGACTCGTTGGATGGAAACGGTGCTTTATTCGCATATGTTTTATGCGATATTCCAGTTTTGCGCATAATTTAAATTCGAATCTTTGGATGGAAACATAGCTACTGTAAACCATAAATCCAATTAAGCTTATTGAAGACCATTAAAATGTAATAAATTTTGACATTTTCATGACAGTTTAACATTACCACACATTTACCAATAAATAAATAAATAAATAAATAAATATACACCTTTCTAGTATTTATTGTACTGGATTTCATTTATGGAAGATTTAAATTTAAAAAAAAAAATACATAAATAAAAATAAAGTGTTTTTCACGTAAAATGTAATAAGGATCTTCAGGAAATGTGCTTAAATGTCACTTAAAAAAAAAAAAATTAAATTAAAAAAAAAATGTGGGGTGAAACATGACCCAGACACTTTGTTCAACTTTCTTTGGATGATATTTCACAGAAAATCTTCTGCCTGTCCAAACATGTATTAAAAAAGCTGGTTTTCCACCATGGTATCTGCAGAGAGATAAATATTAGATTGTAAAATCCAATAAACCATAAGACAGGATAATATTGCTATGCCAAATGCACAATCTTCTGATGAAAAGGTGAGAATTCAACAAGAATCACGACCCGTTCTTTAAGAACTGCACAACTAGGTTGTTTATTTTGTGATAACTGATACAGGATAAATGTTATACATTCTTTTTTCAAAACACTGATATTTTGTCATTTTTCTGTTTTAATATGTAAAAATTACACCAAACAAAAGCAAGGATTTGGCGAGATCGATATGATACATGATCTGGATGTTTAACAAAATCGACTATAAATCATGAGCAGTGATTGACGGGCGACACTGGCGATCCTCTGTTCAGTTATAAGAGACGATGAAAACAAAGAACACAAAACAGAGAACTAAAACAAGGACGTTACGGATAAGATGCCAGTGTGTGCCAGAAAAACAATTTTTCCAAGTCATCATTCATAGCCAAGAAAATGCACACAGAATAATCTTTCTGCTTTATATATGCAATTGCTCGAGCTCTTGAGTCGACTTTACTGTACAAAAAGACATACAGATGTTGTAGACATACTTTAAACCTAGTCTCTCAATACTTCAGTATAAACAAAACAAAACTGGTTTCAGGAGCTAAAAACTACAATGGACTTTCTTTAAAAAAAAATTTCACATTTCTGAAACGTCTGGTAACTGCATCGATCATGATGGACTAGTGTTGAGATGTGATGCTTTTCAATGAGGCATTCCCTCCTTTGAGCAGCTGTCTGTCCTCAAACCACTCCTGTCTGTTCGCTGTGTTTCAGCCAAGCATGTTTAAGCTCAGCCATTTGAAAGAGTGAGCGAGAAAGAGACAGAGAGAGAAAACAGAGAGAGAGAGAGAGAGAGAGATCACAAAATCCATCCCAAGGGTTGAGGTTGTTACGGTGAGGCGGGGGCCTTGCTGTTGTAGTGCACCTGGTACCTGTTGACATGTAAGCCTTTGACCTGCATGGACACGCAGGTGGTCTTGCAGGGGATCATGTCCTCGTCCTCTTCTCCCATGAGCCAGTCTTGCACGCTGTGCTCGGCGCTGGAGGACACATGCTCGCTCAACCAGCCCCGGTGCCACTGCTCGAAGCGTTCGTGCTGGGCCCGTGCTACTCTGTGCTGGGACTGGAGGAAGAGACGGGACAAAAATAAATAAATACACTACTAGGGGCTATCGCACCACGTGGTTCTAGGAACTAGCCAGCATGGTGGTTCTAGAGAACCAATTTCACCCACGGGACGTTTTCCTGGTTGCATTCGCACCGGCAGCAGGAACTCTGAAGCGGCCGTCAGTGGCATCTTTATTTGTGGCATTTACAAACATCAACAATGGATGCTGTGATCAGAGCTGTTTTTGTGGCGTGTCGTGAGTTTCGTGATAATGGAGATGGAATGTAAACACACAAGTTACACAACTGAAAAAGCATTAAAAAAAATTTGACAACTTGCAGTGTTAAATATCATCGAGGCTGAGAAAAGAACACAACGCTGCAGACAACAGGTAGCTAAATGGCATCATCGCTGTTTTCCATGTTGGTGGAGAAAACATTTTTACATGACTTTTTAAAAATGTCGGGTAGCTGGTGTTTCGTATGCTTTTGGCCAATCAGTGTACACTTACGTCACTGGTAGTTCCTATAGAACTGTTTTAGACCCTACTCTGAAATAAGAGCTAACTGAGCTCCCCAAACAGAGTTCCAAGAACTAAATAAATGTTCCTAGTTCCTGCGGTGCGAACACGTCAAAAACCAGGAACCTCTGCCAATAGTTCTAGTAACTATGAAAAGGTTCCTCCAGTGCGAAAGCCCCTACTTTTTAAAAGTTTGGTGTTAATAAGATTTTTAACTTATTCAGGAAGGATGCATTAAATTGATCAAAAGTGACAGTAAAGACATTTATAATGTTACAAAAGACGTCTATTTCAAATAAATGCAGTTCTTTTTCTATTGATTCAAGAACACTGAAAAAATATGTCAGTTTCCACAAAATTATAAAGCAGTACAATTATTTTCAACATTTATAATAATAAGAAATGTTTACTGGGCATCAAACCGGCATATTAGAATGATTTCTGAAGGATCACACAACACTGAAGAGTGGCGTGATGGCTGCTGAAAATTCAGCTGTTATCACATGAATAAATTCTCTTTTGAAATATATTAAAATAGAAAACAGTTATTTTAAATTGTAATCATATTTCAAATATTACAGTGTTTATTAAATGAATGAAGCCTTATTGAGCATAAGAGACGTCTATCAAAAACATTATAAAAGTCTTACTGACCACAAACTTTTGAATGGAAGTGTATATGGGAAGCATTTTGTCTCTCTTTTAAAGGTTAATAAGCTTCTTTTGTGATCTTAACCATGCATGAATTACATGGTTAGCATCACTCATTATTTGAATTTAACAGTTCTACAAGTATTTTTGAAAATCATTTTATAGAGATTGCACTCACAAAGCGCAAATTTAACTGACGAAAAATGAATATTGACTATAGAAATGTTCAGAATCTTTTTGTTGTATTTTATTAACATATGTATTTTACGAACATACCCTCCGAGCCTTCACCAGGGCCCCTCGGCGGTACATGTAGTCTTCGGAGTTCATCACAAACACCATCTTGTGCGTGTTTAGTTTGAAACGGCAGTCCAGGTTCCCGGCTGTCTCCACACCCATCTTCCGATGCCACTCTCTCCGGCAGCGCATGGCTTCCACCTGCTTGAGCTGCCAGCCACGGAAATGCCTCAGATTCCTAAAGGTGAGGTGCAGAACAAATGTCAGTCTAGTTTCACCTTAATTCAACATTTATTACATTTGAACAAGCAATTTTTAGTTTATAATACAAAAGCAGTCCGCAACTTTATACATTATTCCAGAAACAAGGTAAAATAATATGAGGGGTCTAAAAAATAATGAGTGTTGCTGAGAGAAAGCACGTAATATTGGGCTTGTAAAAAAATAAATAAAAAAAGTGGAGCAGAGCAGAGCAGAAATGAAATAAAATTCATGCACCTCTAAACAAATTAACAATTAACCTCCCGGCTACAAAAGAGAAAGAACAGGCATAAATAACGCAGGTTAAACCATTGCAAACATTGCTTTTACCTGGGTAGAAACACAGGCTTGAAGTAGTATCCTTCTGTCTGAGAGCATACAGATTCAGTTCCTATATACTGCTCCATATAATTAGACAGGCTCTGAAACAAGACATAACAAATATTAATGCACTAGAAAATAAGATTACACTCCTGCCTCACCAAACCAGGTTACCCTATTAAATTCGACGCTTTTAAAATTTTCTAGGAAAAAAAACAACATATTTCAGAAGTATTTTCTGTTAAAAAATACAGAACTTCGTGTGGAGTTACCTGAACATCCAGAGGGTCATCGCCTTGGGCCTCCTCCGTGTCCAGCAACTCGATCGTTAAGGTCACCTGACCTTTGTTTTGAATGAACATGACCTGATGAGAAACAGCCAAGAAATTACAAACTAAACAAGGTAATTACAAAACAAGCATGCCAAGTCATAGGATTAATGCAAGCGAGGAGGTAAATATAACATCTGAAATTAGATTTCCACATAAATTTTGGTCATATGTAGGGACAGCATTAGGTCAAGCACCTTGAAGCAGTTTTCCTCAGCCATGACTCTCTCAGCCTTCCACTGGTAGCTGGCCTCCCAGGCGGCACGGACACACTGGGACGAGAGATTGCCACCAGCAGCACCCCTCTTCCTCTCGGCCAGGTACAGCTCAGTGACTTGCAGACACACCTCATCACTGACCAAGTGCTGAAGCTGTTGGAGTCAATCAGAGAGAACAGCATGTTAACACCTAAACAAAAAAGATTTTACTTGCTCTTTTGAAATATAAAAGTACTATAACATTCACAGCCTAAGGGGCCGTTCACACAGAATGTGTTTTTTCATTTTAATTTTAACTACTTTTCCATTGCTTTTCTATGTAGACATGCGCTAGAAGAACGTGTATGAGTGTTGCACTCACGTCTCGCACGTGAGCGCGCATTTTTAAGATCCCATGTCCAACTAAAAGAATTTCAACTTTTACACGCAGCGCCACTCTTCAATGTCAGTTCCAAAACAGTGGTTCTATCAGAAGACCCCGGAGGTGGGGCAAGCAGTGCAAGCTTTTGTTTACAGTAGCAATTTGGCATGGCAATTGTTTTATTTGACAGAAACATGGCGGCGGTGGCATTCTGCACTGTGCTTTTTTTTTTTTTTTAAACCATTCCTGAGCGCTGAGTCTCGTGTTTTTAGACGCAAAAACGTGTTCTGTGTGAACGGAATTCTTATGATGCCATAATTGGGCTGAATGATGAATTAAAATAAAACCAAAATCGTATTACGGCTTAGCATGATCCTCAAAGAGCAAAGAATGCAATTTAATTAAATAAATTCGCATGCCTGTATACATATAAATGGCTATTTAATATCTATTCAGTTAAGAAAATGGGTGAATCAGTACTGAGGTCATTTACATAAAGTCTTCCAAGACTTCAAGAGCAAAACCAGTCATTTGTAAAAGATCTGCGAGTTGAAAAATGATTGTAAAATTTATGGCCCCTTTAAAAGTATACAAATGCCCCAAGAATTTTAGCTCTAGTGTAATGCAACTCTTCAACCCACCTGTCTTACGATGTTCTGAATGAGCTTGTCGATGGTAAATCCGATGTAAGCGTGGATGGTGAACATCTCTCTCAGGGTGTCCTCATATTGCGTGGACTCCAGGTTTCCATCCAGAAGACTGCGTACCATGTCTAAGAACGCTGGGTAATATTCCTCTAACTCTACTTCACCTGATACAACAGACATTACTTGTAAAAAATTGTGCAAGCCTGTTAATTTAGCTCTAAAACCAGATTAGTAACTATCCCAAAGCAAATGTTAGTGGTGCATCCAATGCAAAACTTGTGTAGGTAAGTGTACATGTGAATTGTTCAGGAAATCTACTCACTGGGCTGTTTTAGACGCAACTCCATGGCCAGGTCATTTGCCTTTTCTCTACGCCCCTCTCCCATGAGCAGCCGTTCCCGATTCTGCTCCGCCCTGTGTTCCAGTAACTGTCTCTCGGCCTGCCTGTAAACCCTTAGCAGCCGTGAGCACAGAGTCTGGTGCAGCCGCAGAAAGAAGTACCAGTTATTATTGACGAAGAACAGGTTGTAGACTCCATCCAGCTCCTTCTGGTGCTCAGCCTCTGGGTCCCGCAGATCCACCGCCTCCCCTTCTGGATTCATACTGTGGGCGGCCATAGAGGTGTCCATGCTCTGAGGGGAAGTGCATCGTCTTCGTCTGGAATCACCGTTTAGCTGTTGCTGGCCGCCTGTTGTTGAGACTCCGCCTCCTGCGGCAGCGCTGTCCTCAACCTCGGCTTCCTCGTCCGTGAACTCCTCTGTCTCACTAAGCTCTCCACGACGGGCGAAAAAGAGGTCAGGGACAAAGTGCTGGATGATACGCTTGATGTGGTCCTTGTCGTCCTTGTGGATGGTGGGCTGCCGCTTGACATGGTAGATGATGAGAGAGGCGGCGTCCTCCAGGATCTGTTTGTCTTCGTAAGTGAAGATCATGTGTGGTTCGCTGGTCGAATTTGTGCCTGAGCCGTCACGACCTTGCTGGCCCACGCCGCCCTCTTCTGTGCTCTGCTCCTGCCGCTGTAGAGGGGGAAAAAAAAAAAAAGCGCTAGTTATCTGCATGACATATGAGACTCTTGTAGCAAGTGACCTGAGATGAGATTTCACACTGTGTACTCGGTTTTTATTGAGCAGGAATGCAGAATTAAAATGGTGACGATGAAGAAAATGTGATGAGTTCTTATTGTTTATACATTAGTTTATTTCGCCAATAAAGAAACAGATCTATGTGCTATTCCTAACTTAAACTGCTGTTACATGGGACTGTACTTGTCTCAGTTCAACCCATCCAGAAGATGTGTCATTTATTGTAAAAACAAACAAATTATTCCAAATGTTATTTTGGCAAATAAAAAAACCATCTTGTCTTTTGCATTCCCTAAGAAACATTCTCAAAGTTATGGATTCTAATAGGTATCAAAAGTGAAAATAAATAAATAAATATGACATTGTAAGATCACACCATGAAAATAGAGCAGGAGAAAGATGTGAGAGAGGATTTGGGGAGTAAAAAAAAAGAGATTTGATATGTAGTAGAGCGGAATAATTCATGACATGTTGTTCAATAAATTGGGTGACTGAAACACCTCCTTTATTTTTTACATTGTGAGAGAAGAATAAAAAGAAAAAGGGTGCCAAATAGAGCTTGAGACTATTTTACTGAATAATAACATGGAAATTTAAATGCCTTTATAGATGCTATGATTTAAGCTTTTGATTTTTTCAAATCAAATGTCACTGCGACTGAATTAATGAGTAGAATGTTTACTGAACTCACTTGTCTGTTGTCCACAATTTTAGTCCTTTATTAACCTCTACTGCGACTACATTTATTCAAGTCCATGTCATTATCGACATAGACCTAAAAGATTACTCGTACTATCAAAATAATGTAGCATATGAAATTACAACTCAAAATTAAGGACAGGTTATAGTTATGGAAAAGCTCTTTTCTAGATCCTGAGAATTCTCATTGTGGAATACAGGATGGGTGGGCAATATGTCAGTCTCTGATGATCGCTCTCATGATCAGTCTCTCTCTCTCTCTATATATATATATATATATATATATATATATATATATATATATGTGTGTGTGTGTGTGTGTGTGTGTGTGTGTGTGTGTGTGTGTGTGTGTATGTATGTATGTATGCATGTATGTATGCATGTATATAGTTATTTGTGTTATATAAAAAAAAGAACAAAGCAGCAAATTACAAACCATAAGAAAAATGATAGAAATACAAATTAAATAAACTTGTTTTTCAAATACAGTGGGATTATTTAACATGTATACATTTATTTAACATTTTTTGTTGTTTGATTAACATTAATGAGATGGACAAATATTTAATTACGCTGCTGTCCCTTTAAGACCGCATGAATGGATGTAATATACTAAGACACGTGTGGTTTTCACCCACCTATTTACGTTCACTTAAGCCATAACAGACTGTATTTACGTGAGATACTCCACACGATGGATATTTTGACAACTGTGTGTGTATTTGGCAGTTCAGGTGCAAGGAGAACTGATCATGCGCGAGTACTTCTGGTTTTTGTCATTCGTGATTCCACCTATCCTGCCTTCAATAACTGCAAGTTAATCGATAACGAATTGTGATTGGATGGTAATTTTGTTCTACAACAAGCTTAGCTACCTTTGATTAGGCTGTAATTGCGTGACAGAACACTACTGCTACTCGCTCTGATCACCCAGTCGTAAAGAAATTTTGAAATACGGGGCAAAACATGATTTTTTCTTAAGTCAGGTCACTAAAATAGAGCCGAAATACAGGACTGTCCCAGGAAAATGGGACATCTGGCCACCCTACTGAGAATGAGTCATTAGGCCTTCAGAAACAGAAGATCAGCTAAACTCACCTCGTCATAGATGCTCTCTATTTCATTGAGAAGACTCTTGGATCGAAGAGCCTTCATGTCGTTCTGTTTGAAGTTGACACCCTGGTGGTCCAGTGATTTCAGATACGCCTTCTCATATTGCTCTCTCCAGATTTTGTTGAAGCCCTGCTGGGCCTCCCTCCACTCCTCCTCTTTAGCTTTCAATCTAAGGGAAGAAAATCATCCATTTATTCTTCAGTCAAAATGTAATTTCTACTCAAATGAGGAACTCTTAAAACTTTATCAACACAAATGACTGCAAAATTAGGGATAGTGTAAAAATTACATTACTGTTTCCTTATTCGATTAACTATGCTGGTTGATTAACTCTGTACACTGACTTGTAAATATCAATGATTTTTCGCCCCTGAAAGCTAAGAGCAGCAAATGCAGAATAAATAGGTTGTTGACCCCTGAACTATTTTATTACTTTTGCTGTCAAATGTAACTAGAGATACCCTGATTGTCATTTAGGAGAGAGAAAAGAAAAATAAGACTTTTTTTGTTAACCTTTTGAGTACGACAGGAACTGCAGTGGCTGGACTCCTCTTTAACCCGTCTATGATTTCTGGAGCCTTGTCACCATAGATACGATAGATTGCACGACGCTGGATGACCTCAGAAGTTCCACCAAGACAGTCGTCCAATCGGAAGCGCTCTTGATCCTCCGGCGAAAGGCGGGATAATTTCTTCTGCACGCTTTCCAAAACTCTTATCGTTGCCAAATTAGTCTCAAGCACAACATCCAGCTACAAAGCCAAAAAAAAAAATCCATATCAATCTCAACTCAGTTTCAGTTGAAACTTAAATCTCCTGATATTTTTAAAAGAGATCATCTTACCTCAAACCTCTCATCCTCACAGCGATGAAGTTGCTCTTCATATGGTGTTTTCTTGGAACTCACAAAAGTGGAGTCTTCTGACCAGGAAGGGAATGAGACCCAGGTATCATTCAGCACCTACAACAAAAAACCATTAAAGTTTAAACCATTTGTACTGCCATCAGGTTTCTGACCCCATGACTGAAGCCTTAGCAATATCTGGTTGCACTTTTTAAAGATGTCTTATACACCAGCCACTTCAGATTTGGCATGAATATCTAGCTTATTTTCTACATACAAAATTACTGTCTACAAACAAGCGTTCGGTGGCAACACCTCCAGGTTCTCCAGGCACCCTGGAAAAAGAGCTATTCATGATAAGTGCTTCCATTCAAATTCAGCAGGAAAAAAAAGATCAGTGTGGGGGCTGAAACACCCCATTTTCCAAATGATTCATGGAGATTTGGGCTTCTGCGAATTTGTACCATTATCTGTGGATCGCGACCAACCCAGGATTTGTGTCATCATTAACGCCTCTCCTTTAAAGACCTAACGGCCGAGTGGCTGACATTTTTGTAACGGTAGATTTGCATAATTTTATCTTAGATTATTAGCATAATGCTGAGGTGAAATATGTATTAAAGAAGTAAAGAAAGAAAAAAAAAAAAAAAAAAAAAGCACGCACAAGCATATTATATATATTGTTAATAAGAAGTACAAATACTGAAGTAATATGTATAATATATACACAGAATATATAGACATAATTATACTGTAAATGACAATTAATTATATTAATAAAAGTACAAACATTACATTGCTTCCATAACATTTCACAATTTCAACTATTTCTGAAAATGCAGTACCTCTTTGCATATAGCAGTTCGGCCACTGCATTTGGGCTGCTGGTAGGTCTTGGGCAGGGCTCTGTAGCTGGATCCCAGGCGTTTACAGGAGGCGTAATCCACTTCTCTGCCTCCACCCTCCATGTAGCGGTCAGAGAGGCCCGTGATGGCATGAGACAGCTCTTTATCACCCAAAAATGACTTAAACTGGGTGTACAGTTCTGGAAACTTCCTACAGAATCAGGCACCAGTGGCATATGACTCATGAGCGACATGAAAGGGCTGCAAAATGCACCATGTGAAAACAAACAGGATTAAATAAACATGCCCTATTTAAATCTTTCTTACCCCAAGAATGGAGTCACAAGCTGCAGGAGTTCGGCCCCTGAAACCACTTCCTGATTGAACAGAGCTATACAGCGCAAGAAATTCTCGTACACCTCCTGACTCTTAAGCAGACGGCGAACCTAAAAAAATAAATGAAATTGTGATTGCGTAATAAATCATATGGCAATGGCTGACTGACTTACCACTTACATTTCAGAGAAATTTTGTTTATGAAACGCACCTTGTCAAAGAACGTGAATTCCCGTAAAACTCCATGCTTTCCGACAGAGGCAAAAGATGGGTCCTTGGAGCAGGAATACTTCATTTTTTTCTATGTGAATAAAAACAAATAAATTGTTTAAGCACAAGTAACCAGCATATACTGCAGGTCTTTAGGACACATAGGCATATGGTATCCCTGCTTTGGCAGAGTTTTGTGAACTCTGACCTTCAGAAGGGGGGTCATGTGGGGCAGTAACATTGGTCTAGGTCTCTTCTTGCTCTGTTTATTCATTTCCTCTTCCTCTGCTTTCTTCAGACTGTCTTTGCCAGGCAAAGAACCTCCAGTAAACTGGAATCAAAGACAGTCAGAAATAAATAAATTAATTAATTAATTAATAGTTTCTCTACCTTTCAAAAGTCTGGGGTCAGTAAAATGTTTTAATGGTTTTGAAAGAAGTGACTTAGGCACTCCAAGACTGTATTTGTTTGATCAATAATAATAAAAACAACATTGTAAATTTTATTAAAATTTAAAACAACAGTTTTCTATTTTAATATATTTTAAAACGTAATTTATTCCTGTGATGGCAAAGTAATAAACATGGCAAAAATAAAAATTTTCTTATCAATGTCAAAAACAGTTGTGCTGCCTAATATTTTTTGTAGAAAAGGTGACACTTTTTTTGGAATCTCTTGATGAACAGAATATTCAAAGGAACTCATAAGAAACAGAAATCTTTCATAACATTACACATGTTGATCAATATAGTATGATACATCCTTGCTGAATAATTATTATTTATTTATTTTTTTAAAAACAATACTTACTGACCCCAAACTTTTGCACAACAGTGTAAACCAGTGGTTCCCAACCACAATCCTGGAGGCCCCTCAACACTGCATGTTTTCCATGTCTCCTTAATCAAACACACCTGATTCAGATCATCAGCTCATTAGTACAGACTCCAAGACCTGAAATGGGTGTGTCAGACAAAGGAGAGATGCAAAATGTGCAGTGTTGGGGGGCCTCCAGGAACGTGGTTGGGAACCACCGGTGTAAACAACTGAAAATGTTTAAGAGAAAACCCTTTTGTTGCAAATCGATACAAGCGCAAGACACAAGAAATTGTAAAAAGCAGACAAAGGTCATTTTCTAACCAGAGATCTCTTTGCATCAGGCAAAAACTGGCCAAACTCCGCAAGCAAATCCTCTTGACCTTTGAAAAGGCTTGCCACTTTAGAGAAAACCTCATCTTCGGTCATTCCTCCAGTGCTACGCCCTCTGCTCTCCTTCACTTCCAGCTGCTCCTTCTGTAGATGGACACAGGACGCACAAATCAATGAACATCGATAAGTTTACAGGATGGGTAGGAAAAGAGTCCAAAAGTCTATTTCCTTTAGCGCTAGTAGGTAGTAGCCTAGTTTCAGCCTCAGGCAGAACACCCACGGTTGGCCCACAGTCCGTTCATTGACAGTCTGGTGCATACTGCATGAAAAAGGCAGCCATCTGCTAAAAATCACAAGCTCCAATCTGACTGGCTTGCTGAAATGCAAGACATCCACAAGCAGAAATGTATATTTAATGTCTGTAAAATTATGAGAACTTAATACTTTTACAGTGACAGAAATTCAGATCACAAAGGCTATAGACATTTTTGCTGACCTAAATGGCAGATAATAACAAAAGGAAAGTTCTTGACCAGAATATGCTGCGTAGTGGATCAGACTTTACGTCGATAGTCAAAAGTCTTGCTCTGTGATATTGGTGGAAGCCACCCGGTTATTATCTGGGCTGGTAATACAAAAGGTTGCAGGTAGAGTCAAACCTCAAGAAGAAAAAAAAAAAAAAAAAAAAACAGGATAAAAATGTGATTTCACTATTGCTCTCACCTGGTATGTATGTAGAATTTCCAGAAAGGCCCGGTAGGTTTCTGGGTTGTCCAAAAATCGGTTTTTGATTTTATTGACATAACTGATGGCACTATCAAACTCCACAGGACTGGGCTCTGATGTGGGAGGGGACACTGACGTGGTGGCTGCCTGTGATTGGCTCTCTCGGCTGGGCAGAGGAAGTGACAACCTGCTTGATTGTTCAGGAGGTCCAGATGATGAAGCGATGCTCTCCGGAGAGGTCACAGCTTCATTCGGAGCCGGCCCTGCTTCAGCCACTGCTGATGAAGAGGCACTAACCACAGAGCTGCCCGTGCTCCTTCCTGGCCCTGGAGAGACCTGAGAGAAAAGAAACCAAAGAACATCCTTACTTTAATACACCAAGAAAGCCAACATCTCCACACAGGTTTATTACAACAGGAGAACAAGAATACATAACTTTTACGCAAAACATACACTACCATTCAAAAGTTTGGGGTCAGTAAGATTTCATGAATGTTTTTGAAACCAACGCTCACCAAAGGTGCATTTATTTAATGGAGATGCAACATTTTAAAACAAAACTGACTTAATATAGTGTTTTTTAATGTTTTCTGTGCATAAGTTTCTTATGCTTAACAAGGCTGCATTTATTCGTTCAATATTCTGAAATATTATTGCAGTTAAAAATAACTGTTTACTATTTTAATATATTTTAAAATGCAATTTATTCCTGTGTAAAGTTGCTTTGAATGGAAATATCCAGAATTGTGGTACATAAATGTAATGAATTTATTATTTTCGAGTAATTAGAACTATAAATGTTGACCATGACAATCGAAATGACATGGAAGCAATTATAAAGCTCTTATAGATTTTGATGAAATAACAGCCCATTTATTCTAAAACACAAAGCTAATGTCATTTGGACTACTCCCTGATAGTCTATGTGGCATGACGTCACCAAAGCGTGAACTCGAAGGAAGCTAGCAAGGGACCCATTTGGGACAGGGCCAAAGTCAACATGAAATCAATATCAACCCCATTTTCTCTCTTAATATACATTCCTGTTTTATTGTGCACAGTTCATCAGTGCACATAACTCCAAATAAAAATGATTTGTCTTTGCAGTCACTCATTAAAATGAAATTACTTGCTCCGCCTCTTCTTTTGTCTTCTGCCAGAAAGTCCATGTGTGCTATTGAAAAGGCAAAAAAATTGCCAAACAGCTATTTAGGCATTGTTTTAGCAAACTTGCATTCTAGTATAAAACACTTGCTTCACAATCTATTCAAGTCCCGCTAGCTAAAAATAAAGATCTACCCTAAATTGTTTTTCTCTAAATATCTTGCTTCATTTAGAAAGGTCACACAAGTAAAATTAGCTGTGAATGTGGTTTAATGACCTTTTCGTGGTTGACGAACTGAAACGGTGAAAATGAAGAACAAAACACAGACACCAACACAAACAAGTAGTAAACCGAAGCACCTCAAGTCCTACCTGTGAGGACAACGGGGACTGAAGAAATGCCATTCCATTCCTGGGAATTTCGATCCGGTAACCAGGCGGAAGAAAGGCATTAAACCCCAGGACAAGGTCAGGATGCCCATGGAAGAGCTGAGAAACTCTGTTGATAACTCCTGGTGTGTCAATGCTGTGGATGGAGATATCAGAAATACAATCACACAATGCTTTTTGTGCATTGGACTACATTTAAAGTGCACAGACACCTACATACCTTTGAGATTTAAACTCTTTCATGATATCCAGAAACTTATTGTATATTCCCGGATCATTTCCAAATCGTATTTTGACTTGGTCCAAGTAAGATAAGGCATCCTCCACCTGCAACAGATGTAAATCTTGTTTACCCAAATTATGTTTGGAAACAATATAATACAAAATAAGCATGTATACAGTTACAAAAGTACTGTGGAGGTACCATGGTACAGTAAAGGTATGGGATGGTAATAACGTATTTATGTCAATTAAAAAAAAAAAGTTACTTTTTTGAAAAGTAACAATGGTTAAACCATAGTATTCATGGAAGCACCTTGGAGCATAATGCAAAGATACATGAATTTCACTGTCATGGTATATACTAAAATACCATGATATTCCACATGATACAAATAACTACTGCCACAGTACTACTTCTAACACCATGGTGGTATTGTGGCAATTTTTTGACACAGAAAGGACTGATGTGGGACATCAAGTCCATTTCTATTGAATGTGGATCCACATCACATTGAATGACTTTGCGTTTGCTTCTACTATTAAAGTAATATTGCCTACATTCTTTGAATTATGCAAGAAAAACAAGCACTGTGAAATCTAAACCACTACACACATACAAAACGCAAGTTATTCGATTTTTTCCTCTCTGTTCACAAGAACAAAAACCCAACGAGAGAGAGAGAGAAAAAAACGCACGCCTAAATAAACCTTCAAGATAAAAAGAACAGTTACAATGTCTTACCCAACCACTGCGATGCAGAAAAGTGATCCAAATAAAGCGGTTTGGGAGAAAAAAAGCCGGTTTATATTCTCTTTGTGGTTTTATTAATATTCAGTGAGGAAAATAAAGGCTCTCTGACTCTTTTAGCTTTGCAGCGTTAGCACTAGTGCTAGTCACAACACACAACAACCCCGCTGCGATTTCACAACAAAAACAAAACGCGATTCAAACTGCTTTTTAACAGAGAAACGCTTCAGATACGCTTAACATACACTTTTCATTTCTTTCAAAGGTCGGGTTAAAACGAAAAGCGACACATTTATGACAAAAGCAGCTGTTAGCAGAGCAAAACCCCCCTTCTTTCTTTCTTTCTCTCTCTCTCTTATCTACGTCAATTATATCAAATAAACCGGTTTAATCTTAAACAAACGGAGTGTGAAGTGTGATTTCTGGCGGAACTATAATAAATATGCACCGGTTTTGGTTTTTAACAAAGAGCAGCGGTGAAAACACAACATTAGACTTTAATTCAGCAGATACACTTCCATCATGTTTGACTGGTAAACTAGCATTGCTTTGACCAGGAATCCGTGCGTTAAGCGACAGCAAATCGACTTTTCCAGCTTGAAATGATGTAAATAAGTGTGTAAGATCTTCAAATCCATTTACACACACACACACACTCAGTGTGAATGCTTTGATATGCCCCATATGCATATGAACAGCACAGCACTTCCTAATACACAATGCGAGGTAAGAGAGAGGGAAACACATGCACTTGCTGCAATGCTTCTTACCTTTAGTTTCTGAAAGTGCTGCTGCTGGATTTGCTTCTGAACCACATAGGCCTTGTCTTGGATCTGGTTGATTTGCTTCGCAGTGCTGCTGCGAGCCTGAATTTTCGCCATGGTGCGTTCTTCCCCACCGACAGCCACCGAAGCCACGATGGTTTACCGGCCCTCCGTGTTTGCAGTTGTTCTGGCGTACAAAAATCAGTTCGTATCGGGGGGCCACCCAGCTCTCTTCCCCCCACAAGTCCGGTCTACTTTACGGACGGCCACCCAGTTACTCCAGTATAGACTTCCAGCTCAAGCCCGCAAGTGTGTTCAGACCTCTCAAACCCTACTAAAACTACACCGTCAAGCGTTCGGATCAATAACGAGCCCCCATCGATACCCGCGAAGAGAACCAGAAACAATGCATGCAATTTTTTTCCAATGGTCGTATAATTTAAACAAATGATGTATGTCTCTTTAAATTCGGCGGCAGCTGTGCGCTCGATCCTAGCGTCCGGAAACGGAGGGAGCTGTGGAGAATTGAAAAGCGCATGCGCACAAACCGAAAGAAGGCGGAGTGTACGGGATCCCACCGGCCGCAGGCATGAATGGGATTCTGCACACGTTTTTGTTCACTGGGAGAATGTTGTAGAAAAGTTGTTTTGCATTGATTTAAAATGTTTTATGACTCATTATAATTGCTTTGACCAGTAATTCTGATCAAATGCATATTCTTCTTGTATAAAGTCTGCAGTATTATTCATTTGTATAAGAGGTTTGTTTTTGAAGTTCACCACAGTCTAAATGAGAAGTGTCATGTTTACTCTTGCTTTAGTCATACATTTTGAAAAAAAATCACATTTTAATATTCATTAATTTAGTTACTGGAGTAAGTCTCTTGTTTTTGAAAAGTAAAATAAAAAGGCTGACACAAAATGAAGGTTTTAAAAATAAGCGTGGTTTATAAAACCCAAATATGACAGGATCACCAAAGTGCATACAGAAACACAAATGAGATCATCAGTGGAACCATCATAGCAATACACTCAACATTTACAAACTACTCTGTAAAAGGGGGAACTCTGAGACATTTTCTTTCTTTTTATATTTCTATTTAATCACAGAACCACAAGTTTTTTTTTTTTTGCTATTTTTCTTTAAGTCTTTACTTACTCAAAAGTACAACCATCTATCAACTACAAACAATGTCACAGTCAAGTATTTAAGAAGGGATACAACATCAAGATAGGAGATAGAAAAGATGCAGAGATATCAAGCACTTAACATCATGGGTTTTGCAAGCAATCAAGTCGACATAGTTTTCCCCCCATGAAGAAATGATGTCAGGGCTTGTGTATTATTCCAGTTCTGTATTTGAAAAAGTAAAAAAAAAAAAAAAGTACAAAATAAAACCCCTACATTTTGAGGGTTCATCTCATAACAGAACCCCTAGATAGGGTGTTAATGAGAATGCTAACGTGTCCAATCATCTCCCAATCCTCCCTCCAGCCAGATCAGTTCACAATATCGTCCTAAAATCACCGTCACCCAAGTCCTGTCAAATGGGCACAAACCCTGGGGATGAAAGTGTTATGAGTAGAAATATACACCTACTGTAGATAAAACCGATCACATTCCATATTCACTAAAGCGTCTTAAGTTACACTATTTCGACAGAATTCACATATGTAAGACTGTGGAATTGTGACTAATCAAAAATTCCCTTCATCTACCATAATACTGCTCATTTAAAGCAAGAGTCTCCAACTTGTACATAAATAATTAGTACAATAAATTAACCGGCATTCTTTTACACATTTAAAATGTAAAAAATTAAACTATTTACAGTGCAAAACAAAAGCAGCATGCAGGCAAGACAATTGGCAATGCATTACAAAAAGCACTGGATGGGGCAAATTTGTGCTCAGCATCCATATACGGTGATATTGGTTCAGAAAGTGTATCATTTCTACAATTTTTTGTGTGCCACTCGATAGTCTACTTGATAAAGGATTCAGTCAGTTCTCAGAGTCAAGAACTAAAGACAGCAAAGTAAGACACTGTGTGCCAAAGGATCATTTTGAGAACAACAAGATTGACATTTCATTAATATTAAAGGACAAAAGGACTGCACATTAACACAGTAACACCACATTTTCAATGAGGATAGCACTCTATATTCTTTTGCAACCACAAATCACATGTAGTTTTTCCTTTCTTCTGTGTTAGATTTGTAATCCAAACTATGAACATTTAAATTTAGCCTTAAATGTGTTTAAGCAAAAAATAAAATAAAAAAAATAAACAAAGTCAACTAAAATGTTACTCACAAACACAACGCCTGCTATCTGTACATTGTTTTTCATTAACATTAACACTTTTCTTTTAAAGAGCAAATAAGAAGAGAGATTGTGAAGACAAACCCATCTTTTCATTTGATTTTAGTTACAGCTGAAAGATTGTGCTTGCAAAAAATACAAGGACGCATGCTGCTGAAAGAGTATCAAAGTAAACTAAAAGCTGAAAAAAGTAAGCAAAACACATCAGCTAAAACAGCCCCGGTGCTTTCTTTTTTTGATGACAACAATGGATATTAATCATAAAAAAGTCATTGTAAGTTAAAATGACAGTCTTCACTCTCTGCTATCGAAGCATTATGATAAAGACGTGAAAAACAGACACTTTTCTCCTAAATATTCTGTTTGAAATTCAGAGACTATGTATGAAAATGTATGAAAGACAAGGTAGTTATACCTGTCTTGCAAATATGTACATTATAAATGTACATTACAGATCACGTACAATCACATTTTTTCATCAAAATGTAAAACTGATTCTAAAGATATTGCCACACTCATCAAGCATACAAATAATCAAACTGCGACCATAGTTAAGATGTTGGTAAGGAAAAAGCTTGTCTCCTCACCACTCTGGAACCACTTTTTGATGCACAACATTTCATATGGTTTACCACAATACAAAACTGATATCACAACCATAAGAATTATAATTGACTGGCAGTGTTTGCATTTCCTCTTTGGCTTGCAGTGGTAATGGCAATGCTTAATAAGTGATACAAAAAGCCATGTAGGAAACACATTAGTTCAATAAAAATGTGTCCACTTCCATTCAGTTTGCAGTTGGGTGACAATTATTCCTGAATCTTTTCAGTTTAGTGCATCATTGCATTTGAAATAGTTCACAGAATCATCTGATCTTTTTTTTTTTTTTTTTACCCAAATAGTATTTCAAATATTATCCAGCAATATCAGGTTTACTTACAGTAGTTTCACTGGTCAAAGTATCAATAAAAATAATAATAATATACATCAGCAGGAGGACAGCAGAATATAAACTTTTCATTTAACATCAGCTATCGCTCCCCAAAAGAAAACACACACACACACACTCCATTCTCTCAAACACAAACCATACATGGCAAAAATATGACAGCTTTGATATCAAAGCAATGCATGTTAAAAAATAAAAAAATAAAACATATTTGCATATTAAATATGATGAAACAATAAATCTCTAAACATTGTATGTTTTTTATGGTTTAGAAATATGAAACATTTCCAAAAAGTGCCACCAGGGCCGTACTCTGATGTCATGATAACTCAAAAAAAAAAAATAAATAAATAAAATGAAAGAAAAAAACAACTAAAAGAATATAACAAATATCAGCTACTGAGCTGTTGTTATTTCTAAATGCGCTGCAGTTATAGCGTGCGGCTTGAGTCCATGCAGTGTGCGATATATTATTCTTTCATATGATAACTCTCCTCCCTGTAGTTCCTAGTTATTATTTTAAGTTTGTAAACAGTCATATGCAGTAATATAGATTCAAAAACCTAAACAAATGTACAAAAAAGTATCAATATAGAGAAACAAAATGAAAAAGTCTAATAAAAAAAGTACCTTGAGGAAAATTCCACACTTGGCTTTTCCGTGCGTGTGTATATCTCGTTGGATGTGTGTGTTAGTGTTTGTACGATGTCACTGTTGTGTCCTGATATGTCTCACGGCTGTTTTTGTGCTTAACTCTGTCCACTACTCTGTCTTTGGATGGTTTGGTGAATGTGTGAATATGTATGTATCTGTGTGTGTTTGGGATCAGGTGTGCTGAGGCAGCTCTGTGAGGAACCAATAGAAAGCAGAGACAGGTGGCGTGACAGCGAGATCTGGGTTCAGCTGAAGGCCTCATCATCCGTATCCTCAATGAGCACCTTAGTATCCTTCTTAGACCTGTCAGAGAAACACACATATATATATTAAAATGCCACTTACCGACCTCAGATGTTTGGAGTTTGCAAAAATGTCATATCAAATAAATATTGTTCTTTTGAACTTTCAGGGGAATAAAGGGTTAATGGTCATGGTTCCCACGAAAATATTAAGCAGCACAACTATTTTCAACATTGTTTCTTCAGAATCAAATCAGCATATTAGAATTATATTTTTTACACCATAAAAAAAGTGTTTGCGTTTTAGTTTTTGTGTGTGTCTGTGTGTGTGTAACCTAATGCATTTAAATAGGTTTGGTGATGTTAAATATATATATTTTTAACTTGAATAAAATCAGTTAGTTTTATATTTTTAACATTTTTCTCAGTGAATTGGATTATTGGTGAAGTTAAATAATATTTTTTTTAACTTGAATAAAATCAGTTTTTTATTTTTAACATTTTTGCAGTGAATTGGATTACATGTTTGTTAATGAGTTGTTTATGAAAGTTTTTTAAGTCTTATCAGTAATTTTACTGAATATGAATTGTATACAGATGTCCTAAACAAAGCTGCCTACTTATAACTCTATGAAATATGTATGATATATACAATATAAAATAAAATGTAATATAAAATCTCTTACTGTGAGGATAGCAGGGGTCGTCGTAAGGACAGGCTGTAGCTCCGTTTCCAGCTCTTTTTGCCCTGCCTGTTCCGGACTCCATCCTCCTGGTCCATCATCTGCTCCAGCAGCGTCTGGTCATCAGCGTTTAGAGGAGCCACTGAGATGTCTCGCACCGCTCGGAACTCACCGCAGTTATTCAAGTGCTCATTCTCAAGACGGAAGAAGTTCCACACGAAACGTCTACAGGGAGAAAACAATTCAAAGGATTAAGAGAGAATGTTTTACAACAAGGTTTCCAAAAGTGGGCTTTGTGAGGAAACTGGAAGGGGTTTGTGAGTTCATGAAAAACTAATAATTAATTCAATCAGAAAATTGTAAAATAAAATAAAATAAATAATAAAAAAAATATTTTATTTCTTTACCGGCATGTCATGTGATCATTAACCAACAATAGAGACCCAATAATGTGAATGTGTTACTTCAAGTGAATATTTTAGCTTAAAGGGATTCAGCTGATGAAAATATTGAGAATCCCTGTTGTACACAATCATCTCACCTAAACACTTCCAGAGGAGCTAAAATGGTAACCACAATGTCCTCGATGGAAGGAATGGCAGTCATGGAAGTCAGAGAGATCTGCAGTGTCCAGGCGAAGCGCAGGATCACATCTTCTATAATGGCACAGTAGTAGTAGGCCTAAAAGGAAGAGGAAGTGACATCATAAGAACTGGTGGTAACAGATAAATATCCCTGCTGAAAATGAAAACATCTTAAACCAACCTAAGCTGGTCTGCTGGGCTCCAACTGGTTTTGGGCACCAATTAAACCAGCTTAAAAGCAGCAAACCAACTGATTAGCAGGATTATTTTGCTTTGCTCCCCAGAAGGTTTGAACCTACAACATTGAGCTCACCAGAGCAGATTTTCGACCAGTACGCAACACATTTTACTATATGTTTTGACATTCCATATGGTGCATTAAGATGGTATATTATTTTCTGCCATATCTTACTTTATGTGGGTAAACAATTTCCTCTCTCAGGAAGGTATTCTCGCCTGCATTGGGGTCGAAAAGACCCCAGTCCATCTTTAGGTCCCAGATTAGTGTGTAGAGTGAACTGACGACTGAAGACAGGATCAGCATGTAGAAAAACACCTCAGCATCGGCATGTTTCTGATCTGAAACAGAGGAAGTGAATTTGATATTACTACTATGTACACTAGAGGGAGACTGTTTACCATCCATCCATCTACACTTCAAACAAACATCAGTTGTCCTGTGTCCCAATGTGCATTCTATCCGCCCTATCTGCCCTAAATAGTATTGAAAATTACTAATATCAAATAGAATTTAGGACGGATAGTATGCACTTTGGGACGCAGGCATGGATTCCAGATATTACATATATTGTTTTTGTTTGAGACCAGTGTTTGCAGTACTAATGCCATAGTGTCTGTGATTATTCATCCAGGTCACTGAAAGGTCATTCAATGTCAAATGACCATGCAATATAATAATGTTTATATTATTAAAACAATGATACAATGACTAAAATGCTTTGACAACTTTAATTCAAGATACAAGAACAATACAAATATTTTTTACAGAAACTAAAATCTAATGAACAATTAGCCTGTACTATTTTTACTGTCTGTTGCATATGCATATAAAAATGCAGCTTCTTGCAAACTGAAATCAGCATATTAGAATGATTTCTGAAGGATCATGTGACACTGAAGTCTGTAGTTATGATGTTGAAAATCCAACCTTGCCATTACATGAATAAATTACATTTAAAATATATTAATATAGAAAACAGTTCTTTTAAACTGCTTTAAAATATTTTTACTGCATTTTTGATCAGATATGTATGACAATATATACTGTGGTGACAGTATATTTTGGATCATATAAATGAAACCTTGGTGAGCATAAAAGACTATCTTTCAAAAATCATCAAAAACATCTTAAAAACCTTCTGAATAACTGTGTATATCCAGCTATTTTTACATTACTCTTCCACAAAATTAATACATCACATTTAGTTCTTAATATTCTAACTCCTTATTCCTTATTCGGTAACTCTTTACAATAAGGTGTCATTTGTTAACGTTAGTTAATGTATTAATTAACATGAACGAACAATGAACACTACATTTATTACACTAATCTTTGTTAATGTTAGTTAATAAAAATACAGTCATTCATTGTTTGTTCATGTTAGTTCACAGTGCATTAACTAATGTTAACAAACAACTTATGATTTTAATAATGCATTAGTAACTGCTGAAATTAACATTAACTAAGATTAATAAATGCTGTAGAAGTATTGTTCATTCTTAGTTCATGTTAACTAATGTAGTTAACTAATGAACCTTATTGTAAAGTGTTACTCCTTATTCTCATTTATAACAAGTTTATTGAAAGAACAACATGTAATTTGATCAGCAACTATTTTTGCTTCAACCAAGACCAATATTACCAATAGTGCAACCCTTAAACATAAATAACCCAGAAGTAACTGTGTATGATCTGTTGAAAGGCAGAGGATAAAAGCTGTATGGGAAAAGAAATTAGCAGCTAGTATTGATGATGAGGCATGGGAGAACATATGGAACTACGCCAGAAGATATCCATTTTGCACAAGGGCAATACAATACAAAAACAGAGTAGGCAGAGCTGAAATATAAGAGTAAGAGGCATCCTGCAGTACAATATTAGAGCATCAGCTGAAGTTAATAGGGGACGAGACATTTATCAGATAGTGGAACAGTGTAGGTCTCAGGTCAGTGAACGGTTAAATCTCTTAGGCTTCAGACAGCAGACGGGGCTGAATCTGGAACAGGCCCATCAGTCTTAATAAAGCCTTTCACACGCTGCCATCCAGGCGCCAGGAAACCAGCGGAGAACATTTTTCACCAGAACACATAATAGCCCTTTCCATCCTATTTCAGCCCAGATCTACGAGTGCCCATGTTGAATAAGGTGTCCTAAGATTACCCGAAAATCCAGATGTTCACCCCATAAAACCCTTTAAGAGTGCAATGCTAGTCTAATCTCTTCACACAGGCCAGAGGCAATCTGGAGAAGCTTGGGCTGATTTTCAGTCTTTTGTTTCACACTTTGAGCATTACTATTGCACTTTGACAAAACCGTTTGCTCAATCTTATCAAAACTAGATCACCTACAAAAACTAATGCATTTACCTATAGAAGTCTTAAAGGTCCAGGAGCAAAAATAGCTTGAGTCAGAGGTCAAAAAGAGGCTGGAAAATGGTCATGAAACACTAAAAAAACATTTTTTAGGGTGCATGAAACCTTGACTAATATTTTTTGACAAATAAAATACTATGAACGTAAAGTTTGTTGATTATCTACACACGTAGTCCACCAGTAGAGTCAGTAGTCAGTAATATATATATATATATATATATATATATATATATATATATATATTCTTTAATTCAGCAATGACACATTAAACTGATCAAATCTGGCAAAGACTTGTGACAAAAAAACTATTTTAAATAAATGCTGTTTTGTCTCTGAAAAAAAATGTATGGTGGCCCCTACAAAAATATTAAGCAGCACAACAGTTATTATTGTAGCATTTGGACCAATCAGACACACATTTGTTCATCAAATTTAACAAATCAGTTAGTTATTAGATTAACAAATGGTCACAGACCCCTCACCCAATACACATACTGAGTGCTGGTATGTCTGTCAATGACTCCAGGCCCCCGGTGCCATGGCAACCTATCTGATAACACTAGTTTTATTGGCCAAAGGAAAGTGGGCAGAGCAACATTTCCCTTTAGGAAAGACATAATGCCCATAAAAGTGGACTCTTCTCTATTTAATTCATAGAAAAACCTTTCTTTGAATTAACACCCATATCCTTCAGGTCATTGTGTATATTGTTACTGTTCTTGTATATTGTCTTTTGTATTGTATATTGTTTTATACATGCTTATGATAGATCACTAGTTAATATCACCCCATTTATTCTATGTTTGGTCTCTATCAATTCGTCTTCGGATGATCTAAATGACAGTGTATATTATATGTTGATATCTATGCAACATATTAGTGTTCTAAGAATCTTTAATAGTTTGTATATCAACTATTAAATCCAACCCCATGCAAATTACCGTGCTCAGAGACAAAGAATCGTAAAACCTTCCCTCCAAAAGTTCAAGTCACCATTGGCTCTTTGACACACCAGAGGTGTGACCTCTATACCAGATAAAGCTCTCACATCAGTGACGCCGCCCAGTCTGCGGTTCTGTTAGATCCTAAGAGGATGAGGAAGATGTGAGCTAAAACTCTTCTGAACACCTTAAGTTTTGTGCCAGGCCTTATGGCCTTGTCTTTCCATTCAACCAAAGCTCCTCGGATCTCAGCAGATCTCTTTCTTAGCTCTTTTTCCGCTCTCTACCTGGAAGAACATTTCTACCTCAGAACATCTTTGGAATTCATCACTCTTCAACCCGGAAGAACGTGATCGGGAGTCCAAAACCTTGAAACCATTAAGACCTTCATCTGAGACTGCATTCCGGACACTCGTCACGACCAAATGCATTGCAAGTATTGTACATTTAACTAAATGAAACAGAGGTTATTAGTACAAGTTATAGACCCCGATATAAACGGCGCTGATGGTTTTACTCAGGTGGTTAAATGACTTTTTCCATAACTGCATTCTCTGGTTCTCCTTATGGTTTCATCCATCAACTCTCATTAGCCCTTTCCCCATGTATGAGCGATTGTATGTTTGTGTGTTTGTTTGTTTGTTTGTTAGACTAGTTTGCGTTAGTGTTTAGTTAATAAAACTCTTGTGCACAAATTACATGAGTTTCTAATTCTGCCTTGCATATTAATGTCCCTTTACGATTTTGATCCTTACTACATGCTCTAATGCATTAATATACTTAGGAAAGTATTTTCTGTGGCCACGAAAATATCCTTTCTTAGAGTTGATATGAACATACACTGAATGCTCGCTGGACGAACAGATCAGCTGATGGCAATTTAATTCTGCTACAGTTTATTACTGTCAGCCAATATAAATAATTGTAATTAATCATAATTAATTGTAATTATTTATATACATTTCCCTTTTGAGCTAAATTTGCTACACTATGAATATGCAAATAGAAAGGTTAAAAGTTAAAGTTTAAACTGCAATGTTTCACATGGTGTTTACTGTATTTATACAGTATTTTTTTAAACTGATTTTTACTGTATTTTTGATCAAATAAATGCAGCCATTGTGAGCATAAAAGACTCTTACCGACCCCTAATTTTTGAACAGTAATGTTCATGAAAGTATTTGGCCCATTATATTTTTCCGTTCAATAAGACAAATGGATATATATCAGATGGATATGCAAATTTTGGTCAAATTGAGCTCAACATCATTCACCAGTTAGGCCAATAAACAGAAGTGTTAGTTCCTTATTGTATCAATTTCAAACTCCTTGTCAAATGATAATATACATTTCTGTTTTCAATGATTCAGTGAATTTTAAGTAAATATTCTGTCAAATATTCGATCTCATTCGTCATCTTTATATGTAAATACAGGCCATCTGCCACCCTACTCTTTAGATATCAGCATCGGCCATTAAAAAACCCATATCGGTCGACTGCTACTGGTCACACTGAACTTTGGGTTAATCTCATTAATACAATGGTAGATTTATGTAAACATGAACCATGATGACCCAAACCCATTTCCCAGAGGACCACAAATCCCTCTCAACATCCCTCTGAGTGCTCGGACACAGAAGAATTGATTTTCATCCTTTCAACACTGACAGCTTTTAGGTGTCTTTGGTAATAGAGTACAGAATGGGGAATAGAATGTTTCAATTTCTGCACCTGACCACATGAAGGCTACGTGACGAAAGAAAACAAAAAATAAAACAAATGAATAGAATAAAAAGAGCGTCACTGAATTTAAAGCCAAGGTATGGAAAAAAAAATTCCAAACTAATACTGGCCATGTATGTTAACTGACTAATCTGTATTACACTATAAAATTTATGCACATGCTGGGGGTTAACACAGTGAAGTTTAAGCTGTGATATGTGACTACATAGTCAATCATTCCTGCATTCTCCATCTGGGCCTTATGTATTCCTGGGTACATGTGGTCTGCATGAAACAGTTTAAACTTGTCTAATGAAGCCATCAGAGCAGGTAAACACCTGTCCATGTACATATCTCTATAGCTCTCCTCTAAAATGCTTGTTTTGATCAAAGATCCAGGTCTGATAAAGAGTGAGAGAGAAAAAAAATCCAATCATATTTCAGTGCTTCATCATTATTCTAGCAATACACACACTGTTCTGTCTCGCCACAGGCAGGCAATTACAGCTCAACCTCTGGATAGTCCATTTTCCTTCTTTTCCTCTTTTCTTTTTCGCTGTCTCGCTTCATATTTTCTCTCCCCTTTAATCGTTTCTAAGTGTTCACATAGCATCTTCTGTTTGCATTTTGCTCTGCCTTGTTGGATGTCATTGAGTTCCTCAGCTGAGCTTAAGCACAGATCGACATTTCTCATTAAAGTTTAAATGAAATCTTTGAGGATACTGACTCTCAACCATTTCTACAATCACTTCTAAAATGAAATAGAGCACTAAATATGAAAGCAGGTGTAATGGGGTTATTGACGGATAAGAACCACTTACTAATGCAAAACTTGTAGTCATAATGCCAGGGTGCAGGGTGAGTAACACATTAAACTTCAATAATTAAAGTACACAAAGACTTATAAATCACTGGGACTGAACCTACAACCTTTAGGTTGCAAATCTAGATTTTAACCATTAGGCCACTCGACACGTGGGGAAACAGTAATGCTTTTCATCTCTACCACTGATCTCAATCTCACACACCTGTTAGGCTCATGACTATGTTAATTTAAACATTACTTATGCTCAGACATGTTGCATTCCTTTGGGATTAGTTTGCAAGAAAACTAAAATAAATTGAATCCACAGATTCATTTATCTGGGCAGTTTACTAGAGTGAACATCAGTTTCAATCAGGGCACAAATGATGGAGGTGATTTCTGATGCATTCATATATTAAACAGGCTCTCTGCCAGGAACGTCTCGAGTGGATCCTAATGAATGCATCAAATGCGGGGCAAGGTTGCCATGTTGGGTTAAATGCGGCCTCTTTTAGTCATATGAGGCAGATGCTCTGGGCTGCGGTCCAGACTTCATCTATATCACAGAGATGTTTCTAATACACACGGAAGTCTAGAACTAAATGCACCCATGCTTGATATTTAAACACTGACATTTAAGGGAAATAACCAGAAACGACCATGTGTGCATATAAATAATGAAATGGATGAAACGGCTTAGCCGAGTGCTTTGAGATCGATTTGGGTTGAAGTTGTCTTTCTGAAGAGATACGGGAAGGCATGGAGGCTGACTGTTTGATAAGAGAGAGTGAGACAGACAAAGAAAGACATGTTTGAGCAACAGTCTTCGCACTTCAGATGGATTTCAGTGGCAGAATAATCAGATGGTAATTGTAGCTAGAGACATGGGATATGTCTGGAATCTTAATGGCATGCTTTTAAACTCTTTAAGAGTTCATATGAACCGAATGTAGGATAATTACTGTGATCGAATACATAATGTGGTGTCTGGCGACAAATGAGTTTTTATAAAGCAGGTGGCTCTTTTTTAAATGCATAAATGTAATTCCAACCTGTTTCCTATACAGCTCTTATTAGGTTATAAAAATGTCCCAGTCTTTGTGCAATTCATCTCTAACATAAAACTTAGATGCTTGCTGTTTATGTTGCTATATAAATCAAGTCTCTAACAGACAAGGACAGGCTCAGGGTCATTTTTTCTTTCTCTGCTTTTCTCAAAACATGCTTTTGTTGCCCATTCATCTGTATCTGTAGGCAAACAATGGCACCCAGGTGCTCTCTTTGTACTGAATATTTACATCAGAGTCAGTGCTAGATTATAACAGCAATTCCCACAGAACAGTAAACCAACATATTCATTATATCAGTGCAAACAAGCTTTAACCAGATTCCATCAAGACGAAACTTCTAGAGCTTCTTTAATTTTCTTTAAAGGTATAGTTCACTCAAAAATTAAAATTCTGTCATAAATCACCCTCATGTTATTCCAAACCTGTAAGACCTTTGCTCATCTTTAGAACACAAATTAAGATATTTTTGATGAAATCTGAAAGCTTTCTGACCCTGCATAGATAGCAACGCAACTGCCATCTATGTAACTATACCTTTCAACTGCATTCACCGAACTTGGAACAGACTGTTCATACTGTTGTTTGTCAAGCTAATTATCAGTTAGAGGAAAACAACTGCACATTCACTTAAGCATAGGCTGTTTATTAACCAACGTTTCAGCTAGTAGCCTTTTTCAAGGTATAATTTCACAAACATGGAGAACAGTATAAACAACAAAGATAATTATACACAGCTGAGAGTAGTGAGATCCAAATCATTCAATAATTAGCTCATTGGCAATTAGACTCTAACATGGAGAATATTATAAACAGATTAATCTGTACAGACAGAACAAAAAAAAAAAAAATGAAAATTACTATCCAGGAAAATTAAATAATTATTGCATTTAAAAAGAAAGCTCAAATAGAATCAAGACTACAAAAAACAACTCAAATCAAAAATCAACATTTAAGCCACGTGGAGTCAACGTTTTCAAATTATGAATCCAGAAAGCCTCTCGTTTAAGTAGTATTTGGTCCAAATCACCACCTCTCCTCGGTAAAGATATTTTCTCGATTCCTATATAACGTAATGAAGTGATGGGATGATTAAAATCAGAGAGAGGGGATTAAGAGGAGGATTATGAAGAGATTCTAGTCTCGCATCCGATCGCAAAATGTGCCAATGTTGGTGAATTATCTTTTTTAGTTGTTCTGAACGTTTAGTGTATTTAGTAGTAAATTTTGCTATCGGATGCAGGACTAGAATCTCTTCATAATCCCCCTCTTACGGTGTTTAAACGTGGACGAAATTTAAGAGATTATTTAGTGAGATCAGATTTGTCTCCTCCATCTAAAATAACTCAAAAGACTTTAACACCTATTCCAGAAGGTAACTATCGTTGTGGTTTGTGTAATCAATGTAACTACACATATCGTTGTACATCGTTCAAACACCCATATACCGGTAAATCGATTCCCATTAAAGGAATTATAAACTGTAAAACCAAAGCAGTCATTTTTCTCATAACCTGCCCCTGTGGAAAAACAAGTAGAGAACTTAAAACGCGCATTGCCGAACATCGGAGGACTATAAGATGTAAAAATATGAATTACCCATTGGCAGTACACTTTACTGATTTTAATCATCCCATCACTTCATTACGTTATATAGGAATCAAGAAAATATCTTTACCGAGGAGAGGTGGTGATTTGGAACCAAATACTACTTAAACGGGAGGCTTTCTGGATTCATAAAAAACGTTGACTCCACGTGGCTTAAATGTTGATTTTGATTTGAGTTGTTTTTTGTAGTCTTAATTCTATTTGAGCTTTCTCTTTGAATGCAATAATTATTTTAATTTTCATTTATTTTTTTGTTCTGTCTGTACAGATTAATCTGTTTATAATATTCTCCATGTTAGAGTCTAATTGCCAATGAGCTAATTATTGAATGATTTGGATCTCACTACTCTCAGCTGTGTATAATTATCTTTGTTATTTATACTGTTCTCCGTGTTTGTGAAATTATACCTTGAAAAAGGCTACTAGCCGAAACGTTGGTTAATAAACAGTCTCTGCTTAAGTGAGTGTGCAGTTGTTCTCCTCTAATTGAGTCAATTTTTTCCTTCAACTTGCACCTCTATAGGTGTGCGTTTGCTTTGCCTCACTTGTCAAGCTGATTATAACAATTGTATCATGGTTTGATAAGTGAATGTACTTGTTACGTGATTATGTAATATTTGTAATTAATTGCAGTTTGTTTGTTTTTACCTTTATGAGTTCTGTAGAGGGCTGCAAATGTGACCACAAAGAAGGTGGTGGAGTATTTCCCAGCATTCACCAGGTGAGGGAAGGCCCTCCTGGTGTCACGGTAACGTCGCAGACACTGAACAAACCGCAGCCAGGCAGGCAGACAGTGGATGATGGCCCGAACTCCATAAGAATAGCTGTTACACCTTTCATCACCTTATGTAGGAGGAGACAATTATGAATGCACATTGATATTTCCAAGACTGTACTTTCAATATTGTAGTAATTTTAAAACATATACAGACATTAAACCATGATTTTTTTATATGTAATTCTACAAATTAAATTAAAATAGCACAGGACTTAACTTAACAATTAGGATTTTGTCTTGAAATCTTATGCATTTAGTTTTGATAAACTGAAATATATTTACATATACACAAAAATATGTAAATACGCAAATTACAAATTTAGTCAAAACTGCAAGAATGTCTAGAATGACAATCTTGGAAACATTACTTTTAATACATAAATCATTCATGTGTAACGATATTATTATTTTCCAGCAAATGTGCGTTTGTGAATTTACAACTGTCACAGAGATACATTATCTTTTTAAAAAAATTGCATTGAAATGATATAATACTACTACTAATACAACTACATCTTATTATTATTAATATTATTATTGAAAATATAAAAGTATAAACTTCATTAAGAAAAAAATTAAGAAATAATTTTCAAAATATTTTGGGCCTATTCATCATATTTGGAAGTAAAATTCTAAACTACTAATACTTGACCAGACCTTACTGTTGAGCTCTGTTGCTCACATTCTGTTACTCTCTCTTTGCCTTGCTCACTCACTTTCCCTCCTCTTCTTTCCCAGTATTTTCCTATATTTCTGAGCTGGTGTGACACATTTCTGCACCATTAGACAGCCGCTGATGCTCTGAATTTCCTGGTCCATTTCACATGATAAACTCCACTGAACCTGAAGAAATCCTGTCTATGTTGACACTGCCAGTACAATCTAACCATAACCGGCAACTAATCATAACCGGCCATTCATCTACCATTACATCTAATGCTGAAATTAGGATGGTTCAACATGAATGGCTCAGTCAGTCAAAACTTGAATCAGCACAATACAGGATGGCTTCATTCTGAATTAATCACCATATGTGGAGGGCAGTAAGCCGCTGCGATCTCCCCACTGCAGCTCCATGCTGTAGTAACAGACCAGATACTCCAGATCCGACAGCACAATGACCAGAGAATTGAGTTGATCTGCCAGCCAGAAGTCTGCAAACTCCACACGGTGGAACGGGGCAGTGAACACACGGAACTACAAACACAGAAAATATTAAGTTTAAATATTTATACTATATACAGTGCTTAAGGTAATCATTGAGGACAATAATAAACAAGATAAATCATCACAAGTGTTTTTTCTCTTGAAGTGAGGTTTTGTATAACAGTTCATCCCTGAGGCAGACTGAACTCTATGAGACAGTGAGTGAAAATCTTAATGTAAACTCAGCTGTCTGAAAGCAAATCAATGGGGTTTTTATTGGATGATCATCTGCAATATCATCAGCTCATTGACCTCACCAATAAACCAGCTTAAAATGTGTATAAGTAATGATGGGATTAGATGTCTTGCACCATTAATCTAGCAAACTGTACATCATGTTTGTCACATGACCATATATTTAATCATACACAGCTGCCTGTGATTGAGAGATGCACATGAGAAAAGTAATAATAACAATTTTAATGCTAAAAACCATTTTAAAATAGGTTTTATACCATGATGAATTAAGTTATTTGGATATAGATCATGAATTACTGAATCAAGTATTTTTCCCATGTGTGACTTCACAGTAAACAGTACCAGCAGCTTTGCCTTCAAATGTAGAAAATATTATTTATAATTGAAATACTAAAAGGATGAAAAATTAAAAAATACTAAAAGGTTGAAAAATAAAAAAATTATAGTAAACTAATATGGGTTTACTAATCAAAAATAAAAACACAGATTAACTTTTTATATGATTGCACATAGAAGTTTGAACAATTACAAAACAAGAGCTGTAAATAAAAAATAAACAATTAGACTAATAAAGGAAATAAAATAATGTGAAAAAAATAAATACATGCTTAATAAATAAATAAATACATAATAAATAATATACATTCATATACACACACACACACACACACATATATATATTGTGTAACGGTACACGTATTCGTACCTAACGTTTCGGTACGGGGCTTTCGGTTCAGTACGCATGTGTACTGCACAAATACAGTATATATATATATATATATGTATATTATTTTATTTATTTTTTTTCCAGGAAATTCAAATAATAAATGGCGTTTTGACAGTCTTTGATGTGGCATGACAGATCGCTGTATAAACTCCTTGGAGAGCCACTTCTGGGACGGTTCAGAAACGTGCTGATATAAACAAAAGCAAACTAGAGCGGCCGCGATCAGCTCCGGTTCCCGTGTCTGAGCCGTGCAGTGTGTGCAGACAAATGGCAGAGCGGAGTGCGAGTGAACGCGATCATTCCTTCCTCTTTACTACTAGTTTTAACGTGAATAAACATGACTGAACATCTCATGCCTTATCGCTCAATCAGTGTTTCAACCGCGGAAAGACATCAACAAAACAGCGTGGAAATAAAATGTCACATAGCATTTCATTTACCGCAGCAAGTCATCAGTGTCCACAGCTCGTTATTTCACTAGAGAAATGAAGTCTAGAGAGGAGCATTTCGTGAAATATTGCACTATATACTCATTATATTTTACTAAACCTGTTAGCTTTAATTATTTAATGTATGTTTAAATTAATCTGTTATGAAACATGCTATGACAGCCAGTGTGTAATTGAATATATTTTAACAAATAGCCTAGAAATTGTATCATTTATAAGTTAATTTAAAAACTGCATTATGTGCAATTTACATGTTTGTATATCATTTTTTTTTTAAGTTGAGAGTTGATTATCTTTTAAAAATAAATAGTAATTAAATTTAAGTTTGGGTTAAGTTGTTAGGCCTAATTGTAACCTTATAATGTAAAAGGGTTCCCTATAGTTTTAAGCATAAGCTGAGGTAGATTTTTATCACTAAGAAAATTTAAACTATAACTGAATGTATTTAAAGAAAGAGCAACTTGTTCAGTAAACGACTGTCTATTTAAAAAAATACAAATAAAATAAATAATAATAAAAAAAGGTTAGTTTTTCCCCCTGCTGTACCGAAATCATACCGAAGCGTGACGTTAAAACCGAGGTATGTAATGAACTGTCATATTTGTGTACCGTTACACCCCTAATATATAATTAAATAAATTAAATAATATAGAAAAATTAAATATTTATATATTTATAATAAATAAATTAATTAAATTAAATAATATATAACAAAAAAATTATAAACAATACATACAGGCTACATGCTAATCTAGGCGAGTTATCTTTGCTGCCCTTGTGTCACATTGTTTTTTTCTTTTTTCCACATAAATTTTCCGTGGCTCAATCACACTACCCTATGAATTGAAATTTTACCTCTCTCAGCCTTCAGGCCACAGCTGACATTTCCCAGCGACACAGTTTTGCACTACACCAATCTATGCCATCATACTCTTGAGTCTCAAATGCCAGTGGAAATCGAATTCTCCCCACACAAACCATGATCAGTTATTTTTTTACCTGATGAAACAGGTGAAGGCGGTCCACAAAAATGCTTTTAAACATACAGGTCTGAACGTGAGGTACATTTCAAGGTTACAGCTTCATGTGCGATGCACAGCTGGAGTGTGACAGCGCGTTTGAGCTCAGGGAGGAAAGCCACCCACTGTTTGGCCATCAGTACGTGTCGGTTTTAATCTACAGGAAGTGTGTGTGTGTCTGCGTGTGCTCCAAGGAATAAGGCTCCAGTCTAGGTCAATTAGATGTGGGGAGGGCAGTGAGACAGAGGCAGGCGGCTGCTGATGGCTCCATCCCAATAATGATTGCACAGGCACAGTCTTCACATCCGCAGAGATAGAGCTACACTCTATTTTCCCTCACCTCACTGCCCCATGCCTCACACAGAGACACACACATAATCACACACATGTATGCACAAAGACCTCAATGAAACACTGTGTACAAACAGTTTGGGGTCAGTAATTTATTTTTTAAAAGAAATGAAAACTTTTATTTAGCAAGGATCATTAAACTGGAAAAAGTGAGAGTAATAAGAGTTTATGATGTAACAAAATATCTATTTTCAAAGAAATGCTGTTATTTAGAACTTTCTATTCATCAAAGAATCTTGAAAATAATGTAATACGAGTGTATTAGAAGCACACAATTCCCTAGAATATCATTATATGCTTAAACATTAAGATATGTACTCATGGAAATTACTAAAGTAGTCAAGCCTGTTCATTAGAAGGGGGTGACCCGATACTTTTGGCAATATAGTGTATATATTAAGCAGCACAGCTGTTTTCAAGACTAAAAATAATAAGAAATGTTTATTGAGTGCCAAATCAGCATATTAGTATTATTTCTGAAGGACACTGAAGACTGGAGGAATGACTGCTGAAAATTCAGATTTGCCATCTAAGAAATAAATTACACTGTAATTTATATTAAAGTAGAACAGTTATTTTAAATTGTAATAATATTTCACAATATTTTACTGTATTTTTGATCGGATAAATGCAGCCTTGGTGAGCATAAGAGAAAAAAATATTAAAAAAAATCTTTTGAACAGTAGTATACATGCACACAGTAACTTTTTTTACACAGGCCAAGGGGAAACAATTGTTACTACTATAAAACTAACAGAAACAGACAGAGAAAATGAAATGCATGAATCTGTTTGTGCATTGAAATGAGCCAATTAGCTCTTAGCTAATTTAACTGAATTTGTTAGTAATGTGTTTTAACAGGTGGTTTTGCTATTAGAGAGTGATTCCAGTGAAAACATTAACATTTTATCGTCTTAAACAAGACAGGACATGATGATTGTAAATGCTGTTTATAACCCACTTTACTTGCAATCTGACACATTTATAAGTTAAACAGGATATTTAATGAGAAGAAACTGGGACTTTTTAAATCCATCTGGAACTGATTGGATCATAAAATACGGGTGTTGCATATCTGCATGGAGCCAATTAACAGCATGCAATAGCCATTGCCACCCACATTATGTTGGCGTAAAAGGTTTTTCACTACTTATCATTCATTTTTTTGTGGCTATAGAAGCTGTATGTTTATAAAATGTAATGGTTTTGTCTCTCACCAGAAGTTTGATGAGCCAGAAACGGGATTTGTAGTAGGCAGTTTTGAAGGGGTTGATGAGGAAGAGCACCATGAAGCCGTAGAGGATGAGGGGGTTCACCTGCATAGGGAGCCAAGTGTAGTCCGCAAACAGACAGGATAGAATGCTGAGACACCACAACACCCCCAAAAACCCAGCGATCTACAGCAAGAGAGAGGGAAAAGAGAGCAAATTGAACATCCAGATGCATTATTATTCAGATTTTCAAAACCTGTAAATCTTTCCTGAAAGTGAAAGTTAAGTGACATGTGGCCAAGTATGGTGACCCATACTCGGAATTTGTGCTCTGGATTTAACCCACCCAAGTGCACACACACAGCAGTGAACACACACACACACACACACACCATGAACACACACCCGGAGCAGTGGGCAGCCAATGGGGGTTCGGTGCCTTGCTCAAGGGCCCGCAACCTTCGGGTTACAAGACTGACTCTCTATCCATTAGGCTACGACTGCCCTTTGTTTTCCTTTACTTTCCTAATATTTTATCTGTCAGAATACAATGTCCTTTACTCTAATTCAAAAGTTTTGGCCCAGAAAGATTTTTTTTAAGAAATTGATGTTTTATTCAGCAAGGATGCATTAAATAGATCAAAATTGGCAGTAAAACATTTATAATTATACAAAAGATTTCTATTTCAAATAAATTCTGTCCTTGTGAACTTTCTATTCATCAATGAATTCTGAAAAGAGATATATCGGTTTTAACAAACATATTGAGCAGCACAACATTTTCCAACATTGATAATAAATAGAAATTTTTATTGAACACCAAGTCAGCATATTAGAATGATTTTTGAAGGATCATGTGACAATGACCATTGAAAATTCAGTTTTGCATCACAGAAATAAATTACATTAAAATATATTAAAATAGAAAAGTTTTTAAAATGATACTGTTTCACAATATTACTGTTTTTACTGGATTTTTCATTAAATAAATGCAGCCTTTGTAAGCACTTTTTAAAAAATATTTAAAAAAACAACAGACCCCAAACTTTTAAAAGGCAGTGTATAATAATGTAATATACAGGCTTCCTGTAAAGTTCCCTTCTACATGACGTGTCTCACCTCAAACAGATGTTGATGTGAAAGATTGTTTCGAGGGTTCAGCTCAAAGATCAGCACATGATTGACACCCGCCTGCCTCCAGCCATACGTGTTAATCCCCAAGAGGAAGAGAAACTGAATCAACAGGAAACCGCCACGGTAGATGCGTACCAGTGGCCAGATGTTCTGATTACGAATGAAAAAAGCACCTGAGAGGGAAGGATCAGACAAACAGCTGGATTATCAACAAGGCTGTATAAATGACTGCACTGTTATACCATAAATGTGTGGTATATCAGCAGAAATGCTGAAATTTATACATTATGAAATATGTGCAACAAGATGCATATGGACTAAGTGTGAAACAAGGTTAAAAACTGTACCAATAAGGACAAAGGCGACAGCCAGGACAATGAAGACTCCACAATACAGTCCCACACGAAAGGTGGTCCAGGCAGGTGCAGGCTGAGGTTGAGAAAAAAGCACTTTTAAATAACTGCAGTTCTTATTCTAAAGCTCAAACACCGTACAATATTGAGGAACACAAACAAAAAGCATCTCGATGTAACTTTTCTATGACAATACACACCTACACTGAATGAAATGGATTTGCATTAGTATTTGCGCATGGGTAATTGTTTATCTTAAAATTGTCTATTTTAAAATTGTCTATTTTAAGTCACTGCAACTTAACTATTCTTATTAAATGTAATGACTGAACCTGAAATGTTAAGTAGATGACTTCAACTAAAGCAAGCCTGTTCATTTTTTATAGTTATGTTATCCAAATGACAGAGAGACACATACTTTCTCTCAATTAAAGGTAAAACAGTATTTTATTCCTGCAGTGTATTGTACATGATCTTCCAAGCACAAGTGTATCTCTCCACCCACACTGTCTTTTACATTATATAGTTCCTGAGTACTTACACAACTGTTATTGACCTAGAACTAAAAGTACTGCATGAAAAGACTGCAGATATTTTTCACCTGTTTTTCATTGGCAACTACATGCACTTTATTGAAAGTAACTTTGGTATATAAAATAGCTTTGATTCTACCAATAATTAATGTTAATTTCCACAATTGCTGCATGCATGTATGTATGTGTGTGCGTCTGCATGTACTATCAGAGTTTCTTTCTCACCTGTGCTGCTCCAAGAGGTGGAACTCTCAGCCTCTTCATGGCCTTCTGACGGTCACCTCCTTCCAGCTCTGTGGTCACCAGAGCCTGGGCACACAAGGGTCAAAGGTCAGACACCTCTCTAGTTTAGTCATTTCTGCCCTGAATTCCACTTCATTCTAATGTGCTCTAGGAGTTTAAGCATCATTTATCAGTTTCAGCAGCTACTAACGCCAATACAATTAGATCATGATACGAGCAGGAAGTCAGAAGTCCAAACGTGGAGCCAGGCAGTCTACCTCGGTCTCAGAGATGAGCTGTGTGATCTTCTTACAGGTGTAGAATGGAGCCACCTCCACATGAGCCACACGCCAATCAGCTCCACGCTGTGTGTCCAGAATCTTGTCATGTTTCTTCAGAATCTTACGGAATCCAGTGAAGTTCAGATTCTGTATGTGATTAGGGTAAATCAGTATATGAAATTAAGATGTGAAAATAAGAATTATTGTCCTTTTTCTACACATCTAAAACAAGACAGAGCAATTCTCGAGTTCTTTATGTTAGGACACATCTACCCAGTCCTTATTATTGCTATTTAGAATAATGGAATAAAATAACAGGACATTTTTGAAAAAAGAAATCATGCAATAAAATATATATTCCAGTTCTGTGTACTTTGGACAATCCTGGAAACTGGTCCATGAGTTGATGAAAATAAATAAAAATAAATCTATAATTAATTTAAAAAACACTATATATAGTGATGAAACTCTATCCAAACGCTATCCTTCTATCCAAACTTTTGACTGCTGGAAGGATAAAGAAAAAGTAGAGAAAACAATACAGGGAAAAATGTAATGTTGTAAAGTGCAGAGGAAGGAAAGTAAAATTAATCCAATGATCCAGCTGAAAAGACCAGCATAGCTGATCACCAGCATATGTTGAACTTTGAGATTCGGGTGTCACCTTGTCAGCAGAGAGAGAGAGAGAAAAAAAAAAACAGCAGAAAGGTCAAGGAACCCAAGAGGGAGTCAGGACAACATTCACAACAGGAGACAAACAACAACAAAAACCATGACAAATATCAGACCTGGTAGTTCTGCAGGAGGATGAGGCTGAGGTAGAACTCGCTGAAGGCCAGCTGCAGGTCTTTGATGTTGCGATGTTTGTTGCGCTCTTTGTTGGACAAAGGCAACACCGTTTTGCGGCGACTGCGCAGCCCTGGAGCATTGCTCTCCCGCTGGGCATCCAGAGACGTCTGCAGCTCATTCTGCAAAGTTGCAAATCGGCGCTGTGCCTCAGCCAGTTTCTCTGTGAAGATCCAAAAAGAGAAGACAATATTAATAATTAAGTTTTATGGACATTTAGCATTTTACTTGATTTAAGGCCTTTGAGAGAACACTGAAAACAAAAAGCCTGGCTGTATACCAGGATGGAAAAATTATATCTTAAATGTATTAAAAACTATCTGACTACATCTACTGAGAGACATAAAGCCTGCTTGGCTTACAACCCTGCAATGAAATGCATCAGAATCCATTTTGAATGACAAATAAATCCCTCATTCTACCCATCAACTGGAAAGTAAAGCAGACAGATTTCCTGTTAGAGATGAGCCTCTTCCTGTAAGGGCGATATCTCAGACAGCATTATCCACACTGGCCTGCATCCCAGTGCAGTTTTGTGAACAGGACCCTGCTCACCCATCTCACTTTCAGAGGAAGGAAACAGGATATTATGTTCATCAGACATGTAAATTCTACGAGTCCTGTTGGCGTATGTGTGATAACCCTCAGTAAGGGACTGAGGAGGCCAAGATGAAAAAGGGACTGAGGAAGAGAACTACCACACTTTGTCCCCAAAGCACTGATTACACAATTTTCTCTACTAATGTGTTTTTCTCAGGGCAGTCTACTTCCACTATTTCACTAGAGTAAACTAGAGTATGTAGTTTTTTTTAATAAATTCACATTACAAAATATTTTTTAAATGTATTTAGCTATATATTTAAATACAATTATATACATTTTGTAACATTTCTATAAATGTTAATTTATTTTATATTTATATTCATATTACATAGAAATTGTCACGGGTTGCCGAGGCGAGGAGTTCGAAGGAGCACGAAGGAGACGGAGGATCAAAACAAACTGAGTCTTTAATATATCCACAATGGAAAACAGGGAAAACACAGCCACTTTAAACGACGTTAGACAGGACAAAGAAACTGGGAAAAAGCAGGGCTCTAAATACTGAACCAAACGAGGGACTAATGAGTAAATTAACAAGGAACAGGTGACTAACTAATAATGAGGACAGGAATCAAACCAAATAAGGACAAACAGGAAACTAAACAGGAACATACACGTGACAGATCGCCCCCTCCCGGAAGGTGCGTCCCGCGCCGCAACAGTACCATTGGGGAGGGGGGCGGGCGACCTGCAGGCTGGTGCAGGACTGGAACAGGGCGGAGACAAGGAGAGCCTCCAGAGCGGATCAGGAAGCCATGGCGGAGCAGGGGACTCAGCGAGCCATGGCGGAGCAGGGAGCTCAGGGAGCCATGGCGGAGCAGACAGTTCAGGGAGTTATGGCGGAGCAGACAGTTCAGGTTGCCATGGCGGAGCAGGGAGCTCAGGGGGCCAATGGCAGAGCAGACAGTTCAGGAAGCCATGGCGGATGGGCCTCCGCGGCCTTGCCCGGCTTGGCCACCATGGCCACGGGCATATGGCTCCCCCCCCCCCAAAATTTTCTTGGGGGAAATTAGGGGTCTACCGGCCAGGATGGGCCCTGGAGGAGCGGGCACTGGAGGGCGCTTTCGAGGAGCGGGCTCTGGAGCTGGAGCCGACACTGGAGCGGACTCTCGGGCTAGAACCGTCACTGGAACGGACTTTGGGGCTAGAACCGACACTGGAGCGAACTCTGGGGCTGGAGCCGGCACTGGAGTGAACTCAGGGGGTGGAGCCGACACTGGAGCAAACTCAGGGGCTGGAGCCGGCACTGGAGCGAACTCTGGGGCTGGAGCCGGCACTGGAGCGAACTCTGGGGCTGGAGCCGACACTGGAGCGAACTCAGGGACTGGAGCTGACACTGGAGCGAACTCAGGGGCTGGAGCCGACATTGGAGCGAACTCTGGGGCTGGAGCCGACACTGGAGCGAGCTCTGGGGCTGGAGCCCACAGTCTCTTCCTCTGCAATCTCCTCTTTTGGGCTGAGGAGAGGGAGATGACCGTCGGGCTTGACACCGGAGAGGCCGGCGGGCTTGAGCGAGAGGTGGCCGGCGAGCTTGAGTGAGCATCGGCCGGTGGGCTTGTGTGAGCTGCAGCCGGCGGGCTTGACAGCGGAGCGGTCTGCGAACTTGAGTGAGCAGCGGGCGGAGGGCTTGAATGAACTTGTGAACTTTGAAGCGGCCAGTGAACTTGACTTTGGAGCGGTTGGCGAACTTGACTTCTGAGCGACTGGCGGGCTTGTGAGAGCTGCGGCTGGCGGGCTTGACAGCCGGCTGGATTCCGGGTTGAGGTCGGAGACTCTCCAGACACCAGATGACCGCCTCCTTCCAATCGAGGTTGGTGGTGTCTGGGAGTTCCGTTGGCTGGTGGTAAATTATCCCGATCCGGAACAGTGTCATGAGGACCTCTCTGTCGAGGGAGCTGGCGAGGGCGAGTGACACGAATGCCCTCGCGTAGGTGAGCGGGTCGTGGCTCGCCTAAGCCACGGCGATGAACTTGGCTCGTTCATCCATGTTTTAAGGTCCTGTCTTCTGTCACGGGTTGCCGAGGTGAGGAGTTCGAAGGAGCACAAAGGAGATGGAGGATCAAAACAAACTGAGTCTTTAATATATCCACAATGGAAAACTGGGAAAACAGAACCACTTTAAACGACGTTAGACAGGACAAAGAAACTGGGAAAAAAACAGGGCTATGAATACTGAACCAAACGAGAGACTAATGAGTAAATTAACAAGGAACAGGTGACTAATAATGAGGACAGGAACCAAACCAAATAAGGACAAACAGGAAACTAAACAGGAACATACATGTGACAGAAATGTATTCTTTATTTAAAGGTGACATATCATGAAAATCTGACTTTTTCCAGGTTTTAAGTTCTATAATCAGGTCCCCGGTGCATCTACCAACCAAGGAAACATGAAAAAGATTAACCCAGTAACTTTGTTTTGATAAGCCTTTTTCTGCAAGTGTCTGAAAAAACGAGCACGTCTGATCTCGCTCCCCTAGTGACGTTGCAAAGGGATCTCATTATAATATTACCGCCCCTTAATCTGTAAGTTTCCACCCACGGCGCCGTCATTTTGATTTGGCAAGCGACAACGGTGTACCAGTTCTAACGCCATGGTGAAAGATTGAGCAAAGCATGCTAACTGTTCTGCCTTTGGCTGCACAGACGAGCACAGAACACTATTTACAGTCGCAGCCTCAGAGGAGACAACAGAGCAGTGGATTTATTGATTTATTTACTGTATATTGCTGCTGCCACACAGATCTAAAATAAACATGCGATTTATTTCCCAGCTGTTTACCTTCACAGTCATAACCGACTGTTTTTGAAACTTAAGCATGTTTTTAACATAAACTTGTGTGTGAATGAGAACAGTACTCACATGCTGTGACAGCCGCTTTCTGTCCGTGTGCTTCGGATGTGTGCTCTCAGAAAACCATATATCACAAGTTTAAACTAATATGGTTTGAAATGCATGATTTCAGCGCGAGAAACATGATAATCAGAACCAACACAGATGTTTTCAGCAGGTACGAGCTGTAATGACAGAGCTCTCTTCTGGAAAAGGGGGCAGGGAGCAGCAGCTCATTTGCATTTAAAGACACATGCTCTAATATAGAGTATTTCTGCTACCACTCAAAATAGGCATTTTCAAAATGATATAATAAATAATCTGTGGGGTATTTTCAGCTGAAACTTCACAGTTACATTCTGGGGACCCCTGAGACTTATATTACATATTATAAAAAGGGGCATAATATGTCACCTTTAATATTAATTCAATATATTGTTAATATGCATGTATTTAATATTAGTTATTTTTAAAATAGTATTTATTATACATTTTCATATATATGAATGTAATATTTGGTCATTAAATGGTAAATGTTTTTACAATTGTTTATGTTTAGGAATAAATTCATAAATATTAAAGAAATACATACATGGCAAAACAATGTAAAAAATTCTTAAAGATGTTCGTCTGTTAGAAAAAGTATGTAGCTAACGAATTTAAATAACTTACAAGCAGAATTTGCAAACAAACACAGAAAACCAAAAATTGAAGTTTGGACCTTATTAATAATGCAAATACATAAAAAGATAAGATGATAGAACATCAGTTTATTAAAGTTCAGAAAAATATTGGCTGTGAACAAAGATTTGATCTTTAAAAAACAACATATCGAATAGACTGCACATCCTTGTTTTCTTTCATGAAATGTAAATATAGTGTCCAGTCAACTATAATAGTCTGGCTAAGGTCTGTGCTTCTGAAGGCTGAACATGGCTAAGATGGTGCTAAGAATTTATGTGCTTAGCAGATCTCGTCCACTGGGACAAAGACTGCATGTACTCAAGGTTTAGAAGCTATGTTGTTAATTCAGGACCACTCAGGGGGGAGGCAGGGGTCTCAGCCATAACACAGTCTGGGTCAACTAGACAGAATTAGTTATATTGAACTAACAGCGGCTGCCATCCTAATATAGATTTCAGTTCTAAAGGTCATCATATATGATTACGCCTTGCATTTCACTTAAAGGGGTCATATGATGTTGCTAAAAATAACATTATTTTGTGTATTTGGTGTAATGCAATGTGTTTACGCGGTTCGAGGTTCAAAAAACACATTATTTTCCACATACTGTACATTATTGTTGCTCCTCTATGCTCCGCCTTTCTGAAATGCGTAGTTTTTTACAAAGCTCATCGTTCTGAGAAGCGAGGTGTGCTCTGATTGGCCAGCTATCCAGTGTGTTGTGATTGCCCGAACACCTCAAGCGTGTGACGAAAATGTTACGCCCCTTACCATGTTGTGATGCCGTGTCCTGGCGCAACGAGACTAAAACAATAAAACCCATTATAAACGAGGCATTTGTTGCATTCATTGAGAACACGATTACCGATTATAATGACTCATACTTCTTTTTACGCGTTATGCCGCGTCGTGTAAACATAACACCATGTCTGCATTTGTGATCGTAGTAATGCCAAACAAGCACTACTCTACACTGCTGAAAACTCATGTTTGAATAGTCAGTAGCAAATTCTTTAAATATCGAAACGTACTTATAGGCTGTGAGTCAGAAGTGCCAGACTGTCCTTGCGACATTGGAATTGCCCCACTTTATAGTGTTCACAGCCATTCATAATGTTCACATTGTAGGCTACTCTCTCCCAGGTTCAGGAAACAGTCCTCTGTAAAATGCGGTGCACACACTCGAATATTTGCGTTGTACTGTGTTGTGTTGTAAATATAACTTAACCACTGATTTTTAGTTGTGTACTCATTTGGAAGGCCAAACAAAGTACTTTCGCTTTCACAACGAAACACATAGCATCTCTACGACATGGCGGCGGCAGCAACAATACTACAGCGACAATAAAAGTTACGCCTTCTTTCATTGCGTATACGTTTGGGCAGTGTTATGCAAATCTTCCCACACTGTGACGTAGACATGTTGGGGCGTGTTTGAATGAGCTGTTTTAGGAAGGTGTGGCATTAGTTAATGTTAAGACTTTATAAAAGTCTTAACTTTTATAAAGAATATCTCTTTGGGTTAGAGACTTTAATCTTTGCAACTTTATCAACTCAATCTTATATATGCACAAACAGCTTGTAACACTCCAAAGACAAAGGAAAACATGAAATCACATCATATGACCCCTTTAATAAACATTTAAGTCTGACCTGCGCATGGACAACATTATCTGCAGAGCTGAATAATTAAACTAGTGTTTATGTTTGAATATTGTTCTTTTTCTGTTTTATCTAACACTATTTTTGAGCTAATGAAACTTTGTTTTGTCTTATTTTGTCCTTGTGGAAAAAATATCCATGTGTTTTTCCACAAGGGAAAAATAAAAGTATGGGGTCAGAGATTTTTCCAGCTTAATGGACTCGCCAGCTTTCTTTGGCTGGTCAACTCGATTAGAGTTTATTTTGGTCCATCTGTCAAACCTGTAGCACTGAGGCAGTGAATGATTTTCAGTGGCAACTGGAGTATAAAAAGACTAAACCTATTAATACTTTCCTTTTATGTTAAATTATTAATGTACATCTGCTTCTTTGTTTCAGAATAAATGCTGATCCATCTGTCTCAGCTCATTCTGAGATTTTTATTTAGAGGGAGAATTAGCTACTGTTAAATTCTCAATGCAATGAAACAATGCATCAATGTGCAAACAAAGCATTAATGTTATGCTTTAAGTACTTGTTTGTCATGTCATCCCCTAACCAGCCACTAGAGGCAGTAGAGCTCAAACATTCCTGCTACCCTGAAGTCAAAGCAACAACACAGCTTATGTTGCAGTGTGCATATTATCAGTCCAAACATAGTCTATTCCCCTTGATGCATGTCAAAATTACTATGGCAGGCATTAGCTATTACATCATGTTCCCAAATAGTGCTGTACAGCCAGACATCAAGCACAGGGAATCCCTTGACGGGATTTAGCTGGCCACTGCTGTTCAACCACACACAGTAAGGATTGTTTCCACTTGTGCTATTTATGAGTTACAGAAAGAACGCAATACTTGTAGCCAAACAGTTAAGATTATTAAAAGTTAACTGAATGATTTAATGCTCAACAAAGCTCTCTTTTAATCCTCAAGACTGATTAAGGATATGTGCACTTAATATTTGTGGGAAGATGCAAGTGTTTATTATATACACTTAGTTTTGGAGCCATTAAGATTTTTAAATTAAATTAAAATAATACAAGTTAGGTCAAAAGTAATCTAAAAGTAATCAAAAAGTAGTCTGATTATCTTACCTAAAATGTGTAATGTAATGGATTACTTTACTAATCTATCTCTATAATACTTTTATTCAGCAGGATTGCATTAAATTGATCAGAAGTGACAGTAAAGACTTTTATATTGTTAAAACAAATTCCAGTTCAAATAAATGCTTTTGAATTGTCTATTCTTTTATATGTCTATGTATCTATATCTATATATCTATATATCTATCTATATCTATCTATCTATCTATCTATCTATCTATCTATCTATTCATGAAATCCTGCTGAATCAAAGTAATATAGAGATTAACAGATTCCAAATTACATGACAAAAACTGTAGCTAGTAACATAATCCATTACATTACACATTTTAGGTAATATAATCAGGCTACTTTTGATTACTTTTAGATTACTTTTGACTTAACTGTAGTTTGATTCAGATTATTTTAATATGTAATTTAATCCAAATAAAAATACTTAATTTTTGTAATCAGATTATGTGATACATATAACATGTAATCAGATGCTACCCATTTTTTTTCTTCAACATTTTTGAAGGCATATAGGGAAAACAATACCTGAATAGAATGTGTTGATCTTGGAGAGCTCCTTTTCACACGTCTGAAAGAACTTCTCTTCAAACTTGGCATAGTACCGTTTGACGGTGTCTTCATCTGTGACTGAAAGAAACAAACGACAAAGATGTAAATCTGTGTTCATTTTCATATTAAATATTGGGCACTAATCCACTCAGACTAGAGATTCATACGTCCCAAAATCCACATCAACATTCACAGCCTCCATCCTTTATACTCACTCCTCAAAGCCAGAGGGAGTTATAAAACCAGTGCTTTGAGCTTCAAACAACAAATCTTAAAACCCAGATTTCAAATGTAATATGCTTATTTATGTTAAAATGTAGGCCGTAAAAGTTAAGATAAATGTTTGATATTTAAACATGTTTTACAGTGCAGCTGTCTGTCTCTTCCGCTCTGCTGACTTTAGTAAAGCAAGGATGCCTGAGGCATTTGGCTGCCAAAGTTGTCTCTCTCTATAAATAAACCACAGTCAGGTAAAAGCTTTCAGCATCTATTACGAGAAGATATTAATCAGATACAACTGCTCGCATCTACTTAAGGTTATATAGACCATGCATCAAATATTGCCTTTGAATATAAACTAGAAAAGTCAGATTCATTGACAAATATGTCTGAGTCTGTGGGTTCTGTGGTTACACATCAGTTCAGTGGATTTAATCCATCAGTATGGTTTGTTATAAAAAGACTATAACTGAAATTGCGATTACTATTATGGCCCAACAAAGCATTGAATATAAAAAATTGGAAAATATAATGTACAGTAAATTTTATTTCCATAAGAACACTGAACTTAAAATATCACTAGCTTACAATTTACATTTTGTAAACAAAATCTTAATTTGCAATTTAACATTAACAAATGGAGCTCAAAGAATTTATTATTATGTGCAATACTTTTTCAAAGGTTCTTTTTTATGAGCATATGGAATTACTTTTGAAGAATTTACACGATGACAACAAAGAGAGAGACATAATGACCCAGGAAGACCTCCGACCCCTTCCATCTCTGTGTGATTTATAGTGAAGAGATCAAGAGTAGTTCCCTACACCCATGCCACATTCAACCCACATACAACTAAAACACAATATTCAAGTTCACCATATCTTCAGTGTTCATGATAAATCAGATGTCTGATTTATTGTTTAGCCTTAAAAACTACATGAAATCATTTCAATGCATGTTACTCATCTACTTGTCTTTTCTGCTGATGATACCAAGGCTGTGTGGGTAGAGATAAATAATATCACATAACATCCACAATCCAATCAAATCCATATGGATAAAGATCCATTTCCCACTGAATGCTACAAATACATCTTTTTACATACACTAAATAAGTCATAAATACAATTTCATGTCACCTTGGCAAGAAAATTGAAACAAATAGCACAGCTTGTTACAAGAAAAGCATGTATACTCATTAGGTCTGGGTTGTCACGGTAACAGAGGAAGCCCTGTGTGATGTCTTAAGTGGTGTCTTCCTGCTGTTCACTGCGAGAGCCCTCGTTAGCCTTACAATGGCTTTATGGCTCTGTCATGACCCTGACACAAAGGAACATGACTTCAGCAAGAGACTGGAACAACACAAGGGTGAGAAATTAATGACAGAATTTTCATTTTTAGGTGAACTATCCCTTTAATATCATTTTTTTTATTTAGCAAGAGAAACCTGGCCAAGGTAGCAGCCATACAGTAAGACAATTATAAAATACAACAAGTACACATTACAACAATATTTAAACACATCCTCTCAACAAAAACAATCACAAGCTTCCAATACCACTCTCTTTATGATGCCTTTAAATTCACCAATAGACACAAATTTATCTTGTTTTAGATCTTTTTGCAAATTATTCCATGCCCAGAGTGCACAATATGAAAATGCAGTTTTCCCCAGTTCTGTACAAACTTGAGGTATGTTAAAAAGCAAACACTTGGAAGAGCGTAGCTGGTAATTGCCAGAACAAAGACAAAGAAGAGTACAGAGATAAGCTGGAAGTTTACCTAACAATGCTTTATAGATAAAATGTACCAGTGCTGTTTTCTACGAATAGCTAATGATGTCCAACCCACCATCTCATATAGAATGCAGTGATGAGTACGGGATTTTGCATTCGTAATAAAACGTAGTGAAGCATGGTATACCGAATCAAGGCTTGTTAAGATAGAAGAGGCCGCATGCACGTATAATATATCACCATAATCAAGCACAGTTAGGAAAGTAGCTTCTACAAGTTTCTTTTTGGCATTAAAAGTAAAATTAGATTTATTTCTAAAATAAAAGCCAAGCTTCAGTTTGAGCTTCCTGATTAGATTAGCAATGTGTACATTGAATAAAAGCTTATCATCAATCCAAATACCCAAGTACTTGTAAGAAGGTACTCTTTCAATAATTTTACCATCAGATGTAAAAATACTAAGATTATCAAGTACTTGTGCCTGAGCTTTTGAAAAAACCATAAACTTTGTTTTCTGTGAATTTAAAACTAATTTTAAACTAACCAGAGCATCTTCCAGTGACTGAAATGCAATCTGAAGCTCTTTCACCGTCTGTGTTATAGATGGAGCAAGTGTATAAATAATAGTATCATCAGCATAAAAGTGTTTATTTTGCTTGAATGTCCTTGGCCAAATCATTTATATAAATTGAAAACAAAATAGGTCCCAAAAAGGAACCCTGGCGGACCCCTTTCGATATATCAAGAAAATCAGATTTGAGATCCTCCACATGAACACACTGAGTCCGATCTACCAAATAATTTCTAAACCATTTCAATGTCCCTGGTCCGAAACCAGCATTGCTAAGTTTGTTTAGCAGTAATTCATGATTCACTGAATCAAACACCTTGGATAGATCCACAAATAATGCTACGCAGTGCTGTTTTTTATCCAGGGCACCAATAATATCATTTAACACTACCGTAGCAGCAGTAATGGTACTATGGCCAGTTCTAAAACCAGATTGAAAAGAATTTAAGTTATTAAATTATATGAACATAATTTAAATGAAGTTACATAAAATATATGTTAGTTACATAAAATATATGTTATTATCAAATACAAACTGTTTTAACTGTAAGTTTACCTGAAATTCAAGAATCTTGGCCAAAATTGAGAGTTTGGAGATGGGACGATAGTTGTTCATGTCTGAGGGATCACCACCTTTAAATAATGGGAGAACATAAGCAGCTTTCCAGATTTTAGGTAAAGAACTCGATAAAAAACTTAGATTAAAAATATGAGTAACTGGCTCAGCAATAACATCCGCTGCCACCTTTAAAAGATAAGGGTCTAAGTTATCTGGGCCTACAGATGTTTTGTTATCAACACCTTTCAACACTTTACAAATTTGATTTACTGAAATAGGTTTAAAACCAAAAACATCCAAATTTAAAGTCGCTGGTGTAATCACAGAACATTGGACAGTTGTATTTGCATTTAAACTGTCAAATACAGACCCAACATGTATAAAGTGTTTTTTTAATTGGTTGATCATAGTAACTTTATTGTTTATTTTATCTAAGTCAACCTGAATATATTCAGGAAGGCTAGAGGCTACATGAGTCCCTGACATGGATTTAATTAATTTCCAAAATTCTGAAGGATTTTTTAAATTCTCTGTGACTGACTTTAAATAAAACTCTGATTTAGACTTCCTAATCATCAATGTGCACTTATTCCTTAGTGTTTTGAATTTAGACCAATCAGCAGGAGTGTTTGAAAATCTGGCTTGTGCCCATGATTTATTTCTTAAATGAATTAATTCTGAAAGACTATCTGAAAACCAGGGATTATCCCTACCACTGATCCTGGACTTCTTAATGGGAACATGTTTATTAGAGATGGACTGAAAAATTGATTGAAAATATTCCCATGCCAGTTCAACATCCTGTATTAAAGTTACTCTTTTAAGATCACTATGGTATAAATCATGCAAAAAAGCTTGCTCCTCAAAATTTTTAAAATATCTTTTAAAAATAAAACGAGGTTTTACCTTAGGGATTTTTGTATCCCAGACACAAGCAATTACACAATGATCACTGATATCATTACAGAATATGCCAGTTGAGGTAAATTTATGAGCAGCATTTGTTATGATTAGATCCAGTAAGGTAGATTTATGTTGCACTTTAGGATTTAGCCTTGTTGGTGAATTAATGAGTTGCGTAAGGCTTAAGGAGTCACACAATTCTTTAAAACAATCTGAGGTCCCAATTTAAATCACCCATAAGGATGAACTCAGAGTCATTTAACTCATGTAAAATATCTGAAAAAGCTTTGAGAGCATCCCTTGTAGCAGACGGAGGTCTATAACAGCCAACCACAGCGATATTAGAGACTTTCGAATCATTCAGTTTTGTTGATGAATGTCAACCCTACGAGGCATACTGTATCATATTTGATACACAAATTTCAAAAGCCTCTAAATTAGGATCAAAATTTTGCTGAGAAACCTGTTATACACAATTTCCTACATGCCTTCTGTTGTCTGATATTTATATTTTTCAGCAACAAGTTAAAGCTCTTTCATTATAATTCTAAAAATGTCAATGTGTATTTTTTTGCTGTGATGTTTATAAAAAACATAAGAATAACTTTTATATTGTTAGTAATATTTCAACACTTGCATGCACTTACATGATTATCCATACAGCATTTTTGAGAAAAATGTTAAAATGCGAGCATTTAATGATACATCAGGCTTGTGGAATGGTTATTTTAACATATCTCAATCATTCTGTATTGTGCTGAATTATGTTTTGCCCCCAACAATATTATCCACAGAGCTTTAATCAATAAACTACGATATTTATGTGCATTTTATGCATGTGGTCTGTAATACAGTTATAAAGATCTCGGTTTACATTACAAGCTATCAGAATTACATCTTACCATATAAATATCAGCAACTGCACAAAATGCATACTGAATAAGTTTTTTTTTCCATTCTTGAGTAAGAGCTCCATATCCATAAGAGCTCCTACATCATACTAAAAATAATAAAAATCAAAAACATAATCCTGATGTTTCAGATAAGTTACTCAAAATTGTCTTTTAGATTTTGTCTAAAGCTGAAATAAACTTAAAAAAAAAAGATTTTCTGGCCTAATATTTTATATGTCAGTCTTTACTGGGTTAAATCTCAAACTGATACTGTATCGTATTTGTACAAAACTAAGTTTATGCTTTAATTTAGAAAGTGAAGCAAAGAACCCTGACACAGCACAGTTTTCCTTGACTAAGGAGCTTGCTATCTGTTAAATCCTGCACATAAATCCTATAAAGCTGCAACTTACACTCTTTTGCTTATCTGAGGCTATTTCTCTTTCTATCATACTCTCTCCTGACAGGCTCACATGAATATAACATTTTCCCTCTGGGTGCCTAGATTTACCAGACCGAACTCTGCCCATGGATCAAGGGATCAAACTGTGCATTGTTTTAGCCAAAAAGCCCTGCAGGAAGAGGATTCATCTGTCTAGTCTTTCGGAAAATAAAAAGCTAAACGTTTTTTTTTTTCTTTCCCAATTCTTTCCCACCAGGATTACAATGCAGGACTGGCAATTTCAATTGAGCATATACATGATTTTACAGCAGAGAGCGAGATGGAGAGAGCATTGATTGTATTGTCCAGAGTGAGCGATATCATCTCTCATTAGAGGGTTACTGGTGGCGAGCAGCGATTCCTCGACCGACAGCGGTATGACCTCTCATTTTACAATCCATTTAACTGCCTCAATGCTGTTTATCGCCCTCGTCTTGCTGTTTGCATTGTCGCGCCGCTGCAAACATGGGTGCGAGTCCCTTATCTCGCCTCTACACGGAGATCTCAATCATCGCAGTTGAATTAAACTGTTCTCCTGGCGGCAATAAAGAGGCACGGGAAACGCTCTGTTGTTGGAGGTTTTTATGAGGACCCGTCATCCTGAGTAAATTAGAGAGGGTGATTATTCGCTCTCGCTGGCACGCTCTATTAAAAGGCTGAAGTGTGTGGGTGGGATTGCAGGAGGACAGCCGAGCGGCAGAACCCGTTAAGCAGGAATGATGCATGCTGGGAAAGAGACACAAAGTGAAAACATGAAACGCAGCACATAAAAGCCTCTTCCAACCATCCGTTCGCCCCCCTGCCCCCTTGCTAAGTTCAACCAGATCCTCTGAGATGAAGGAAAACCCTCGAAGCCGCCCCAGTCTCTCCACCAGTGCTCTCGTCCCTCAAGCCACAATTAGCCCAACCAATCAGGAAGCTTCTAGAGTCGGGAGATGATTACCAATGCACATTAAGTGTCCGTGTAAATAACATGTCCTGTATAAAAGCATGAGGGAGTAAGCATGAGGGAGAAGCTCTCAGAGGTCTCAGTCTAGACTCATTCATCAGAGAGCTGTTCAGCACATTGAGAGTGTAAATCTTGGTTTCTGTAGGCTAGGGGGCGGGGGTGGGGAGGGATTCCCGGCAGCATCCAGACCGGGCGAATGCATTAGGAAGCGGGGTGGATGACACAGATGGGATGTGAAATGGATGGTGGGGTATGAAATCTGAGCAGGTCAGAGACATGACACTGCCACTGAGTTGGTTCACAAAAATGACACAATGAAATATTCAACTGAACATGTCATTCTGACAAGATACTTTTAGCAAGTGTCTGCTAGTTCCTGTTCACTTCTAGATTTAGAGATTTGGGTGGTTTTCACTTAATATATACTGTAAATTAAAAAAACATATTTTTTAAATAAAAATAGTTAAAATTAAAACTGCGCTATTATCAACAATTCTTTATTTAAAATTTTAATTAATCAGTGATATGTAAGGCGTAAAATGTACAATCAGCCACCAGTCATTATCACAACTTAAAATTAAACATATTCAAATTAATATCATAGAAATTATATTTTTCATATATTATATGCAAATAAATAAGTCCAACTAAGTTCACCCAAGACTGGGCGATATGGCCAAACACACTTTCACAATTTTTTATATCAATCAATATCGATTATCACAATAAATGTCAACAAATGTTTAGTTCTTTCAAGTTTAAAAGCAGATTTTTGCTCCTAGCATCTGTACAGCTGACATGTTAGCTGTTATCCATGCCGTGTGCATGAAATAAACACTGACACCTTCAAAATGAACCATCAGAGAAACTCTTATTAAATGTCAATAATTTTAGCAATCCAAACCTATTTCTGCTGAAATCAAAAATGGCTGTTTTTGCCAAAAAATTTTAGTTGTCGAAATTTCGGTACGTCACTAATTTGCATCATGCACAGTCTCAGTCTCAGACGTCACGCCCACGGACCGTTGGCTGAACACCTGATGCATATTGCACACAAAATTGGAAACACTTCAGGAGTTTCAAAGCTGTCATCAGATTGGTTGAATTATACAGGATTTTCGGGAGATGTGTGTGTTGCATTCCGCCTGGAAACAAAAATGCCGTGATGCCAAACCCCCTCATGGAAGAAGAAAGCTATTGTGTTTACAACTGTGACAATGAGCGCTTATCAGGATCAAGTAAATGCTGGATTTGTAAAAGTATGTGAAATATTTAAAGTTCGTGGCACAGAATCTTTCAAATATGTACAAGAGTTATACACAACGATCTGTTATTGTGGGGACATTTCCACACCCCTAAACAGGACGCGACACAAATTGAAACGTGACTGGTTGCTTTACCTGTCAGTCATGTGGCCTCTTGGGCACGCCTTCGCCATTCAAAGTGGCCAAGGTTCCCAGACCTTCTGCCATCAGTCTGAAGGTCTAGCTACGTGAGACATCATCATGCATAAACATTGAATTGAATATTTATCAAACTTGTGTTTTAATTTTAATTGAGGAAAATTATATTGTGATAATTATTGTTATTGTTTTACCGCATTACTATTATTTGAATTATTTCTATTTTAATCAAGGAAAATTATATTGTGATAATTATTGTTTCATCGCCCAGCCCTATGTTCAGCTGGGACGTTTAATTATACAGATCAGTGGGCATTACATTCACATAGTAGTATTTAAAACTGTTATGGTTTTAAAATAGTAGTACATATTTTCAAAAAGTCTCTCAAATATAAATAAACTAAAAAATTGAAAAAACAACTATAGACAAAAAGACAATTGATGTGTCTTAACAAAAAGCTAAATTGAAAAAGAAGGGGGTTCCACTGTTTAAAAAAACGAATGAATAAATCCAATGTTGAAAATTTCAAAGGTTAGTTATTTCAGAATTCAACAATGAAGGAAAAAAAGAGAAAGAAAAAAAGACAGAAATGTAACTTCTTTGTTCTTGGTGAGTGTTAATATTATACCTTGGAAAAATCATTGAATTAATTCTACATTTCAGAGTTCAAGAATGTCTAGTGAATTTAACAAATATATTTTCCTGGCCTCATTTGAAAGCAACTCCACTCAAGTAAATGAGCTGTCCGTGGTTCTGAAATTGTCTTCCAACTGCAGAAAAATCCCAAAAAACTATTTTAAACTGTTTATTTAGAACAATCCACTTTTAAACTTCTGTAATGAGACATTCCAACTCATTCTCAAAGCACTGAGAGAAAAGCTACAATTAAGAAGGCATTCGTGATTCCACAGTTTGACCTAAATCTTTCAAACTGCATCACAGGAGCCCTCAAAATAATAAGCTTCAAAGTGTATAACTACTTCAATGTAAACTTTGTTCTCATCCTCCTGACCGTTATTCTCAGGATATCAGATGGGAAGATCTGCTCCATGTCTTCATACTGACAGATCAACACACAGTCATTCCATTCACCAAAAATGTGACTTGACAGTAAACGCTTGTAAACAAGCAAACATAATTTGGGAGATTTAGGCAACTATACAGTACAGACAGAATATTCTCCTGTAACAGTGTTAGAGGTTCCTGGGGTGGAAACATCGCATTAGAATTAATCGGGAAACATTAAAGACTGGACAGCTTATTCTTATTCTTATTGACTGAACAGATTTAAGGATACATTAACAGAGAATCTGAGTGGAAATAATAGGAAAAGTTTAATATGAGAACAGCCCTTAGTATAACTACAAACACATCTCTTAAAAAAGGATTGTCTGCTTATCTCCACATAATCCCTCACAACACACACAAAAAAATATTCTGAGGCTCAGCCAGAGATCTGTTTTATTCTGAGTTCTGTCTTAAAATATCTCTGTCTTTAGCTGATGTGGGAATGCAGAGCTGACGCTGAGATTGGCAGTGTGCCGACCCCGCTGAGCATCTCAGCTGTGAAGTGTTATCAGTCCAGCTCACAGTCAGACACAGGCCAGACGTCTGCAAGCTCTGCCTTAAAAACAGCTCCATCATGGCCCTATGAAGATTTCACTCTCTCTCTGACTCACAGGAAGCTAGAAAGGTCACTGATAAAACATCCACTGAAGATTTGTCTCCTTTGTTTAACTCAGATACTTATTTTAAATGCCATGAGTTTAGGTTCACAATAAGAGGAAATGTCTGTCTGACAGATTTATTCAATATACAGGTATACTAATAATGTATGAAATGCATATGAATAAGAAAACTGCCTGGGAACATTTCTAATAAAAAATAAAATAAAATAAATAAAATAAAATACACAGGGAAAAATATTAAAATACAATTTAACTTTACAGAATAATACATATATGATATTTTATAACACTAAATAGTAAAGTATATAGAAAAAAGACCTTAGTATGACACTCAATGACCATCAAAACCCAAATCTAAACCACAGTATGTTCTTTATTTTATCACGATTAATTAAAATCTACGCTTGTACAAAATGTTCATTTTAAATACTTTCTGGTCGTGCAGCACATCTATATTTAGTCCTCTTTAAAAGTAACAGGTTTCTTGAATTAATCATGACATGAAAACACTGTCTACCTCAGCATGCATTCACAGCAGAGACATTTCACTGCACTATACCTGAACCAAAATGGAGTAAGCACGATACTTTAAAACTAGTTTCACCTGGTTTTCTTCAAATGCAAAGTTTGTTACAAAGGCAGGGTTCCTCTGTGACGCCACAGAGGTAATGTCACCTCTGAGAATGGCACCACGGAGCTTTCAATTATCTTCAGGCAGCATGTCTGCAGGCCAAGAGGCTTATGAAACAAAAGACTTATTAATCTCGTCCCCAGCGGTGAGCTCTGTCCTCTGAATTAGCAGGGGTGCATATTTTAACACCTCTGTGCACAAGTGCTGCATATCATCTCCGTTAAATGTCAGAGAACAGAGATCTAAAAAGAAAACATTTATATGAACTAGCTACCGTTTAAAAGTTTGGGTTCAGTATGTTTTTTAAAGTCTCTTATGGTCACCCAGGCTGCATTTATTTGATACACTAAAAACAGTAATATTGTGAAATATCATTATTGTTTTATATATTAATATGTTTTAAAACATATTTCTGTGATTGTAAAGCAAGACTACTCTAGTTTATCACATGATCCTTAAGAATTAACTAACATAGGCCTACTGATTTGGTGATCAAGAAACATTTCTTATCATGAATTTTTTTTTTAATTCACTGATGAATAGAAAGTTCAAAAAGAACAGCATTTACTTGAAATAGAATTTTTTGGCATTTTAATTGTCTTTACTGTCACTTTTGATCAATTTAATGCATCCTTGCTAAATAAAAATATAATTTAAAAAAATCTTCTACATCTGATTTCAGATTTATATTACAGTACGGCCCATTCCTGTCCAAGCAGGTAGCATTTGGACAGAAAATGGAGCATATTTTACGCTGATACTCAAAAATCTTGTTATATACTATGTAAGTCTCTTTTCACCCTGATTCTAATAACACTATGAGAGTTCATATTTTTAACAGCCATTTACAAGGTACTAACATATAATCTTCATCTTAAATTTTACAACCAATTAAGGCACAGCTATTACCTTAATAAGCTTGCTAATTCAGAGATTACTCTAATGAATAATGAGTTGATTTAAATGCTTTAGGCAGAGTGAACATGAGTGGGTGGTTTAAATCATATGCCATTACTACTCTCTATTCTCTCTCTCTCCTCTTCAAACCTAAATAACACGGCTCATTATCACCTCCTCCCTTAAGTATCTTTGCAAAGACAGTAACCAGTTTATGGATACATTCCACTGCTCTTTCAAGCCCATTACACACACACACACACACACACACACACACACACACACACACAGGTGCCCATACAGCTCTATTACAGCTGTCGAGGAAGAACAAGAGCCGGGTGGAAGCATTTTGACAGGATCTCAAGATACAGAGGACTCTGATAATACTTGGAGCCGGATACAATGCCTCCAGAATTGGATCCAGATTTTTAGCGGATATTCTACCTCTTATGCCTCTGAAAGGAATTTAGAGTCAGTGATCAATATGTTTGGTCTATTTTCCGGGAACAGAAAGACAGTACATAAGTTTATTTTGATGTATACTGGCATAAACATACTCTGATATGGACTAAAATCTACAAATCACCAATTTTGATTAATCCAGTCCATCTTTAGGAGAATCTTTCTTACTAGCAAAATAATTAATATAAATATTTATACACTGATTTATATTAAAGCAAGTTATAACGATGCACAACAAGAAGTAAGGCATTGTCAACACACCTGTTTCATTTAATCTACATTACAAGTAAGCATCATGACACGACACAATTACATTGCTCTCACCATAATCAAAGCCTTATCTAGACAGCAATCTAGACAGCTTCACTGATTTTAATGGGAATGTCATTAATTAAAATGACATTCTTATAGGGTGTTAAACACACTCTTTTTCATTTTTTGTTCCATGTCACTTCACTCTTCCACCTGCCCAATCCATCAACATCATATGTCTTGTTCAGCAATAGCTGTAAAAATATTAATTTGTCTTTTATATTGTAGAATAAACATGTTGAGGTAACCTCTGTAGTCATTTGTAAAACAGGAAAGCGCCCCATGCTCCATATATTAGTCTTGTTGCTGATTACAGTCTTAAGCTGTCTCACGTCTATAGGGCACTTCAACGACACATTCAAACAGCAGTTAATGAGATGTCTCGCATTTCTGCCTTCTCAGGCCCTCTTGAGACCAGCACAAGACATACAGCAGCTGCTCCCTGGTTTCTGAAGACTCTCCAAACGTGTGTGGAAGAGAGAGAGAGAGAGAGAGAGAGAGAGAGAGAGAGACATGTGGTTGTGTTTTTTTTTTAATTTTGTCGCATGCAATGTACAAATCTAATGTCGCGTTACACTGCAAAGGTGGCAAAGAGGCAACAATTAACAAGTAATAATACATGAAATTATTAATAATTTTAAATGATAAACTACTGTACGTACATATAATTTGTATTAATTTTATGTATGTATATACGTATATATGTATCTGTGTGTGTGTGTATATATAATTTTATTTTTAAAATTATATAAAATGTTAGAAAATAATTGCAATATTGTTTTATATTTTTCATTTATTATTAAAATTGTTTTTAATATATACACACACATATACATGCATATATATATATATATATATATATAATAACTGTAATATTTTATAATTATATATAAATTTTAGAAAATAATTTTAATATTTTATTATTTTATAACTTTCCATTTATTGAAATGAATATGTAATATGTATATATACTTTATAAAAATTACAATTTTAAATAACTTATATATTTTAAAGGGTAATTTATTATTGTGATGGCAAAGTAGAATTTTACATTATTCGCCTTACATTATTATATACATTTATTAAATATAATAATATTATTAATCATTTCAAATTATAAACTACTGTACATACATAGAATTATATAATTTTATTAATTTATTAATTATACACACACACTTATTATATTCAAATATAATATTACAAAAAAAGTGTTTAGAATAAATAGTTGCACACAATAAAACAGTTGTATACAATAAAATTGTGCTTTTAAAATACTTGTGCTTTTTAAAATACCTACTTATACATACTACTGCATCTATCTGAAAAACAATCACAAAGTTTCAAACACTGATTTATCTACTAAAAACATTCTAAAAAACACTTCTAAAAACATTCTACTGTTTTTCTCTGTCTTTTTCAATTTCTCATCTGCTTTCGTGTGAAATAATGACATAGCCTACCAAAGAGCAATTTTATGTCATCTGTGTTTGTGGGACTGACATCGCTGTTATCGACCCGTCACTAGGCTCCCGCCGTTACCTTGTAGCCATTAGCAACCGCCACCAGGAGAACGGCCTTTCAACCGCCCAGCCAATTGCTTTCACATGAGTGTGTGTGCATGCATGCGAATGAGCAGGTGTTTGCTGTGTGTGTGTACATGCATTCCAGCATGTGTGTGTGGGAGTTGAAGCCGCAGCATTGCGGCTGTGTGGCACTTGTTTCTTTTGTGCATGCAATGTTTTTTCATTTTTCAATTTTCCATAGGCAACGAAGCATAGCTAACATTTATCCGCATACACAGAAGGCATACATTTCAGATTTTCCTTAAGCTAGAGCTTGTTGCAAGCAATCAGCAGGCAAACTAATCAATGTAGCTTTGATTGGGAAGGCCTCCTGCCATTGCGCTGCCTGGCATCCACCCGCCTATTGATTATGCATATGCCGTAATCAATAATACACACAACTATTACCGTTCACAGCACCATTACACAGCAGCGCATAATGAGATCAGACAAAATCTCCATCACAATGCGTGTGATGATACCAGTGACCAGGCAACACAAATTATTTTTACTATTAACAAATAGAAACAAATAAGAATATTATTTCATACACTACCATTCAAAAGTTTTGAAGATTTTTAAATGGTTTTAAAAGAATTATTTTATGCTAACCAAGGCTGCATTTATTTGATCAAAAATACAATAAAAACAGTAATTGTAATGCAAAGCTGAATTTTCAGCATAATTACGGCAGTCTTTAGTGTCACATGATCCTTCAGAAATCATACAGATATGTTGATTTGCTGCTCAAAAACATTTATTATCATTTTTTTCAACAATCTTTGATGAATAGAAAGTTGCTAAACAATTTAAAATAAAAATGATTTGTAACAATGTAAGTCTTTACTGACACTTTTGATCTATGTAATGCATCTTTGCTGAATAAAATATTAATTTTTTTTTTAAATACTGCTGTGGAGAAACAACTGATCTCATTTATGATTTTTACTTTCAATCGTTGTTGACGACAGCTTCTGCTAGATTTTCTGATGGTGTTGAAACACAGAAAATCTTTTAGCAGGGATGTGTGTGACTCTCACTTACTGGCGCGCTGCTGTAAAAAGAAAGGGATTGTGGGTAAAACCTGTTGTCTGGGTTTCTTTCATTGTATTGGGCTCATCTGTAATTGGTCGTGTTTTTCACACTGGTAATTACCAGAAGGCCTTTGTCTACTGTTACCATGGATACCAGGTCATGTGACGAGCTGGAAGGGTGTGAACTGCATGTATGAGGACCTGTGGGATATATATATACGTGTGTGTGGATCTGAATATTTATTCATCCCTCTAAAAGCTCTTAGAGTGATGATGAGCCATGTAACCTCCAGAGATTCACCTCGCCATTTAGCCCCACCCCCAACCTTACCCCTCACTGCATGAATGAAAGAGCTGTGTTGAGCCTGGGATCCTGTCACAAATTCAACACCACGTTCTCAAAACAAAGTAATCACCAACAAGCCTAATTAGACCCTAAATCTCAACGATGTGTTGGAAGAAAGAAGCACTAACCATGATGCTAAAAACAAGAACTGCAGCATAGCAATTATTTGCTTGATTTACATATACATTTTTAGGAAATACTAATTATTGGATCTTCTAAAGTTTTCCAAGTTGACAGCATCAAATCTGCTAAAGATTTGAAGAGGCATTTGATATCCACAAGCCGAACTGCATATTTTTTTTTTATTTTCTGAACAAAAAAAATTTTTTTGGACACATTTCTTCTATTTTTTTTCTGTGTAATATTGTGATATCAATAATGAATCTTCCCTTGGGATGCACAGATATCGATATAAGTCAAAAACTATTTTCATGTTATGGTCAATGACCAATAAATAGCCCATATTAAAACCATACGCATAGAAAATTCTATTTAAAAAACCCTACAAAAATAAAACACACACACACACACACATTTTATATATATATATATATATATATATATATTTATATATTAGGGGTGGGAATCTTCAGGCACATTACGATCCGATACGATTCCGATTCTGGGAGTCACGATCCGATTCCAAAACGATTCTTGATCTACATTTTTTCCCCAATTAATTCTTCTGCTGTGCAAACATGCAAACATATATATATAGACACACACACACACACACACACACACACAAACGGGGGCAGTCGTGGCCTAATGGATAGAGTGTCGCAGGTTCGAGTCTCAGGTCCGGCAGGAAAAAAAAAAAAATAAATAAATAAATAAATAAAAAAATAAATATATATATATTATATGCATATATATATATTATATGTAAGCACCTAGCAAACAACCCTGTTTGACTAAGATTTGACTAAGAATGAACAGACTAAGCAGACTAAGAATGAGCAGTTGATTGAACAGTCATATACATTTTTAATCAAAACTGTTTTATGTTAAACAATGAAACCCCTTGTGATTTCAGTAATGTGTGATGTGGCCTTAGAGAATGATAGCACTGATTGGCTCTTGCCCCACAGCTATGGTATAACGCTAATGCCATGACCTTAGGTATTGATTGCTCTGCTTGTAATGCCGACACACACACACACACACATACTTGTTAAAGGCCTTACTCTCTGGAGTGATTTCAAATGAGCGGAGACCACAACCCCCCTCCTCCGCCCACTTATTGGCAGGGCCCAAATGGAGATTGCCTTCTGTCCGTAAAGGGATAAATTTGGCTCATAAATCGGTAGATTGGGGTGTAGTGGATATGTATGGGCACGCTCAGAATGGGGGCAGAGAGGCAGTAAAACCATTGTGAGTATGTGTGTGCTTTAGCTTACCCAGTGAGCTGTCTATCACAGTGATTCAGTTATTTTTGTTAAGTCCCCACTGGACTGAGCGTAATCAGGAAGTCCTTGAGCCAATCTGAAGTTAATTAGATCAATGCGGAACTAAAGAGTATAAGATAGTTAGACGGAGAAACAAGAGAGAGAAACTGAAGAAAGTCTGTTTATATCAAGAACAGAAGAATGAAAAATTGCTCCCTTCTCATTCTGAACTCTGGTCATACACACTACTGTTCAAAAGTTTGAGGTTAGTCAAAATATAGTAAAAGCAGTTATACTGAGAAATGTTATTACAATTTAAACTAACTTTTTGTTTTTATTTTAATATATTTTAAAATGTAATTGTTGTAATTTTCAGCAGCCATTACTCCATTCTTCAGTGTCACATACTAACATGCTGATGCTCATGTTTCTGTAAAATTTTATATAATACAATATTTATATATAATATTTTCTATAATATTCACCCACATCAAACACAACTCACATTCTGAAAATGTAAGTCTAGTTTATTATAGATATCAGATCATGATCTACCCAATTCTAAAAAATATTAATTAATTTTTAATCAATTAGTGATCATCTAATCTTCCCTTTTAAATCTGTACCATTTTTGAAAAACATAAGGTGTGAAATGGAGATGAGTGATTTAAATTATCTCCTCTATCTGGTGGCTCAGTTCACCTGCATTAATAAGAGCAGTCAGCAGTGAATCATCCTGATGTGGGCGGCACATTTGCCATCAACATATGATACATGCAATCATGGCATGAACTGCTCCTATGTTGAAAAGTCAGAAGGTCAGTTCTGTGTACGTGTATGGCTGTAGGAGAAAATAAGCAATAAGGGAGGAAATAAACATCACTGCGAACAATGAGAGGTCCTGAGAGAAAGAAAAAGAAAGTGAGAGAAACTGAGAGAGAGAGGCTCACCGCTCAGTTCACTGGACAAAAAAACAAACAAACACAAACACAAGATGAAAGTCGCAAACTGTGAGAGGGAGAGTCTGAATCCATCCACTGAGCTCAAGCACTGTTGTTTCATCTAGAAATCTATCAATATATCCCCCTCTGCTCCGTTTCTCTCTTACTTTCATGTCCTCTCTCTCTTTGAAACACACAATGCATGAACATACATATTTACACATGAAACATACAGGCACTGGTCATGCATAAACAGTTTAAAGCTGGTTCGTTGAATAAACAGAATAATTTACTGCAGGCCTACAAGCTTCAAGCTCTTCCTGCAAGATCTGCAATGGATCTGCAAACATCCTCTATGAACGGAACCCATGTAACAGAGCCTAAAACACTAGCATGCTGCTTTCTATTTTCTATATAATTTCTATTTTTTTATACAGCACGATGAAGTAGTAACAGCATGATAATGATAATTTTTTAAAAAGCAATAAAGTAGTAATATACTAAACTGTTGTCACATGACCTCATTATGCTGCATGTTTAATAGAGAAGTCAAAGAGTTTAGATCTTTGAAATAATGCAATAAAAAACACTTGTATGACAGTATGACAACTTTTGTCAGTTCAAGAAAATGACTACAGTAGATGCTTCAAGATTTATCACAGTAGAAATGAAAAGTTAGGACAAGTGCATTGCATTGAGGGAGTCAGGATTTCATGCAGTGTGCTCTGCTGTATAATGCAATTAAAAAATACATTTATTAAATATTTATTTAGGAATACAAAAATATTTAAATATACAAACAGTCTATATAATAAAATATGGGTAACACTTTAGTATAGGCAAAGACTATAGAATACCCAAGACGTGTCACTTGTATAGTTTTGAATGGGGAAAAATGCAACGCTTAATATGGCTGCAAAAACAAAGTAGCAGCAAACTGTTTCTCAATTATCAGTAGAAACATTAAACAAGTCCCAATGGATTTTCCTTTGAAAATGGATTATAATTTAAAAAAATGAAACACATTCTCACTTCCAGGTGCTTTGAGAGCCGCAGCGAGACATCCTATTGCAAAACAATTTTCTTAATGTCACACAAGCTGAATCAGTGAGTAGTTTACTCTCCTCTGGGTCAAGGATTTGCTGCCACGCGCTGCGCTGTGGACGGATCACAAGAGTTATCGGCAAAAACCACTCTCCACTCTCTCCAGCCGGGCATCTCAGCGCTCTCCTCAGCTGGCATCAAGCCCAGCCTTTTGCATTAAATTAACACACCAAATCCCAGCCATAACCCCTGCAAAACAAGGGCCAACATTAAAGTAAACTCTGCTCTCTATGTTCTCGTCCCAAACAAGGTGGAGACTGCTTGCCAGTGCATTTCATTGCACTGAATTTCAGAATGCACAGAGAGATTTGCTTTAAGTTCAACAAGAGTACCGTGTAGGGATACTAATTATGCTAGAAATGATTGGCCAGGAGGGAGTGTAGAATGCATAAATTTACATGCATAATAATGCTACAGGTGTCATGCTGATTTGAGGTCATTCATGTCTGGAGCAGAAAAACAGTGTGGAAAGAGTTGCGCACCAAAGTTTTATATTGATGATTAGGGGTTTGTTCAAATTTGTTCATATTAGTTACATTTTACAAGACTGATTTTGAGTCCAATCAGCATAACAACACAGCAAATAGTTTTCACGTTTAGCAATTGAAAGCTGGAGAGTGACAGTGATGGCTAATTTTACAAAAGCTCTTTGCTTTGGCTGGAATTTGCATAATTACAGCACTTATCACGGCATCACACGGAGAGTGAACAGTTTCGCCCAGAAAGGACTGTCGGCATGGCAACAGAGGCAAGAGTTCAGCAGGGACGCGTTCAGTCCTTGGTGAGGGAGGTGGAGAAAGGGGCGGAGATCACCAGATTACTTGTTAAGGGACACGCAAAACAAAACTCTGAGGTGTGGTTGTGCGATATCAGCGGCGATTTCAAGAGAATGAAAGACTGCCAAAACAAATGAAAAGACGGCTTTTATAGTGTTTTCTCTTTTTTTTAGGAATCGTGAATCTTTTTAGTTGGGAAAATGGCTGACTATTAAAAGATTACTGACCAGCTGATGACGATTACAAAACTTTTTCAAATAATTTAAAATCTCATATCTTCATTGACTCTACACCAGCCGAGAAAATGGCAAAAGAAATGAAGGAGAATGCTAGTGGATAGCGTTTTCAAGGTATAGATATCCTTGTTCTTAAACAAAAACATTAAAGATGATATTTTGATTTTGAAGAATGTTGGAAACCAAACAGTCTTTGGTTCCATTGACTTCCACTGTATGGGCAAAAAATACAACGGAAGTTAATGGTAACCAAAGTAGTTTATTACCAAATATACTTCAAATTAATATCATTTGTTCTCCACAGAAGAAAAAAAATCATGACATGAAAGTGAGTAAACTTTCATTTTTAGATTGACTATTCTTAAAGGTATGCATTTCTTTCTTCTTCAGCACAAGATATTATTTTGAAGATTGTTGGTAACCAAACAGTTGACGGTAGCCGTTGACTGCTTTTTTTTTTTTTCCCAAACTATGGAAGTCAATGGCTACTGTCAACTGTTTGGATACCCACATTCTTCTAAACATCATCTTTTGTGCTCAACAGAAGAAAGAAACTCATACAGGTTTGGAACGACATGAGGGTGAGTAATTGACAACAATTTTTTTATTTTTGGGTGAACTACCCCTTTAATTCTAATAATAAGTCTAGTATATCTTCCAAGTCCAAAATATCACAGAACAAGACATCTATTCCTGTTAAAAGGTTGGGCAGTGGCTGTGACCTATATTTCACCCAGAGTTCTTTCTGAGAAAGCATAAACATAGTTTATAGCGGACCCCTAAAGCTCAATTTACTGTCTAAAGACTGCAGCGAGGTGAGTCATTCATCAAGACCGTGAATCCGAGAGCAGATTCTGGGCCTCTGTATCAGCACACACTGCCTTCATAACGGATACCAAAACACCCCATAAAAACAGACCATAAAGCACATAAACACACACAGAGCACAAGCCATGGTTTACACTGACAAACAGAACAATGCTACTCAAAATATATAATTACAGGCTGCTTCGAGATGTGTGCTCCAAGTTCTTCAAATTTCAAAGCCTATGGACAAAATGTTCTGAGTGCTAAAAAAGCAACAACAAAAAAACACTACTATAATGCTATTTAACATTTCAATCAGTCTATGAATAGCTTATAGCTGTCTCTCTGTATTCAACTGGGATAAGATAAAAATCTTTGATACATTGATACATTATACCATTGATACACTTGGACTTAAAATCAGCAGAACGTCTGAAGTCCTTTTTGTTCATCAATTAATCTGTACATCCACCAATCAAATCATTCATATATTAATTTAAACACAAGAACATCCTTACAGGTTAGAAAACACAATGAAACTTTTGCTAGGTTTACCAATTGTCTAACCATAGCAAAAGTGTAAAAAAACATGAAAAAAGCTGGTGTAAAATTAAAATAAAATAAAATAAAATAAAATAAAAAAGTAGTATTTTATTATACTAAATCACAGTGCAAAAAAAAAAAAAAAAAAAGGAAAGCGCTTTAATGACAATCTGGTGAGTAACTTTATGAAATGTAACAATTCTATCTGAACTTAAAAATACATAGTTCCTGTGCTAAAAGTCCTTCATGCTTTGCTATGAGAGTATAAAAGTAATGGAATCAAGATTACATCTAAAGGCTTAGAGGTTGAATGTAAATAAAAAAGTGCTAGAGAGAAAAAGACGAAAATAAAGAAAGAGTCAGGTGAAGACAGGAGGAGGTGGGTTGCTTTTTTTTTTAGAGCACTTACGATGTCAATCACTTTCAAGGCCACTCTCACAATATGTGAAACTGCTGTTACCAAGCAACGCTCCTGAGTGCCTGGATACTTACAGTATCTCTCATCCATCAGCCAATCAGCAATCAATGCCGACATCCGCAGTCCCAACGGACCCACTGACCTTTCAAAGCGTTTCTGCAGCACTGCTACCTATACATCCATATACGACAGCCCTACCTGTGCAGAATGTTTATCTAACTAGCATCCATCTAAATATCCCATACATGTTCTATCCATCCATCACTCACTCAGTACATCCACCTGTCAAGCCATCCATCCATCAACCAAAACACAAGAGCATCTAGACAGATCAAAACAAATCGACAGGTTTGCATGAGATGCTAATCACAGCTTTGTGAACATTTATTATTTTAATTTACTTCGCTTAATATTTTATATTATATTTTTGTAAAAACGAACATATATTTTTGAGGATTCTTTAAATGTTATAAAGCATTTTAGCATTTACTTGAAATTTAAATCTTTTTTAACAATGTAACAGTAATTTCTTGATCAATTTAATGCAGTTGTTGAATAAAATTATTAATTTCTTAAAAAAAGTGTGCTGACCCCAAACTTTTGAATGGTGATGTATAAATATATAACATTCTAAACAAAGATTCAGACAGATATTAGATATTTTATGTACAGTATATTTGTATTTAGGTACATTTTATAGTTGAAAAGAATTCAGAACTTTAAATTTAATTTAAAGTACATTCCAGTTCTTTTGCACATTTCATCAGTGCATGTTATTCCAAAATAATGTTTCATGTTGACGTCAACATGAAACGACTTGGGAATCGTTTTAAAAACGACTCGTTTCAATGATTCAGAGTCAACTTTTTCTTTTGAGAGACAATAACTTTATACACGGTGCATTTTCAGATTTAAAACTTTGCAGGATGTTTTCATTCACTTAGAGCTGTGTTACACACTGCATGAAAGGTCATTTTTTAAAATCCATAATAGGGGCACTTTAAGAAGAAATAGCAAAGACAGATATGATCACAGATATATCAGGCATCCCTTGCAGTGGAACTCAATCTCGAACATGAAGATAATTGTTTGCATCTTCATTTAAAGGAATGAAAAATAAACTCTCATAAAAATGTAATTATAAACTAATCTTTCAAACAAATCCAATTCAGTTTAAAAATCACAAAAAAGGCATTATCTCAGTAGATCAGGTGAGCCTTTCAAAAGCAATCTGTGCAATCATACTTGGAGGCACCATACTTTTCTGGCATATGCCTCAGATTATTTCATTTTTTCATCTCAACAGATCTTCATCTTGCCGCGAGGAGCGTTGTTTCAACAAGTAAACACAGGGAGAGGTCTCAGATACTCTCTCACTGACAAAAGAACAGAAACAGGCCTGTCACTGCTCATCTTTGTACCTTCATGCTGACAGCCCTCTGCTCCACAACTTTAGCAGAGTAAACGGTTCTCTAAACAGCCTGTGACATCCTCTGTGATGTGAGCTTCAGTGTGCGTTTGATCCTGCAGGTAAAAAAAGAAATCGCAGCTCCAGAGGAAATCTCATTCTATTAGTAAACCGTACGAGATCCAGAACATTAACAGAGATGCTGGTGTGAACTTCAGACAGCCATTAGCACTAAGAAGGGCATCAATAATGCAACGCATCAGCCCAGTATAGCAGGTGAAACATAGAGTCCTGCCACCTGCTGCCGGGGTTTTATGAGGAGATATGACTACCCCATGCAGCTCAGGGGTCATAAACGCTACACTAAGTGTTGTGTCAATAGCCTGACCAGAGGACATTAATCTCAACCAAAATGTCTTGGCCACAGTTCAGTGAAGGAAAATACACAACCACAGCCAACAATAAGAGGGAATGACAGTACACTCAGTAAAGCGCACCAGGTAGAACAAGAATACATATATAACCGTTCAAAAGTCAGTAAGAGATTTTTAATGTCTTTGAAAGTCTCTTATGCTACAAAGTAGGGGTGAGCAATATGGCAAAAATATCATATCACGATTTTTTTTTTCAGAAATATCACGATTCACGATTTTATCACGGTTCTTTGTCATGTTGATTTTACTATTTTGCAAGCTGTCTGAGCAGCACAGCCAAACTAATTTCCCTTTTTTAAAAACAAAGCCTTTCAAGGTAACAAAGTATAAAATAAAAAAGAATGGCAGATATTTAGGCCAAAATGAGCGAAGATAAATATCGTTGTCATTATTTTATCTGTTATTAGAAAATAAGAACAAAGATACACATTACAAATAAACATAATACGAATTTTTCAGGTACAGTAGGGGTATTTAGCAGTATTGAATTAACAAATATAAAAAGTGAAACGCTATATACTTATACACTATATACATCAATTGTACATTGATTCTAATGAAAGCAACTATATTAAAGTTCTTCAGTCAAGAGCAGTGAGTGATTTTTCTCTTTGTGTTTTGTTGTTTTATTAACATTGCAAGAATAGTTCACCCAAAAATGAAAATTCTGTCATCTGTCTGTCAATTCTGTCATAGTGTTTTATTTTTTATACCATAATTTACTATCATTTACCAGCTACTGTTTGGTTACTCAAAATATCTTATTTTGTGTTTAGCACAAGAAAGAAATTAATAAGGTTTGGGACAACATGTAAGTGAGTAAATAATGACAGAACTATAATTTTTGTGTGAACTATCCCTTTAATGACAGTCGGCAGCATGTTTAGTACTGTCCCTTTAAGACCTGCACGCATATAATATACAGGAACGCATCCTTTTTTCTCTCAGTTGTTTACTTTCACTTTAGACATAAGCAACTGTGTTTATATGTAAACGTTGTGTGTTTGTTGACAGTATTAGCGCAATCAGATGCGATACATAACTTAGTTCAGTAATTAGGCACTATTTGACAGGCTATTGGTGCGCGCGCGCGCTTCAGGTGTAACGTTCAGAACAGCACGCATATAAAATGTTTAACCGGCAAGACTTTAAAGCAAATAATGTACTTTTGTGATTGTGAATAAGTGCAGTGTCCTGTGAGTGTAACTCTACCACTGAGTTAACACTGATGTGAATGTATGTCGCGTTGTACAGTATACTAAGATGGAGGCGTCAGAATTGCAGCTGATAGAATAGCACGATACTATGATATTTCTCCAAAAGCAGATTGTGGAGACATTTTTATCGTCCACGATCAAAAATCGTCATATTGCACACCCCTACTACCAAGGCAGCAAAAATATATTAAAAACAGTAAAACTGTGAAATATTAATACAGTTTAAAACAACTGTTTTCAATATTAATGTAAATCAGAATGTAATTTATTCCTGTGATTAAAAAGTTTCATTAGTCATTATTCCAGTCTTCAGTGTCACATGACATGATCCTTCATAAATCATTCTAATATGCTGATTTTGGTGCTCAAGAAAAAATTCTTATTATCATTAATGTTGAAAACACCTGTGCTGCTTAATGTTTTTGTGGAAACTTTGATTCTTTGATGAACAGGGAGGTCAAAAGAACAGCATTTACTTGAAATAGAAATGTTTTGTAATAATGTAATAATCTTTGCTGCCACTTTTCAATTTAATCAATTTAATGCATCCTTTTTTGAAAAATGTATTAATAGTAGTGCTATTGCTCCTATAACAGCTCATTTTTATCAGTTCTTTTGTCTTTGGGTCATTATATTTGTCATAAATTTCTGCTCGTTCTAAATCAGATACAGATAAAGTAGCACAGAAAAAAATATATTCATATGAATGCATTAGTCAGAGCGATTGTGTGTGTGAATTAATTCTACCTGGCAGCGACTCTCTACTAGTAGTGAAGCTGTGGGATTTAGTTATTAAGAAATATACGCTTGAACGTTTTTGTAAGCTATTTTATTGAGAAATCAAAGAACAGTGTTGACAATACATTTCTGCACTGAATGATTTTGTGCACGCGCGATCTGCGCGTGATGTAAGCACTACTGTCTGAAGCCTATGTGTGTGCGTTACTGAGCAGCAGCGCATTATAGTAGAACGGCGATTAACTGACCTGTACTATAAGTGTTTTAAAACGTGCATTCCCCCCCTTCAATTTCGAGCATCCAGTAATATAATCACACGTCTTGTGGAGCCTTTTAGAGTATGCATTTATTTGTCATTTTAACTGTTTGGAAACGGAGCATAAATGTGGAAGTCCTTCAGAGATTTCTTATACTGTTGCGCTCGCTATAGGACCAGCGACTAGTCGACGTCAAGCTTAAAGCGTCATGGCAGAGCATTATAGTTGACTAGTCGGTTAGTCGGTGCAACCCCTAGTGTGTACTGTGTATATTTATTTTGTGTATATAAAGACACACATACAGTATATATTTTGGAAATATTTACATGTATTTACATGTTTATATTTATATTCATATAAATTACATTATATATAAATACAGGTGCATCTCAATAAATTAGAATGTCGTGGAAAAGTTCCTTTATTTCAGTAATTCAACTCAAATTGTCAAACTCGTGTATTAAATAAATTCAGTGCACACAGACTGAAGTAGTTTAAGTCTTTGGTTCTTTTAATTGTGATGATTTTGGCTCACATTTAACCAAAACCCACCAATTCACTATCTCAACAAATTAGAATATGGTGACATGCCAATCAGCTAATCAACTCAAAACACCTGCAAAGGTTTGCTGAGCCTTCAAAATGGTCTCTCAGTTTGGTTCACTAGGCTACACAATCATGGGGAAGACTGCTGATCTGACAGTTGTCCAGAAGACAATTATTGACACCCTTCACAAGGAGGGTAAGCCACAAACATTCATTGCCAAAGAAGCTGGCTGTTCACAGAGTGCTGTATCCAAGCATGTTAATAGAAAGTTGAGTGGAAGGAAAAAATGTGGAAGAAAAAGGTGCACAACCAACCGAGAGAACCGCAGCCTTATGAGGATTGTCAAGCAAAATCGATTCAAGAATTTGGGTGAACTTCACAAGGAATGGACTGAGGCTGGGGTCAAGGCATCAAGAGCCACCACACACAAACGTGTCAAGGAATTTGGCTACAGTTGTCGTATTCCTCTTGTTAAGCCACTCCTGAACCACAGACAACGTCAGATGCGTCTTACCTGGGCTAAGGAGAAGAAGAACTGGACTGTTGCCCAGTGGTCCAAAGTCCTCTTTTCAGATGAGAGCAAGTTTTGTATTTCATTTGGAAACCAAGATCCTAGAGTCTGGAGGAAGGGTGGAGAAGCTCATAGCCCAAGTTGCTTGAAGTCCAGTGTTAGGTTTCCACAGTCTGTGATGATTTGGGGTGCAATGTCATCTGCTGGTGTTGGTCCATTGTGTTTTTTGAAAAAAGTCACTGCACCCGTTTACCAAGAAATTTTGGAGCACTTCATGCTTCCTTCTGTTGACCAGCTTTTTAAAGATGCTGATTTCATTTTCCAGCAGGATTTGGCACCTGCCCACACTGCCAAAAGCACCAAAAGTTGGTTAAATGACCATGGTGTTGGTGTGCTTGACTGGCCAGCAAACTCACCAGACCTGAACCCCATAGAGAATCTATGGGGTATTGTCAAGATGAAAATGAGAAACTAGAGACCAAAAAATGCAGATGAGCTGAAGGCCACTGTCAAAGAAACCTGGGCTTTCATACCACCTCAGCAGTGCCACAAACTGATCACCTCCATGCCACGCCGAATTGAGGCAGTAATTAAAGCAAAAGGAGCCCCTACCAAGTATTGAGTACATATACAGTAAATGAACATACTTTCCAGAAGGCCAACAATTCACTAAAAATGTTTTTTTTTTAATTGGTCTTATAAAATATTCTAATTTTTTGAGATAGTGATTGGTGGGTTTTTGTTAAATGTGAGCCAAAATCATCACAATTAAAAGAACCAAAGACTTAAACTACTTCAGTCTGTGTGCATTGAATTTATTTAATACACGAGTTTCACAATTTGAGTTGAATTATTGAAATAAATGAACTTTTCCACGACATTCTAATTTATTGAGATGCACCTGTATATTTAATATATAAATATTACATATTTTTCTTATATGCATGCATGTGTGTGTATTTATACATACATAATAAATATACACAGTACACACATATATTATGTAAATAAAAACTTATTTTGGATGCGATTAATCATGATTAATCATTTGACAGCAATAATTAATAGCTTTGGAAAAGTAAGCTTAAGGTTTAAGCTTGCAATAAACCATGAATCTTAGTAAGAATCCAGAGATTCTTACTTGTAAGCATTTAGAAACTTTTTTTCTCAGGGCAGTAATAATCACCTGTGCACCCTGACTCCTGAAAATTGCATGTGAGCCAGCCAATATGATTACAGCTGGCAATTATAGACTTTATTTGTGCGTATGAGACTGAGATCACTGTAAAAACCTTCAAACTAACAGACATATTCATGCAAACTTTTCTCTGATGGACCAGTTTGATAATTTGCTAAATATATATTAAAATCTAAATTTCCTCAAGTTTCTGGACTTGTCAGATTCAGCCCGTAACTCTGGAGATGTTTGCATTGCTAGCGTCTCGCCTATTGCCAGCTGCAGGCATTTGATAAGGAGTGAAACCCAGGGCTTTTCTTTGAGGACAGTAATAAAGTGAATAACAGACACGCTCACGCAGGCCTGTCTGAGCTCTTTGTGTGAAAAACTGATAGGAGAGAATGCTGCTCACAACAATGGATTAACAGGCATGAAATGCCAACTTTAAAAACATAATTATTTGCTTTTTCTTGCAATATTTCACCTGAAATATTGGGAACTTTTTTAAAAAAAAAATAGGGTGAAAATACAACCTGATACTATTAAAAAAAATAAGTAATTTTCTTTTTCATCAAATGTTTAGTAGAAACATTCAGTAAATGTTGATGGGTCCTCAGCAGGTCAAACTAAATATTATATGACCTCTTTTATTTTATATGAGGATTGATTTTTTTTCCCCAAAACTGGGACACGTCTCAAGATAGTTTAAATACACATACAGTACATTAGAGGTGGAACAGGTCAAAATCATCACTTTATAGGGGTTTTGATGCATTTTAAACAAGTTCATTTTCATGCCATGTTTATTCAATGTTATATAATAACAAAAAACAAGGTATTTGTGGCTCTATGCCTAAAAAGAAGTGTACCCTCTTGAAGAAGGTGGCATTAATGAATCAAGCACAAACGTATCCTGTAAACCTGCTATATACTGTACAACATTGTCTTCAAATTGAAATGCACCCACTTTTGAGATCCTGAGAGTTTATATATGCATCCTGACACAACAACCAAGAATAAATCTCCCCATAAATAAAATGAGCTTCCCAGTGATTATAATCCTGTCATATCACACAGACATGTGGAAGCTCCAGCTGTAGTTTACGGGGGTGAGAAACGACAGATCCTCTTTGGCACAAATCCAACTGTGTCTTGACATCCAATAAAAGCACCATCCAATAAAAAGCACTCATTATCCAAAACAGCATCAACATGAGGTGGGACGCAGGACATGACTTAGGGATAAGGGATGGATGGGCTAGTAAAAAAATCTTTGAAAAGGCAACCAATGTGGCAGACAAATTGTTTAAATTAAACAGCCATCATTAAAAGTCAAGTGCAATATTTTTAAGTAAGACTAAAATAATAATAATAGTAATAAAATAATAATAGATTTAGGAAATGATGCTGTAGCATCCAATACCTTATGATAAAGTTAACATTTGATTACTGTTATTGTACAGACGAGAATAATCCTATTGATGTGAAGCGGATTGTTGTGCTAGAGGAGGCAGCTAATTTTAGCATTCTTAATCAGCATGGCTGTTTTGCTAGTCATCTCTCTCTCTGGGAACTAATATGAATCTTGTTAACCATGTTCCATGATTCCAGGAAGTCATCTCTAAAAACACTTCTAACTAACATTTTTATCCTTTAACAACTCATGGGTTCACTTCCCCACGTTTCCTAACAAGACGTTATAGGTGAGCTGTAAACAGCACATGAGCAGAGATGGAAAGCTCTTGTCCTGTGTCATTCCTGTGCCTGTTTTGACACAGTACAGAGACATCCTGACTGCCTGGTGGTTTGAATCCCACTGCTAATGCCCTTAAGAGTTCCTCTTCCATCATCCTGACGCAGGGCACCAATATACGGGAATGCTTTACTCGACTTTATTTGATTATGAGCAATTTCCATTCTTGATTGAATAATACAACATTGACCTTGGCAGTTTCATTTATTTTCTTCACAATAACATGTGTTGGATGGTAAAATCATTAAAATGCATAATCTAGAATTTCAAATATTTAGCAAACCATTTTCCAGACCTTTGCTAAAGAAAACTAAACATTTTCACAACTGAGTAGTTGCCAGAGTGTTATGTTGTTGCTAAGCTGCTCTGATTGTTTTTAGTGCATTGGTTATGCCCACTTAAACTGATTTTTCATAAAATTAGCCATTTCATATTAAAAAAATGCATTGATATACACATATTAAACTGAAAAGGTCACTTCACAAATATCTTTGCAAAATACAGTGGCTCTATTAATCATGACAGTTGCAGACTAAATTAACATTTAATTTGCATGCAGAATGCATATTCATTCTCTTATATTTCTAATTATTAAACACAAACCATTAACATGATTTACTCTGATGACAAGAGCTTAATTTTCATAAACAGTATGACTGTCACATAAACCAGACATAAAAAGGTCAGATCATGCAATGTCACCCGTTACTTGAGGATAATGTTTTTGGCAAGTAACATTTCTTAAATTGTAATTATGATAGGTAGGTAGGTAGGTAGGTGGGTAGGTAAGCAGGTAGATGATTTATTCAGTAGTTCACCCCCAATCATCTAAAAAAAATCTATGAAATCTTGTCTAATAAAGACACTGGGAAGCTACAGGCTGGTTATGTGGTAAACACAATGGAGTTGAGCCTATGTTGCTAATGAAAGTATATTACATGCATCTCTTCATATCACTGACCCCACCTCCACTCGTCTTACCATCAAATCTCTCCTTTTATCTACTTCTCCAACTCCCGTCTACTTCCTCCCTCTGTCTCCATCATTTGTTCCCCAGGGCTTACGTGGGCCATCTGTACGAAGCGTGAGAGACTCTAGTGTTGGATTACAATTAGGTTACAGTGGTAATTGGTGATTATTAATACTCATCTCAAATACATTACCCGCAAGCCGTGGATGTGCTGAAATATGCATGCATCCTCAGGCGAGAACGTAAATTGTAAATTGCGGATAATCACTGCATTCTTGCTCAAAGAATTACACAGTCACTCTCTAAAAGCTTTACCAGCAGATGTTGAGGTGATCTATCAATATGCACATATATCTGGCTTAAAGATACCAGAGAATATTTATTTCACATAATAAATTTAAACAATATAACTCGTGCCCTAAAAATAAAAATTCCTGGTCTGTTGAGCTGTGGGTGATTTACATACATTCATCAGAGCTATTTATCATAATCATAATATAAGTCGTAATAAAATAAGATAATAAAAAGCTTCAAAACACATCTCATTTACTTAATCTGACAGTTGTGTAGTTTTTATTTCATTTCCAATCCAATAAAATCAGGGTTAAAATGCTGAGGTGAGCTTGCATCTCACATCTTCTCCTTTGTGAATAATTCATCATTTAATATAAATCAAGCTGACCGGGAACAATAACCATCAATAATTCATATAACCATTTCCCTCAGAGTGTCTGGCTTTTCAGAGAGCTCCTATATGATTTATATCTGAAGGCTCCTGGAGAACAACATTTCTTTAAAGATAATACCCTGTTTATTTCAGTGATTAAATACAATGATGATCATTTTATGTAAATTAAATGGGAGGGCTGTTTTTGTGATCTTCATGTCATAGACTTGGCTAATGAGAAGTGCATGGTGGGTGTTCAAGTGTAAAGAAATGAGCTCTTCCTCATTGCACAAGAAGGACTCTTCCTTCTTCCTATAATGTCAACCAATGCCTGTCAATGTCAACAGAGTTTCTCCAGTCTGTACTTTGCTCTGGGCTATGGTACGGCATAAAAGGATCCAAGTCAGCATGGGAATACACACACACACACACATACACACACACCACAATACACACACACACACACACTGACCCAGAAGGGCCACACTCTAATTAAACTTACCTGCTTTGGCACACAAAAGCACTAGGATAAATTTAGCCCCTATAAAAAAGTACAGTGTTTCCTACACAACCACTAAATGGGTTCTAAAGGCAAATAGGCCAAGGTGACAAAATTGCATGAACACGATGACTAACAGGAAACCAGCAATCCTCTGAGAAACAAAATTAGCCTACAAAAGATTTTTTAAAATCTACTGTTAGCCACAACAGCCCATCAAAATGAAAACTACCCTCGTATTTCAGCACTTGCAGGACATCCTGTATAGATCTGCTCAATTTTCTCACATTGCTATGGGGGTGTTGGCACCTGTAAACTCCCTGGAGAGAAAGCCCATTAGAATATAGATTAAAGATGAATGTGTTGAAGACAGCAGACCTCTCAGCAACACAATCTGTTCTGCAGACACACACTAGAGACAGATCAACCAATCAGATTGCAGCTATCAAAGTGCAAGTGGAGATACTGATGGATATGATGGATTTTTTTTTTTTTTGGTAGCATGAAGGAGTAGGGATGTCCCAGGATGACCTTATAGGGATGGAAACAGTCTGTAAATTAAGTTTGCTTGCTGAAATGTATAGCTCAACAAACTATAATTGATTATTTCTATCAAATGGAAAGTTCCTGAGCAAGATCATATGTATATATGTATTTTTTAATTTTTTATTTATTTATTTTTTTGTGTAACTTTACCAACTAGCCTGTGTGAACAGCTCCAAGGTAATGTTAAAACAGTTTTAGTTTCCTTTAGTTTTGTGAACAGACACTACTATTCAAAAGAAAAAAAAAAAGCTTTTATTCCGCAAGGGTGCATTAAATTGTTCAAAGATTACAGTAAATACATTTATAATGTTCTGAAAGATTTCCATTTTAAATAAATGCTATTGTTTTGAACTTCTTATTCATCAAAGAATACTGAAAAAATAACTGATTATATTTATTTTTCATTTAAAATATAAAATAATTTTTCCACAAAAACATAGGCAGCACAAACGTTCTCAACATTAATAACAATAATTGTTTCTTGAGCAGCAAATCAGCATATTAGAATGATTTCTGAATGATCATGTGACACTAAAAACTGGAGTAAATGCTGCTGAAAATTCAGTTTTGTCATCATAGAAATAAATTAGATTTTAAAATATATTAAGACAGAAAAAAAACTTTTAAATTGTAATAATATTTCATAATTTTACTTATGGTATTTGTGATCAAAAAAATGCAGCCTTGCTTTGGATGAGACTTCTTTCAAAAAAATCATACTGACCCCAAACATTTGAACAGTAGTGTATAAAACGAGATCACAAGGCTAAGACACCAAAACAAGAGGAAAACGTGCTTTTGAATGCGTGGCAGAAATTTGAAATACCTGAGCATATGGTTTCACCGCTGCCTCCTATAGTTTCCTTTCGACCTCCTCCCTTAGACACTGTACCCGCATATGTGCGTGCATATAAATGAAAGGGAATGTGTTTGACAAAACAAACATTACAGAACAGCTTATGTCTCTATTCCCATATGACATCAATAGAAAATGAATAAACTCAACAGTCTGTTTTAAAAAAGAACTAAAGTGTATATTCCACGGCTCATTTACAAAGGGAAAACATAACCTGCTAAATGTCAATGTGTCATAGTGGCCAAAATGAAAATGTTTGATAATACAAGTTACGATTCTATTCTTCGCTTTTCAAGATACTGCAGTGAACCTATAGTTTTTATGCTACACATCAAGCAATGTCTCAAATCATTTACTGTCTACACTGCATTTACTGTAAGAATAAGTATGTGCTAACTCTTTTAATAACATATCTTGGCTAACATTCTGCGGCTTCTGGATATTGAAACAGCGAGTCATACGTGCATCCATCATGTGTTGTCTTAGATGTTTAAAAGCTTAAGTGCACATTGTCAAATAAGACCTTGACTCCCACTGCCTCCCATAACCTCCTGTCCTCCCCTCCCCCTGTCCTTCCTCTACTCCTGACAATCCCCCACACCGTTCAGCCTAGATGTAATTCACAGATGAATAATGGATGGACTTTCATCTGGATTTGGGGTTCACTGCTCTAAGCTACTGTAGCAGAGGTAACTGCATTTAACATGAGATGTGGGATTCTCCTACAGTCTGCCTGACTCTATCTCTATTGGCTGTCAGTCTGTGCACTAGTTTAAGCTGTCAATAGCAGATTTCAAAAAAGATTTCACTCCAGTACAGGAGGAAGAGATTTGTAATATCTTACTATACATACTCTTTTTGCTCACTCTGTGTTTTTTCCTTCTTAAAATGCCTGTCCCTCAGCAACCATTTTTGCAAGCTTTCATTTCACTTAAATGTACCCATTTTTTGCTTCTTCTCGAATGCTTTTAGTATAAAAGCTCATGGCATTAGTCTTAAAAGGCAACATGAAATCAAAATTGACTATTCACTTTCCTACATGTCTAAGGCTGCATTTACACTGCAAGTCTTGATGACCAATTCCGATTTTGTGACTATATCCGATTTTTTGGATGACGTGCTTACATTTCTTTTAAAAGTGACCCGTATCCGATGTGTGCATTTTACACTGCACTTGGTGAAACAAGCCAAAAATAGCATATGACATCACAAATAGTACATTGAGTTTAATTTACTGACATGGAATTCATATAGAAACGTTTTAATGCAATAGTTACATCTATACATCAAAATAATTATATAATTATTTATAATATAAAATAATTTATATAATTATATAGCCAAGAATAAATTCTTCAGGACAGTGATGATCTTCAGCTCCGCTGAAAGCTTGCGAGTGGAATACTCAGGTGGTAGATAATGTTAAGCATGTCACATCATCTGTGTTTTTTTAGTAATTAAAACCAAATGCCTCCATCAGTGATTGTATATCAAAGGCAGGGACATGTTTGAGTGCATTCAATTTTGTGGTTTCAATGGAACGAACGGGACTGAAGCTCTCGTCTGCGCACGAGCCGTCGTCACTAACAACAGCAGCACATTTCAGTGTCAGATCATCTTTTATTTAACACAAACGAACTAAATTAATACTCTGCTACTCAACTAGAGATGTTTCATTTGTTACAGGTATGTCTGTACCGCGAAATGTTTAAAAAAAAAACTCACTTTTCAATGACTTAGGAGTCGCATTTACAGGGGAATATCCGATCTGACCGCTTACACGGCAGGCGCAAAGCGATTTTTTCCGGCTTACGCGGTCGTGGGCCATCTGTGCCACATGGGAGGAAAAAATCTGAATTGGGTCACTTGAACTATGCAATGTAAATGCGGCCTAAATTTCACTTTCCTGCATGCCTACATTTCCTTAAGTGTCCATGGTTTTATTGCACAAAATTTATCAGTGCACATTACTCTGAAATAAATAAATAAATAATGTTAATAAAATTACTTTTCCACCTTTGAAACAACTTTTTTCAATATAACTTAAAATAAGCAAAAAAATAAAAATAAATAAATAAAAAATAATAATTGAAATAAAGATAAAATAATATAAACAAGATCAAATAAACAAGACAAAAACAAAAAGACAACTAAAATAAAATAATAAAATAAAAATAAAATAAAAAAAACTGAATTTCCTGCTGAATTTCTCTGAATAATGTACTTTTATCCCCCTGAATTTCTCTAAAATAAAATAAAATATAAAAATAAATTTGATTAATCAAATCAAATCCAGATAAATAAAATCATGTACTGCTCTACATTATTTCCCACTGAATATTCTGAAATTCCCACTGAATTTCCATTGAAGGTAAACACATTGAAAATGCAAGTTAATTTACGCACATAACATTTGATCCGCACTAATATATGTTTATCCACCTTACAAATATCCCTAGGCTAGCATAAATGCTTTTCATAAACAGAGCAAATTCACAAAATTTATAACAAATGTGCTCAATGTTTTTTTATTTATTCATCACAGTGTTTTTGCGTGTTTGTTTCTCCACCAACAAGGAAGTAAAAACAACCCAGCAAGTGCACAATTAGCATCAAGCTCCACATCTGAGTGGCAGCTTGTGAAGAAGTCCATCAATAATGCAGAGTACTGGGGGGTTGGCGCCGTGCTGATTCTGCCAAGCTAGCGGCCCCCTTGAACATGGCCCCTGCCTGGCCTCGTGTCCTTGGGCCAGCACAACCGGGGAACAGCGCACTCCCAAAGCTCCCCGATCTGAATCTGTGCTAATGAGAGACTCGGTACCTCCACACGTGTGCCGAATAACAACAACAACAACAAGACCTCCTACACTTAAAATAAGCCACCACATGTCTGTCAAAACAGCAGGCTAAAACAGGATGGAGGGACACAAAACTGAAAATACTCCTCCGCAGCACAAGAGCTGAGAGAACGAAAATGCCATTATTATTTATGCAATGGCGTTAATTAATTGGGTTACATGAACCTTGTATTCAAATGTTCTTTTAGGAATTGTAGGTAGTCCAGATGGTCTGTAAAATGGCTTATTCATACCTGATTAATTAGCAAACAAAAAGCAGAATGAAAGGCAAATGTGGTCTGATCTTTTTGAATACATGTGCACGGAATCTTTTGTGAATAAAGTGTGCCTGAATAATATAAATGGATAATAAAAACACTATGAACCAGACAACCAAGGTTTATCATAACTTGTGTGTGTGCGTGTGAACAGTGTCCAGACTCAAAGTGGAAGTAAGAGAATGATGCCGTTTGCTGCTCTTTGATCAGAACGAGCCCCAAACACTAATTACGCTGGCTGCTCTCTCAGCAGGCGACAAGCTGTTCCCAGCTCCCCATGACAAGAGCCCTACTCAGCTTTAAATGAGCTGTGGGACCGTAATGTACAACACACACACATACAAAACACTGTCAAATACATCCTGTTATAATCAGTTAAAAAAAAGTTAAATTAAATATAATACATTGTTCAACCATTTACATTTTTTCACAATATTCACCTTATTTTGCAACACGGAAGTAAGTTATTTTGTGTAGGGCTGCAACAACTAATCGATAAAATCGATTATTATCGATAATAAAAATCATCGACAACGATTCTCATTATCGATTAGTCGGGTCTGCCCACAGTGCACGTCTAACTTTAGCCGGTCGCATCAAATTACAGCACTAAATAATGCATTTCTATGTACAAAATGCATCTAAAAATAGTGGAGGAAACAGAATGAGATGCTGCGTGAGAAGTACGTGATCCAAGCTGCACAAAACATGAGAATTCTTTATTTTAAGCTTTAAGTTAATGCATTAGCGTAATGGCTTGCCCTGTTAGGCGCTTTGACAGATGCGTGTGCGTCCTCAGCGCAAACACTTTCATATCCTTGTAACTGTATCCTTACTGTTTCATATTCTTATCTGTAAATGTCACAAATTCACGCGAGCATTTCCATTTTTGCATAAAGTTCCGTCCTGACAGTCTGTGTTAAGTTTAAATCTTTACTGAACGAGCGCGAGCGCGGTGGACGCGTGAACGCGCGTCAGAGAGGGAGACAATATTCAGTGCAAAAACATTCATTGTGCTGAAATATCTGTTGTTGAACGTTAAATTAAGGTTTACAAGTCAACATGTAGTGCACGTATTTTATGAGAGTAGGAACTGTAAAGGGATAACAGCATGTAATTGTCTGAATATAAATATCAGACGCTTCACAGCCGCCTTTTACAGGATAAAGAAATTACAGTAAACATGACTGTGATCAAAAAATGAACATGTGTTCCTGCAGAACACTACTCTTACCTGTTGGTTAACACTGAGTTTGTGATTTATTCTATCTTTATTATTATCTTAAATTTTGATGAAGAGATTTAAACTATAGGCCTATATACAGTGCTTAAATTTATTAAAACAAATTTATGTAAGGTTTATAACAAATTATGTAAGGTTTGTGCCACTGCCACTCTAAACTAACAGTATTGGTGTTTACTAAAATAATTTTTTAGCTATCTGTATTGGTTAGTCCTCCAATATGCGTAAGCTCTTTAGTAACAGTAGGCTATTTCTAATGCTATAATTATTTCTAATGCTATAATTATTCTAATGCTCTAATTATTGCTGTTATCTATGAAAGAATGAAAGATCTATGAAAGATTTTTTCAGATAAACAGTTACAGTCAAAAAGTACCTAAACAATGCCAGCAAGAATGCATGCTGTTATGAAAGGCAGGAGGCCATTTTTTTTATTATGTGAATAAATACTATTTAGCTGTTTCAGTTTGTTATTTGCCAAATAAATGACAATAACAGTTTTAGATTTAAATAATTCTTTGACAAATTCCTAAAATATTTGTGTTTTCTCTTTTATGGAGCCCCGCGCATGACATGCAGGAAAAAAAATAGTAGGCTAAATGGTGTGCACGATTTACTAATTCGTTCCCTCGATTTGCTAAATCGTGCACACAATTTATAAATCAAGGGAATGAATTTGTAAATCGTGCGCATGATTTAGCAAACTGAGAGAACGAATTAGCAAATCGAGCACACGATTTAGAAAAACGAGGGAACATAAATTGTTAAGCACTGTATGTTTTCATAGCATTCACTTGGCACGTTTGTTTGAAGAACATTGGGCAGAATGTGGAAGTGTTTTTTTTTCGATAAAATAAAAAAAGAAAATGTAGAATTTTTATCCGATTAATCAATTAATCGAAAAATTAATCGGCCAACTAATCGATTATCAAAATAATCGTTAGTTGCAGCCCTAATTTTGTGCGAGACTTCCTATTCATTAGCTGATATAGGAATATAACTAGAAGAATAGAGTGCAGTAAACATTAAATCTATTTGTGCTATGAAGCATTCTGTTTATAATTAAGAAACAACAGAATTATCAAGCAGCATAACAGAGTGTTTTTGTACAGGTAAAATAACTGGAAGTCAGTGACATTGGAAAAATAGCACAGTCAAGTTCCAAATGGCCGCACTCACCTTGCATTAAAAATAAGGTGGATATGGTATGGTAATTTACCAGTTACATGTTTTACAGTAGCATTTTAAGTTTTTGTTCTGTAAAAATTACTAGCATTTTTTAGACTGTAGAAAGATCATTTAAATGCAGTTGTCTCTAACAAAACTTTGCAAGGCGTATGTGACCTACAGATACAAGATTCAAGGTCACCCAGTTCCCCTGTTTCTTGTTCTATACAAAGCAGGACTCTATACTAGATGCTTTCTTATGTCCCTGTGTTCATTCCAACAAGGAAGATCATTCCATCTCATCTCTCTCGCTCTATTGGATTACTGGAGGTGTGCCCGAGCAGCCAGCCAACCAGAAGCTTAACCTATAGAGTACAAGAAGATGCACACAATTGCTTTTCTGCCGGTATTGATTCAGCATCATTAAACCTTGAAAGGCTGGAGGATTCAATGGCAATGGGTCCTGAATCTGTCCATACAAAGACAGAAACATAAAAAAAGAGAGATTTCAGACACTAGTGTATGAAGAGACATGCCAAACGGTTGGATAATTGAAGGATATTCACTCAGGAGAAATATACAATAGACTTGATTTTATTTATTTGATTCTGGAACTGACTGGACTGTGAAAAGTGATTTCTTTATGACCAGCTGAAATGGTGTCAGTTTAAAAAAGGAAAAAAAAAGAAAACTGTGGATGGTAAAGTTACGTCAGTCATACAGCCTCGTACTGTTTAAGTATGCAGTTCCTAACCAAAATAGCTGTACCAGACTGCCACAGTTTTCCACAATTTTTAATGTGGTCATACACAATAACACTCCATAATAAAATATAATCAAATGTCACTGAATGTAGAAATTTCTACACTGATGGCTTGCTATGCCCCTGACTTTCACAAACAAATTGCACTCACTTTTGTCTAATACTGTAGTTATTGTTTGTAAATCTGAAGTAATGCTCAATTTAATTTACTGTCACTTGATCTCATATCGTGACTTAATATACATTGTCTGTGTCCAAAATAAGTTGAACTCCTTTTAACTTGAGTGTTGCGCTTTTAGATTGGCATGACATGGTCAAACATATCCATCTACCTTGTTTACATAGAAAATCAATGAAAAAGTAGTGCAGTGGAATGGAAAAATGTGTTCTGTGTGAACTAGCCCCAAGGCAGCTTAAAGGTATAATGATTCACAAGAAAACAGAGAGAGCTTTGGTGATTTGGTTACTAATTTCTCACTAGAAATGACATCAAACTGACCTCAACTTTTTATATACAACTCAGTTTTTTAGCTTGAATGTGACAGAATTGAATGCACAGGAAAGTGTATCATAGACATCGAAGGACACATCTATACTGCAATCATTGGATTCGCAATGCAATGTTGCCTTCCTCCATATGCTGCCTGTTGAGGAAGCATTTTCCATCTTTTATATGCACGCCTTAATCTCATATTTTAATTTTTATATTAATATTTGTTGGTATTAGAATTTCTTTTATTTTCCATTTTTTTTTTATTTATTTTTTTTGTCTATTTGTGTTGCTGCTGCGTCCAATTCAATTCCTCCAATGAAGATCAATAAAGATGCATCTACATCTACATCCACATCTCAATTGGCCAAACCAGATACACGCAAGCGAGAAATTAAGCAAGCAAAAAAAGAAAGCTAGCGCTCATGTTTCCTTCACTGCTGTCTCATCTTTAATTAAAACCTCTGGGCTCAGACAAAAGGTCCGCAGTGTAGGTTAAATACCGCATGAGACTCCAAATCCATAAAAGTCTTGGAAAGCGCACACGAAGGCAATTTGAATGCACTCACCTCAATTACAGCTAAACTGATGAGTGTTAAACTGGCAAGCTAAGCTGAGAGGCAGGACTACAATGGTATGAATCACATTGTAGTGGGAGTCAGATGACCTTTAGGTAACCATGGGCGAACCATTCCTGTCCCTTACAAAAAAAATTGTGTCCTGGCAAACCCCTCTGGCTCAAGTTCATATTTACACATGCTAATGAGCTTTGTTTGCCACAAATCTGCTCACAGTTGATTATGTTAGCATGCTGCTAAGCTAATGAACCATTTCTCAAATAACCAAAAAATGAAAATAAACAATAGTATTCAATATTTTATATCAGACCAAATCATTTTTATCAATGCTTTTTGTATTGTTTTTGTATATCACTGAACATGCTTTACATTTCTTCATGGTTCCCTTTTAAGTGCACTGAAATACTGTTAGGTAAGTGTTGGTACTAAGTCTGTTACAGAAAAGGGGTCTTGCATAAGGGTCTACAGCAAGTTTACAATGATCTTTCATCCTCTGTCTTTCAAAGAATTTATAAAAACTCTCACGTACCTCAGGCCCATTAGGGACCTCAATTGCTTATTTCCGTACCCGAACACGTTAGCATACTGAGCCAATCTGTGTTCCTGACAGTGTAAGGGAATGCTGACACTTTGAACTGCCCCTCTCTCAATATTGAGCTTTCAATATGACTATATCAGAGCAGGCCAGAGAGAAAGAGGGCCGTAATAACCCAATAAATTGCCTCCCTGGGGCACCAGTGTGTTCACAGAATATCAAAACTCCTCTTTCTTCCACTCCGCAGACTGTGAGGGAAAAAAGCTCCCTCATAAATCTAGCTGTGGTAATTAGTGTTTCATGGGAGGTTTATTTAATAAAATCATCACTTGATCTCAACAGACTCTGACATTGTAAACCTATATGTGAAAAGCTACTGCGTTAAGCCTCACAAATCATGTTAAGAGTTTTGATAGACAAGAAACTTAATATAAAAGCCACATGACAGGTGCTTCAATAAGTCTGCCTATTCCTTTACTCTATTTTTTTCCCTTTCATTTTCCATCAATCCACTTTCCCTGCAGAGGGACATCAAAGCAGTTTAAAAGGGGTGTTGACTGTTTTTTTTCTAGGCTTGATTGTGTTTATGGGGTGCAGTCTAACATGTGTTAATGCTTCGTTTGTTAAAAAACGCATTATTTTTCACATAATTCACCTTTATTCCACACCGCTCTGTCCCTTCTCCTCTAAACGCGGTGATCATTTCCTGCTTTTATAAAGCCCCTCCCTCAGAAATACACGATGGGCTCTGATTGGTTAGCTGGCCCAGTGTGTTGTGATTGGCTATACCGCCTCTAGAGCTCGTCTGAACGTCCCGCCCCTCAGCTCAGCAGCATGTGCTCCGGTTGTATTGTAAACAATGGTGTCCTTTATATTGCTTATCAGTTTGAGCCCGATTGAGACGCAGAGGATATTAGTGAAGAGGATCGCGCAGAACCTGTGCAAGCACGGCTTTTAATAGTAGGCCTAAGTTTTTTGTTTGTTGTTGTCTCATACTTTTAGATACGCTGTTATTTTTAAATGCTACTGCTTCTGTTAGCTTTAAAAAACGGTTTTATTCTGATTAAAGCTTTAATACAGTACGGCAACCGCACACGCGTCCATGTATAACGCTTCTCATAGCTACAGTATGTGAAAATAAGTGTATTCACTGAGCTGATGATCTGAATAAGAGAGAGAGAGATGCAGAGCGTGTGCAGAGTAGGGTGACGCGAGCAACAGTATTAAGAACCGCTGCTTTAGAACATTGGTTTTGAAACTTGTGAATCCATTAGAATCTTTAGAAGACAGAATTGCGATTCATATACGAATAGATTTTTACGTGCACCCCTAGTTTTCTCTTCCTCTTCTCTAAAGCAGCGCAGCATGGCCTCGCCCCTTTTGCTGCATGTTTCCGGAGGTGGGGTTTATGTGAGTCGTTTTTGTAGGCATTAAACTGCCCGAATTTTAAAAGAAGATATCTCCATTTGCATTAAACTTTCAGCTTCGTAACTTTGCAGATATTGTTTATGCTCAAACAGCAACATTACACACTAACTAACATTAAAAAAGTGAAATCGCAATCAACCACCCCTTTAAAAGAAAGAAGAGACCACAGTATCACAGCTGCACTTATACTGGAAACTGTGTGGGGCTTCAACTGAATGCTGGGAAAGCGAGAAAGCCATTGATCTTTATGGATTAATTGTTATCTGCTGGATTTAGACACTGGCATTGATTATAATACCATATACTGGCCACATTATCATTAAGACTTAAACTAGCTTAATCCAGTAGTTACATGATATCACAATTGTTGTCCAATGGATCACCGCTTGCATCCAAAGTATTCAGATCCTAGGATGTAACTTGAGTAATTATAAGTATACTTTACCTTAAGTGTAGGTCTATGGTATTTTTGTCTAGAGATGAACCGATATAAAAATTCTGGTTTATACAACAAGCCGGTAATTATTTTCAGATAAACTACTGCTATTAAAATTTCTAAAATGTTGTATAAAAAAAGTTCAATAAAATACTAAAAGCTAAAATCAACCATTTTAAATAATAGAAGTGAATTTATGCTTTACAACATTATATTATAATGTACAGTATAATTATATATATTTATTTTGAGATGTGATAAATATTACATTTAACAGTGATACTAAATATTGGGTGTTTTTAAATATTAACTTTAAGTGAGTGTTAGATGACAACAAAGGTAATCTAAACATAAAAAATGGTGAAATAAGCATTAATATTACAATAACCAATATTGACCAAAATATACAATATCGCTAAAATAAAAACAAAATAAAATCTGTAATATTGGCCTGTAACCAATATGGTGATTATTGCATGCCTAATTATTCACCCATTTTATCATCCTCCTCCTGGCAAACTAAAATGCAAGTCTGATTGCTTACAAAAGTAATAGCACACTCTCTGCAATAGGCTGCATGAGCAAATATGTGGGATGAATTATATCACTAAGTTTAAGTTCAAATGTCTAACCCTAGTATAAGGTTCTTGACACAGAAATCACCACTAATAACAACAATTCATGTGTTTGTATTGAGTAAATCATAGTTACAAGCAAACTGTGGATTAAAGTAATGTTAAACCAGGGTGACTACATACAGGAAAGAGTATTTGTATGCCAGTAAGCAAAACCCAATTAAAATGCAGCTCAGGCGTTTTCCTCTTTCCCACCTAAAATGTTTTAAACACAATAAATCCATTATCCAAAAACAAGGTCAAAGTGGCCTGCCAGACGCACACACAAAGTCTGACAGAGACATACAGAAGCACTGACTGGAAAGAACATCTCTTCTTTAGTTTGACAGGACCTTATAAACACACACACACACACACACACACAATCTCCTGAGGGCTGTTTGTTGTTAGTTCTCCAAGAGATGGATGCCAAACTGTGTGGACCTTCTTCAGGTGTCTGGCACTGTTATGAATGGCTTGCTCAGTCTTGTTTCTGGCAAAACATACGTCCAATCGCTCATGTCCTATGTCTCATAGGACACTTTAAACTATAATTCATAGTCGCGTCATATCATTTCATGTCACAGCAAAGCATGTTGTGCTATGCTTTGTCATGTAATTAAACGCCACATGAAACCAAGACATAAAACTCCAACCAAACATTCACCTTGAAACAATCCCCATAAAGGAAATCAGAGGTAACAGACTCATTTAAAAACACTAGAACAACATCAACGCTGCGTCACTTTGAGACTCAATGACTTGAAACCCAAGAACTCTGTTTACTTCTTTGCAACAGTGCCTCAGATAAAATATTTCCCCGTCGCACCCTGTCACCCTCACGCCTCGGCGGACATCTAATGTCCTGTATTAATTATAGCTATGCCGAGCTGCCCACTGTCTTGCGAGAAATGCGGCAGTGCTGAAATTTCTTCTATTTATAGTAGGAGTTCATTCTAGGGTGGTGGAAACGAGTACAGAATGGAAAGAGGGTTTGGTCGGTTACGTATTCAGAAGGGAGTTTCCTTACCTTCTATGGATGGGGCCTGGTCCTGGGCCGCATAGAGCATCTCCTTGAAAGCCTGTGTCAGAAAAATAGATACGGTAATGATGAGATCACAGTCTTATGGTGCAGGTCAATAGGGCAATGTTGTACAGAAGTCTTACATAGTCTATTAAGGCAACTTGTCACGGCAAAGAGAGTTGACTTGGCTGGATATGTAGGCTAATTGAGGTTACTTCAAACATTGATCTAGCATGTTATAAGATACTTGTTGTTTCTTTAAACATGAATATTAAACTCTGTTTGAAATGGTGACTTTCAGTTCTTTGGGAATATGGTTACCTACTTCTCTTAGCATGTCATTAACCTTGCAGATAATGAAAAACATTGGACAATTATGCACTGTCTGTTTCCAGATACTTCTGGCTGTGAAACATTTAACTTTATCCCAAAGGTCTTTGATAGATTCTCCTATAGGGCTGTCTCAGTAATTTGAATGCATTTGATTTCATGACAGCAAGGTTAATCTCAGTAATTGGTGTAGTTTCATTCATTCGAGAACAAAACTGACTTTTTTAAACTCAGGGAGGCTTTGAAGATAATTCATCATTATTAAAAAAGTGAAAAGCATCTTAAAAAGTTGATAAGTATGCTTTAAAATATGTCAAAATATTTGCTAAAAAAGTGCAATTGCAATATTAAGGACAATTAAATCCATTTCTATCTGGCCTGAAATTATTCATAGTAATATAAATTATAATTTCTACATGTAAATTAAAAAAATTATATTATACATATAGACCAATTTTGTCAGGTAAATTAAAATTTGCTTGATGAACTAAATTAACTGGTTTTAGTTATGTAAAAATATCATTCGATATATTGAAATGAATGTAATATATTTTACATGAATGCAATGAGTTAATTTAGTCTATCAAGCTAATTTTTATTTACCTGACAAAACACACTTCTACAGTGGAAGATTACAGACTCACTTCTTTATATAATAAAATAAGATCTATCAGATGTAGTCAACGTAAACATTTAGCACACAGGGGATGAAACATTATCTGGCAATTTACTACACAAGCTGCTGTCAGTGCAGGAAAGTGCTCAGTCAATATATAGCATAGATTGAAATGCATATCTAGACACAACAAAAGACAAATCACAATCAAGAACATTTATTTGCTAAGCAGACATCCTTCGTTCAAGCTAAACACCAACCAAAGCCAATTAACATGGGGCTGTCCAGATGCTGTGAACACTTCTTTTCACTATAAACAAATCTCACACTCAAGGTCAAAGCCTGGCCAGTGTGTCAACCAATGAAATAAGAGAATCGTCAAGATGGCGGCATTGCCATGGTAATGATGATGATGACACAAAGGCTAGATGTGCTCTATAGAATGTTCAAGTTATACAACCAAAGACTGTAACCAGGATATATTTGCACTATACATCTGCCCATCCTCCAGAAATATGTGCATGTGTCTGTGTGAGGTTTGGGCAGATCTTTGCGTCCAGCGAGCCTGACAGCAGATGTCATCCCAGTGGGAGAGGCGAGGCGAGCGCAAGTCCCTGTGTGTATATGTGTTTGTGTGTGTAAGTGTGTGTCAGTGCATGTGTGAACAGCAGGTCTGTGAAGTCAGCCAGCAAGATCCATACGTCCCAGCCAGTAAGCAGACCTGCTGCTTTGAAGAAATATACTGTACGCATGCTCAAAACAAGCTATATTATATATTTGGTAAGGCAAGTATCACTACAACTATCGCTCAGGGTTACATTGTTAGTTTTATTGATTTATTCCTATGAATCCTTCAAGTTAAAAAATTTGCCCCCCCAAAAACCTGACTCGTACTGTTGCACTACACACATGAATTTTGCCTCAAATGACTGGAATAATATTTTCACCCAGAGGACAATAAAAGAGGTTAAATTAATCTTACAGATGTACATTAAAGGAAGTAGGGGTGGGTGATATACCGGTAAACACAATTAACCAGTAGAAATTTGTCAAGTGGTAGAGATTTTGGACATTTCTATCGCGGTTACACACTCAGATGATGCTTATCACGTGAACTTATCGTTTTGCACGCGTTTTTAAGCATTCTGATTTAAAAACAAGTGATTTTAAGCGATTGAAATGCAATCAGCAATGCACGTGCTGTCTGAGAGGTATGCACACATGAAGAAATTAAATTGGCTCATAGGATGCGGGAGTATTGAAAAAATTTATTTTTGCCGCTTTAAAGGCCTTAAATGGTTAAATACACACAATTTTATGTCAAAATGCTTGTCTTTTCAAGTATCATCATTGACACAGTAATTTAGGTCTTAAAGGTGACATATCATGAAAATCTGACTTTGCCAGGTTTTAAGTGCTATAATCAGGTCCCCGGTGCATCTACCAACCAAGGAAACGTGAAAAAGATTAACCCAGTAACTTTGTTTTAGTAAGCCTTTTTCTGCAAGCGTCTGAAAAAACGAGCGCATCTGAGCTCGCTCCCCTAGTGACGTTGCAAAGGGATCTGATTATAATATTACCGCCCCTTAATCTGTAAGTTTCCACCCACGGCGCCGTCATTTTGATTTCGTAAGTGACAACAGTGTACCAGTTCTCATATAATGGCGAAAATTTGAGCAAAACATGCTAACTGTTCTGTCTTTAGCTGCACAGACGAGCACAGAACACTATTTAGAGTCCCAGCCTCAGAGGAGACAACAGAGCAGTGGATTTATTGATTTACTTACTGTTTATTGCTGCTGCCACACAGATCTAAAATAAACATGCAATTTATTTCCCAGCTGTTTACCTTCACAGTCATAACCGACTGTTTTTGTAACTTACGCGTGTTTTTAACGTAAACTTGTGTGTGAATGAGAACAGTACTCACATGCTGTGACAGCCGCTTTCTGTCCGTGTGCTTCGGATGTGTGCTCTCAGAAAACCGTATATCACAAGTTTAAACTAATATGGTTTAAAACGCATGATTTCAGCGAGATAAACATGATAATCAGAACCAAAACAGATGTTTTCAGCAGGTACGAGCTGTAATGACGCAGCTCTCTTCTGCAAAAGGAGGCGGGGAGCAGCAGCTCATTTGCATTTAAAGACACATGCTCTAATATAGAGTGTTTCTGCTTCCACTCAAAATAGGCATTTTCAAAATGATATAATAAATAATCTGTGGGGTATTTTGAGCTGAAACTTCACAGTTACATTCTGGGGACCCCTGAGACTTATATTACATATTGTAAAAAGGGGCATAATATGTCACCTTTAAGTGAAAGCAAACAGCTGAAAAAAAAAAAAAAAACATTTAACAGTATATTGGATCCGGGTAGCTCTTAAAGCGACAACAGTCTAATATTCCTGCTGTCTGACATTCATGTTAATCAAACAACAAAAGAGAAAATCTGTCACTGCTCTCGACTAAATCTCTTTTGTAACTCTAGTAAGAATAATATATATATTTAATTTACACAGTGAAGAATATGCAGTGTTTTTATACATTTGTTACTTTATACAGTGTATGTAGCATTTCTTATTTATTTGTTCTACTGTAGTTTTTTGTCCTATTGCTTGTAACTAGTTTCTTATTCTTATTTAATCGCAGACAGATGTCTTCAGTTTACTTGCATTTGTGAAATTGTTACTGGTGACAAGAATTATAAAATTTCAATGGTATCAAAAATTTTGATATAATAAAGACCGTGTTTAAAGAAAAAATAACTATATTGTGATATATATTGTTACCGTGAAATAAAATTACTCATATCGTGATATAAGTTTTTGGTCATATCACCCACCCCTAAAAGGAAGGATCCAAGCCCTGATTAGGGATCATAAATACTTGGTTGACTTGACACTTCTCATTTTGCACTATGCAAAAGCCTAACATTTCCTAAAAATGCCCTATAGCAACTGCCTAAAACAGAGTAGCAACCACATAGCAAAACAAGAACCTCTCAGAATATTTAGCAACTGCACAGCAACACATAGGAAACTGCCAAAAACAACATAGCAACCACACAGAAAGCCACTCAGAACACTTCAGCAACTGGATAGAATCACCCATGTAGCAACCTCCCAGAAAACCATAACAACCAACTACTTTTAGAACACTTAGGAAATGCATACCAACACCCTAGCAACCACCCACAACACCTTACCATTCACACAAAAGTGAACGTGTTAAATATACTTCACAATCTTCCAACACTCATTTTCTCTGGTGGAGAGTGGTATTGCTTTTCTATAATTAAGCAGAAATTAACAAGCACATTACAATAATCAGTATTGACATTAGATGAATTGACAATCATAATTATGTTCCTCTGGTGTTCAGAGGGAATGGCTGAATGCCTCCATAAATACACCAACTTCCTCACGTTCACTTTCTCCCTTCTTAGTCAGTCAGCCTTAAAAAAAAAAGATACTACAGCTACTTAAAATGCACATGCCGGAGTGTGAGACCTCATTAATTTATCACTCAATCAGTTTGTCAATTTATCAACTGGGAGACTAAATGTGTCATCAACCTTCTTTCACCCTTCTATTATTGCAATCTTCTTTCCACCTTAGCATGTAAATCACTCAATGTGTCATAATATTTTCAAGGTCATTTATTGTTAAGATGTTATGCAAAGTTTTAAACAATAGACATGTTGCATTGTTCAAAGTTTTAAGGAAAGGACTAAGGAAGCTTGTCGCTTTCTTAAGAATTTTTATAAGCTTCCAAAAATCAGTTTATGGACTCAGTTTTATTGCGTAGAGCCGGTGGGGCCGCTTCCCATTGACTTTCTATGGCACTGTCAGCCACAGGCAGCAAAGCAATAGATGAGCAGAGACCGAGTCCATCTAGTAATTATGGCTTAACTGCTCACAGAGGGACTTCAAGGACCAAACAATAATAAATTCTGCTTTTCTTTGGAATACACTCCATAAGACAGAGCTGCAATGGATCATATTATATTGAATGTAGCTGAAAAAAGATGTTCGTCTTCATCTTGCCAAGAGAAAATCAGAGCCTAGACTCCCACTTCTGCACAATCTATCACTGCATGTAAAGAATAGAGCCAGACAGTTCATTGATAAGGCTGTACAGTGCTGGAAAGGATATTGCTAATCATATATCTCTGTCATGTTAACGGTGTAAATACAGCTCGCAGATCCATATAACATTCCCTGGTAATATCAAATCACAGGTTGATCATTATGAATTAAAAATTTTCCTTGAGTCCTTCGTCTTGTCCTTGACAGATCAAGCTGGAATCTCACTGCAGTCCATTCGCACATGCAAATTGGCACATGGGGCTAGTAACTAAGGTTTGACAATGAAAGTCCACCCAAAGACGACTGAGATGAATCAATCAATCTAAGATGCAACAGATATAGAGGCAGCATTCACTAAAGCACCTGAGAATATCTGCAACAGATGCATCTATTTTCTATGAAATGGTCCGATATTAATCAATCTGCCAAGCTATGTAAAAACAAAAAATTACTACCGTGATTCTTTATAGGCAATCACTGCAATTTTCTTGGATAAATGTGTTTTGTTTACAGTTTTTCCAACAGTTCATGTTTGTCTGGGTTCTGCGTCTGATTACGGATTCAGTGCTACAGACAAAGGATTTCTCCTCCTTTGCGCCAAGACGGATGCTGAAGCTCTGACCATCCACCATCACACAACAAATAACATTGATTTATTGTCTAAGGGTGCAGTCAATAATTTCACAGCACAGAAGCAATAAATAAACCAACATACGATTAAAATCATTCTTTAAAACATTCATTATTCAACAGTTTGAATGATCAGTCCAACATTTTTCCATCTACTGTTTAGAGGTCAATAAAAAAGATAAAAAATAATTACACATACTCTATATAATAACAATAATTTCTTAACACAAGTAATTCTTAAATGTCTTAATTAATTTTAACTGAGAAGGTTTTTCCTAATTATACTTTAAGTGGAATTACATTCTACTGAAGCAGAGGCTTGATAGTGGTGCATGTTATATTTAGTGATGGATATACCATGAATCTCTCAGAGCTCTTTCCTTTGTTCATAATTCATAAAACTAATGGTGGCTGAAAACCTTGGAAGCCATGGACTGCAGTTGTGTTAAACCTTTCGTAAACGAAGAAAAGGAAGTGCATTTTAAACCTACCTTATATAGTGGAACTGATGTATAAATATATTTCATGATATTGTTTTCATGCAATATTATATATTTAATAAGAAGAATCAGAAATCATGGCTATTATATATATATTATATGCTGTTGTATCAAGCCTCATTCTAAAAATTCATTCCAAAAGAAAAAGAAAAAAGATTTTACTGCAGAAATATTTTGAACTCCAACACTCAGCAAATTAATTGCCGCAGACGAAGTGGGTGAGCAAACTAATTACATCAAATGACCTTTCTGGCTTAATCCCAAAAAATAAAAAAACTTAAGAAAGAATTTAGGTGAGTTTATGTAATATAACTTTATAATTCTGTTATATTAAAACAGAATATAATATATAGATTTTTAAGGTGATTTCTCCTTCTTTGTCCCAAATGTGCAGGCAGGTGTTTGACAGTGCTCCAGATGCACTGATTGTGAGAGTGTCAAGAAACAAGAATAAAATCACTATGAACTGAAACATAAAAAAGGGAAATACTAATAAATACATTTAAAAATAAAAAAGTCTGTATGTAAAAGCTGCCAGTGGTTCCCTCATTAATAAATATCAAAGAACATGAAGAGACAAATTATGTATATGATGCGTACTATATTATGCATCATGGAAAAACCGCAATAAATAAATTAATAAATAAAATAACTAACTAACTAAACTAAATAAATTTTTTAAAAAAATTAGCAATTTATTTTCCAGACACATTATTGTTTCACCTTAGGTTTGACACTTTTTTTTTTTTTAATATAGATACTTTAACTTAAGCATTTAAACAATATTTCACAGCTTGCACAATATTCACAATTAATTACAAACTGTTCAAATCAAATAACCCGCTTAAGTTTTGCTCATAGCCTACTGGTGCCTCCGAGGTGCTTCACAATCTCTGGGACGCAACTACGGACTACATGCACCAAGTAAAATGCATAAATAAATCTCATACCTCGTATTGAATATATTGTTTCCTCCATTCTGGAGTAATATGGGCAGAGAGGTGCTCCGCAAACTTCATGCTGGCGGAGCAGATATCCACAGTCGGACTATAATAATATCCTCGGGTCGGGAAGCGTCTTCTTTTGGGGCTTTTGTTATTTCTGTCACTAAGTTACAGAGCCGCACGCGTTGTCTAAATCCTGTCCGGTCTATCACAGTCCACTATTCCCCGGTCCCACATATTACCCCGTTCAAAGTGAAACCCGCAACAAAAAGGGGCTAAAAGTAACCTCCTTCAACTTCCCAAAACAGATGCCTAAATGCCAGCGCTCAGCCCCGGTGCGGGCGTCTCTGGGAGGGACTTTCTCTCCGGACTCTCTGGGCGTCTGTGAAGTCGCTGTTGTCCGCCATCAGCGCGCACTGAGCGAAAGACGAATGTGCGTCACAGCGCGCCGTGAGGCGCTTTTACAAATAGCTGTTCGGGATTAATCTTATCATGCTTTTTGTCTAGAAATAAAAGTACATATTACTGTTTTACATATCTTTTTTGATATTCATGTACATTTTCTATTGATTTTTCTTTGAATTAAAAGGGTGAAAACAATTGATGTTTTATAATATTGTATATAATTTGTAATATATAATTTATTACGCCATTTACTACTAATTCGTTATTTTTACTGTGTCGTCAAATGTATGTAGCCTATCTGGTCTAGAATGATTTTTTACAGGCCAGAAGGAAACAAGTAACAGTAAACTTTGAAAAAGTAATCCGATATGATTTTCTTTTATCTGCATATTAATCTCATGATGAGCCTAACTGGCCAATTCTGCGTTGGCAACTTCTGACAAGCTTTTTGTGGAAGCTCTGTACTGTAAAACTTATTGTTAGACATTACTAATTATTTTTATTTGTTATAACAATGCTAATATTAATACTGCTAATGACATAATATGTAGATATAATATGCAAAAATTATATAATTTATACACATGTTTTGTCAAATGGGATTATGGCAGTGGTTTATTTCTTGGGGGAAAAAGTGTTTTATAAGTTCAGTTGTAACTGGCCTACTTTTCTCATCAAAAAGAACATACAACAATCAAATGGAACGAAAATCTTAACAAATCTATCAATATAATTTACATTAAACAGATGGATATTAATCAGGATTAAAATGGCATTTATGATTCAAGTATACTGCAAAGCAAAATAAAGTTAAAACTAGCCATCCAGCAGTCCATCTGAGCCCTTCATTCTAGTTTGTGTAGAATCTGCTTACTTACATTTAACTGATATATTGCTTGCTGACTCAAGGCCATAGAGACCTGATTTATGCCCCTTAAGAGGCCTGCATTCCTGCTTTATGTTGTTATATTTTAGAACACCAGGGTGGCACTTATAGCTTCTGGGCAACACAGGGAGGTGTAAATCAAATATTTTGGATTACTACTACACTCCAAGACAGAAATGTGCAAGGAAATGTAAGAAAAAAATCAAGATTAAGCACTATGAGCATTTAGTCAGAAATAAGAAAAGGGGAAAGAAAATAAGAAAGGAGCATAGCACGCTGTTGAACAGGAATAAAATAGAAGTGGGACGCGTAATATCGAGATTTGCTCAGGAAAATGTGATTTGTGTGCCATCTTGTGGACAATGTCTGCACTGTAAACAAATATGCGCATAAATCCCTGTTAAATGTTAAAATAATATCAAAAAAAGGACAAATAAGAAGGTTTGTTGCAAAGTAAACCATATCATGTAAATTACATTTTTGTGTCTCTTCTGTGTTTAAGTTGAAATTCTTTCAAAGTTTTGAAACGATGGCAATACTTGATAGTATAGTATAATATAGTAATATAGTATAGCAAAATACATAGTGAGAGATTTAATCATAGATATGTATCTATGGATTTAATAGATAATACGTATAAAAGTTCTAGTAAGGCAAAGTCTCTTTTAAGACTATTATTCTATTATTCTATAGTGTTTGAGTTTGGTAGCAGGGTTCCATTCCACACATCATGCGTCTACTGTAAACTGGTAGGACCTAAAAACCCTTGGAACTGTTAGCAGCAGTCGCAGGACGCACTCGTGCCTATTATTGTGACGTACCATTCACGGACCAATTATCAAAACAAGTCCGACTGAATCGGATTACGGATAGCGTACTGAAGCAGTCAACTGCCTGCGCTGTTTTTATTACAAATTAATAATAATTAAGGTAAAATACTGTTGATTACCTCTATAAGGTATCTTAATTCTCTTCAATGGCGTCTAGATCTCCGTCCTCCTCCCCCGACTCAGCGACGGGCTCCGGTACTGATCCAGCCCGGCCTGACACCGGAGAGCCGCTCGGCGGAGGATCCGATTCGGATTCAGATTTCGGATTAGGGAAGTTTGATTGTGGTGCTGGGGATCCAGCGCTTCGGCTAGAAGGAGCAGATCTAGAGAATGAATTTGAGGCGGCAGCGGACCGAGTCAGAGATCTCGTCCAGACAGCCAGTAGAGAGCAGCTGCTGTATTTGTACGCCAGGTTCAAACAGGTAAACCCAGCCTTCTTGTTATTGACATAGTTGATACTGTAAAATCATGATACATTAATATGAGATCACCCGCAAACACGATACGAAGCTTGGAGATTGTCTGGCATCTTACTTTTATTTATATATTTAATAGTGGTGGCTTATATAAAGTTGGCCCAGTTTATGCACCAACAGTAACTGTAGTAATAATAGTGTTTTAATAAACATTACATAGTAAGGTTTTGTAAGGGGCATGGAGTTCTGACAAATGAAGATGCTTGTTAGTTCTGGAGTGTTGGTTGGCAAACAACTTTATCCAATTGAATAAGGACAAGTCAGAGTTTATTGTTTTTGGTCAGAAAGGATGTGGTATGGATTCTAATGACAATCTGTTATTGCTTCCTGGGAAAAAACTTTACTTTGTGAAAAGCCTTGGCTTTATTTTTGAGCTTAAATTCGATCGCCAAATAAATGCTGTTGTTAAAAATAGTTTTTTTAAATCTTAGATCTATAGCCAAGTTGAAGTCTATCCTCTCTTTCAGTGATTTGGAGAAGGTCGTTCATGCCTTTGTGTCTTCTCGTTTGGATTGTTGCAACGCTTTGTATCTGGGTGTGAGTCAGGCCTCCCTCTCTCTCTCGCCTGCAGCTGGTTCAGAACTCAGCTGCTAGGCTTTTAACTGGTATCAAAAAAGAGACTATATTACTCCTGTATTGCTTTCACTACATTGGTTACCGATTCGATACAGAATCCAGTATAAAGTGCTGTTATATGTTTTCAAATCTCTCCATGGCTTGGCACCAGAGTATGTTTCTGATTTAATTAGTCTACATCAACCTTTGAGATCTCTTCGCTCCAAAGATCAACTGTGTCTGATGGTTCCTCAATCGCGCTTGAAATGTAGAGGAGATAGAGCTTTTTCCGTGGCAGCTCCTAGACTATGGAATGAGCTTCCGCTGTCCTTAAAAACATCTCCTACTCTAGGGTAATTTCAGATGTTAAAAACACATTTATTTTCTTTAGCTTTTAATAAATGTGTTGTAAATTGTATGTATTTGGGTTGTATGTATTTGTTTTTCCTTTTTTTCCATGTACAGCACTTTGGTGCCCATTGTGGTTTTTGAAAGTGCTTTAGAAATAAAGTGAGTTGAGAGTTGAGTAGAAAACATCTGGCACTGGAACCAGTTATTTTGGACATTGGACAGTAATTATTATTAAGTAAACATTAAATATATTAGTTATTATTTGTGGTGCTTATGTGAGTGATGCAGGCAACCAGCAACATGTCCCCGATTTATTATCTTTTTCTCTCTCCAATACATTTTCTGTCACTCTCTGCTGTCTATGTTAATAAAAAAATAGATTAATTATAAGTATTTAATAAAGATCCACTCTGCCTATAAATAACATAAAATATCCAGATCTATTTTGTGTCAAGTTTAGTTTAGTTTATAGTCTAAAATATTTGACGTTAGTACTGTCTAAAACATTTGACATTTGAGTTATATGAACATTTGTTATTATTAAATAACCATAAATATATTAATAAACTTATGTTTGACAGGTCAAAGTTGGAAAGTGCAATACACCAAAACCTGGTTTCTTCGATTTCGAGGGTCAGAGAAAATGGTAAGTCTCTTAACAAGCCATGCATTTCTTGATAAATCTTGAATTTTGATTTGGACATTGCATTGTTGATGGTGACATCTGATGTCTTCAGAACTCTAATCAGTTCTTGATTAGTACTATGAAAATTGTTGGCTCTTTTGACAAATTGCTTGCTGTTTTCCATGCAACTGTAAGGCTTTGGATAAAATCGACTGCTCAATAAATGAATGTAAATGTAAATTCACTTTGTGTCCGATAACATGAGCTATTTGGGAGCAAAAAAAAAAAAAAAGAGTCTTTAAAATCCAACAGAGTGCTTCCTGTTCACAGGTCAGCATGGAAACAGCTGGGGGACATGAGTGTGGAGCAGGCCATGCAGGAGTATGTTTCCTGTGTACGTGCCCTGGATCCAGAAGGCAGCCAGAAGGTAAATATTAAACCTACTGTAGGGGCCATTGCATGATGGGATGTAAAACAATATTTTTCTTGCTCTTTTGCAGTTAAATAGTTTGATTTACTATGTGTTGATATTCACAAGTCCACAAGTTCCAGTCCACCCAGACAAATGATTGAAATCAGATCTGAATTACATTGTTTTGGAGAGATTTTCACTTCTTGACTTTTTTTTTTTTTTTTGGCTCTTAGATGAAGCATAACAATAATTAGTACGTTCTTACAATTACACTATACATACCGTAAGTGGATCTGTCTTTTGGTAAACCATAGGCATTGTTCTGTGTGTTACTGAATAACATGTCCAGAAGAGGGCAGTCTCTGATTGTGCAGTTGTTGTGGTTGTGCATCCTTCTGAAACAGGTAGTAGAAAAATATCCCATCGTTTTTACCAAGATGTTGAGAATAATGCTCAAAAGATATCAAAAATAGAGTTGCTACTTTTCTTTGTCTTTTCTATTGGAGCTGTAGATGATTCATGTTCATTATATAATTCCTTGGGAATTATGCAATTCCTATGCAAAACCTTTATGTTGCTATTGCAAAGCTCCATTGAGTCATGGTGCTTATGTGAGTGATGCAGGTATAAGACCAGCCTGCAATGTGTCTGCAATTTATTACAGTTTTCTTCCTCCAGTAAATTTCCTGTCACTCTCTACTGTCTGTGTAATAAAAGAGAAAGAAAATAAATTATACAGACCAGCTCCACCTATAAATAAAATAATATTCAAATATATTTTGAGTCAGCTTTAACTCAAACCCTTTCCTTTATGCTTAATTTTCTCTAGCTTTACTCTCTTCCTTTCTCTTTTGCTTTTGTATTCTTTACATATCTACAGGTGCATCTCAATAAATTAGAATGTCATGGAAAAGTTCATTTATTTCAGTAATTCAACTCAAATTGTGAAACTCGTGTATTAAATAAATTCAGTGCACTCAGACTAAAGTAGTTTAAGTCTTTGGTTCTTTTAATTGGGATGATTTTGGCTCTCATTTAACAAAAACCCACCAATTCACTATCTCAACAAATTAGAATACTTCATAAGACCAATAAAAAAACATTTTTAGTGAATTGTTGGCCTTCTGGAAAGTATGTTCATTTACTCTATATGTACTCAATACTTGGTAGGGGCTCCTTTTGCTTTAATTACTGCCTCAATTCGGCGTGGCATGGAGTTTGTGGCACTGCTGAGGTGGTATGGAAGCCCAGGTTTCTTTGACAGTGGCCTTCAGCTCATCTGCATTTTTTGGTCTCTTTTTTCTCATTTTCCTCTTGACAATACCCCATAGATTCTCTATGGGGTTCAGGTCTGGTGAGTTTGCTGGCCAGTCAAGCACACCAACACCATGGTCATTTAACCAACTTTTGGTGCTTTTGGCAGTGTGGGCAGGTGCCAAATCCTGCTGGAAAATGAAATCAGCATCTTTAAAAAGCTGGTCACCAGAAGGAAGCATGAAGTGCTCCAAAATTTCTTGGTAAACGGGTGACAGTGACTTTGGTTTTCAAAAAACACAATGGACCAACACCAGCAGATGACATTGTACCCCAAATCATCACAGACTGTGGAAACTTAACACTGGACTTCAAGCAACTTGGGCTATGAGCTTCTCCACCCTTCCTCCAGACTCTAGGACCTTGGTTTCCAAATGAAATACAAAACTCGCTCTCATCTGAAAAGAGGACTTTGGTCCACTGGGCAACAGTCCAGTTCTTCTTCTCCTTAGCCCAGGTAAGACACCTCTGACGTTGTCTGTGGTTCAGGAGTGGCTTAAGAAGAGGAATACAACAACTGTAGCCAAATTCCTTGACACGTCTGTGTGTGGTGGCTCGTGATGCCTTGACCCCAGCCTCAGTCCATTCCTTGTGAAGTTCACCCAAATTCTTGAATCGATTTTGCTTGACAATCCTCATAAGGCTGCGGTTCTCTCGGTTGGTTGTGCATCTTTTTCTTCCACACGTTTTCCTTCCACTCAACTTTCTGTTAACATGCTTGGATACAGCACTCTGTGAACAGCCAGCTTCTTTGGCAATGAATGTTTGTGGCTTACCCTCCTTGTGAAGGGTGTCAATGATTGTCTTCTGGACAACTGTCAGATCAGCAGTCTTCCCCATGATTGTGTAGCCTAGTGAACCAAACTGAGAGACCATTTTGAAGGCTCAGGAAACCTTTGCAGGTGTTTTGAGTTGATTAGCTGATTGGCATGTCACCATATTCTAATTTGTTGAGATTGAATTGGTGGGTTTTTGTTGAATGTGAGCCAAAATCATCACAATTAAAAGAACCAAAGACTTAAACTACTTCAGTCTTTGTGCATTGAATTTATTTAATACACGAGTTTCACAATTTGAGTTGAATTACTGAAATAAATGAACTTTTCCACGATATTCTAATTTATTGAGATGCACCTGTATCTTCCCTCTGCCTTATTGCTTTTTACCCATAATCCCCATGTCAGAGCGGACACATCCCTTTCACTGATACTGCTGCAGGTAACATAATCTGACTACCATCCAGACCGGCACAAAAGCACATAAACAAATTCCCCACCTTACAGAATGAACTGATTGTGTTAGTGTGTTAAAAGAGGGCAGGAAGCTCCATTACGAGATAGAGAGAAAGAGCCGGGGAGGGAAGAGAGACAATAGCTTGTTCCTGACCTCCTGTGCACTTCTGTTGTTACGTGCACCTGCTGTGGAGGAACAAAAGAAAAGTGCACGAATTTACGGTATTTTAATACAAGCCTACTATTCAAGCAGAAGTGCAGATGCAGCACTTTTCTGCTCAAAATGGTAATATTTTGAAGTCATTGAATTAAAATTGCTGTATAATAGAGCTGGCTGGCTGCACAAAGCAATATTAATCTATTCCTCAGCGGCTCTGAATACCCAGAGTCCTTTGTGCGCTCTCTCTTGCTGTTGCCAAATGCTGTTGCGTCTGAAAGGGAAGAAAAGTGAATATAACAATGTCAAAAATACAAAACCTGTCTAGCACAAGTTTAGTAACATGTGCAGCGTCCTGCCAGTTTTCTGTCATGTTTTTGAAATTTAAAATGTATTCATCCTCAGGCCATCCAAGATGCAGATGAGTTTGTTTCCTCATCAAGAAATTTAGCACAACATCACTTGCACATTAATGCATCCAAATGGATCCAAACAGCTGATTAAAAACATCACCATAATTCACAATTAATCCACACGACTGTAGGTCATCAGTTAATGGCTTGTGAAGTGAAAAGTTAAGTGTTTGTTATAAACAAATACATTATTAAGATGTTTTTAACTGTAATTTGTTGCTTTAGGTAAAATATGAGTCCTCTATCCATAATATTGCATTCTCCAGTGAAATAGTTGTTTTGTCTGAATCAGGAGATTCTTAGAAACACACAATGTTTCACTTCACAAGACGTTAATTGATGGACTGGAGTTGTGTGGATTACTTGTGGATTATTTTGATGTTTTTATCAGCTGTTTGGACTCTCATTATGGCGGCACCCATTCACTGCAAAGGATCCATTGGTGAGCAAGTGTTTCTCCAATCCTGTTCAGATGAAGAAACAAACTCATCTACATCTTGGATTGTACATTTCAAAGAAATATTCATTTTTGGGTGAACAACTCCTTTAAAACCTTAAAATGGATCTCTAGGCTTCATTTGCGGGCATTATGAAAGATTCCTGTTTCTTCTTCGTGTGTGCCATAATTTTTCTGTCTTTCTTTCAGTCATCAGAGCGAAGAGGAGGAGAGAAGCGAACTGGATTTGGCGGGCCAGCGGTTAGCTCTCTATACCAAGAGGAAAAGATAAGGTAACAAGTCCTGCTTATGAATATGATGATTGTATTATAATTTCCATCAGTTTTTTTATTTGATTCAGTGATCACTCAGTGTGGCATAATTCATTTTCTTGCTCATGGAACTCACATATACCAGACGCCCCGTTGCTTCTTCCATTTAACAAGACAAATTAAGGGCTGAATTCACATGGTTTTACCTCTTAAATTAACAGTATTAGTATGCATGCATAGGGGGTGAAGAGGCCTCAGGAAGCGGTAGAGTTTAATTACTTTTTTTATGATTATATCGATGATAAGACTGTAAAATGGATCCAGGCATGGATGAATAAAAGAAATATATGGAAGTATCAATGCAACAGGGGTTCATTCCCCAAGTTGACGTGTCCCAGGAGAATGTGAGTCGTTCATTGGGGACGGAAAAGCAAAGAGGCAATTAACATCCCGTTCCCCCTCCTCTCCTCCCATTTGTCGCTCGCTGAGCGGCCCATTTCGGGCGTGACCCAATCAGACTGCTATGCAGACTGCTTCGCTGCTTTCCAATTTCCAAGCTGGGTGATTGAGAGCCCTCCTGCATATTCAAACCTCTCGTTAGCATTTGATTAGAGAGACTTAATGGCTTCTGCATTGCCCGATTGCTAAACCAGATGACCTGTAACTCCAAGGCCATCTCATTTTAAAAAAAAAAATTTAAACTCACTTGGGAAACAACAGCTGATAAGTTGCATAACCCTGTGCTTCTGCTGGAGTCAAGAATGAGGAATCTTTCTCCTTTGAAGAATGCATGATAGATGAGTTGTTCTGTGAGGACGCCTTGGAAAGAGATGAATCCGATTTATCTGATTGATGGGAGCAGAGGTGTCAGTTTCAGAATATCGGGCTATTTTGGAGGGCAGTGCTTTTTTTGGACAAGGTGTGGCATGTGTTTATGTGTGTTTATCTGCCTGTCACTGATTGATGGTGTTAAAGGAATAGTTCACCCCTAAATGAAAATTCTGTCATCATTTACTCGCCCTAATGTTGTTCCAAACCTGTTTGACTTTCTTTCTTCATGGAACATATGATATTTTGGTAACCAAAAAAGTTCCAGCTTCACACTGACTTCCATTGTATGTATAGAAATACAATTGAAATCAATGGGAAATGTTTGGTGAGTAAAAATGGTGAGTAAATAATGACAGACTTTTCATTTTTAGGATCTCTTTAGCATGGCCTGGTGAGCATGAAAGACTCATGCTGTGTACTAAAGAGTCGTTTGTTGTATTGTAATGTTTTTTAATATTTGAAGATTTACACACAGAATCACGTCTATAATCTGCATTGGAGTCTCTGTGTGAAAACATCAACATAGATCTTTTGTCGTTGTTTTTGATCTCTCACTAGTTAGAAAATGTTGATCAAGCGGTGTGGAATGACAGAGTAGCCAGTGACCTTCCCAGCATGCTCAGCGGCATCGTTGATGCCATGTCGTTTATCAGTGGGCTATTAATCCTGTGTAAGCGTGCGCTTGTGTGCGCGTATGTATTCGGGCTTTAGGAGCACTGGCCAGCATCAGTCTGACGAATGAGCAGTTTTATTGATTAGTTGCCCTGGGAGACGAATGATGCCCACATGGCACAGACACACTGGGTCACGGTAAGACCACACACACTCACATATTCAGCCTTATTTACTACAACGGAGATAAGGCCAGGTTTACCGCACACATATATAGGCATAAGTCAGTTTCCATGATAACTGTGCACTTTGTTGTACCATTACTTTTTAAAACACAAATTAATTTTTGAATTTGTTCAGATATGTTGGATAAACTATTGCATTACATGAATGATACAAGAGTGAAAAGTAACTAGTTTTAAATGTATCCATTCTGACATAGTTTTTTAAAATTGTATAATATTTATTATATAGCATATTTGACTTTAAGTTGGAAAATAACAAAATTAAGGCCAAACTAAAAATAAATATATATTTTTATTTTTTTCATTCATATTTCTTTTATAATTTTTAATATAATAAAATAAACAAAATTTTTTATAAATTTTTCTTAAATTCCAGGCCATTTTATGTACCTTATTTGTGGAATCTGCTATAAATGTTTTTTTTTTTCTTACTGTGAGTAGTTTATTGCATTTTATGTAGATTTGTAGATTAATGTATTGATGTATTTTGTTCAGAATATGATAAAAAAATAACCTGTTTGTCATATACCTTCTGTATGTATATTTTTAATATGTATTAAATTTATATATTTACTATTTCTTTTGTGTCAGTGTATTGATTCTATAACATTGAAATACTCTGTACTGCACTGATTTTCTGCACTCAGAAATCAGTTGATTTAGGTTGGCCAATCTGTCTATTTCCTGTATCTCTCAGGCACGGAGGTCCCGTCCGCTGCCAGTCTCATCTGCCCTGCCCCTGTAATGAGAGTGAGGGGTGGCCACACAATAGTGCTCCAAATGCAATTAATCTGCCATCCTGCATGGGCAAGAGGGGCAGGGGTAAATCTCTTAATGAGATTTCTCCAACCAACTGTACCTCATCCCCTATAACCCTTTTCTTTCTCTCTCTCTCGATCTCTCGCTCTGCCCTGCCTGGCTTGGCCCAAATGCCACAAGGTGATTAGAGAGGAAAATAATTAAAACTGCTGCAGGCTCCTGAGAATGCACATCCACAGAGGTGGATGAGCGTGTGACCATGAGATCCCTGCCAGTAACATGATTTTTGCGGCACCTGTGCACATCAGTTTAGCACTGTTTAATCTGGCATTATTATACATTTATTGGGCCCAGAATTTCTAGCGACAGCCCTGACCCTGGTTATGTAATATTTAAGATTAGACTAATGTGTTTCTTAATTCCTTACTATGATTTAATGCTATTTCAAATGTTCTTTAATTGATTTCTATGAAATCTCGTAAAAGTTTTGGTGTGATCATTGCTTTACATTACATTCTTTCAGAGTATTTTCTCTCTTGTTGTGTTTGACTTTAGGGAAGAGGACAAAAATATTTTCGACTATTGCCGAGAGAACAACATCGAGCATGTCAGCAAGGCCATCAGCTCCAAGAAAGTGGACGTGAATACAAGGGATGAAGAGGTAGGCTTTTCATTTTTTAAATTTATGAAATAAATGATACATTTATAAAATGTACTAAAATTTGACATATTTTCACATTGTATATAATTTGCCAATAATAAATTATTATTATTATAAATTATAAAAAATTTAATTTTAACAGCATTAGAATGATTTCTGAAGGATTGTGACTCTGAAGACTGGAGTAATTGCTGCTGAAAATTCAGCTTTGCCATCACAGAAATAAATTTAATTTTAAAAAACTGTTACTTTAAATTACAAAAAATATTTCAAAATATTACTGTTTTTACTATATGTTTGTCAAAAAAAATACATCTTCAAAAACATCTTACAGATAGTATTATTTTCTATAGTAGTATTTTTTATTATTATTTTATGTAATATGTATGTATTTACACAAGTATACCCAAAAATTATAATCTGTTTGTTGAGAAGTTTAATCAAGGAATTTGATATCCCTGTTCAGTGTATAGGGAGCTGTGAACACTGCGTAGGGACCCTGTGAATCGAAGCACAGCTTCTCTCTTTCACCCTACTTCTCTCTCTCTCTCTCTCTCTCTCTCTCTCTCTCTCTATCCATGCAATTCTCACACAACTAAAACTCCAAAGGTCACTGGATGCACCATCCACCCGTTCAACCCATTTTTATTCATGTATCATCGTGACCAACTGGCCCGTTTCATTTCTTTCAGCACTCCAATTCTGAAAGTGGGGAACCAGTTGGTTCACCATCAGGTCGGCCAGATGGCAGCCATTGTCAATCCACTATTGTTTGTCCTTCTAGTGCAGTTCAACAGATTAACCTCTAGAGGGCACTATTGAATTTTAAAATCTGCTGTATTAATGTATATACATACGTATGTATACATGTATGTTTCTGCCATCTTCCCATCTTCCCAACTTCCACTTTGCGCTTGTGGTCAAGCTGTGCTACATGCTGAAGGTCAGACCTGTGAGGAATGAGGCCTTACTTCCAACCTGAAGTCCTAAACGCTGTCGCATGGCTTTAACTCACTGCAGCATTAAAATGTGACGTATGCACTCTGTTCTGAACATAATGCCATTTGATGTTTTCAGCAGACGCTGTTGCCAGTGGTTTAATTTGGGCTGAGATGAGCTTCATGGCTGCCAATTGACTCCCTACAGCTCGGCCTGTCTCTGCAGGGGTCAAATACATTACCCTTAAAGTACAAGTGCAGCTGAGTGCAGGGCAGTGAGGAAATAATCTCAATGATGATGACAATAGATCAGGATAAACTGGAAAACTTGGAGTTATTCCATGTGGGATGATAGTGGATGGTGACCAGAGGGGTGCTGGGACCTGGGGGATACTATACGCTTTACACTTCACTACTGGAGAGATTGTGGAATGGATTGCACAACCATGGCCACGCACTGAAGGTGGATGTGATTATTTATGGTTGCCCTTGTGTTTTGCAATCTGAGAGACACACTGACTGATTATGCTGTAGTTCCACATGATTCTAGTTTGTTCTACACTCACTAATATTTCCGCAATGATGTTATAAAAAGTTATTCATATTGAGCCTTCACTTTTAGCATTATTATTTACTACTACTACAACTACCACTACTAATGTTATTTATACATGGCAGATGATAAATAATTTTTTGGACATTATTTTTATATTGCTTTATATTATATTATTTGAATTTGAAACAATTAAATACATCAATTATCTTAAATTTGTTTGTAAAAAAAATGGTCAGATTTATTTACTTCTAATGAGGGAAAATATTTATTTATTTATTTATTTATTAGAAGTTAATTTTTTTTTCTAATAATATAATATGTAATGGAAAAAATGCTATTAAAATAATACAAAAAATGCTAAATTTTACTAGTGGTCTCAGACTTTTGATGATGCTATAATAATAATAATAGTAATAATAATACTAATGTTATTTATAAATGATAAATAGTAGGATAATAAATAGTGTCTTTTTTCAATATACAGTTGGGTCCAAATGTTTTACATTAATTATATAGGAATTTAAAGCAATTAAGGACATTGTCTATATTAAATTCATTTTTTTGAATTCAACAGTATGTTTTTTCTGCTGCTTTGTTATGACAGGCATTGTGTGTCATGTTTTTTCTGTCTTATTATGGTGATGTCTTAAATGCCCTGTGGACGACAGGTCTACACACGCCTCTGATAGGCACGAGCCCCTCCGCCTGAACAAAAGAGGGCCGGACTCATTTGTGCAAATGTCCCAAGAATTTCTTGCTTTCCTTTTCTCTCTCAGTTTGTGCTGGAACAGCCCCATCAATTACAGGCAATTGAGCCGGCAGGTCTACACCCTCTTTGGCAAGGACATTGTAAAGCAAGAGGTTTCCTATTCATCTGCACTGAGCCCTGCTCAATGTACCGCCCCGCAGTCCATGCCTGTCACACTTAATCCACAGCTCTAACCCGGGACAGGAAGGTGTAATCAGTGGGATTTCTATGTCTTTACTGTTTCTACAGCTCTTCCGCTTAGCTGGAAGGAAATTGGGGAAGATGATATAGGTTTTTCCGCGTGTTAGTTATGTTTGCTGAGACATTGTCACCGGAAGGATGATTTTAGCCCTTTCTGCATTCACATCTTAGTAGAATTTCTTAATTACTGAGTGTTTCATGTCCTAGGAAATTATTTGTTTCAATAACAACATGGATTCGTACATGTCTTTATTTACAGCAAAATACTTAAGTTATTTAAAATTTCTTTAATTAAATTCATATATATACATACTACCGTTCACAAGTTTTGGGTCTATACGTTTTTTTTATGTTTCTGAAGTGTCTTATGCTCACCAAGGCTGCATTTATTTGATTAAAAATACAGTTAAAACTAATATTGTGGAATATTATTACAATTTTAAATAACTGTATTCTATTTTAACATTATTTTAAAATATAATTTATTCCTGTAATGGCAAAACTTAAGTTTCAGCAGCCAGATGCCATTCTAATATGCTGATTTGTGCTTCTAAATATCTTTGTGGAAACTGATACTTGCAAGATAAAATTATTAATTTCTTTAAAAAAAAACAACAACAACTAATTATTATTATAGTCATATCTTTATAACTTACAGTGACTTGTTACTTTGCAGTTGCAGTTTACATTATTTCTCATAATGGCAGCTTTTCTTATTTTATATCTAATCTTACAATTACCTCATTTCATTTTTACTCCAAGGCAGAAACAAGCTATAATAAAATGACATATGAAATTGAAAAAGATGTAGCAGCAGCTTCCTAACTACTTTTTAAAGCTTTTTAAACTGCTTTTTAAATCATTTAGGTTGTTATTTGTATCTTCTAATTACAAGTTTGACAAAAACATAGTTGGTAACTCAGTTTTGGTAAATCCAAAATGATGTGATATAATACAAATGATGTAATAATAATACAATGGTGCTTTAATATATACCATGGTATATATTCATTTGCGATTCCTTTCCATTTACACAGTGCTTCAAAAATACCATGTCCAAAAAGCCATTGTAGTACAATTTGTTAGTCAAGGGCTATGGATCTAGAGAATGGTGTGTCTTGGGAGGAGAGTAGGAGAAAAGAAAAATGTTTGGCAATATCTCTGATGAAAATTTGACAAACAGTCCAGGGGACACCCTCCTCTCCAAAAAAAAAAAAAAAACTTGTGGTGTAAGGCTTCAGACTCCCTCATAAATATCAATTTTAACATGCAGCAGTGGAGATCAATATAATTTCAGCCATGGAATACGACTTAAGGAGTTGGCTTTATCTAACTGGCCTTCACTTAAAAATTAACTCTGCAGCCTTGATAGGGACAAGCGGCTTCAGGCCTGGGGGGCGGCGCTGGTGATCAAGGGTCTGCTCTCTTTTTGTCCCCAGAACCGCATCAATCACTGCTAAAGAGCCTCCCGTCCCACTGCAATTTGTTTCTGGAGCGCCCATGATCTTTCCCTCCCACAATGCCCTTCTCTCTCGCCTGCACGGTGGCCAGAGAAGAACTCATCCTGTCAGCACGTCATTAAATAGTTGGGTCTAAAGGCTCTGAGTTATAAATTGTTGTGCATAATTTATTTTTTCTGGAGGAGAGAAATCTATTGTGAAGTTAACTTTATAGAGGTCCGCATAACAAAAGGGAATAAATGAATGTGTTAGAGGTGAAGAGGGATTCATCCATCTAAAGGAGTCGACCCGAAGGTTGTGTGGTCTGTGGACACGTCTATGGTTTTGGGTTGCAGAGGTCCTTTGCAAATACGGGATGTTATTGAATATTCTCCACGACTCTTGGCTGGTGCTCATTTTTATGCACCATATCAAAGCCAGAAAGAGAGTTTATTAAATAATTGTATCTAAATTAAAGTAAGGGATTGAATTATGGGATCGAATGCCCTAGATTGACTAACAGACGTATTGTGCATTGTCTGAAGCAAAACCGAGCTGAAAAATTGAAACTGTCTGCACGGAAATTTTGTATTTGCATCCATGATTTTTTTTTTTTCTCTGTGAAGTTTCATCGTAATGAATTATTTGTGTGTTTCAGGGCCGGGCTCTCCTGCACTGGGCATGTGACAGGGGCCACAAAGACCTGGTGTCTCTACTCTTGCAGAACAACGCTGATATCAATAGCCAGGTGAGTCGGTAAACACATATTAAGACATTCTAGCTGATCAACAATGACGATCGTTTTCATGCCATAGCTGAGAACCGATGTGATGGCAAATAGTTATTTTGTCCATAAACAAACACAGATTGACAAATGAAATTGCAAAATAGATTGCTGTGAACTATAGACAAGTAACGGGTTTAGGTTCAATGATATGGAATAAAATGGTATTGAATATTTAATGGTGCATGCTCATTTTCTATATGTTTATATTTTAGATTACCCTTGCCCTCATTTAAATCTGTTGTGTTTTAAAAATGCTAATCATTAGGCATAATAACATAGTCTGGTTACTGAGTTTATACATATAAATATAAATTTGTTAATTTAGATTTAACCATAGATTTGTTTACACGTTTTTTTATTTGTCTTTAAGATGTTTATGTTTTTGAAAGAAGTTTCTTAAGATCACCAAGGCTGCATTTATTTGATCAAAAATGCAAAAACATTATATTATAATTAAGTCTCTTATGCACTTATGCTTCTTGTTCAAGAAACATTTCTTATTATTATCAATGTTGAAGACAGTTTTTGCTGCCTAATATTTTTATGGAAACTGTGATAGACTACCATTTTAACGTTTGTAAGAAAGAAAAAAAAGGAAATTAACATTTATTCATTTTTATTCAATTGCAAAATGGATTGCTGTGAACTGTTAAACAAGTAATGGGTTTAGGTTCAATGATATGGAATAAAACAAAAATATAAACTTCTGAGATTCATTGAATTAATTTAATGAATTAATCTTCATATTGTGCAATTAATTTATTGAATTTTATTTATTTATTTGATAGTCCTAATATTTGACCAATACTGGATCCAGTACGGTGACACATATATTGTGTATTCTGGGTGCACATTATATTGGTTATAGGTCGATATAAGAGTTTTCTTTTATTTACTGTATCAGTTGATAATGAATATGTAATTGTGCATGCTCAGTTCCTATATTTTAACATTCAGATAAATAATGCAACTAAAGTTAATTGAACTTTAAAAAACCCCAATAATTTAATGTCTTAAATGTAACTTTCAATTTTCTCAAAATTGAGCAAAATAGTGTGAACTTCTGTATATTTTGTATAGTCCTGCTGCCATCCTCCATCCCTGAGCTTAGCAGCAGCTATACTTTAATCATTTAGAGATATCGTATCAGCGTCTCAGTGCGCATTAAGCAAGACACTATAAGCAGGTAGCTGTATTTAAAAAAAAAAAAACACTACAGGTCATAATGGCAGATTTGGCTTTGTTTTAAGCTGGCTGAATACTGCATTGGGAAATTAATACGGTGAAGTACAGTTATGCGGTCACTGGCTTGATCTGATTCTCGCTAAGACAAATCAATTGGAAGTAATCAGCCAAATTGTTTGCATTATACAACCCATATAATCAGAACATTTGCAAATGACTCTCTTAAATTTTTTTTTTTTTTTTGGTGGCTATGGACCTTAATTGTGTGGGTGGAGAGAAAATGCTTGGCCTAGACAACAATCAATGCTGTTCTATTGTTGTATTTTAACAGTTAGACTAATGTGAAATCCCCACTAGAGCTGCAATAGACAACATAACGTGATATTATATGTAACAGACATTTTATCACCGGCCTTGTATAGCATAAATATATAATAAAATGTATTATTTAATATTTTATAATATGTGAAAATAAATAAACATATAATACATATATATTTTGGAGCCAAGCATTGTATTTCATTGGAAATAAAATCATTACTTGAATTTAGACATAAATTGGTCTGTTTTTGTTGCTTTTTTTGGATCAAAGATAGTTCCCCAATTTGATTACAGCCTTGTAGAATCTACAGAATTCCTTCAAAATTCTTTTGGGTTACTGCACTGACCAGCAGAAGGTGAATATTGCTGGACTACAGCAGGAGAATTATTGAGGGCAGATTTATTAAGTAGCGTTCAGGTGGCGTGAGAGAAAATATGGCCATATTAAATCATGCTACTGCTCCTGCCAAAATTATTATCCTATGTTAATACTTTCAGGAAGTGTGATTTGATTGCAATATAAAACTTCGTAGCCATTGATTAGGTTCAAGTGTGAGCCATGACTGCATTTGAAAAGCACACAAAGAAAAAAACAATAGTTCAGTTTAGATGTATTTTCTTATTCATGTTTTCTGATACTTACACATTCATATTGTATAATCAAAGTGACTTTGATTATATAAAATCTAAGACTAAAGGTAGAAGTTAGAACATTATAAATGAAAATATTACAATAGACCAATAATGGGTGAACCATGAACTGTGAGCGAGGCCAGAGTTTTCACGCATCTGTCCTGTGATCCGATTTCAGCTTAGTGTTAAATAAAGATAAAAGTGGTTTATATTTTTAATTTGTTGATTGAAAAAGGGGGAAGGGAGAAAAAAGGCTATTATGTCTTCAATGAAAATTGTATTGAAATTAATCGGCTGATGGATGCGGTGGTCGTGGAGAGTGTGGTAGTTTGAATATGGTGGTGTTTTGGTGTAATCCTGGATCAAGAGGAACCACAATAGGAGCAAAAAGTCCCCTTGTTCTCTCAGATTAGCTCATATGCCACCTGTCAACAGCCACCTGGACAACATCACAACGACAACATATATTCAGTTCTCTCTGCATAATTGAACAGAACTGGGACACATGGGAGAGTTTGGGGGGATTCGTTTTTCACGCTCATAGAATGTAGTTCATGTGTGGTAGAGTCAGATTTGTACTGGTAAAGTCTGGGTTCATGAGTTCATGCATCTGTTGTTTTCAACTGCACTGCATAGGAAGTAGAACACAGTCAACTGGGCATGTGTTCTTGTGTATGAGAGTCTATATGAGAGGCCTGATGCATCAAAACCTTAGTATTCTCATTAAAATCAATGAAGCTGTCTGCAATGAAAGCATCCAATGTGCTTTCTTCATGACATGCTTTTATTTTTTTTTAATTTCTGATGTCTGAAATAAGTTGTCTGAATGAGTTGGATTTATTGATTTATTTACAAATATCATACGTGTTGATGGTTTTGCATGAAATTCATTATAAAAAAAAAAAAAAAAAAAAAAAAAACCTTCTGTTTTAACCATATACTGGTAAGATGTTTAATGTTTTCACAAGAAATCTCTATTCATCACCAAGGCTGCATTTATTTGATAAAAAATACAGTAAAAAAATATTATGAAATATTACAATTTAAAATATATTTTCTATTTAAAGTGTAATTTATTCATGTGTTGGCAAAGCTGATTTTTCAGCAGCCATTACTTCAGTCTTCAGTGTCACATGATTCTTTAGAAATCATTCTGATGCTGATTTGCTGCTTAAGAAACAATATTATAAATGAAGTTGAAAACAGTTGTGCTGCTTAACATTTTTGAGCAAACTGATTTCTTTCAGGATTCTTTGATAAATATAGTTCAAAAGAACAGCATTTGTCACTTTTAATAAGTTTAATGCATCTTTACTGAATAAAAGTATTAATTTCTTTAAAAAACTTTGAATGACAGTGTATATTCTACATAGGTTGTAGCAGTACCTCAAGCTCACAGCTGATTGGTCCATGTTAGTGAGGCTTTAGTGAAAGTGAAAAGAAAGTCGTGACGTATTGTCAAGTATGGTGACCCATACTCGAAATTGGTGCTCTGCATTTAACCCATCCAAGTGCACACACACAGCAGTGAATAGTGAACACACGCGCACACACACACCGTGAACACACACCCGGAGCAGTGGGCAGCTATTGCTCCAGCGCCCGGGGAGCAATTGGGGGTTCGATGCCTTGCTCAAGGGCACCTCAGTCATGGTATTGAAGGCAGAGAGAGTGCTGTTCATTCACAATCTCCACCTTCAATTCCTGCCGGTGTGAGAATCGAACCGGCAACCTTCAGGTTACTAGCCCAACTCTCTAACCATTAGGCCACGACTTCCCCCACCTTTAGAGGTGATGTGCAACTTTGATGCTTTCAGTGTGAGCAGCTGCTGATGCTGATGAAGGATCCAGTTTTCTGTGAATACCAAACAGAACACAAACAACATTTATTAGAGATTTGATTCATAGGTGTTGGTCAAGCTCAACTTATTACTGCAATTATGCACTCTTAGCTGTATCTTCGGTCTTAAAATGAATGTATACAAACACATACATATCTAAACTGTTCTTTATTCATTCAGGGGCAGATGTTTTGCAAGTTATTTGCATGTTAAACAATGTAAACAGTTTTAGTGGCATGATCAGAAATTAGAGCATGGCACGTAGAGCTTAATGAGCTTAACACCACAAAGCATGTTTCTCAAAGGCCTGACTAATGAGCGCTTCTCTCAAACAAAGCAGCATGCTTTTGGTGAAACTTCTGTGAAAATATAAAACATTATGATTAACACTCTGTATAATGTTTATTTTTTTGCATTGCTCGGAAGGCAGCATTTTAGTGACACTCCTTTAGTATTCAGATTAAGTATGCTGTAAAAAAAAAAAAAACTTATTGGAGTATAAGAAAACATTTCGGCTTCCAAATATCATGTTTAATTCTGTTTCTTTTTAATTAATTGTTCAATTTATTAGCAATTTCTGACTTCAAAAATTGTTTCTACAAATATTCTGTCCCAAGTATAAATCTTTCACAATTAATTTAGTTTGAATCACTTTATGTACAGACTAAGTTCAAACATTTTGTAGATCATTTCAGCCTTTGACATAAAACTTGGTACACAAGAGTAAATAAAAAGATACATTTTAAAAATAATTTCAGTCTTCTTTAAAAATTCACTTTTAATTCAATGTGTTACTTGCCATTTCTTTGTAATTGTGACATGCACTAGCAATTTTTGAGTGAAAATAGTTTCTACACCAATGTTTTCTCTTTGTAAACATTATAGCTTTTAAGAAATTTGAGACTGAAGATTCAAAATTCTTGGCATCTGATAGAATGTGTTTCATCTAAGCATTCAAAACAGATAGTGACAGACAGTGATGACGGCATCATAATTTTTGCAAGCTAAATTGCAGTTGGTCTTCCTTCTTAAGTCTGTTTGGATACTGATTTGTGATTGGTCATTAATTAATAATAATTTATACTATTTTTTGCTGCCTCAAAAGTGCATTATGTTTTGGAAATGCAGGCAAGATTTGTATATAGTCAGTTTGGTATTTTAACTCAGTATATACCAGTCAGATGTATTGTGGACTTTTTTGAAACATCAAGTTTAATGCAGTTTTAATATTTAGCTTGAGCCACTGTTTTCTTTTTTTGTATTGTTAATTCTCTGTCTTTCTCTCTCATCTTTGTTCTTCCTCTCTCTGTGTGTGTTTTCTTTTGAAAACAACATGAGCCGCCAGCAGTGGAGGGTGAATCCCAGAGCCGCTGTGTCTAATTAATCCACTTCCCTTCTTGCACGGCTGCGCTGGCCACACGCTCTCAGTCCATCAGATTGAAATTCATAACTTAATTGAGGTTAGAGCCTGGAGCCGAGAGAACAAAAGGCCCTGGCGAGGACCAGGTAGATCAATAGTGATAAATATCTGCCTGGGATACTAGTAGTTCATGGTGAGGAATTGTTTGGGACAGAGAAAGGATGGTGTTTATTTACAGGTAATTTAGTGGCGCTGTGGAAATGGAAGGATAATTTGAGGTTTCGTATTCGTGCTAGTTTCTGACAGAAGTTTTAAGGGTTTGATTGATTTTACAAAATTTCACCTGTTGCATAATTTTATTATAAAATGATGCATGAAATTATGTAGTTGGAAGACTACAGATTAGGTAGGTTTTAAAAAAAATAGTTGTGTTTCTACACACTTTCTTAATCCCAGCAACTGTTTAAAATTCCCTGTTGAGAACATTCTTACACATTCAGGTCCTTCTGCTGCTACCACAGGTCCACTATAACAAATGGTTCCATCCTCCACGTCATAACAAATACCCAAAGCAATCTGTCATAAGATTGCCGAGGAGAGGCGTCCAATCGCCAGCTGCATGAGAATGGGGCTCAGTGGTGGGAGGGTTAAGCCGCATGGGGTGAAACACCTGAGAGTCACACACTTACAGCTCATTCAGAAGAGTTTTGCTTTTGATCTGAGGCTGGCTTTGCTATACAAATTGTAATCATTGTAGAATAACATTTGAAGCTGAGAGCAACACTACAGGGCAGTCAGTGATTTTGGTTTCTCTTGTTTTGATTGCTAATTCAGAGAGTACTGTGTGAAGTTCAATTCATTTTAGCAAAAGCAAAGAAAAAAGTCATTTGTGTGACTCATCATTTAAGAGTGTTCCCAGAAGTCTCTGCTCTGCATTTAGTTTTTTATTTATAAGTGAAACATGTTTTGTGCTGTTCATCACTTTGGTATTCAACTAGGTGAAATAGAATTGATCGAATATTTGTTTATGGTTCTAGTTTGACTTCCAGCATTCTCCCTAGCAGACAAACACTTTGCAAATCAATTTAGGCTGATTATTAATTTTTATGTTTGGCACCAGTTCATGCATTTCCTGGGAGCTAAACTTATGATCATAGTGTTGCCAGTGCTATTCTTTGCTCTTTGAGCTACAAGAATCCTGTAAGCATTAGCATAATCGTCATTGTTGTCACTTATGTAAATTAAGTTTATGGAATTTATTTTATAAATATGGATTATTATTCACAAAAGGCATAGTCACATTTAAAGGCATAGTCCACCCAAAAATGAAAATTCTGTCATCGTTTGCTCACCCTTGTATCTGTATATCTTTCTTTCGTCTGTAGAACTTATTGGTAACCAGACAGTTCCCATTGACTTCCACTATATGGACAAATATACAGTTGAAGTCAATAGGAACCAAAACTGTTTATCAACATTCTTCAAAATATCTTCTATGTTTCATAGAAGAAAGAATGTCATACAGGTTTGGAATGACATGAGGGTGAGTAAACGATGACAGAATTTTCATTTTTGGGTGGAATATCCCTTTAACATTGTTTAAAGGAGTAGTGCAGTTTTGTTTAAACAACTGAATGTTTGTAATAGCATTAATTATCAAATTATGATTATTCATTAATGGAGAAAAACATAACTGGTCCATGTTTATATCGCATTGTAAATTAATAAGTAAAGCTTTATTTTAAAATGCTGATACAGCTCAAAAAGTAGACCAAGGTGCTAGCAGCAGAATCTGTGTTGTATGAAGCGCTATATAAATAAAGGTGACTTGACAACAAGGTCATGGGTTTGATACCAAGAAAACACAATGTAAGCCACTTTGTATAAAAGCATGAGAAATATACACATGCAACTGTTTCAGAACAAAAACACTGACACATTGCTGCGAGTCCCATTAAAGTACACCAGAATCGTGCAATTCGGCACATATTTTTGCGTCATCTGCTGATTTGCATAATTCCTTAAGTGAATCGTGCACTAAAATGCAGAAAGCATGTGAAAATAAAGACGCTATCAGCGGGTTCAATTCATTCTCGGCGAAGTGTTTCATTCTAGCCGCAGGCAGCTAAACTCCTCTGATGAAAAGCCTCTCCAGAACCATCTGTTTCTCCCTCTTCCTGCCGCCTTGCCACAATACGTACACTCAACAGTTTTCTTCCTGTTTTCAAACCATCCACATAAATTGTGAAGGACATTAAAGCTGTCCACAGCTGTGTGCTGAGAAAGAGGGAGAGAGAGAGAGAGAGAGAGATTGAGCATATTTCCCAGCAGGGGCAGAACTTGCCCTGTGGTTTATTAGTTTTTCCCCCACAGCGATTTAGCTGCGCCTGCAACATTGATTTTCATATTAGAGCGGTTTATGCATTTATTTATTTTATGTATTTCTTTTTGAACTGCTCTGATGATCCTGGACTTGCCCATGGTAATTCTCCGCCACTCTTGGCTCATGTGAAATTGCTTAATGGATCCTAAGATGTCCCTTGGGGTGGACACTGAGACACAGACACAGACAAGAGGGGGGCGGGACTGAATTCCAAGAATGTGTTTTGTTTTCATTTGCGCTTCTTTTTAAATGAATTGCGTTTACCCAAGGACTGTCAATGGGAAAAGAGAGTCACTAATTCAAGAAGAACAAAAACAAAACCCAGACAATGATTTAATGCGGTTGTAGGAAGGCGTGAGTGCTGGTTATGCAGCTGATTAACATACGTATGCTGTTGTGCATTAGAGAGAAGAGAGGTGAACGCTGCTTTGCCTCCAGGATTGACTGTAAAAGAAAAAAAAATCAATCAGTCATGCTTCTACTAATCAATCTCCCTCTGAATATTACAGCCAACTTAAACAGCCCTGTCCTCCATAAGCGTTTCCTTGGAAACAATTGACCATAATCACGGAACGCTATTTAGAACTTCCGGATAAAGATAAGCCAGCTTGTAATCTTCCGGTGAAGCTTATTTTATATGTGCTATATATAGGTAGGGACTCTCACAGAAACCTCTCCTACCTCATTCTTATCAGAAACTGAGAAACAAAATTATTGCAACACTGTAAATAATGATAGTGGAATTAACATACAGTACCCAGACACGTAACTGTACATTTAAATGCTGACAAATAAACAATAACGTAATCTTAATGGTATTCTCGATAATCAATATCTTACGTTCATAGCCATGAACACATTTTTAAAGCCTTTATTATTTCTCAACCCTGTGCAGTAAAATTCACATTATTAAAGGTTCACTTTTCATTCATGAAGACGACATGAAGAAATGTAGCAAAAACATGTCTTGGTGAAAAATAAAGACTTTTTAAGATGAAAATGAAATTACCGTTATAACCAAGAGATGGCAGTAGACGATCACTCATTGGCTGCAGCTGCCATCACTTTGGCTGCCATTTCAACTCCCTAGTTTTTTTTTTTTTTCACATCTTTTGATTTGTTATAAAATAAATATTATAACAAATTTTGTATATAAGCAAGTGCAGGAAGTCACAAAGTCACTTGTCATTTAAATAAATAAATAAATAAGGCCAGACAACAGCCTATAGCCTAATTCTTAATTATACCTATAGTCAAATACAAATTAAATAAGTTGGTATAACAATTAAATAATGCATTCAATATTTTGAAATGTTTAGATTTAATTTTAATACTACATCGTTTAAGTTTTATCCAACACAGACTTGCTGCTGCTGTAGTTTTGTTAGTCTGAATCACTTAATGCACAGCTCTATTTTGACATTGGCTCATCAGATGATTCATTCTGTTGCCACTGTCAATCATAGCAATGACTTGCCGCATAATTTACCGGATTCCCTCGCGTGTTTGTCATTCCTGAAACGGTATACGTGGACGTTTGGTCCTCTTAGACAAACAAAACTTTTCTCCAAATTGTGAATGGATTATGTAGAGAAACCAAGCAAAGGGTGCTCCCCTTACAGCACAGTACAGTTGACCGGAAATGACTGAGCTGGCTTATCTAAAACCAGGAAGTAATCATGCATGTGGTCAATTGTGTCTACGTCTTTCTATATCTCTCTCGATTTGTGTTATTTTACTGCTAAGGCACAGATTTAAGTCTGATAGGCAATATATCTACATGCAGATAATGTCATTGTGTTTATACTTTCAATTTAGTTGCATATTTATTCTCAGGAATAAGGATTTAGTAAAATAATAGGCCCACGTCACAAGAGCCTTTGCTAACTTGAATGATTTTTTTCTTTTATGCAATGGCAGCAACAGTAGTATGATAAAAATTGACCAGTGTTCAATAAATAATTACATTATAATAACTTCATCCATCAAATAATATACTTCATTATCCAAACTGTGTATTGTTCATACTGGATATAGACTCACTGCTTTAATACAGAATTGATGTGCGGTTACAGGTGTATATTTTAACAGCCACTCCAAACCATCCAATCAGATTTCAGATTCTGTTTTATTGTATAGTATCCACCATCTGCATTGTTTATAATTGATTGTGGTGTGATGGATGCCCTCTGTTGAACGGCCTCAGTGAAAATGTTCGAGTGTTTTGAGATGGTACTGTGAGGGAAAAAGCCTGACCTGATCTTTACAGAGGGTTTGTCAAGGACATTTTGGGATTGAGTGATATGCACTGACAGGCTAACCCTCACACACACAGAGACTGGCTGGCAAGGTTAACACACTGCACACGGAGGTGAAATAGATTTAATTAGGAGTGGTCCACCCGCCTGATCCTTTTAACACAGCGCTCCCAACGAGAAAGTACCCTTGTGTGCACACTCATATGGGTCAGTCCTACTATGCAGTATTTTCGTGTCTTCTTCCTATATGTCTTAATATATTGGTTAAAATATTAAACTCACTTTTTATTTATTTATACAGTTGTTATGCACTTACACCAGCAATTTATTAAGACACATTCCAGGTACTCCTTAATTTTTTCCTTTCTCTCATTGAAATTTTCCAAACAAAGCCGTGTTCATTTGAGAATATGTGACCCTGGACCACAAAACCAATCAGAAGGGTCAATTTTTCCGAAATTGAGATTTATACATCATCTGAAAGCTGAATAAATACGCTTTCCATTGATGTATGGTTTGTTAGGATAGGACAATATTTGGCCGAAATACAACTATTTGAATATCTGGAATCTGAGAGTGCAAAAAAAATCAAAATATTGAGAAAATTGCCTTTAAAGTTGTCCAAATGAAAAATTATAGAAAATTTATAAAATATCTTCATGGAACATGATCTTTACTTAATATCCTAATGATTTTTGGCATAAAAGAAAAATCAATAATTTTGACCTATACAATGTATTTTTGGCTATTGCTACAAATATACCCGTGCTACGTGAGACTGGTTTTGTGATCCAGGGTCACATATTGTTTTAATTGCTAATGTATTAAGGTCCTTAATTATATCATCAGGGGCCTGTACCATGAAGCCGGATTAGCTGGCTAGCCAGGTAAGTTTCAGTTTAGTTTGCACCAATCCTGGGTTTTAGGTACCATGAAAGTGGCTTGGCTTTTAGCTGCATTCATTGCCATTGTAACTTACACTCCACGGCTAACCTGCTCCAGGGCAGGTTATGTTCTGAGTTAGAGATCTCAAACTGAAATTGGACCAATCAGATGTGATCAAAGTGACATATGTCTGACACAGAAAGTCACTCCCCCAGTTTCTCTTGCTCCAAATTAAAGGTGACTAGTACTAAAAAACAAAACAAAAAAAAAACCTGTCTGGCTTTAATGATAATTACTTAGTTATTTTATATGATTTATATGATTCATATTATTATTAATTGATTACAAGCAATTTTAGTTTACCAGTTATTATAAATCATTTATTTTAAATGAATATTAATATATACAGATCATGTAATATAAATGAGCTGTAGTATCAATAGATAACACTATTTAAAAAATGACTACGTGACCTTACATGTTCGAGTCTCTATCGCTATATATTTTCAAATGTATAAACTAACTCAACAAGTTTCACTTGTGACTCCACTGATAGAGCAAGATAATTTCTTTTATTTGTCTTCTTTCATGTTTCATATGACGTTTAAATTTGTTATATTCTTCAATCTCTTAACCTTTAGCAAAACCTTTAACCTTTAGTTTTGAATCTCGCTGGGTCTCTCGCAAGAAGTAAATCAAACTTGCTTTGTGTGGCAAGGCTCGTGATTGGCTGTTCGCCAGTGATGTCACACATTTATGTGCACGCGCTCCACAAACTCAGGATCAAAGCCTGAACTCATGTTGACAAAGAAAGTTGATGATCAGCATCATGGTACCAACAAATGATTGGCCGGATTGGAGTGGTTTGGTTTTGTCAACTCAGAACTAATCCTGTAACTCTGAATTTGTTCATCTACCATCATGGTACAGGCCCCAGGAAATTACAGAATTTTTGGTTAAGAACACAACATCACATCAGAAAATATTCAAAATTAAGTTAACAAATTCTTTGATGTTTTGTGATATTAATTAGTGTTTCTCACTTTCAGTAACATTTTGAAAGAAGTCTTTTATGCTCACCAAGGCTGCAATTATTTGATCAAAAATTGTAAATTTTATAAATGCAATTTATTCTTACACTGTAAAAAAAAAAAAAAAAAAAAAAAAAAAAAAAAACTTAAAAGTTTAAGGCAACTAGCTTCAGCAGATTTTTGAGTTTTCTCAACTTATTTTTGTAGGAGATTTTTGAGTTCTCTTAACTTTTTGTTGTATAAACTTAAAACAAGAAGTTGAGAAAACTCAAAAATCTGGTTAAGCTTGTTGCTTTAATCATTTAAGTTCTCTCAACTTTTGATTTTTTTTACAGCACTGTAAAAAAATAAATAAATAAAAAGTTGAGCAAACTTAAAAAGTTTAAGACAACCAGCTTCAGTAGATTTTTGAGTTTTCTCAACTTAAGTTTATACAACAAAAAGTTGAGAACTCAAAAATCTGCTGAAGCTAGTTGCCTTAAACTTTTAAGTTTGCTCAACTTTTTTCTTTTTTTTTTTTTTTTTTTTTTTTTACAGTATATGATGGCAAAACTGAATTTTCCGCAACCATTACTCCATTCTTCAGTGTCACGTGATCCTTTAGAAATCGTTCTGATATGCTGATTTGGTGCTCAAGAAATTATTCTTAATGTTATCAATGTTTAAATTGTTTTTTTTTGTTTTTTTGTTTTGTTTTTGTTTTTTTTTAATGGAATTAAGTGACTAGATTTGACAAAAAAATTCTCAATGTATTATTCCATAAACACCTATTATAAAAATACCTTCTTAAATTACAGACCAGCTTTTAGTAATTTTTGAACATTACTACAGAACATTACTAATACAACTGCATAATAACAATAACCACACATTTACATGCAACCATTCCCTCTTTGCAGCTTGAATTTCTTCAGTTTAATATATGCAAAAGAACAAGAACTTCCTTATTGTAAAGAAGAGGGAACCCAGATATTCATAAATCTTGTATTATATCTGTGTAAGACTATAGGTGTTCTGATCATGCATAAGGCGGCATTTTCTGCATGCTCTGATTAATGGCACCTGCTCATCATAAGCGTATCTGCATATGAATGCCGTGTGGTTATATCGATTCACTCCTCTGTCTATCCCTTTCCCCTCCTCCTGTCTACTGCCAGGGTCATTAAAAAATCCTGCGCTCCCTGCATATAGTCATCATAAATCATAATTGCATGTGCATTTTTCCCCATTTGTTTAATGTTTCTGTCCGGGACAGCAGAGGGAAAGAAAGCAAGTGAGAGAGGGAGATAAAGAGAGAAAAGGGTGTTCCTGTGAGAGATTTAGTTGTGCTAGATAAAGCTGTGATGGTGGCTCCCAGCACACCTACCATATGCCACAGGGAACTGCCGGGTTGTGCTGGTATGAAAACATGAAAGCTTTTAGTGACCTGGTGGGCAGCGTATGTATGCCAGCTCCCGTTGAAGCCTACACAGATGGTACGACTGCAGTCTCTACCACAGACGCCACAGAAACATTGTATAATCCATTTTACTATTACATTTCACCTCATCTTTGCTATTTCTCTTCCATTTCTTCCTCTTTTTTCCCACTTTACCCTGATACACTGTCTTTATTCCACTAATCGCTTTTATATTGTTGTTTTCACTTTCTTCCTGTGTTTTCCCCTCTGTGTTGTCATCAGAGGGCTGTTTTGAGGTATTCCTCTTTGGGTTAATCTCATTAGATGATGCTCCCTGAATGGTTTGAAATACATTGACAGTAATGGGAAAGAGAAATGTTCCAGTGCACTTTTGAGTGTATATTGATGCCGATCTGTGATGGCTTGTTGATGTGAATAGAAGAGTTTAGAATTTATAAGCTTGTATACTGGTCAAAAGTTTGGAGTGGTAAGATTGTTTAAATGTTTTTTAAAGACGCCTCTTATGCTCAGCAAGGCTGCATTTATTTAATCAAAAATCCAGTAAAACAATAGTATGGTCAAATATTATTACAATTTAAACTGTTTTATGGTGGCCGGGAGAGCTCAACGCGCTGCAACTTCAGAAAACACATGCAAACAGAAAAAGCACCAGCAAATCAAGAAAACATCAAGGTGCTGCAAATGCTCACAACGCAAACAAATAAAGAAACGCGCTGCAAATGCTCACAACACAACCAAATAAAGAATTTTATTTGCAGCGCGTTTCTTTTTTGGTTGTGTTGTGAGCATTTGCAGTGCGTGTGTTGTCAAATTGATGAAGTTGTTTTCTTAATTTGCAGGGGTTTTTTTCTATTTGCAGTGCGTTTCTTTGTTTGTGTTGTGAGCATTTGCAGGGCGTGTTGTCAAATTGATGAAGTTGTTTTATTAATTTACAGGTGTTTTTTTCTATTTGCAGTGCGTTTCTTTGTGTTGTGAGCATTTGTAGCATGTGTGTTGTCAAATTGATGAATTTGTTTCTTTATTTGGTTGTGTTGTGAGCATTTGCAGCACGTTGTAAAATTGACGAAGTTGTTTTCTTAATTTGCAGGTGTTTTTCTATTTGCAGCGCGTTGAGCTCTCTCAGCCACCGTACTGTTTTCCATTTGAATAGATTTAAAAAATAATGTATTCCTGTAATGGTATAGCTGAATATTAAGGATCATGTCACATGATCCTTCAGAATTCATTCTAATATGCTGATTTGGTGCTCTCTCTTGTTATTATCAATGTTAAAAACACTTGTGCTGGTTAATATGTTTTAAGGAAACATGACTATTTTCAGGATTCTTTGATGAATAGAAAGTTCAAAAGAACATTGGTTAAACATAAATGTCTTTACTGTCACGTTTGATTAATTTTAATGCATCCTTGCTGAGTAAAAGCATTAATTTCTTTAAAAGAAAAAAAAACTTTTTTCAGTGGTAGTGTATTTTGTGCAAAAGTGCACTGAATTTTACTTACTGCTATTGTCAGCTTAAAAACAAGAGAAGAAAAATTAATTTAAATTTTGAATCACAGGTTCTCATCATGAACCCTTCTGCTTTTTTTCCTGTCTTTCAATAATATAAGTTTCTATGATCCACATTGGGATGTGAATTGGTTTTTGTATTCAAATATATATATTTATATATGTATTCTCTCAAACATGTGTCACAGGGATATTTGTGTTTTGTGCAAGGCAAGGAAACCTAGAGGTCTAGCAGTTTCTTTCTATTTAGTTTCCTGATTAGGATAGAGTTTGCTTGGGAAAAATGCTATGCTGGCTTCTTACTTGACTTTTCCGCTTCTCCCTTGAAAACCAAATGGAGGACAATCCAATTTATGCCTGATTCCATCAGACTGCTCTAGAGACATTAGTCTCTGATCCCCTAACACACGCACACATATAAATACATATAAGCATGCGCTCACACATACATGAACACATGCACTCACACACAGAGCTGCATGTTTTTAATTTGCAACAATAGAAAATCAGCCTAAGGATTATTTTATTTTTTGTTTTGTTTTGTTGAAATGAGTTAGTTGAGTAATAGTAAGGTGATAGTGAAGGAGAAGCATCCAATAAGTGTTTAGCATACTTATGAATTTCTTCTGTACTGTTTAAAAAGAATCCCAGGGTTGAACAGTGTACTTAAAATATTACTGTAGATGATTCTGCTATTATTCTAAAAAAGAGAAAAAAGTAGTATAGACTAGGTGTGAATAGACTAACTTTAACAGGTGTATGTCTATATCCATTTCCCATGAATCATAGCAGTTTATGTTCTAGCCAACCTGTTTGTCTGCTGTCTCTGTCCACACACTGCCTCTTGTGTCCATGCTCTAGAGCTGTGAGCCAGTGCGGATGTTGCCTGCCCACAAGATTAGTGAAAGAAGATTATGTTTCGTAAAGCCCACACTGTTTGATTATGGCTATATGTATTTGTGCATCTCCATACACTGTATAGACCATTCTCATAAACATCTGCCACTCTTTGTTCTATCAAGAAGGAAAAAGAATTTTGCTCATTTTTTTTCTTCTGATTTTTTTTAACAGTGCATGTGACAGTGATAAATATTCTCGTTGACTAATTTCTATATTTAAAAATATATTTATAATATAATTTTAAGTTGCAATGTTTCCCTTACTGTGATGTGTTCTGTCAAAATAACATAGTTAAAATTTATTGTTGCAACTGTAAACTCAAACCATTTTTTGTCGTTTTTAAATTATTGTAGTAACTAGAATTTTGGTGAAAACTATGGTCATTATGTGAATATAAGAAAGAGTTTTTATATATAAATTTCAAATTTATGAAAATTATTTTCTTCATCTAAAATGTGAAAATTAAAACAAAATATTTTTTATTAATTAAAAAAAAAACAACAACAACCAAAAACAGCTGTCTGTTTGTGTTGTCGCATTTTATTGTGTTAACTGATATTCTTGTACTCCGTATCCTGTACAGAGGGAAGTAACTGTATCAGAGAAGGTGAGGAGAGAGACTGCATCAGTATTCTGTTTGTCTAGTGGGATTTTAACCAGCTAATCCAATCAGAGAGCCCCTGGAGTCGCTCTCTCGCCTCTCCATAAACAATAGCATCTGACTCTAGGATCGTTTGAGAGCCTTGGCCCTGGTGCGATGAAGATTTTTGTATTAGGAACAATGGAATCAGACTTTAGCAGCATCTGACTGACAAGGCCATCCACCTTGGCTCACTACTTTGGAGAAGAAATTTTACTCAGTTACAGCTTAAAAGAACAAAAGTTCTGAGCGATAGCATCATTTTTGGATAATTGATAATGGCTGTTCCATTAAGGCATTTTAAGGCATTATAGTCTCTCCTGATGTGAAGCCTGTTTCAAAATATAATCTGTGAAATACCTTGTTTTGCAGCATGTTTCCCAGACTGTATTGCAACAAGCTCAAATGGCGGACAGAGAAATGTTACTATACCATATTTTCCAGAACATAAAACACTTTTTATCATCTGAAATGTGCTGCGTCTTATTTTCCAAAGGGGTACTCAACCGACGGCCAGCACTGGATTATAAATATATTTTATTTTTATGAAAATACCAGAGATGGCTCTAAGAACACAGATAAACCATATATTGTCATTCGTGTGTTTATTGTATTCATGTTTTATCAGTTTAAGCGTTTATATCTTCTTTTTATTCAGTTATAGCTATAGCTAGATGCCTTTGCTCATTTTAGGGATGTCCTGGAACGTCATGAGTTCTATTTTGTTTGTGATGCCTATGTGTAGTTTCTGTGCGAGGGCACCCTCTAGTATGAAACAAATTACATGTGTTTAGTGCTCAGTGATGTGCACTCCGCCCTATTTTGGGCATAAATAGGAAAAATAATACTTTTCTCTAAAGAAATTTGTGAACTATATTTGCTCAAGAATGTTTTGTTTGAATGTAGTTTGTTCAATACTCTGAGTATGAATGGATTTTTTTGCATTAAAGGTGCCATAGAATGGAAAACTGTATTTACCCTTGGCATAGTTGAATAATAAGAGTTCTGTACATGGAAATGACATACCGTGAGCCTCAAACACCATTGTTTCCTCCTCCTTATGTAAATCTCATGAATAAAAAAGACCACTGAAAAATAGGCGAATCAGAAAATAACACTGACTGTGACGTAACAGTCGGGATCACTAATAGTTACGCCCCCAACATTTGCATATTTACCTGCCCATGTTCTATGCCGACCGCCAGCCAAACCATCAGAAGTTCTGCAGGTATTGTGAAGAAAAAGCGAGGACAACAGCGAAAATGGCAGATCATGGATATAAATGTTATGTTCCAGGCTGTGCAGGGGATGTGAAGTGCAGGGATGGGTTGGTGTCTGTATTCAGAAAGGCACGGAAAGCAAATAACGCGTTCTAATAGCGAGCCACTAAAGGGACATGGTTAGCTTCTTGCTAGCAGTAGCCTGTTACATTACAGTACAGACGATTTCACTTACCACATAAACAGAGTAAGGAGAGATGACTGAGGATGATGGTGAATGATTTACAGATCCTGAGCACCACTGACAATCATCTGATCTTGTAAAATGTGTGGTAAGTACTGCCGCTCCATAGTATAAACAGAGTACGTGCGATCGCGAATCTCGAAAGTGAAAGTAAAAAGCGATCGTGCATTTGAAAGCAGTTTCAGTGCCCAGCATATTAATAGCGGCTCCCTGATGCCCGCATTTTATATACAGTATAATTACCCGCCAATATAACTGCGAGAGAAAGTATTGAAATATATATTTTCCTCCCTGTGTTTGCTTCCTGCTGTGTGAGCTGCTGAAATGAGCCGCACTGTGAAACAGCCAATCAGAGCAGAGCTCAACATTGAGCCACACTGTGAAACAACCAATCAGAGCAGAGCTCAGCATTATTATTCATGACCCTTCCAAATAAGCCAATAACAAACCATTTCATTCTAGGGAGAAATCCTAGGGTTGTAAATGCACATGTAAAATCATTTCTGGAGAATTTTTGCCCTTACCTAAGCCACATACTGTACCTTCTATGTAGATATCAGAGAACAATTTAAAATATAGTATCAATGCATTCTATGGCACCATTAATATAGCAAAACAAACTTTTAATCCACTTTTTTGTTCCAGATTTTGTTCCAGATCATGTTCAGTATTATTTTAAATAGGACAAGGACAAGCAAGACTTAGATAAGTAATAAACGACATTTCCAAATCAGTAAAACTGCAAATATTGTCTTTAATAAAGTCTGATGATGCAAATGGAAATTTGAGGCCCTTCGCATTTTATATGGTTTAAATTTCACGTTTGCTCTATGCTTGGTGTTTATAATAAATGTTATTTATATAGAATGGCGCTTAATATATTTAATTTTACACTAATAGACTAATTTATACTTCATTTTCAAAATTCTTTTCTATTCTGCATACTGTTAAATCTGTGGAGTAACAAGAACTAAAATACAAGTTTGTAGTGTTTATAATGTTTGTAAATGACTTCAACAATGTGATTTTTGGCCTAATGTGACTTATAGTCAGGTGTGACTTATTTTCTGAAAAATGTTAAAATGCTTCTATTAACTCAGTACTGAAAAGTAACATGTTAAATTCAGCATTAAAATGCTCTATTTTATTTAATAATTCAGTATTTTTTTTACTTGTTAGTGTGTTACACTGTAAGCTTTTCAACATGACAGCAAGTCTATGGTCAAATGTCTATTTAAACACTATGGATGACCTGTAGAGTAAATCCTCTGAGCAAGAGTCTGTATAGTGGGCTAATGATATTGTCTATGGAGGATAATGCAGGCTGATGTTGTGTCAGAGGGGCAAACGTGCGACATGTCATAAAAACTCTCTCTGTAGTTCTCAATGGGTTCTGATGATCTCCACCAACCACCCAGCCAAAACAATAATGCCGTTTGTCATCATTATTAGGGTGAGAAGTCACATTGAAGTAGCAATTAAAATATAATTTAGCCCAACGACTCGTGTCATCCGCAGAACTTCCCGACCCCTTGAGTGTTGCATTCCACTGGATTTATATCCACACATGCAGGATCCTTAATCCTTGCCCTAAATGTGGCTTTCTCTGCATCGCACCTCTGATACCACAAGCTGTGGCAATTTGTCACCAGCAGACCAGGCAGATTGGGCCTATTGTATAAGCATCTATTGTTGTGTGATGCCCTCGGTCCCCGCAGCTAATGCATTGGACACGGTCCCTGCAGGGGACGATGAATAGATCTTCCTAGACCTTTATACACATACACCATGATGGCCTCATAGCCTCGTTAAGCATGCGGGTCAAAGGTTTGTTCATATTAAACTGGTTTATATGTCCATCTAAACAAAGTCCTCAAGCTCCTCTGATCCTGGTTATTTGTTCAAAAGTCTGTTTTGGAGGTTAAAGGATCTAATTTTTATCTGACAGGAAATCAATGTTTAATCTGTTCTCTTAATCCTTTCCAAGTCGAAATCATCTGTTTTTGGCTGTATCATGTGGTGGTAGTTGAACTCAACAGGCAGGCCTTACACTTGAACATGTTTGTTTGTTTTATGGTTCTTTTTGGAATCTAAGTCATTATGGAGAAAGATTAGAAAGTGTCTAAAGCGTTTCACAATAGATGAATAGTTGTAATGGTCGATATCTTTTATAACTCTAAACTTCTTTTTTCTCTCACAGGATGATGAAGGACAGACTGCACTGCACTATGGTAAGAACAGAACTATGCTTTGGAAATCAATTTTTTTACTCTTAAACTTCAAATGGGAGTCATATATGTTAAAGGAATATTTTCGTTTAAACCAAGTTGCCATGTTGGCAAATGAAAATAAGAGAATATAAAAATTTCAGTTCATTCCATTCCAATGGACGTCCAAGAAGCAAAGCATTACATGGGGATAAATCTTTTAATACACGGTTTAAAAATTATAGACTGTGTTTAAAATACTGGGATCTTCTTTGTAACAGGTTGTATTCAATTTTCAATATCTATTTTAACATGACTATGCAAAGCTGGTAAACACAGTAATTTTTACATAATATGCATTACTGTGAACACATTTTTTTTTTAAATTGAGAGATGAGATTATTATTATACACTACCGTTTCAAAGTTTGGGGTTGGTAAGATTTAAAAAAAAAAAAAAAAGTTTTTAAAAAAAAGAAAATACAGTAAAAATACAGTAAATATTACAATTTAAAGTAACTGTTTTCTATTTTAATAGGTCATTTATTCCTGTGATGGGAAAACTGAATTTTTAACAGCCATTATTTCAGCCTTCAGTGTCACATGATCCTTCAGAAATCATTCTAATATACTGTGTTTGTGTGCAAGAAACATTCCTTATTATTATTATTATTATTATCAATGTTGAAAACATTTGTGCGGCATAATAATTTTTGTGGAAACTGTGATTCTTTTTTTTTCAGGATTCTCTGATGAGTAGAAAGTTCAAAAGAACAGCATTTATTTGAAATAGAAATCTTTTGTAACATTAATATGAATGTTTTTACTATTTTGATCAATTTAATGTGGCCTTGCTGAACAAAAGTATTTTTTAAATCTGTATGAAATCTATATAAAATGGTTTCTGAATGAAATTCTCATCCACCTCACCTCACAGGTTACAGGAGGAAGGTGTGTGTGTGTGTGTGTGTGTGTGTGTGTGTGTGTGTGTGTGTGTGTGTGTGTGAGCATGGGTACGTTTGTCCACAGCCACATGTGTGGTAAATAGGACCTGTAATAATCACCAGTTGTCCCAGAGGAAATCAACAGTGTTCCTCTGTCATGTGACACTACACATGGGCGGCCTCCAAGCCCTTGTTCTCTGTGTGTGTGTGTGTTTGCCATCTGTCCTCAGGTTGGTCGCGTGGCAGGGTGGACGAGCACCCCTTGGGGAGGGGGAGCAGAAAAATGATGGGGGGATGGGATATAAAAAAGTGACTAATAAACATAAGCGATGAACTCACAGAGACGAATAGCACAGAATGAAAATTCATTTCCACCTCTCCCTGTGTGGGGCCATGCGGCTGACACATGATTAATTGAGGGGTTTACTGCATGCTGTAAATTGTTCTTCTTCTCTACAGCTCCCCAGAGGCGCTAGGGGCTTTACTGCCCAAGGACCCGCACACGTGCCTAAAATAAAATACAGTAACAAAAAAAATGGACTAGAGAAAAAAAATCTAAATGTTTTCCTTTTCTGCTTCCTACTTAAAGTGACAGTTAACCCAAAAATGAAAAATCTGTCTTCATTTACTCAGTCTCATGATGTCTTAGACCTGTATGACTTTTTAAAACAGAGACCTGTTTGACTTTTTAAAACACTTTTTCACACAGGGCCATGTGGGTTTGGATTTTGTTTTCTCTTCATAAAAAAAGCCTTCATTTAAAAACGGCATGTTGTGTTTACTTGTGTTATATTTGATTAATATTTAAATTTGTTTGATGGAAAAAAATTAAATAAAATAAATATATATATATATATATATATATATATATATATATATATATATATATATATATATATATATATATTATTATTATTATTATTATTATATTTTTTCTTTACAAATTTCGTTTTTACCTGCTACACGATAAAACATGAAAAAAAAAATCACAGATCTGCTGTTCAAAATATTTGGGTAAGGAAGATTTAATTTTTTTAAGAAATTAATACTTTTATTCCACAAGGATACATTAAATAGAGCAAAAGTGTCAGTAAAGGACTTTTACATTGTCACAAAAGATTTATAGCTCAAATAAATGCTGTTGACTTTCTATTCATCAAAGAATTCTGGAAAAAATGTATAGTGGTTTCCACAAAAATATTAAGCAGCACGACTGTGTTTAACAATAATAAGAAATGTTTCTTGAGCAGCAAATCTTGAGCAGAAAAAGGATCATGTGACACAGAAGACTGGAGTATTGGCAGCTGAAAATTCAACTTTGCCATGTCAGGAATAAACTACATTTTAAAATATATTCAAATAGAAAACAGTTATTTTAAACGGTTATAATATTATTGGTTTTACTGTATTTTTTTTTTTATTATTATTATTATTATTAAATAGCGTGAGAGACATTTAAAAATCATACCAGCCCCAAACATTTAAACTGTAGTGCATACAAGTGGGACCTGATCCATAGAGAGACCAGATATCATAGAGGCTGGGCACACTTAAGATGTGCTCTCATGACTTTGGCCAGTGAGCATCCACTTAGTAACAATCTACAGTATCAACCACATGGCAACATGCTCAGAACACTCTTGTACTTGCCTTCTCTTTACTCTCCTTCGCTCTTATTCTTTCTCGTTTTCTCTCCCTTCCCTCATTCTCTCGTGGTCGGGGGTCTGAGGTTAAAAGCCACTCTTGTCACTCAGGGTTTTCCTGCTGACATCAGCCACTCACCTAAGAGAAAGAATAAGGAGAGCGTTTTCCCTCCTTTTTAAAAGAAGGTAGTAGTTGACAGAGACGTGAAAAAGCACTCAAGCTTAGAGGAATGTCCCTGCATCAGCATGGCAGGCAACACTAACAGGGTTACAGGAGTGCCGCCCCTCCCAGCCCTGCAGCCTCCTAATGGGGCACAAACTGCCAATGGGGCACAAATGCAAGCGTTCTGCTCAGCTATATTTTATTTATATATATATATATATATATATATATATATATTTCTTTCTTTCTTTCTTTCTTTATTTAGCTATTTAGCAGAAGCCTTTATCCATAGCGACTTACAAATGAGGACAACAGAAGAAATCAATTGTAGTATTAAAACAACTAAAACAGATCCAAAACTAAAAGCTAAAACTTATAAATACTATATATATACACACACACATTTAAAAAAATATAAAGAAATTAAATAAAAATGACAAATGCATACAACAAAATTTCAAAATTTAACATTTAAATGAAAAAAAAAAAAACAAAGCTAAAAACAATTCAAAATATTAAAGAACAAAAGGTATAAGAGTATAATAATGATTTGAACATAACACTAAGCCAAACACCAAAAAAACAACTACGTGTATGTACAACCACACACACACACACATACATGTATATACATTTATAAATTCAATATATATATTCTTTCATTTCCATGCAGTTTGTTGATGTACTAAAATAACTCAAATTAAATTAAACTAAAACTTAATAAAAAACCTATAGACATAAAAAAACTAATAAAATGACAAACATTACTCCAACTTTAAGTAAAATTAAAATAAATAACAAATACAAATCAAACTACATTAGCTTATCAGTAATCCTAAAAAAATAACTGAGCAAACACATATGCTAAAAAAAAAAACAACTTACTTACACATAGTAAGAAATGATTATAAAAAACTGAAACAAAAGTGAAACAAGTAGTAAGAAAGAGGAGAAATAAAAAGCGATACTTATATCCTTTGCCGGTGTCCCTGCCCGGTGAAGTCGCACGGTAGAGTCGATGGTCTTTACACTCTCTGGTCTTCACACGAGGAGGCCTTCACACGACAGCTGCTGCAACCGCTGCCGCGGTAAACTAAGCTTTTATTTTTTTTTTTTGCAACTACAGGTGCAGCTTGCACATTCAGTCTTCATACGTACTGTAAAAATTACTTTAAGTGTACGGGAAAGAAAACAGGACTGGATTCTTTTTAAGGTGTCATGTTACCTAAGAACTGGTAGCAGTGTTATTTTAGTATCATTGAGGTACTATTATGCTTTGTTTATTTTAATATTTTGTTTTAGTTTTAGTAAGTTTTAGTCATTTTGTTAAGCATTTTTTAAAATATATTAATAAAGTATTTATTTTTCTTATTTCAGTTTTAGTTTTTTTTTTTATTGCCTTGGCATCTAGCTGAATTAAACTACGTATTATAAGTATTTTATAATAAGTAATAAGTATTTAGAATATATAATTAGTATTTAATAAGTATTTTTTTTTTCAATTAATGTTTTTTTATTTAATGAAATAGTAAGACATTTTGTTATAGTAACATTTTTTTTATTCAAATATTAATTACCTATAATAACTATAACTAATTACCTATAACAACATATAATAAAATGAATTTTATTTAAATTATGAAAAATATTCTTAAAATATTCTATTTATATACTGTATACTTTTGCAGTTACTGTAAAATTTTATTAAATTATAATTTAATTAGAATGAATTTAGTTTTTTTAGAAAATAGTCACATTTTCCGCTAAAGTGCTATTCTATCAGTGTGTCTGACTGACTCCCTTGCACAAAATGCAAATATACCCAACAGTATTTTCTTGTGTTCTCTCTCTCTAGCCTCAGCTTGTGAGTTTGCAGAAATAGTTGAGTTACTCCTGAAGGCCGGAGCTGACCCGTCAATCAAAGATCAAGAAGGCTCCCTTCCAGAGGAGGTGACAGAGTCTAGCGCTATCTCCTCTCTCCTGCGCCAGTACACTGCTCCTAAAGGCTAAATCTCACTCTGTGAAATCTCACTCCACAAAATCAAACCAAACCCACATGCTCAAGTTAAAAGTTCATACAAACTGTGCTCCTCATCCAAATGGTACATGCCTGCTGTCAAACTGACACTAGTTCCAGAACTGAACTCAATCAGTTCAGCATTCTAGAACTATTATCATTGATTCCATTTGGCTCTGAAGCACAGATGTTATACTTTCAAACAGTCGAACAGTTAAGTTCAGACAACCTGTCCTCCCCCGTCCTAGAATGGTACATTCCAATGAATGTGTTACTGTTATTACTATTAAAGACATGGAATCTTACAATGGTGTCTCATTTTTTTACTTGTTTGCTACTTGTTTTAAACTTACCAAAAATGGTAGATGTAAAGCAATGTGCTGATTATTATATAAATCATGTAAGTGATTCCAAAACTGGGGGGAAACCTTAAGGAATTTGTTAAGCATACAAATTTTCTTCCTGATTTAATGGATATTAAACCTCTTTTTATGATTGTCAGTTTAGACATTAAAGATGCAATAGTTACAGTACATAATTTAAAATTTACTCACCCTCGGGCCATCCAAGACATGGATGAGTTTGTTTGTTCACTGGAACAGATTTGGAGAAATTTTGCATTGCATCACTTGCTCACCAATGGATCCGCTGTAGTGAATGGGTGCCGTCAGAATGAGAGTCCAAACAGCTGATAAAAACATCACAATAATCCACAAGCAATCCACATGACTCCAGTCCATCAATTAGCATCTTGTGAAGCGAACCGCTGCCTTTTTTTTTGAGAAATCCATCATTAAGGGGATTTATCTTTAAACTAATATTTCTGGCCAAAATCCAAAAAGAGACCGCTGTTTGGACTCTCATTCTGACGGCACCCATTCACTGCAGAGAATTCACTGGTAAGTGGCAAATTTCTCCAGATCTGTTCCAATGAAGAAACAAACTCAACTACATCTTGGATAGCCTGAGGATGAGTAAATTTTAAGCACATTTTCATTTTTGGGTTAATTATTTCATTAATAGTAAATGTAGCACAATTCTATAGTACATTAGTTTTTCTACTCATTGGTCTCTGGAGGGTAAATAGCATGAAGTACCTCTGATCAATGTCTTCATGCTGTTATCATTGAATTTTTGGTTGGTGAAGCTTTATTTGAATTTTTATTAAAACAACAAATACACTGGGTGACTTCAAGTGTTTTTTTTTTTTTTTACATTTTCCAATCCGCCAACACAGGAATCCTCAAACTTTATTTTACCCAAAGCTCTACAGCTGATACACATTTGTTCAAAAACAATGGGATCTATGTCTCAGAGTATGATGTATTGAATAAAAACAGGGCTCATGTGGAGGAATGAGAAACATTAGCCAGATTTGGGTCTGTAGAGCTGTAGAGCAAGATCCTCTGTCTGTCGCTTTAGATATTCCATAGACAGGCAGGAATTATGGTATCGGTTTGTTTGTAAAGGCTATTTGTCCCTTATTCCGGTAATTTCCATAAATCCGCTGGAGTTGGGGGAGGGTCAGTGCCGCTCCGTAGGCTTGTCTGCACGACAGTGACACTAAGCCCATTACGTTTCCATTATGTGCCTCAATTTCCCCCTGAGCTCTTCACTTTTGACACGGACTCCTCTAAAATCATGTCCTATATTGCTCAGCTTTCTTTACTTAACGTTTATGCATTTTTACAAGTCGCCTCTCTGGATGCTTCCCTAACACCATTAGTGGCAGATGGTGGAGGTTTGTTACTCTCACTCTTTTTCTCTCTCACTGTCTGTCCCTTTCACTTTCTCTCTTTTTGTCTGTCTCTTTCTCTATTCAGCCGGTTGTCCAGCTTATAAATGGAATGGCATGTACTGGGCTACTCTTAATGCAATGCTTTACTCCACCCTCGCTTAGAATTTGCCAGCCAGCAAAAAAAATGCTGAAAAATATCCCACTAATATCTCAAAAAAACAAAAAAAGGCTGTAGTAGGCTGACGTATTTTGTAGACCAACCCAAAAGTTAACCACCCATCAACCCAATAGGACTGGCTTTTGAATTATTGCAGAAAATAACCTCTGTGACCAACAGACATTTATGATTCTTACACGTTTTGTTCAAATGAAAACAACTTTTATGCATTTTTAAGCCTTAATACAAAAGTGTAGGTGTAGGCTATAAACAAATAACACAATGGTTGCATGACTTCAGCGTGGCCATCACTTCCATCACTTTTCAATACATTAGAAAGTTTGAGTTTGAACAGTTTTCAGGAGCGCAATCATAAAGACAGCCATGCCTAGTGAGTAGATGACTTTTCCTGTTCGGTGTAATTACGTTTAATGTCACCGACAACCTCTATAGTCCCATTTAGCCACTTGTTAACAATGGTTTTACTGATGTATTAACCAAAAACCCATTCAAAAAACCCACTGGCTTCGAGGCTATGGAACCGTAAGTGATAAAATGCAAACTCACAGGTTTTGGCTTATAAAAATACATCATCCCTGCAGCACTCAATAAATAGTGTGTCCCAAATGGCGCATTATTGACTTATACACTAGGCTATGTACTTATGCACTATGTAGGCTACTTAACCATGTAGTGTACTGAGACGCGCCTATGTAACACCAGATATTATAACATTTCAAACCGCTGGATGGTGCATTGACCAATCAGAATCAAATATTCCAGAGAGCCCAGTAATAAACATGAGTTCCAGTCAATCAAAGGCCGAGGTCATTCTGATGCATTGAGTAGGCTATCAATTTGAGCACAGGCTTCTTTATTACATCAAATGCAAATGAGAATACTACACCTCTACAGTAATACTAACACTTGACCGTTTGTCCTTGCAAAATGACCCTTTCTTTATTTGTATGGCTGTTGAATTAAAATGCCAAACAAGAAGCCAGTGAATGCCGAGAAAAATACCCCGTCTATGCAGCCCAGATTAAATTTAGGCCGAATAACTATTTGCATGTTAATTTATTCCTTCTCACCCGGGAGGCTGGTGAATCGTTGGCTTCAGGAAGTTCGTAATAAAAGCTCGCAGATCGATGATAATGGCATTTGCGCTTGTGTTTGTCATCTTTGCAAAAGCAACAGTGCAGGAATTTGCTCAGATTTATATGTATACTAGTGCTGTAAGTGGCGTGTAAATTATCCCAACTGTCTTTGTCGCTGTTTATCTTTGTAAGACTGAACTATTAAAGGCCGTACATTAATGGCCGCGGCAGCCCCAATCAATGGCTGAGTGAAATCAGCTTGTTTGTGGCGCGTTTCTCTGCAAAGAGCTCCTGTTTTGCTGTTTTTGGTTTTTTGTTTTTTTTTCTGTTTAAATATTGCTTTTATACCATGAAATCGATACGCCTCCCATGTTTTCTAGTTAACAAAAACAGTCTAACATATAACCTAACCATATTATTTCTATAATTTTATTGTTTTAGATAACACATTTTACCGCCTTTATGCGCTTTAACTAATGGGATAGTTCAGGTAGTGGTTTTGAGAAGCAAACAAAACGCCAAATGTTTAATTGCAACTAGCGGTGTCTATATAGTATACATGATACATATCCATACATAAATATGTCCCTTTTTTGGTAAATGGAATGCGCATTCCCATACAAATCGAATCCTCACATCAAAATGCACGTGTCCAAATTGTAGGCTATACATCTTTTGCCTGTTGTATTTTATTCCCAGTTGTGTTTTCTGGCCGTTGAGAATGTCAGGCAGTCAGTTTGTCCTCATTTCACAGAGCAGTTTACAATTAGGTAACATTTAGAGGATTAGGGAAGGTTTGACTAAACAGCAATCTGCTACAGTCTATGGAAGCAGAAGGATGAGCGTGTGGAACCGGCGAACAGATGTGCGTCTGATGAAAGTTCCACATGTTTGTGTGTGTGTGTGTGTGTGTCGGGCTTTGCAGAAATGTTATTCCTTTGTTCCCGTAAATCCAAAATGTATATAGGCCTACACATAGATGTTTTGTGGTTAATAACCGCGAATTGAGTATTTGTTCACGTGCACAATACCACCAATTTACAAAACAATAAAAAAAAAATGCTTGGAATATGTAAAGAGTTAAGTATTAAAAACTCCTGTGCCATTTATATTGCGAATACAATGAAGTAATTCAGCTAGAGCCCCTCATAAACACTTAAACCCTGCTTGGTCAATTCCTTTATATTTTGCGACCAAATGCCAGGTTGAATTGAGATGACATTATTAAACATGGTGACATCAGTTGTTGAGTTTAATGACTTTAAACCAGGTTGCTCAACACAAAGCCAGTGTTGTGAGATTATACATTTCTTGTATATATTAGAGCATCCTGGAGGCCCCCCAACACTGCATGTTTTCCATGTCTCCTTAATCAAACACACCTGATTCAGATCATCAGCTCATTAGTAGAGACTCCAAGACCTGAAATGGGTGTGTCAGACAAAGGAGAGATGCAAAATGTGCAACGTTGGGGGGCCTCCAGGAACGTGGTTGGGAACCACTGTATTAGGGCATTTTTTCCACAATATTTGTAATGAAGGCTATTTGTTTATTTGAATGGGAATCAAATAATTTACTACAAAAACATCTATTCTGTGTTATACTAAGCTGTTTAACTTTACATTTAAGATTAATAAAAGCATGTGAAGTAAATAAAAAAAGAACATCGCAGTAACCCAAAGACGATTCGGCTTTATTTCTCCATATAGATTTGACTGTACACAATTCATACCATTGGACAGAAGGCATATAGGACTAAATTCAGTGCTCTTTTTTTCAAAGATCCATAGCAATAAATAGTGCTCATGAAACAAGACTGTCGACACTTTTTGAGACTTTACAAAATTTACAGCCATTAAGACTCAACATAGATTCAACAAAACATTATTTCTGAATGGTTATTTTTCTTTTTTCCATGTTGCTCTTTGTTAGCTTATATGTTCACTCTTTCAGCATAGTGTCATCTTTACTCAGTTTACCATTATGTGGGTCCAAATTTTGCCACAAAAAATTTTCCTCATGTTTACATTTGTATCACCAGTTTTGTAGTTTTACATCAATTCCATGATCCAACTCTTCATAATACTGACACTGGTACCCATAACAGGAATAAATAACACTAAATCCTCATAGTTGTTGCTTAAATGTGTCAAATAAGAAAAAAATGCAGTGTAAATTTCCCTTTCACATGTTTTGCTTGATAATAATTGGTCAGGCCATTAAGGTACTTGTGTCTGTGTAATAGAAATCCACTTGTCATCTGCTCTGATATCCATTTTTTGCTCATGGAGCAATGAATAGGAAACAAATGCTATTGGAAACAAAGGTATTTTGATGGTAATATAAACCTTATCAATAACAAATATATTAAACCATACCGGAAATAAATATTAACTTTAATTTTAATCTTTTAAACTATATATTTTGTTTCATTTTGAGCCAAAATGTCTGAAGTTAACAGAAAACATTGAATGGACAGGGACCATTGACACAGAGATTTTTATGACAACTCAGAGCAGTGCATGCGGATTCATCCTTATTAAAAATAATTTTTATCTATTCTTCAGACCTAATGTGAAGGGCCATCTCTAGTAGAGCCGTTTAGAAAGTTTCAACCATTAAAATCCCAAACCCTTGTAAGTAGGAAAGATACACTTGTGCCACTTGTTTAAATATCTCTCCTTGTTCGGTGCGCTCCTCTCTTTCCCGCATTCAGCCTGCCGTGTGCAGTCGAGGAGGAACATATAGTAAAGTGCGTCGCCATTTTGAACGTGGACAGTTCTCTTTTCCTTATTCGGAAACATGCATGGACCCTCTTGTTCTCAAAAACGTGGTGGATCGAGATTGTTTTTCCAGGGTGGTCTGGGGTTTGAACACCATTCGCAGCTACACGCCATTTCATGCTGGAAGTCGTCCAATCCAGTTTTGAGAACAATGAAAAAATATGAGTTACAAAATTATGATACAGCGCAGACATTCCACGGCAGGTTGCTCGTATCAGCGCGCCATTCAGCAAGGTCAAGCCACCATGTTAAAGTAGGTGCCGTTTTGGGCCTCGCCACACGAACGTCACCAGTTCTGGGAAAGATGTCTATAAAATCTTCAAATTTCTTGTCCATAGTACCGCACTTTCCATTATGACCTTTGACCTCAGAACTGGGAGTGGTCCATTTCATCGAGCCACGAGGCAGGGCTGGTGGGGAAGTCTGGGTAGCCCGTGCTGCTTCCTGTTGACAGGTCAGAGGTGGGTCCGCCGGCCATTGCTCTCAGAGCTTGACCTACATTGGGCTGACTGCCCTGACCCATGATTCCGTCCATGTTGAAGCCTAAGTTGTTGAGCAGCGGGGTGTGGCCTGGGAGGGAAGTGATGGATGAGGGGGACTGTGGCAGGCCGTAGGGACTTCCTGCCCGCAGGTCGTGGTAAGGCTGCCCACCCCCCTCCAGGGAGAAGCTCCCGTTGAGCATGTTGCCGTTCGTGACGTCTCCGACGCTTCCGTACAAGCCGTTAGCATGACCAAGGTCTGACAGGATCTGGTCTTCTTTTGAAGAGAGCAGACAAAATCAGTTTCAAGATTATTTCCAAAAAAATACAACTACACTGAAGAAAAAAAAATTGTTGTAGATACAATTTTCACTCAGAAATTGCTAGTAAATTTCACAATTATTTAGAAATAAATGGAAAGTAACATTGGATTAAACATGAAATTTTGAAGTATAGAGACTGAATAGTATTTTCTTGTAAAACTTTGAAAAAATCATTTTTACAGTGTACATTACTTTTCAACAGTTTGGGATCAGTTCGTTTTAATTAAAAAAATAGGAATTATTATTTTATTTTGCAAGGATGCATTAAATAGATCAAAAGTGACAGTAAAGACATTTATAATGTTATAAAACTTTCTATTCATCAAAGAATCCTGAAAATAGTTTCCACAAAAATATTAAGCAGCACAACTGTTTTCAATATTGATAATAATAATAATAATAACTGTTTTTTGAGCATCAAATCAGCATATTAGAATGATTTCTGAAGGATCATATGACACTGAAGACTGCAGTAATTGCTGCTGATAATTTAGCTTGGCCATCACAGGTATAAATTACATTTTAAAATATATTAAAATAGAAAACAGTTATTTCAAACTGTAATGATATTTCACAATATTTCTATTTTTACTGAGCAAATTTGATCAAAAACATAAAAAAAAAAATTCTTACTGACACCAAGCTTTTGAATGTTGGTGTATAGATGCTCTTACACATAGAAGAAGAATTGCAGTTATGACAAAGACCTCATAAATATCCTTTTTAAAAAGGGGATTTCATGCTTCTGGAAATATCTGAGACGCGATGAGCATTTGTGATTTACTCTCCATACGCACAGGAGCGCAACCAGACTCTGTTCTTTCAACAACAACAAAGGCCCTGTGTGCTTCCTCTCTCATCGACTAAAAGCTTCACCAATTTTATAGAGTTTGTGCATCGCTGCTTTCATTTCTCGTAAACACGGCCTCCCTTTGAAAGCGGCTCTAGACTTTTATGAGTTCTCAAAACGGGTTGACAAAAATGAAATAATCATAAAAAACACATAGCAGAACCAAAAACCTCATTTGAATATTCCAAACAATCCACCAAGTGGCATATTTTCAAAAGGCAAAGGAAATGAATGAATAAAGGGAAATAAAAAATGTTTTTGAAAAGAATGCAAATACAGAGAGAAAGACAAAGCAAGGCATCATGGGAGATGTAAATAGACTCACCTCTGAAACTAAGTTCGCTATCGCTGAGTCCTGCATCATCGGCTGAGCTCTCCTTCTCCGTCTTACTGGACCCTCGACTGCGTTTGACGCTTTTGTAGAACTGACCCCAGCGGTGCCGACCAGCATCCTTCTTCAGCCGTTTCTCTTTTGCTCGCCTGTTTTGAAACCACACCTGTGGACAGACAAGCCTCAGTAAAGACACGGACAGCCATTTAATCATATAAAACACTTAAGCTTGAAGTCTGACTTATAGTCTCACCTGCACTACTCTCATGTCCAGGCCTGTTTCTGAGGAGAGCTGCTCGCGCACATGTCGTGCAGGCTTAGGTGAGTTCTTGTAGGCGCTTTTGAGCGTCTCCAGCTGTTTGGCTGTGATGGTGGTTCGTGGACGTTTTGCTCCTGTCTCTGAATCATCTGTAACAGTCAAATTTGAAGAAATTATTAAAATTGTGACCTTGCTGCCATTGATTGGTCAATCAGCGCCACTTATTTGTGACCCTGGACCACAAAACCAGTCATAAGTAGCACGGGTATATTTGTAGCAATAGCCAACAATACATTGTATGGGTCAAAATTATTGATTTTTCTTTTATGCCCAAAATCATTAGGATATTAAGTAAAGATCAAGTTACATGAAGATATTTTGTAAATTTCCTACCATAAATATATCAAGACTTAATTTTTGATTAGTAATATGCATTGCTAATAGACTTCATTTGGACAATGTTAAAGGCAATTTTCAATTTTCTCAATATTTAGAATTTTTTTTTTTTTTGCACCCTCAGATTCCAGATTTTCAAATAGTTGTATCTCAGCCAAATATTGTCCTAACAAACTATACATCAATGGAAAGCTTGTTTATACAGCTTTCAGATGATGTATAAATCTCAATTTCAAAAATATTGACCCTTTTGTGGTCCAGGGTCACATTTATAGACGTCTTTGCATATTTGGATGGGGAACTAAGTATTTTTACAATATTTTATAGTATTCTCATCAAGGCTTTATTTAATCAAAATACAGTAGAAATGTAATATTTTGAAATATTATTTAGTGCTGGCAACAATTAATTGCGATTAATTGAATCCAAAATAAAAGTTTTTTGTGTACATAATATATATGTGTGTGTACTGTGTATATTTATTATGTATATATAAAGACACACATACAGTATATATTTAGAAAATATTTACATGTATTTACATGTATATATTTATATTCATATAATTTATATCATATATAAATATATTTAAAATATAAACATAACATATTTTTCTTAAATATATACACGCATGTGTGTGTATTTATATATACAAAATAAATATATAGTACACACACATATATTATGTACACAAAACTTTTATTTTGGATGCAATTAATTGTTTCCCAGCACTAATATTATTACAATTTAAAATAATTGTTTTCTATTTAAATACATTTTAAAATGTAATTCATTCCTGTGATGGCAAAGTTGAATTTTCAGCAGCCACTACTCCAGTCTTTAGTGTCACATGATCCTTTAGAAATCATTCCAATATGTTGATTTAGTGCTCAAAATATTTCTTATTATTATCAATATTGAAAACAGTTGTGCTGCATAATAATTTTTGTGGAAACCATGATACATTTTGTTTTTCAGGATTCTTTAATGAATAGAAAGTAAAAGAAAAAAAATCTATTTCAAATATAAAATCGTTCACAACATAAAATGTCTTTACTGATCCATTAAGCAATAAAACAATAAAGTGTGTTCTAAGAAGTTCATAATATTTTAAATAACCAACTTCTAAATGAACTAAAATAACTGCCATAATGAAAAACACAAGCATAAAGGTGAAATGTAGTATTAGCAGGATTAAACTGAACTGAAAAAAAAGTGAATAAAAACACTGAAATTCAACTAAACTGATTCACTGTTGAAGTGAAGCAAATTTCTCAAGCAAGAGGCAAAATGTCAGGAGCTCATCTATCGTGAGGTATGAGTAAAGAAGAGTTTGTGGGATGCTTTGAGTGGAAGTGCTCACACATGGCCAGTCGATACTCCCCTGAAACTGTCACACTGTGGTGGAAGAGGGAATAAATCTCTCCTGAGAATGGCATGCCAGTGCGAGTTATTGGGGCCCTACCGTAAAAGTGCATTGCATCACTTAATATAATCAATCAGCAGCCCACAGAAATCTCCATAAATACAGCGTGAGGGGCTTTCAGAGGTAGATCCATGAGAGGTCAGATCACCGAGGGACTTAATATGCCAGACACTGAGACCCCACTAGACTGTAGTTAATGATGATTTTGTCTCCTTACTACCATCCTGTTGCCTCCTCTGATCTCTCAGTGTCTCAGTATGATTGTAAAAGAAGAAGTTAATTACACCATCTCCACTCCTGAACTTTGCTGTCAGAATGATTTCCAATTGGGACAGAAAATCCAGCGACATGGGCAGAGTCTGGGAGTCTGGGCAATGCTTCTATATACCACAGCCAGTGTCTAAAAGCATATCATGTGCCAATTCAGCAAACAGCTACTAGCAACTGGCATAACTAAATATTAATAATATATTTTATAACAATATATTAAAATGTCAGTCATCTATCTATCTATCTATCTATCTATCTATCTATCTATCTATCTATCTATCTATCTATCTATCTATCTATCTATCTATCTATCTATCTATCTATGTCTTTGTCTGTCTGTCTATCTATTTCTCTGTCTGTCTGTCTATCTATCTCTCTATATATATACATGTATAGATAGATAGAAAGATATATATACTGTAGATACAGCCTGATCTCACGGACATTTGTACATATTTTACCAGGTGGCTAATTCGTACGAATTCATACGACCTCACTCGTACAAATTCATATGATTTTTGCTAAATCGTACGTATTTTACGTGTTGCCAATTCGTATGAATTTGTACGAATGACCTACACCTAACCCCGCCCTTAAACCTACCCGTCACTGGGGTTTAGACAAATCGTACTAAATCATACGAGTGAGGTTGTACGAATTCGTACGAATTAGCTACCTCGTAAAATACGTACGAATTGGTTGTGAGATAGCGTTGGTAGATATAAATGTGTGTGTGTGTGTGCACGTGTGCGTGTGCGTGTATGTGTGTGTGTGTGTGTGTGTGTGTGTGTGTGTGTGTTGTAGTCAATGTTCTAATTGATGAATTTTGGTGACCAAACTTTCCTTTTCATGCAAAATGCCTTTAACTAATAAAAAATTAATTCCTTAATGACATAATTCTCTAGGCACATCATTTCACTGTTCTGTCATGTTTTGTGGTTTAAGTTGATTTGTCTCACTTTAAAACATATGTGATAAAATTACAGACCTTGATATGATTTAAAAATTGCTTACAAAATTTCAAAACGTGGATTAAAAATATATATAAATTATTTATTGAGGATCGAAATCCTCATGTAGGTAAACTCTCAGTCACTTACTGAGCAATGGTTAAGATTAGCACTTTATTTCTATCCCTATCTTGCCATTGTGTAAAAACAATCAAGTATTATTGCTGCATTACTTATTGGGCATATTTCTGGAATTCTGATCTAGAATTCCAACTGCTTTTATAGTAATACTTCCTCAAATTATAACACAAACATGTTACAAAGCTCAATACATATTGCATAAGAGGAGTGACCAATTGTTGTTCCCGAAGGTATGATTTACACTGATCTGAAGACCACAGCTCACCATTTTGTTTGGCTGTTTCGTAGTCCTCCTTGCACACGAGCCTCCCGTCCTCCATGAGGTAGAATTCATCACCGGTGGCCAGCTGCCTGCTGCACATTACACAAGCAAAGCAGTGAAGGTGGTACACAAAGTCCTGAGCTTTCCGGACCACCTGCGTCGGGGGAATCCCCTGCTGGCACGATGCACATTTTGTCCCAAAACGCCTGCAGGTACAAATAGAGACACTTCAATTTGATACAGATTCAAATTCAGGTATTATGCTTTAATTATGCTTTTATTATGCTTTTTTTATTATGCTTTAATTACCAGCAAAAGCTGCCACAAAGACATGACCCCTGTTTTCCGTTGAGCCAGGTTACAACCATTTGTTCAATGATTTTTACATAATGAAGACATTATTTTATGCCTAATCCATATTCCAAGGTTACAATTATGGCCAATAACAGAAGAAAAAGCAAACATGAACCAGATGTTTTCTACATCTATGGATGTTTTACTACATCCAAACAGTGACAGAAAATTACAGATTTTATGAACAAACGCTTATTTATAAACTTGTGTTTATGTAACACAGGTGTGTTTACGTTCATTGACATTAAATGGAGTATTTGAACATATTTTCCCACTCCTTTGCAGATTATAAGTTAAATGATACATTTTGAATACTTCTTTTTGCCATTAAAAATGAAACTTTTGACATTTGACAAGTGCATTAAAGCTGATATATACATATATAATATGAAAAATATGTTATTTTATGAAAAAAGATTTTATAATCATGTTTACAGTATATATGCATGTATATAAATAATAATGTTAATTTGTACATATACATTTTGAGAATATTTTTAAATATTCAAATGATAATTAATTCAAAATATAAGTATTCAAATATATACAAATATAAATGCTGTATATCCAATATAAATATATATAAATATATATAATTTTTTAATGCTACCTTTTGTTATTTTGATAAGTGCATTAAAGCTGATGCTTATATCATTTGAAAAAGTTTTCTTCTTTGTGAACAAAACTGTGTGTGATGGAATATAAATAATCATGTATAATAAATAATATATATTTTAAATTATATTAAAGTTTTCATTGATATTTTTGAACTCAGTGTCACAAAATTAGGTAATATTGCATTTTTTGCAAATCAGCATTATTTTTTTTCAAGTTGCAGGGCTGTGTTATTAAATGTTGAAATGAACATTAGTTAAGATTATGTAATGTAAAGATTATGTAAAGTATTATTCATTCTTAGTTCATGTTAACTAATGTTGTTAACCAATGTTAACAATTAAAACCTTATTGTAAAGTGTTACCCAAACTCGTTTTAGGGATTAAGCATCATTACATCTTGAATTTAACTGTGGCTATTTTCATAAGCAATCTATTTATAATTGCAAAGGCTGTGATAAGTTACAAAAGCTCAGAATACTATAGCAGGCATCTTTGTTTGTGCTTGTCATGTCCCTGGTCTTGATCAATGTAGCAGAGGCAGAGAGATCCACAGGAGAGAGAGAGAGAGAGAGGCCACTAAATGCACGTACAGAACGCCTCATAAAGCACTGAGTCAGAATAGGCTGTAAATCACAGTGTGAATACTGCTAAATAAACCCTCCTTTTACTTAACCAAGGTGAAGTTTTTGCAACATTAACGGGAAGGCCGGTCCCCGCCCCCCTCGCCTGTGAACCGCAAGCATTTCCTCCTCCATCCCCCTCTCCATCCTCCTCAGCAGCACCACCACGGTCTTAACATTAAAATCCCTCCTTTTGTCCCCACGGGCTTGCTAATAAAGTTAGCCTCCACTCTGAGTCTTGCTAGCATTTTAGGTCTCATTGAAGCCTGTGACATTAAAACCTTTCAAACATGATTTGGTAAAAGCCACTACTGATCCTGTTTTAGATAAAAGTCAAACTTAATTTCCTTCCTTAAAGCCAAGGGGAAAATCCAATCGCAAAAAAGAAGAAAAGAAGAAAGAAAGGAAGGGAAGACACAGGGAAGAAGAGTAAAAAAAATGCAAAGTTGCTTTCTTGAGTTCTTATATAGCACTGGGAATTGAATTTGGGAACATGCGGTCTTTGCGGCTGTGTTCCAGCACACTCAGCTTCCTAACTTGACATGAGAAAAATGAAATACTGCACTTTATTAACCATGACAGAGAATCTATGTGCCAGCCTTTCCTTGAACATACTCCCACACCGACACACACGCTAGTGCCAAACAGCACTAAAAAGCACAAGGAATCAGATGTGAAACGTCTCTGTGTGAAGAGATTCTGAAACAGTCTGGTTCTCCAGTCCTTGATAATTCATGCAGCCAATATAGTGATCGAAACAATGTCCAGCATAGAACAGAAATTAAATAACATCTCTCACCATATTATGTACAGTGATGTACTGGCCTGCATAAGATTTTGCTCCATTAATGACTTAAAATATGCATTTATTTAATTAGATAAGTAAAGGTTGACTGTCTTCTATTTGTTTAGTTATGTGATCTCCATTTGTCATATTCTAAAAATAATTCTTATTCATAAAAATATATATATATTTTTTTTTTAAATAAAATCACATTTTGCTTTGCATTCATCAACAACAGTATGTGCTTAAAGTATTTATGATAGCAGCCTTGATTTTATTGTTTAGCTTCATAGAATTTATTAAACGAGAATAAAACAGAGAAATTAAACTAGATAGATAGATAGATAGATAGATAGATAGATAGATAGATAGATAGATAGATAGATAGATAGATAGATAGATAGATAGATAGATAGATATGAGCATGAAACATTGATATAAGATAAGGTATAAATTGATGGTGGGCAAAGGTAAACGCTAACAGTGCAAGAGAACATGGACTCACTTGAAGAAATCCTCTTTACAGTAGACATTCCCCGCGCGAGAGAAACACTTGTCTGCCAGGAGCGCGTGACAGTCGGCGCACTTGAGACATTTTGAGTGCCAATGTCGATCCAGCACCTTCAAAATAAACTTATCCAGGATGTGCTGACTGCAGCCTGCGCACTGGGGGACCTCTGGAGAAACACACACACAGAAAGCGATTTGGGTGAAATGTGCTTACAGAAATGCTGAACTTGGTTTAAACAATATTTAGATAAAGTAACACTGACATTTCTAATTTTAAGTCAGTAACAAATATGGTTGCATTACATAATGCTGGACAGACTTTAGGTATTGCACATTCAAATGAATTTACGCTTCATACTTTATGCATATTTATTTAATTGAAAAAGCTATTGATCTGTAATAATCTGGGGTAGGCCTATAGAAGCAGCAACTATTAAAGTTCTGAAATAAGTGACATGAAAAAAAATAGAATCGCGAGGTGCTTGATTCGAAATAATTTTAGCATAGTACTTCCTCCGCTCGAGTGCATTATTAAAAAACGTACAACCTTCTGTTAAGTAAAATGAAATAAAACCCTAATAGTGATGGGGAAAATACTGGGGATACCTCTACTTTTTAAAAATGTAATTAACATTTAATATTTGTAAAAAGTAAACTGACAAAGCATAATGACAACAGCATTGAAAAAGACGAGTAAAAACAAATAAATGTATACTAATAAATATTATGCGCATGGAATTGTTATAATAAATTGTTATAATAAATGGAATTGTTATAATAAATAAGACTTGTATAAAATTGTTAAACAAATATTAGTTAATATTAAAAATACATAAATGCTAATTATTGGAGCGTAGATAACGGACGTTAGAGATTATTGTGAAAGCAGATTTGGAGTACCTTCCACGAGACAACCTATGGGACCGGTAAACGCTGGACAGGTGAGGAAAGATGTCCATTTGTTGGTAAATAATCAATATCTCAGAAGAAAACAGGCGAGGAAATGAGGACATTGAGATTGAAATCATATAAATGGTCCATCGATTCTTTAACAGAGACAGTCTGTCACTTCAATTACTGTTGCTCAGGAACAAGTGCTCGAACAAAACAAACACAAAAATCCGAAATCTAAAACCAAACCGAAATAAAATGCAATTGATCTTATTCCTTAAAATAGATGAAATCAGTTTAAGCGTTCAGAGAATAAGAGCAATACTCGATGGCATTTCTTCAAATCACAATATCATGACATTTAATATCAATATTTGACCTTCTTTCTGTCGGCAAGTTCTCACACGTGCTGTTTTAATGGATTCAACAAAAGCCAGGATTCTAATATGACGCAAGAGGATAGTAGTTTTATCAAAGAAAGAATTTTGATTAAGTGCTAAAATGCGTAATCACGTGAATAGCATAATCATGTAAACGTACGGCAAATGTCTCAAAGTTCATCAAAACTGACCTCTACAGCAACCACAGCCAATAATATCACAATGACAGAGAACAGAGTAATCCACACAACCACGAAACACCATCAACACTAAAACAATGCGGTAACATTAACTAAACACTGTAACGTAAAATACATAAAAACATAACATAAATGTAAATAACATCAAACATTAAACACACACACACACATTTTAAACGTAATGCAAACATATGTGATTCTGTGAATGACCCTTACTCATAAAATAACAAGCGTTTTTTTGTTTTTTGTTTTTTGTTTTATTTTGTTGTTGTTTGTTTGTTTTGGTTTTACAATTGTAACTAACACAATATTTTACCGTAAAAGTGTACGAGTTAAATATATTGTTAAATATATTTTACCCTCAGTATATCCTAAAGTATTTTAAAATATAACATAATGTTGTGTTACCGTTTCTGGTAAGTTAGTTTACAGGGGATTAACTATTTTTACTGTAGCATTTTCCATTCTTCTTCCGCTGATATGACTGTGCTGATAGCGCTGTGTGTGTGGTGCTGAAGGAACAGCGCCCGGCGCAGCTTCACTCACTCAACCCTCTTCAGCTTTTAACGCTCATTTACTCTAATGTATTTGATTAGCCAGTCAATTAAAAGATGGCTACCACGACAGGCCTTCCTTTAACATCAACGTCTGCATATGAAATATACCAATTAACTCTTGTTTCTTCTGATACTGGTTTTAAAACTTTGTTTTATCATTCAACGCATTCTCATTTGCATCTCATTGTCTTGCAGGCTTCTATTTTCGAATGTTTTCTTTTTTTTAAAAAAATAATTACCCATATATTGTTTTAAAAGCACCTTAGTCATTTGAATAATAATATTTAGATCCATACCGCAAGAACAGATTAATTCTCACTTAATCCATCATTTATACACCAAGGGGGGTTGAGTAGCAATATCTTTTAATCTAATATCATTTCATGAAATTAAGCATTCACCACTGACAGACCTATATTACCTACTTAACCTTTTGGCCATTCTTTAAAAAATGAATGAATAAATAAAAGGGTTCGTTTTCTTTCAAATAATGTTTTATTTTTTTTATTGTGTTCAGTTAAATACCCTTTGTTATTTTATTATGGACGGATCTAGAGACTAAAATTGCGGTAGAAACCAAGTCTAGTTCAAACAAGATGAGGTCCATCTGTGCATTTCTGAAGCACGACTGTGAATAATTAGGTCAGGAATTTATCCAATTCAAACTCCATCTTGATTGTGAGATCAGATTATATAGGCCTAACGCAGATTAATTTGCGACTGATAAGGACCAGATGCGAAGATAATAGGCAATGCCATTTTTTTTATATGAAATGTTCATGTACTGCAGTGGTTCTCAACCACGTTCCTGGAGGACCCCCAACACTGCACATTTTGCATGTCTCCTTTGTCTGACACACCCATTTCAAGTCTGTGAGTCTCTACTAATGAGCAGGTGACCTGAATCAGGTGTGTTTGATTAAGGAGACATGCAAAATGTGCAGTGATGGGGGTCCTCCAGGAATGTGGTTGAGAACCACTGATGTACTGTATCTAGATGGTCTTATAATCTCTATTTCATTGTGACAAATAACATGGAATGCACTCCGCTCCATTTAACCACTGTATTATAGAAAATCGGAGTAGTTATTATTATTATCATATTTGTTGAGTTTCTAGCACCTTTTAGACTATTGTTCCCAGCCACAACCAACAGAACTTATTAAAAAAGATGCAATATAACTGTTCTAGCCAGATGTGCGATCTAACATTACTCTGACTAATCAGCAATCAGCCTGGCTATATACATATATTTTTAAATTTACATTGTGAGATTATAAAACACTGCAGACACATTTTTACGCTGCTATGGCATGAATTTTGTTGCAGATCTCAGTTACAACCAAAGAGCATTCATCAGTTCTCATCATAAAATAATATTTGGGATCTAATGCACGAGATTGGTCAGAATTTCCGATTAACGATATATACAGTTAAAGCTATTTAGATTAAAATAATAATAAAGCGCTATGCGTCTGATCTGATTTTACCACCCAAATAGTGGTTCACGTATAATTCCCCAGTGGAGTTTAATTAAAAGCTACATGTTATTCAACAGTGGTGGCCTGCAGACGCCCAGAGGAGGCCTGCCAATTTTCTGATGAACTAATCAATATAAGCAGAAGAAAAAGCCTTACGTTGCAGTGGCACTCCGAGGATGTCCGGCAGACCCTTCACCGCGCTCTCGCCGGGCAACACAGCCGCACTTTGCATCATTTTCATCCAGTCCGATAAAACGCGCACATGCACCCGCTCGCGGAGGTCTGAGAAGCTCAGATATGCGTAAAATAATTTTTCTCCCCGGATAGTGTCCTTTTACAGTCCTCGCGCCTGTGGTTATCCTCGTGAAATAGTCGCGCTTGAGTTCGGGCTCGTGCGTTCTTTTGCTGTGTGTCACACAAACCGCTTGATTCATTCACACTGCAGGGGCCCTGACGTCACTCCCCCGGGGGGCCAATCGGAGGCGTGAACTGGAGCGAGAGGGGCGGGAACTTCTGCGGCTCGCGCTCTCAGGTGAGCGGAAAAAGCGATGAGGAAGTGATGAAGATAAATACAGAAACCTCAGGATCTGAAGTGTTTTTAAACCCCTTTGTGACCTGGCAGGGGTCAGTCAAGCAAGTATATTAGGCCTACGTGAATATTTAACACCTCGTTTTATTTCAGCGTTGTTTAGTGGATACTTATGTAAACGAATCGAATAATGGGATGTAAGTTACTGGGATATGTAGCCTATTTAGACATAGCTTAGCTAGACTGTAAATATATTAATAACAAAAATAAGTAAAATGTTAAGTTACCTCAACATACACTGAGGCTACTAATAGTAATAAAATGTAAATTAGTTATTTTTTTTTACTGTAAGAAATTGTAAAAAAGAAAAGAGAAGGACTATGAATTACAGTTATAAATTATCCTCCACATTCTGAGAAAATTTCAACAAGGCATGTATAGGCTATAGATAACTTACTGTTAAAATTGTTTAAAAAATTATAGTGAATTCCATCCGTGCACTACATTAGTTTACATTTTATTTAAAAGTAGTTGGTTTCTTTTTAATCTATCTTTTAATCTAATCTTTTCATTAGCCTACATGTTAGGCTACACTTTAAATGCCTCAAAACAGCTCTCATAATTTCGCCCTGTTGACCTGAATAGGACAAACAGACTCAGTTCCTGGAATACGTTTACTAAAAATACAAACTCAAGTGAGCCTTTACGTTGTTTATCAGCAGTCTCGACACAGTGGATCCTGACAGGACTCATTTCATTCGAGCTTTTCTGTCTCCGGAGAGAGCGGAGTTCAAGGGAGATGAACTCAATCTTCACTTCCAATTCTCTTCATGGACACTATAATGCGGCGCGAGTCTCTGACAGTCACCGCTTCATGAAAACAAGCTTCAGAATGGAGCAGTCAGTCTCATCATCGTCAGTCTGGCTGCGTTTGTAACCTGTATCACGTATGTCTTCAGTGTTTCTTTTCTTATACCTCACTCCTCTCATGCTCATTTTTACAAATAGCCTACATAAAAGCACATTTTTAATATTACAACATATGTTCTGCAAGCTCTGTGAGATGCGTATAATCAAGAGACAGTAATGTGCGAAAGACAAAACTGCATATAGGCTACTGAAAATAGTAGTTTCCTGTAAATAGAAATACAAATTTTATAAATTGTAAATAGCCTACTATTTATAAAATATTTTTTTAAAAATTAGGTTAGGCTATTTCAAATGGCATAGGTCTATGAAATTCATCATTTCATAATTCTATTCAATTCTATCCGAATGCATTATGTAATTCTACCTACCTTCTAACAAGCAATTCTACCCAACACACAACACTTAACTGGTTTTATATCTCTCAGTCTGCTGGTCAGTCTTGTTGAAACTATTTAATGCCATATTTCAGAACACCAATAATAAATGAAAAGCAATAACAATCTAAATTCTTCCACTTGAGACACTGGAGGCACACAAATAACATCCAACACAGATAAAATCATCTCGTTTATATACACAGCGTATTTCAATCCCTGATTATCTTGCTTGCCTGATGTAAAAAAAATAAAAAAGTGGGTATAAAATTATAAATCATGGACAGCTATGTTACAGGGATATGTAAATAAGACGTGGATGTCATCAAAGTCCGATTATCTCAAGTTTTAAACAACGCAACCCCGTCTACAGTCTTGCTTAATGGCTCCAGTGTAATTTAGTTAAATGAAAGTGATCATCAAGCTGATTAAATGGTGGCAAACACAGCAGCCCTCAAGCCTCACCAGATTCCCTCGGCATGGGCCAATGGTGGACATGGGAATTATCCCGGGCCACGCTTTTGATTTTCATTTTGATTATGGCGAGGAGTTATTATGCAGATTATTCAATTACGCTGATGGTCAAGTGAAAATGTGAATTTAGTCTTGCTTAAACAGAACAGAGGAGCAAATGCTCTTAATGCTCAATGTTGTGCCACACGATTAAATAGGCTACATTGATCCACGCACAGTGGACGCGTTTTCACGAGCGCGCAGCTCTTTTGCGTCTCAAAGTCAGTTTAAGTCACTATAAAATGCACTAAAGGGCACCTGTCCGAACAATGAGAGACCTGTGCACTATAATTCAGCGAAAGGGTGCGACTCCCGCTGACCCGAGCACCTTTAATTACTGCCAGTATTTCACAGTATCCGCATTCTGACACCACGAGCTGCTGCTCCATCATATCAGTAAAATACAGGTCTCTGAACGCGATCATTAAGAGATCAGATTTCAACCCCTTAACCTCCTCCTGTGAGGCCACTGAGCTTATATTTGGACAAATTCATGTGAACTTGAAAGTAAAATTAGGATCATGTCATTATAATCAAATAAAGCATCCCTTAAGAGACTGTACGAAACACAATCAGTTTAAATAATTATAAATGGGTAAAATAACTATCATAAATGAACTATTCCCTCCAGAGGTGAGAGTAGAAGTTGAAGGATATATGTAGAAGAATATGTATCTATTTACCTATAGAATAAAAGATGTATTTTATGATGCCTGTAGTTTATAACGTGATTTATAATGTTAAATAGATTAATCTAAATCAGAAAGTTCATTTGATAAATAGAATCCACTCAAACATCTCTAAATCCATATCCTAAAAAAAAGAAACAAAAAAAGAGGAAAAGAAAAGAAAGAAATATGTCTAATCAGATGGGCAGTTTCCAATGTACTTGTACTTGATCCACAAATATTGCACAAAATGGGATAGTGTATTAATGTATAAATGTTTCTATTTGTTGTTTTGACCTAAAATCTTAAAACTAAATTACATTACTAGAAACAGTGATGACAGGGATGACATAATTACGACATTTAAAACGTCCATGTTTACAATACACCTCCAGAGTGAGGCAGGTTCTGACAACCTCTTTGTACTTGTCTGTAATTTACACCATTTAAGCAGAAGTTGTCAATCTCTAAAGTTTAATTTGATGCACACAAATACGAGAATATTGTTGTTATTCTGACAAACAGTTACAAACACACAGTTACAAACAAACAATTCTCACTCTGACTAATAGCCTTCATGTCAAATGCTGTTTGTTGTCATTTCTTCTGTTTGTTAATACAAAACATTTGAGACAGTTTCATACGCAAAAACATCTTAAACAAATACGACTCGAATACAACACGAAAATAAACAATGTTTGTGCGCTAAAAGAAGCACATCACTCAGAGAGCGTCAAGCAAACCTACCTACAGTCGCGTGCCCCATGTAAATTTCTACGCTTACTTCGCAAGCTGGACAGCGCTCGAGCTCACAGGAGGTCGATATAGAATTTTCGTTCCACAAATACAAAGACTACACAAACGTTACCTGTTTACATCAGTCTGGTGGTTTCTATTCCTCGAAAAGAGTAAATAAAGGCTGGAACGTCAATGTCAGAAGCCGTTCCCCCCATTTTCCCTGCAAAGGAAAGACAGAAAGCGACGAAGAGACCTCAAGAGAGGGCAACAGAGAAAATTAAATTGGACTTGGGGGCAAATTCTATTAGGGAATAGTTATTGTCTCTTGACAGGTCCTGTCCATTTACGTTATTAGTTGAAGTACGAGATTCGGCATTGTTTAATCAGAATCAGAATTCAGGTTTACTGGCTTAGTACGTTACACTTAGGAGACATTGGTGGGAAGCTTCAAAAATTACAGTTAAAATGCTATATCAGTCAGTTGTACAGGAAATTCTATACTGACAATATATATTCAATATATACATCTAGTAGTCATACAATGCACAATACAATATAGGCATACAATACAATAAAATGCATGGTGTACTGGATGATGTGTAATTGTATAAATGGAATCAAATAGTAAATCTGAAGTATGCAAAACTTAAAAAGTAAACAATGACCCTCTAAAACAATGCAACGGCCAACGATGGCTGGCCATTGTAGACCAGGTCAGAGATAATACATTATAATTGTCTAATATAATTGGCTAAGGGGTAGATCCTGCTTAGGTTAGAAATTCAATTAAAGGCGATGGTGTTTCACCTTAAGCTTACCATTAAACAATGAAGGATCCCCTGTAATGTTTTTACTTGCTTCAGCAATCGATACCTTTATTTATGTGTATTTAAGTGGGCTCCCATAAAGCGTAATGATTCTGATATTATGCATGATTTTTATTGTATTCAATTGAAGAAAATACCCTAAAGTGCACATCTAATAGTATAATTAGATATGCACTGAATAATACTAATGTACACCGTACACTTCTATGTAGGTCTAATTGTTTGTTTTTCTGATAACATGAATGCACATTGTAATTGGTACTGTAATTACTTACATAGAGCTTAATATTTGTTACATGACACTATAATGTTGAATGAATAGTTCACCTAAAAATGAATATTTGCTGAAAAATTTCTCACCTTCAGGCCATCCAAGATGTAGATGAGTTTGTTTCTTCATAGAAAAAGATTTGGAGAAATGTAGCATTACATCACTTGCACACCAATGGATCCTCTGCAGTGAATGGGTGCCGTCAGAATGAGCTTTGTGAAAGATGTTTTTAACTTCAAACCTTTGCTTCTATGAGTCTTCTATCCATAATATTGCTTCCTCCAGAAAAAGTTGTCTTGTCTGATTCAGGAGAGAAATATGCACAGATCAAGCACTGTTTATAAGCAGTAACAGTCCAAAACCGTTTTAAACAAATATGTTGGTAGATGTTTGATATGAGAGGTCAACAGGGGATGGATTTTTTTCACTAGAGGAAGCATTATTATGGATTATGGACTGTTATTTTGGCCAGAAGTGATGGTTTAATGTTTAAAAACACCTTAAATATTTGGTTTACCTTAAATGGCTTACCTTAAACACCTTAAATATTTTGGCATATGGTTTATTTATGGATTATTATGATGTTTTTATCAGCTGTTTGGACTTTCATTCTGACGGCACCCATTCACTGCAGAAGATCCATTAGTGAGCAAGTGATGTAATGGTAAATTTGTCCAAATCTGTTCTGATGAAGAAACAAACTCATCTACATAGATGGCCTGTGGGTAAGTATACATTTTCAGAAGATTTTCATTTTTGGTAGAAACTATTCTTTTAATTATTACCAATACAATACAAGTTTATCCAGACCAAATAATTTACCTGCTTCTTATTTACAAAATCTTAAACTGAGGTGACTTAAGACAGATTGGGGTAAAAGAGAAGGGCATTTAGCTAATAATGTAATTGGTTAAACGACACTGATGAACATCTTTGAAACATCTTCATGGAGATTACATTTCCGGTGTTTGCTGATAAGACTGTTCATTCTGCTTCATTAACGCATGTTGATGGACATGCTCTGGAAGCCATCCAAACCCATCTTATTGTCATCTTATTGAGAAGAATGTAAGCTTTCAGGATAGAGGACTTACGCTAATCTTAGACAACCTTTTTCACTTTATTCTGCAGTCTGTATATGAAGACCAGTAACACTGATCTCAAGTCAGCAGATTCACAGCCACTGCCAAGAAGCTGTGCATATATCTGCTTGCTTTCATATGGCATTGGATCAAAAGACGATAATGTAATATACCTGTATCTTTAATGTTCCAGCATCACGGTGCTCCTGTGTGCAAAGTAAGGTTATAAAGAAATGATTTATTGAGTGAAATTTGACTGACCTTCACAAAATCCAAACCTGAAATCCTTGGGGATGAATTGAAACAATGAATGTGATGTAACATCGCTGCCTGACCTTACTGATGCTATAGTGTCCGAATGGGACCAAATACCTGCATTCATGTTCCAAAGCCTTCACAGGAGAACAGAATCTGTAACAGTAGTACAGAAAAGACTGACTTACTATTAATACACAAGGTTTTGATGAAAGAGGACCACAAATCTTTGGTTATGTAGCATGTAGGGAAATTAACTTGTTCTTGTTAGTTCCAAAAACACTATCAAAACAAAAGGAGAAACTAAGAACCTTTAAATAAAAAATAATAATTTAACCTGTCTAAAGACCTAGACAATATAATGTAATCTGTTTATGTTTTTTCCTTCTTATTTAACCTTTCAACCAGATTTGGGGGGCTTATATAAAAAATCTCATTACATGGATTCAGTATGATGACGACGACAGAGTTCAGATTTGTGCACGTCCTTTGTAATTCATAGTTCATATATGTGTGTGTGTGTGTGTGTGTATATATATATATATATTTTAAATTACATTTAATACACAAATAATACTAAGATACAATATAAACATTATAAATATATAATCATCTCTTTTTATGTTTTATGTATATTTTACACAAGTAATAATATAATCAAATATATAAAATTCAAGTTCTGAATACAATTATTATTATTTAACATTATTAATAATATAATATAATATAATATAATAGACCTTCCCTCAAGTGCAACTAGTAACTTTAGTAAGGGCTTGTTCAGCATGTTGTGCCTCTCGTCTGTCAGCAGTCCATCCGTCCATTCTGACTGACAGCATTAAAGCTGGGAATGAGGACTGCATCTCAAAATATGTATTATGTACAAGGGGGGAATGCTGGTAGTAAAATGAGATTAATCTGACCTGTTTGGCTTCTGCTTTAGGGCTAAATGTAGCATTCAGGGGTCAGAGTATAAATGAGCTACAATAACAGAATCATATATTAACCCTTTTCCTCTCTTCACAGAATTAATTCACTCTCAGTGTGCATACACACTCACACACCCTGTGTACCTATTGCAGAAGCTTTATTGTATTATTAAAATCAGAGCGGTATGACAGCAGAGGTATCAAACCTGTCCAGCATTTTAATACCAATATGCAATAGGCCATAAACACGCAAAGTACATGTTGGAGGGCCCCAGCAATAAAACCCAGCATTGTCTAATTTATGGAACACAGCACCAGCAACACAAGGTGATGTTTTACCCTTGCTTTCTGCCACTTTTGGTTGGGGGCTGGGAATGTTGGTTTTGTTCCATTGTTCTCATGGCACACAAACAGGTCCCTCACTCAGTTCTGGCAGGGAATAGGAAGTGTATTATGTGTTATACAGTTTGATTTGTACATAGAAACACTGGCAAGGATAGACAGAGAATCCATGACTTTATTGTGAACTACTCACCAGTATACACGCAAAGTTGCTGGGATGTACAAAGCTCTGCCAGTTCTGCCAATTTAAAATAATTAGATATAATATGCAGGGCAATCTACATAAAATATTAATAATAAAATAAAAATAATGAATTAAAAATTACATAATTTTTTTTTAAATTTTAAATAATTTTAAAAAGCTTATTTAAGAATTTAAATGATCCAATTAAGATTAAGTAGGAAGTACATTCATTTTATTTAAATTTTTAAACATGCATTGGTGATTTGTAAGACATCCTAACTAGATCTGTCTGTGCAAAACTTACTGTCACAATGCCAGGGTGTTGCTTTGTGGTTGCTAATCATTTTTGGGTGAACTGTCCCTTTAAATGCAGCAAGTAAATTGAGAAAATTCTGTTTTGTGATCATCTGATCTATACTCATCCTCTTTGTCCTCTGCTAGAAGCCTTGAATTTCAGAGCTTTCCATTTCAAAATGCTCAACATTGTCAACACAAAGGTTTATACAGTACATCTAGTAAAGGGAAAAAAATGGGACAAGCAGATAGCGACGTGGGACAAAAGGGCAGAGCTCAGATTTCCACGAAAACCCTAAAGCTCAAGATCAAGCGATGGTGTCCTTCAGATGAGCCTGTAATCTGGAACACTTCAAACCCTTGTCTTCCAGCGCTCCTCTTCAGATCCCCTCTCCCTGGGGTCACCACCCCCTCCTGGGCACAGCCAACTTCCAAGTGTGTGAGGGAAGAGGCCTTGAAAGCCGATTGCGTTTTAATAAAGTTTATTATCGGTGGGGGCTAATCCCCGTGGTAATCTCCTGCAGACCCAAAGGAAAGCAGGATTACTCACTTGCTATAATCCCAATGAAATTGTTAGGATTTAGCTAGCAAAACAGACCAGATGGTAACAGGCTTGTTCTTCCACCCGTGGGCCTGCTCACCCCTTTCCAGACCACTCCTCACCCCAGACACCCTTAAACACAACGCATGAGCTATTCATTAAGACAAACATACACAGCAATGATAGGGTGAGCGATGCTCAGGCTTAAGAAATGCCACAATGGAGAAAGATGTTATAGTCAAGGTATATCATGAACAGTTACATAGTTAAGTTTACAGTGTTTTACAGAGGTTTGATTGAGAAAGGAGTAAAATCTTCAGGAATGGTCTAAAACTAAAACACTAGGCATCATACACTTGCTGACTTTGTAAATGGCCACAGAGAAAATTGTAACTCATGACATGATGAAACCAAACACGTTCTAAAATTGAACCAAAATATCAAACATGTTTGAATTCCTCCAAATTGAAGGAATCATAATATGAACCTATCATACACTATGCGATTTTCTGACTGCCAAAAATTGGCAGACTGGCCCTGACTTTTTGCAACTAGCGTAAATTTCAGACTGCAAATTGGGCCAAAAATTTGCAAAAAGAGTTGTGCAATTTATTCCAGCCTTTTTTTTATTTTTTATTTTATTTTATTTTTTTTCAAGTGACTGTCTACAGTCAGGTTAGTTTGGGCTGCACACCAACTACAGGTTACAAAGACACTGGAAATGTAAAAAGTTGTAAAAACAAAACAAAACACAACAGACATATCTCAAAACTTGGCATAAAAAACTAGTGTTTTAAAAACGATACAAGAAAGACATTTTTAGCAAAAATAATTTTAATCAGATTTTACCCAGCAAAGCATTCCATTTCAGTACGAATATTTAGTTTTTGCTTATCTAATGGGCAAAAACCATAATGTCTGTGATTCTTATTGTTTCAGGTACTTTTATACAGTTGCTCTGCGGTACAAATTCACATCTTAAAATATTTGTAGAAAAATCAGAAAAAAAATCAAATATTTGATTAGAAAGGCACAGTGAATGGACAGGCAGTGAGATCACGGTGAAATTAAAAAGAATTAAACACACAGACATCTTCATTATGATAACCACAGTAAGAGTTAATTGGGGTCCAAATTCCAAAAAATATGCATTTTGACTGTTTTAATTATTTTACTTAAAAATGGTCGTTAAAGATGCTATGTTATTGCGATAAAGTATTTCTTAAATCTAAATTTTGTTTTAAGAAAATTATACAAAATGGTTGGTGCTTTTAAAAAATGATGTGTGCTGAATGCAGTAAAATGTTTAAGAATTCTTCGATGAGTGGTCATATAAAAATTTGTTCTTGTAAGATAAACAAATAAAAGACATCAATTACGATTATAATTTTTCCATCGCTAGATGCATCAAAGAAAGAAACTCACAAAAGGAGTTAAAAAAAAGTGTAGGTTCTGTAAAACAACATTAATTACCATCAAATTAAAAACAGTTCTTTGTAAACTCTCGATTTCTGTGCATCAATACTTTGGTGCTGAAGCTGACGGTTTCTCTATTAGCCACAGATTGTGAGATTTGGTCATTCCTGCTAAAAAGTAAAAGTTTGCACTGGAGCGATGCTCTAGGGCAGAGACACTTTAGCACGTCGCAGCTTTATCCTCAGTTTGAAATACAGGTACATGGCGAGCAGACACATGGTGGAGAGGAGGTACAGCAGGACGCACAGGCTCACATCCAGCCTGGAGAATCCCACGTTGAGCAGGGACATCCAGCGCTTGCTTTGGGGTCTGGGGTACGGCTCTATCCCAACCCCAGGACCGAGGTTCTCTTCCTGGCTTCCCAGGTCTCGCTTCACCCTCCAGCCTCCCTCAAACTGGAGGTCTTCCACATCCTCCTTCTTCTTCAGACTCCTCCGTCGCACTACGCCAGACATGGCAGCAGCTCGGAGGGCTTTGGCTTTATAGTGTTGGTTGACAAATAAATCCAGGTCTACTATGTCTTCCTGGGGCTCCCGTAATTTCATTCCCACAATTTTTGGTTTGTGTTGGGACTGCGGCAGCTGTGGCTTCTCCCAGGGTGCCTGGTTATCAGCCTTGTCTGCTTCAGCCGCCCCCATTCTCTCTAACCCAGCAGGGTACGGCTCACCAGCTTGCTCCTCCAGTGCTGGTTCTTCCTCCTCCTCCTCCTCCTCCTCCTCCTGCTGCTCTTCTTCTTGTGGCTCTTCGGCAGGGTGGTTGTCCAGAACCTCTCGAGCTCTCCTTTCCACCCCGCGTCCGGCTTCTTTCTCCATCCGAGCTGCTGTGAGTCGGTTCCTCTGATAGATGAGAGCCTGGGTCTCGTCCTGCAAGTAGTCTGTTAGAATGTGAGCTGAAGAAAAGTAGTTTCGGAGGAAGGTCAGCACCTCTTCTTGGTTCCAGCTATGCTCACCGGTCTTCTTTAAACCATGACAGCTAGGACACAACTCCGGAGACGGCCACTGAATCTTAGGGAAATGGGGGTCCTCGCTGAGTTCTCCTGTGTGTGATAAGAAAAACAGCTGTCAGGGGGAGTTTCATAATTTCATAAACAGTCAAAAGAGCAGTTTTATAAACCAGATCAACCATAAATCAAAGGACGAGTTTTGACAATGAACAACTAAATCACAACTGTCACTGAAATTGTTATCATGTACATAATATTGCTTTTTTCAAGAACATGTTTGAGTTTTATTAAAAATATGTGTGTGTAGAAATATTTTGCATGAAGGAAATGAAGCCTATTTGAACAAAAACAACAAAAAAGAAATCCCATCCTCATTACAGTTATTAAAAAAAAAAAAAAAAATTATATAAAGAATTACATATACATATATATACAGTGTCCTCCAAAAGTATTGGAACAGTAAAGACAAAATTGCTCTGTTGGCTGTGGAGTCAAGACATTTGCAAATATGATTAAAGATGAATATGAGACAAAACTACAGAATGTCACATTTTATTATTAGCCGTTTCAACACATACAGGTTTTACCAAATAAAAAGAACAGCACTTTTAGAGTTCATTCCACTCATTGATGTGAGCATAAGTATTGGGACAGTTGAACATAATGCAGATATAAAAGATTAAAAGCTATTATTTAGTTGCAGATCCCTTGCACACAATCACAGCAGTGAGTCTGTGACCCATAGACATCACCAGACTCTTGGTCTCATCCTTTGAAATACTTTTCCCAGCCTTTAATGCAGCCAATTCCCGTTGTTGCTTGTTTTGGGGAGTTTCTGCCTTTACTCTCCTCTTCAGCTGGTGAAATTCATGTTCAATCGGATTTAAATCTGGAGATTGACTTGGGCAATCTAAGACTTTCCATTTCTTTGCCCTTATAAATTCCTTGACTGAACTGGCAGGGTGTTTTGGGTCATTGTCCTGATGCGATATGAAGCACTTCCGAATGAATCTGGTGGCATTTTCTAGAATATTGGTAGGCAAGATGGTTTTGTACCCTTCCAAATTCATTCTGCTACTGTCATCATACATTAAGACATCAGTAAAGTTGAGAGGGCCTGTTCCAGAGACAGCCATACATGCCCATGCCATGACACCACCTCCACCATGCTTTACAGATGAGGCTGTATGCTTGGGATCTTTTGCAGTTCCCTTTTTTTCTCCACGTTTTTGCTTTCCCATCACTTAGATAAAGGTTCATTTTTGTCTCATCGGTCCATAAACACAGTTCCAAAACTCTTCTAGCTCACCTTTGTGCTTTTTTGCAAACTCTATAATCTTGCCTTTCTATTTTTGGTGCTGGTCACAGGTTTGCATTTTGCTGTGTAGCATCTTTAATTCTGTGTCAAAGTCTCCTGAGGACAGTAGATTGTCAGAGCATCACCCCAGCTTTCTGGAAGTTGTTGGTGATTTTACAGACACGTCTTTTATGGTTCATTTTCACAGCTTTTATGATTTGTCTGTCATCAACCACTGTTATTTTCTCAGCCGATCAAGTAGTTGTTGGTTGCTGGTGTCGCTGGTGGTTTCCAAACTCTTGATTTCTCCATGCCCTTTGTTTTTGCTATAGCTCTAATTGACTTCCTCTTTTCTTTTAGCATCCAAATTGCTTGCTTTTCTCTCAAAGTCAGCTCCCTCATCTTCATCCTGGTTTGTGTGTGTCATCATCGAATGCAAGATTCAGAATGCAGAAATAATGTATATAACTGATACTGTTACGAATGAGCACAAGTAGGCAACATGCAGCAGGTCCAAATGCAGTTTAAGATCCTTTAATGATAATCCACAGAGATATACATCCAAAATACATGATGGAACCAAGAAAGGGTCACAAGAAACACAGGAAGTAACACTTATCAACAACTCACACTGACAATAGCAGACTGGGGCTTAATATACACAAACATAACAAAACAGGAAATGGAACACAGCTGAACCAGGTAGACACTAATGAAAACACAGCATTATGGGAAATAGAGTCCATGACCAGAACAACAGCCAGGAACACAAAACAGGAACGCCCTCTAATGCCTCACAATGGTGCAGGCAACTGGACGTGACAGATACGACACATTCCCCGCTTTTAATATCTGAAGAATGAATGCAACAGGACACTTAGAATCACTTGATCACTTAGAAAGACCTGTGAGGCAACTGTTCCAATACTTATGCTCATATCAGATAGGGGGATGAAACTCTAAAAGTGCTGAACTTCTTAGCTGGTAAAACATCTATGTTTTGAATCACCCAATAATAAAATGTGACATTCTGTAGTTTTGTCTCATATTCATCTTTTAATCATATTTGTAAATGTCTTGACTCCACAGCCAACAGAGCAATTTTGTCTTTACTGTTCCAATACTTTTGGAGGGCACTGTATATATATATATATATATATATATATAAATTGTTAAGTATTTACTGTATATATCATGGATATTTTCCGTACAACTTTTAATTTATTCTGGTTTAAATAAAAGACCACTTTGTTTCTACTACAGGAAAATTAAAGTAATTGTTAAAATAATAAGAATCAAATGAGAACAATTATTGAGAATAACTGGAATAAAAAATCCAAAGTACATTTTCTGCTTGTATTAAAAAAGGGGAAAATGTGCTTAATTGTTATGAAAATAATTTAACACTGCAAAAGCTTAAAAAGGCTTCATTTATACACAATATAAATAATATTTATATTAAATGTATTATATATTTACATTTGAATGTGATCTGGACATGTTTTCGTGAGATTCACCTGCTTAGGCTTAAAACAGGCTTTAACCCATTTTAAAAAGATTAATTATTTAACTTGGTGTTAAGTTAAGTGGGAAAACCCCAAATGACATGTTAATCAATTCTGAGTTGACAGCTTAACATAACCTGGAGAAGAACACTTTTCTCAGAATTTCCCATTATTTTCTAATTGACCTAATATATCATATGATCATAGATTAAAATGTTGACATCAGTATTTAGTTTTACAAAAGTATCTATAAACAATATTTTGTAGATTCAAATTTGTATGACAAAACTCATTCTGCATATCAGAAAATAAATGGGAAAAACTAAGTTAGACTAGAGAAAAAAAGGCTGAGTATCTGTTGAATTTCTGCTGCAATTTCTTTTCAAAATTCAGAATTTTGCCTAACCTTGAGGTGCTGTGTGAACCGTGTGTGTGTGTGCTTGTGACAGGTCTGAAAACATGATCAATAGACCTGTGGGCTCTCCCAGAGGGAGGATCGTGAAGATAATAGATGAGGTTGGGGTGAACAAGACACCCCTCCCCATCCACACACACTGGCCTCTTCTCTTCACACCCCCTATGAACATGCCACCATCTCCAAATTGAATATGAAAGCCAGCACCTCTGGGCTGCAGCTCTCCCTCTAATGAATTACTATTTTTTCCCTTCAGATGTTTTCCTTTCCTCCCTCCCCCTAAACACTACCCCAGACAGAGGCATCCGCTAATAAATTGCTTGTGGCGGATGTCACGGGGTGGCCGGGACACTACAAGAGGCGGCAGCAGTGTTTAGTTTACATCCCTCCCCCCATCTCTTACGTAGATTAATCTGATGTATATATGCATGTGTGGACGTACTCTGCATAACGCACTTTACATAAGAGATACATCAATTTTACTATGTGTCTACGGGAACCCAGGGGTCTTTATGCATGGCTCTGTGACAGCACTCATATCTGGCTGTGATGCAATGCCTATGAAGATCTTACTTTTAATCATGGAGCCCTTCAGCACAAAGGTAACTTCAGCTGTAGCACTGTTAACATTGATACAAAGCTTGCTGGGGCGGTGCATTAATATTCATGGATGTGAATAGAGAAGGAGCCGTCATGCGGGACAGTTCTGGTAAACGGGAGTGAATGTGAGTGCCAATGGGTGGACAGGGCTTCTGTGTTCAGATGAAGGGATGATTGGAGGACTGACTAAACGAATGCAAAACAAACACAGTGTTGGGGAGTAACTAGTTACATGTAGCGGAAATGTAACTGTTACAGTTACTGAGACAAAAAGGTTACACTTTATTTTAAGGTGTCCTTGTTCCAGAGTAATTATACATTTAAGTACTGAGTAATGTAATATATAAAACAAGGACACTTTAAAATAAAGTGTAATTAAATTACAGTTACTTATGAAAATGTCAATGATGATTACAAAGGGGGTTAACATCTGAATATTTTCACACACATGCAGATTTGATTGATTTGATTTAGTTTTCGACTGCTCTAAAATATTAGACAACGTTTCAGGAGTTTAGGACACAAAATAGGACACATGCTTATTTGATAACTGTTCTATCTTCTATTTGGGTTTATGTATATACTTTATTTTTTAAGACTGAGTTTTTTCCTATAGGCATTGTTAGATGCCAGTGTTTCCTGTTGCTATGCAAAGGTTTGATTTTAAAAACAGTATCATAGCTATTAAACTATGTCTTATTTTAAATCTGTATTTAACCTCAGAATGATCTCAAAGTAATAAGAGGTTTTAAAGGGGTCCTATTATGCTTTTTCACTTTTTGAATTTTAGTCAGTGTGTAGTGTGTATGTTTGGGCATAAAAAGATCTACAAAGTTACAAATCTCAAAGTCCGCTCCAAAGGGAGATATTTCGTTTTTAAAAAAAGAGTTGAAAAAATTCATTAGAAATTTAGAAAAGTAATCAAATGCAATCAGTTACATTAATACAGTAATTGAAATAGTTACACTACTTATTACATTTTATATAGGGTAACTGTAATCTGTACCCATTACATTTCCAAAGTAACCTTCCCAACACTGAACAAAAATATAGGTGAATCTTCTACTGGGCATTTTCAAGAGAACCAGAGGACAAGACAGAGGAAGAAAGAAGGAACAATAGTTATGTTTAGAACTGCATACTACCATCCTAATTTTGTAGTATGCAAAAAATGCAACGAATATCAGTATAAAAGCAATGTAAACTGCATGAAAAATATATGCCACAATGGAAATACCTGACTTGGCCTGCCATTTCCAATGAGATAAATACACAAAATCAACTGTGATTTTTTTAAACTGCTATTGTGTATACTTAGCATAGCCATAAGTATTAATTGTAACACTTTAGATTAGGGAACACATTCACTATTAACAAAGAGTTTTCTCTCAATAAACTCCTAATTACTGATAGTATATATTGATAGTATATTGATAGTAAGGTAGTAAAGGTATTGTGTAGTGTTAAGGGATCTAGAATACAATCATGCAGAATAAGGCATTAATATGTGCAATATAAGTACTAATAAACAGCCAATATGCTAGTAACATGCATGCTAATAAGCAACTAGTTAACAGTGAATAGTGTTCCCAAATCTAAAGTGTTACAATCTACTTGCGGGTAGGCTTTTTCACTTGAGCCAGTATGCAACCACCTAAGAACAACCTAGCAACCATACAGCAACACATTAAAAAACACCCAAGCAATCACCAACCATATATTGAAGCAACTCAATAAAAACCTCTCTGAACACCTTATCAACACATAGTAATGCCCTGGCAACTACACAGAACATGCAGTGTTCTGTGTAGTTGCCAGGGCATTACTATGTGTTATTTTATAATTTCTTCATTAATTTTGGCAGATGGATCAAATAATGTTTTTAAGTCAAAGAAAAATTAAAAAACAAAAATATCTGTTTCTGAGAAAACAAATTGACAGCACTTGCTAAATTAAACAAGCAATGTTGCAAGGTCACGTGCAGCATACTGCATACTATTTCTCATACTATTTAAAAAAATTATAGTCAGTATACATCACAGTATGCAATAAGCCAAGACAGAAGTGAGCAAGCAAATAAAGCAGCTCACAAAGCTAAACTTATTTGTCTTCCTTCTGTAGACCTCTCCTCCCTCGACAAGTGGCAGGAGTGCTGGGCTGAGTTTGTTGCCTGGGCCTTTATGCCAGTTAAATTAATTGTGCAGCAGTGATACTAATAGGCCACTATTCATGCCTGGTTAGCTGTGTATGTGTGTGAGGTGGGAGGGAACTACTAAAGAGGCTCACCATCAGGAGGAGGAGGGTCCCTCTAGGGAACCGAGAGGAATAAAGGGTGTCAGAGGCAAAGGAGGAGGGAGAGGGCCACCCACCTCACACACACACATAGAAGCACACACTTTGTGTTAGCTACTTGGGACAGAGATTACAAAGCAGAGGAAGGCTTGATGCTGGCGGCCTGGCGTGTGCCACCTGCTGTCCTAGCCGTCTGGGGAATAGAGGGCCGTGTGCCCCAGGCAGGAGACACTGTTGCTGTATCAATTGTCAAGCGGCTGGAACGACTCTCCCAGGACATGAGAGACAGTGAGACCTAATCAGCAGAAGTGACAGGGGACCAGGGAACACAGAAGAGCCATAGGGGTGCATAGAGCATGGGGGACTTTTGTCCAATTATTCATGACTTTGTGGCTGGTAAAAGGACAAACGCTAAAGAGGCAGGCGACATCAAAAGATGACAAACAAATGAATTAAGCAAGTGTGAAGAGAGGCAACTAACTCCCTTTATAGCCCTTATGGATAACAGCTATGCAAGCTGACAATTTGTCAGAGAGATAACTAAGATATTTATGAAATGTCAAATATGTTAACTTTTACTAGGGAATTATAATTAAAAACTGTAAGAGTAAAAAAACACAATGCTCCTACCTGAATAATAAATGAGCATAACTTCAAAAATAAAAAAATAAATAAAATAAGATAAAATAAAATAAAAAATATGGGGAGCAACAGAAGGTGTGAGAAATAGAAAAAGGGATGGATATAACTGGAGAGAGAGAGAGAGAGAAAGAAAGAGAGATAGACAGATAGAAGAGAACAGGACAGCTGGCGTCTGCCCAGAGGATCGCCGAATTAAAGGGATTTAAAGGGAAGAAGCTGCACTGGTGCTCTATAGAGGGAAAATCCACACACACACACACACACACACACACACACACACACACACACACACAAAACCTCCTGGTGTGCTCTCTTCTTTTCTCCTGCTCTATACTATGGACAGGTGTGACAGGACTGAATAATATCCTTGGATTATTATGGCCCCCAGAAGTATTTGGACACACTTAAAAGCCATATCAAGTGGCATTTATTGTACGGAAATATAGCGCAAACAAACCTTTCAAGAAAACGGTTTATTAGATTTTTAAGTGGTAGGTATACTGTTCAAAACGTAGACAAAAAAATATTGTGGCACTCTGGTCATATGAACATGTCCATACTTAATGTGATGAATAACACTTGTGGTTACTCTGTTAGGGCGCTTGTGTGAACTTGAGGGGAATTGACTTCACATATCCACAAAAAGCCACTCTTACACCACCAACTGTTGCAAAAATTAAAAGTAATTGCAAAAAATTCTCAGAAAAGTGCTTTTAGTACAGTAAATGGAAAAGTGTGCTTTTCCAATTTTAAGTGGAGAAAAAAAACACTATGCAAATACTTTTTGGGGCCATTGTATACACATTAAGTGTTAGTCATATGTGTTTAACACTTAAGATTTATTTACACTGAAAATACTAACCTGCCAGACGGTTGTTGACCCGGTTGTGGCGAGACCAAAGCCAAAGGACAGCGGCGGACACTGAGGTCACATGATCCATACTCTCTTGGGCCATACTTTCAAAGTGAGCTGCACATGGCCTGCACCCGAAAAAACTGCTGACATAACTTCTCACCGCCTGCAACACTTCCTGAGGGTCTGAGATCAAGAGAAAGAAAGAGAAGAAAGTAAAGAGGAAATGGTCAAAAAAGGAAGTTAAAAAAAGAATGAAAGTGCCATTGCAAGAAAAGAAGCACTGCCAACTTTGGGTGCATGAAATGTATGAAATATTAAAATATTTATATATTGTAAAATGCACTAAAATAATAACACATTAAATATATAATAATAATACAATAATACATTTTATTTGATCATATAATATACTGTGATATTACAGTAATTTAATCTATTATTATATTATAAATAATGAAACAAAGCATAATTCCACAATAACAGCTTCATAAAAATATACTACAGCACATAATAACTAATAATATAACATAATATTTGACCTTCTTCTGTCTATCTTCACAAGCAAATAGTTAAATATTGCTTAAAAATGTATGAAAGTTGATCAGTAATCAATCCAAAAATGCAGTAACCTGTTAATTCAAACACACAACAGTCCACTAACTAACCAACCTCTGGGCCCCAGATTAACCTACACTAATTCTTGTGTATCTATTCTCTAAAACACAACACATTCTGAGGACAAGTCACTGCAGTTACCAGGAGAGGCAGACAAGTCAGTTCTGACCCCGAATACTCTTTAAGTTGGTTTAGTGTTGTGGTTAGTACACTTCTTTCTTTCTGTGTTTAGCTGGTGGACATAATCCAGAGCATTGCCAGTGGACAGATGGACACCCCGTCCCTGGCCTTCCATCTGCAGGTTATGTGACCCCACTCCACCCTTTCACACAAACACAAACACGCATCCACATGCAGATGCCCCCTCCGCTTCTCTTCCGCCCACTGTAAACTGCTGGATTAAGTGTGAGAGGAGAAGCTGTGTTCACTGGGTCTTATATTAACCCTTCAGATTCCAATAATCTAAACAAATCCTTCTTTTCTACCTACACACAATTACTTTTCCAGCAGCAAAACAAGGCCTAAGAATAACAGCGACACACTGGTTTCCTGGAACATGACACTTGTGTATATTTGCATGGGGCGAAGATGGATTTTTCAACAAAAAGCACTATAAACATGCTAGAGGAATACACGGATAGCCCAGTACAGATGCATGTCGCCCTTCTTTACACAACAGACAGGGCTCATCCATCTCAAAAGGGCCTTGAAGGTTGTGACATAGGGCAGCTGATGGCAGCTCTTGAGGTCAACAACAGGCCAAGATGGGCCACAGAATTCGGCCTTAGCTTCAATAGACCACTTACAGTACATGAGTCTGAAATATATAAGGTCTATAGCACAAATACACAAAAAAAAAATCAAAGATCAACAAATCAGACTGTGTGACCTGATGTTTCATTGATTTGTTTTTCTCAGCACATTGCATTTCTGAAAGATGATGCTGCTTTTTAAAAGCCGGAAATCATTAAAAAGTCATGAAGTCAAAATTGATCTTTTTTTTACTTTAATACAATTCACATTTACATTTATGCATTTGGCAGACGCTTTTATACAAATCATTACATTGCGTTCATGGTATACATTTAATCAGTTTCCTGGGAATCAAACCAACGACCTTGGTGCGCTCTACTGAGCTACAAGAACACCGTTTCTCATCTTAGGCTACGTTTATACTAGTGCGTTTTTGTTTTAAAACATATAACTTTTGCTATGTTTACGCCTGTTGTTTACACTACTCTGGCATTTTCGACCCTTGAAAATGCACTGCATTTTAGTTTGAAAACTCAGGGGTTGCGTTTCAGTGTAAACGGACCAAAATGGAGACTTTTGAAAACGATGGCATGGCTGCCCACATTCGGTCTGTGTATCCTTACCTTGACAATCATGTAAACATAATATCATGCTCATTGTTGTACCTGCATGAATGGTCATGTGACATGCATTTTCAGTTGTGTAGTGTGGACGGAGATCGTTTCTGAAACGCAGTGAAAATGCCAGTGTAGATGAGGATCGTTTTCATTTTAAAATGCCATTGTTGTAAACCGTAAGCGCACTAGTGTAAACAGGGCCTTATTGTAGACATCAGTGCACATTACTACAAAGAAAATTTTCAACAAAATGTAGTAAGGACGTTGTTAAAATGGTCCATCACGTGACATCATAATTTTATGAAGCTACGAGAATACTTTTTGTGCATGAAGAAAACAAAAATAATAACTTTATTCAATGCTTTTTTCTTTTCCGGGACAGTCCTCTGCCATTAACGACGCACGCATTTCGCCTTGTTTAGGTGCAGAGGAACCCAGTGCGCATGTGTCTACAATGGCGGAGGACTGTCGCCGAAGAGAAGAAATCGTTGAATAAAGTCATTATTTTTGTTTTCTTTGCGCACAAAAAGTATTCTCGTAGCTTTGTAAAATTACGTTGAATCACTGATGTCACATGGACCATTTTAACAACATCCTTACTACATTTCTGTGCCTTGACCGTGGTAGTACCCTTGCTGTCTATGGAGGGGCAGAGAACTCTTGGATTTTATCAAAAATATCTTAATTTGTGTTCCGAAGATGAACAAAGGTCTTACGGGTTTGGAAAGACATGAAGGTGAGTAATTAATGAAAGAAATTTTTCATTTTTGGGTGAACTAACCCTTTAATATTAATTCCCAGTGGATAAAATTAAGTCTTGCCACTTTTTTTCCATTTAATACTCTGTTTCAATCTGCTATATCATATTACAGAAGTAATATAGGTGGCAAATGCCATTTCATTTAGTCTAGGTTCATTACCAAAAGGTTGTAGGTTAGCGACCCACAAGAGAAGTCCATATAGTCATTGTGCACTTGAGCATAATATTTGGAAGGCTACTACCTACTTACAATTTTTAAAAAGAAGGGAGCATTTACTAAATAACTAACAGTCTAGTTAAGGTGCTGTGCATACTAATAGTACCTGGACTGGACACTTCTTTAGCCTGCACCGTGAGCACATGGAAGAGGGTCCAAACAGCGCAGGGATATCCACGGAAATGGGCTTGAGATCCCTGGCAGCCCACCCACTGTACACCCTCAGGCAACACTGCATCACTCGTCTAAAAACACACACACACACACACACACATGCAAACATGCAGTCTCAATTGACTTGCGTTTCACTTAAACAACAAGAATCAATTGAAGTCAATCAATTTTCCTTTCAGTCACTCTTCAAATGAAGTGAAGTGGATACTGCAATTGAAGCAGGTATGGCTGTTATAAGAAATAAAACCTCTTCAGGGATCATTTTCAATCATATTTCACTTCATGCATAATTAAAAGCCCATATCAAACAGCATTAAACTCTTTGGCCCATTTTGGAATTAATCCAGATCTCCCATTGGTCAGTCTCCTGTGCAGAGTCACTCAGCAGTTAATTGGTGGGTGTTTCTATAAGAGGCGACGATCTTGATGACACTAGCCCTTTTCCTTAAGGGACACCTTCCTACTTCCTCATTGATTCATTGACTGGGTGGCTAAAAGTTAATGATGTCACTAATTGCTTCTGTGTATGTTTGTGTGTGTAGGCATGCGAGCATTAGTATTATGACAGCATCATAAAATCTTGTCTTGTTCAGAATCAAAAATTCTGTCTTTTACTCTCTTTGACTTACTTTCTTCACAAAAGAAGATATTTAAAAAAAATGTCTTAGTGTCTTTTGTCCATATAACAAAAGTCAGTGGAATCCAATGTGTTTTGGACCCCACTGACTTTCATTGTATGGGCAAAAACATTTGAAACATTCTTCCAAATATCTTCTTTTGTGTTCTGCATTATTCTGCAGGCTGGATATGATGTTGAATGCCATGGCTTGAAATTGTGCTTGCGATGGCTTAAATAGTTCAAATATATGTTTTAATAAATTTAAATGAGTGACAGCATCCCAATACACTGACCTCATGACCCATGTCTAAGTGGAGAAATGCTTACTACAAGGTATTGACAAATTCAGGTACCTTTTCAAATAAATGTGGTACTTTGCTATATCAAATGTCTGGTTGTCAAAATTCACATTTATCATTTTTAATATAATTTATAATCATAAAAGAAAAAAAAATGTATGAAAAAAATAAACCATAAGCTCTTTCTGAGATATTCTGCTCAGGTAAGCTTGTCTAACCTGCACAGTGTTGTCCAGGACATCTCTAAAATCACTGTATTTGATCTCCATCCCCTTCTGTTGTTGTAACCAGCTGTCCACCGTGTTCAGTGCACTCTTTACAGATGGACGGCCTGGGAAATACTACAAAACAAAACAAACACATAATCAAATATACAGTCATACACTTGTGTTTGGGACCAGGCTAGGCTAAAACATCTCATTATTTTCATAAGTCCTTGGTAATTGGTCTCAGTTGGTAATTTGGTAATTTGGTAATAATAATAATAATAATAATAGTTGGTAATAATAATAATAATAATAATAATTACTATTAGTATTGTGATTATTATTATTCATTACACTTTAAACATTAAAATATAATAAAAATAATTATTATTATTATTATTGCTATTATTATTTATTAGGCAATCATTCTTTATTATTTCTTGTTAAAATATATTGTGTTCTTTGTTTCTATGGTTTAAAAAGCTTCAAATAATGTTTTAATTATTAATAATGTTCATGATCATCATCATTATTATTATTATTATTATTTCATGACACATTAATCATTAAAAACATAATTATTCTATGACCAATTAATCAATTATTATTATACTAAAATTTGTTTTTTAAATGAAAAAAAAACAAATAACAACATCGAATTAATTAATGAGTTACATTTTTTTAAATATTTAAATATTAAATTTTCTTTGTTCTTTACTACTAAAAAGCAACACGGAATTTGCTATTGGTAAACACGCTTCTTTCTTACACCAGTGCAAATTTAATAGTGTTAAAGAATGTGTGTGTGGAAGTCTCTGGAAGCGCAGTGAAGTAATGACCAGCTTGAGCCATGTGGCACGAGGGAATGGACAGATTCAGTGGCCCTGGACGGACGCCAGTGCTGACCTTACAATTCTGTGTCTGAGCTGGGGCCACAAAGCCAATGCTAACACTCCGTCACGGCCCCATAAACACAGCCACATTAGTGCAGGCCAAGGCCTGTGTGTATGTGTGTGTGTGTGTGTGTGTGTGTGTGTGTGTGTGTTTGTGGGGAGGCTCCACAGAATCCCAGAGGTGCACCTTTCTTTGATTTGTGCTCTTGCGTCTTTTCAATTTTCCTGTGGCCATCTGTTCAGCATGGTGCAGCCTTCTATTCATCACCCTCTAACAGGATCTCTATTAAAACGCAGCTCACTTAAAAAGGCCTAGCGGAGATTTACTTAACCCCAACGCCCCACTCCATTCTGATTTGTTTCCTGAATCTGGGAGATTCGGCCATTGAGTACGCAGCCAAGGCGGAAAGCTAATCAGAGCTGCACAGGTGGGAAAAGGAGAAAGTCTCTAGTCTAGTCCTTCCCTGAGTGTCTGTGTGTGTGTGTGTGTGCGTCATTGAATAGATCTGTGTTCTGGTCTGGCCTCTAACTAGTGTGAAAAGCTCATTACCAGACCTGGGTGTTGAAGAGAGTAATCTGGGATTGCTCATACAAAAGGCATTGTTCAAAACTAGTGAAAACTCTGTTCTGAATCTCTGCAAATCAAAACAACAAAGGCGATGTGAATAACTCTCCGGGGTTCTGGCAGCTAGTGATAAATCATAATAGACTTTATATTTGAGCTGGTTAACACTGTAAAGGAGAACTAAAAGTGTGATCTGAGAAAAGACAAGAATGCTGTGAACTGGCTCACACACTTTGATATACACCATCCTCAAAGTATTTAGACACTCGGGCAACACTTATACTACATATACTACCGTTTAAGGGTTTGGAGGTCAGTAAGTTATATTTTTTTAAAGGATGCCTTAATTTGATGAAAAGTGAGAGTAAATATATTTACATCACAAAAGATTCTATTTCAAATAAAAGCTATTCTTTTGAACTTTCTATTCATGAAAGAACCCTGAAAAAAGGATTCCACAAACATATTAAGCATGTTTTCAACATGGATAATAAGAAATGTTTCTTGAGCATCAAATCAGCATATTGAGACTGGAGTAATGATGCTGGAGTAAAATCAGCTTTGCCATCGCAGGAATAAATTTTGTTAAAATACATTCAAATAAAAGTGTCATTTTAACTTATAATGATATTTCACATTATTAGTTTTTATTCCATTTTTTTTTTCAAATAAATATAGTGATCATCAAAAAAAAAAAAAAAAAAAATCATTCCAACCCCAAACTTCTGAACAGTAGTGTAAAATGTATGCATGCCATTGCATTTTATATCAAAATATCAACCAAGTCGCATTAACTTCAGAGAAATATCACTAATGCAATTTTTACTTTTTAATCAGTGTTTGTTTTGAATTACAAAATGGTAACAGGTCACAATAAAGTTCAATTAGCTAACAGTTATCTTGAAATAGTGATGAACAATACTCGTACAATATTCATTAGGTTAATGTTAAATTCTACATATATTAATACATAAAGCAAGGTGTATAAATTAAAATGAATGTATTATACTACTGAACACAAATTCACAATTAGGAACAGTGCATTTATAAATGAACACTGACCTAGATTCATAAATGCTGTCAATACTGTTACTTTGTTAGTTTATGAAACCTAATGCATTAAATAAATAATAAATAATTGAACCTTATTGTACAGTGTTACTAATAAAACAAGACGTACTGTTTAGAAGCTGTTTCGTTATTGCATTTGGTTGTCAAAAGTTACATGCTCGTAGTTAAATGTGTTGAACTACACCTATGTGAACTTGATGGGAACCGACTTCACACATCTATGAAAAATTGGACCCAGTTTGTTAACGTTAATAGCAAAAACGGCTCTAAAAAGTCATTTGTTTGCAGATGCCAAGATACTTTGCTATCTAATGCAATGACTTTTTAAGAGTTTTTTTAAGACTTGAGTGTCTTAATACTGATAGTGACTGCTGTAGTGTTTATCTTTTCACGAGAAGACAATGTTTTCTGATACTCTATGTTATTCAGACAGTTTTTCCAACAGTGCACTGTCAATCATGCTGTGTAAGAGTATATATAGCCTCTGCATATTCCATCTACCAAAACAAGGATATAGATCACTAACCACAAACAGCCCTTTCCAATCACTGTCCTTACTGATTCAGCCCCCCACCCCCCTGCTCTCCCTTCTTCCTCCCTTTCAGACCATGACAATCCACTTCACCCTAGCAATATGTCATCTCCAATCCGATTAGTATCAGCATTCGAGAAAACCACAGTCTCTCTCTCTCTCTGCAGAGGTTCAAAAGAGAAGGCATCTGTCGGCCCAGCCCTGAAGAAGACCCCTGTTTAATCTCACCCTCTGGGACACATATACAAGTGGCCCATGTAAAAGCCATCTAAACTGTTTCCCTGTTATCACAGCACTACCCAACAGCAGGTGCTAGTTGTCCACCAACATCGGGGTCTCTGAAATTTGTTAGAATGAAAACAGGAAATGCAGAATCAGTCTTTTAGGACACCGTGGCCTCCGATAAAAGATGGAGTCATGGCTGAATCTGGACCTCAAATTGCCTTCTAATTCCTTGTTTTATTCTCTCCCTCTTGCATGGCGGGAAGCCTCTTTCAAGAAAGCAGGATAAAGATGGGTAATCCTAAAACCTCTTTGTAATGCTCTCATGTCTCCAAGATCCACTCTTTTAATCCTGAAATACATGTTCTGATTCACACAAATCCGGATTGTGCTGCAAACCCAGATATGTTGAGCAACAGCGTGACCGAGGAAAACACTTTGCATCAAACTCCACGAGTATATTTACCATTTAGTACTGGTCATAACATTACTCATTACATTTTGTTCATCTATGCTCATAATTTGAGAACTACTATATATGCAAATATGCAAATGTAAACATATGTATACAAATGTATACATGTATACACACATACATACATATATAAAAATGTATGTATGTGTGTATACATGTATACATTTGTATACAAATATTTTTACATTTTATTCCAAATTGTGTACGTATACACACACACACACATATATATATATACATTAGTATAAATACATGTATAAATTGAAAAGGTATTTTAAATTGTAATATTTCACAATATTATTGTTTTTTTACTGTATTTTTGATTAATTTTTTATTTATTTTTTTTTTTTTCCAAAAAAAATCTTACTGACCCCAAACTCTTGAATGGGACTGTACATACATATAAGTCTACTCTTTTCCCTGTGGGCACAGAAAAGTCCTGGGTCACCTGGTGCAGAAGAAGGTTCAGGATGAGAGGGCAGGTTGTGACATTCACAGGATTATCCCATTACATCAGTCTGCCTGCATTCTAAGCATCTTAATCTAAAGTACTAAACCTGTAAGTAAACTAACTGTGTATAGCATTCAAGCCACTGTACAGATCTTCAGCTCAGAACACTGTGTATGTGTGTGTGTGTGTGTGTGTGTGTGTGTGTGTGTGCTTGTTCCTCCGTGCCACCATTAATCTCTCCATACTTTGCTTTAGTGGGGTTAAACACTTCCTCTTCACAGAGTGTCAATTAATGCAGCCGGCGTGTCTGTTTAACAAGGCAGCTCAAAAGAGCAAGCCAAAAACAGCAAGGACACTCTGAAGAGGCCCTGCTAAGGCTGGAATACCAGAGGGAGCCGGGAATATTGACAAAACTAACCACAGTTAATGGGAGGCCTGCCCAGGGCCCCTGCCACTCCTCCAGGCATCTGTGTAGACCTTCCCCAGAGAGCCCTAAATAATCAGAGAGATTGGCAGAGCTACGCTGGACGGACACAAAGCCAGCGAAAGGTCATTGTCTCAGACCTCATCAAAGAGATCCATGGCACACGTCTGATCTAGTAGAGCATGGCTCAGTAGAGAAGATACAGGGAATAGAGAATTGAGTGAATCTGAAGAAAAAACTAGTCAAGAAATTTTATTTCATATTTTTTTATATTTAATATAAATTTTATATTTTAAAATGTTATATATATCGTAAAAAAAAAACATGCAATCCATATAAAAATTATATATATATATATATATATATATATATATATATATATATATATATATATATAATTTTTATATGCATTGCATGTTTGTTTTTTTTTTACGATAAGCAATCCCAGCCTAAATCATTTTCAAAAAATAATATGGTAAAAACAAATGAGTTACACAAATCCTTAAAAAGAAAATAAAATAAAAAAGATGTGATGGAAGAGAACATCACAGCAGTGAACATACTGGATGTGTCCTTAAATGTCAGAAATTAATCTAAACAACATTAGCAGTTTTGTAACATGCTGCTGTATAGATATTTTCAGTGATATTTCAATTGCTGTACCATGTTTGTCACTGATATATTTTCACCCTGAAACACCCATATGACCATATGTTGTACTTTCTAAAACCTGACTGATCTCTATTATCATTCAAGACCACAAACACTGAAAATATCTTTATGTTAAGGCTTGAAAAAAAAAAAGAACACACATCTTGGATTGAAATGTTCAGTTTCTCCCTCTAGTGGTTTGTTTTGTGAACTGACTAGGCTGAAGAATTCAACTGGATATTTAATGTGTGTGTATTAACGTGACTCACCTTAGCCAGTACATTTATGTACTTTTTGAGTGCAATCAGATCATCCCCACTGATGCTGATGTGTCCAGACAGCTCTACACGCAGAGAGTAATGCAGCGCTGATTCCAAATCAGACATATAAACACGTGTCCTATATGAATGCACACAAAAATATATGTAGGATTATAACTGTGGACCGTTTAAATCATGAGAGATTCCACATGATTCAGTATTTATAACCATTTTGTTAAGACTTCAGCTACAACAGATCACTACTGTATAAAACATTATTACATTTTACAACACTTAACAAATAAAACTTTGATAAATGTTCAAGTATGACCATATTTGAATATTCATGAACTACTGATTTAAGTATAACAAGACTTATTAAAAATGCTAGCAAAATTGGAATCCTCTAACATTTCAGTGCATTTATCTTATGTAAATAATTGTTGCATTAATTGCATTTACATTTATGCATTTGGTAGACACTTATATCTAAAGCGACTTACATTGCATTCAAAGTATCATTTATCATTTCTTGCATTTCCTGGGAAATGAACCCATGACCTTGGCATTGCTAGCACCATGCTTTACAGTTTGAGCTACAAGAATGCACTGAATTTAAATGATGCATTAATATGTAAAATAAATCTAAATGTAAAAAGGAAATGACTTATTATGTCAGTTTGTGTGCACTGACTTGTTAAACGGCCTCCATTCCTGTAGAGTTGAGTTCTTGATAAGATCAGTGATGGGAATCTGGGGTTTGCCTGTCCGCACTACCCCTGGCAACCTCTGGAGGGCGTATGAGTAAAAGGTACGAGCTTCATTGAGTCTGATGGAAGAGGAAAAAGAGGAGTGAGGGCCGCACAACCATTAAACATAACCTAAAGTATGTGACAACATGTGCCAAAAGAATGTGGAGTAGGTGTTATGTCTGCCAGACTCTAGAAGAGCTGAGACTAGTCCATGTTTATAGAGCTGCTGCTTGTTGAATCAGTTCAGTTTGGGGCAGGAATTAAAAGAAGAGTTAGTGTTAAAGTTTGGGTCTGGATTAGAGTCGAGTTAGGGTAGAGACAGTTACTCTACATCCAAATATACATACTTCCCTACAATATAGTATGCAAAAGCAGTGTGTCAGTATTTATAAAACAGATGAAATATGAACTAGTGCAATGCATACAACATGGCTGATGTAGCATGTCAGGACTGCATTCAAATTAGATGCATACTTGCAGAACATAACGGGTCAAGAAATATATTCTTAATCAGATGCATTACATACTTTGATAGTGTGTGATTTTGGACATAGCTTTAAAGTTACAGCTGGAAGTAGAGTTATAGACAGGAAGTGAGGGAAAATCATTTGTGACTAGAGAGATCAATATATTGGACAGGCAGATTAATCAACTGTTGTTTGAACATTTTGAGATTTGTTTTTAGTTCATATTTTGAATTTTCACAGAAATTCTCATAATGAGGGACAAAACAGGGTACCCTTACTTTTGCTGAATAACTGAAGTGTTACTTTGCCTTGGTGTCAATTCAAAAATATACTGACAGACTTATGGATGGATGAAAAAAGCATTAGTATTTTTCAGGATAGATTTCAGATTTCATATTACTTCATACAACGCGTATTTTAAGTAAATATTAGCAAAATAAATAAATAAAATATTAACAAACAATAAACAAGTCAGTGGAGTGGTACAGAAATGACAATGTTGCATTTCTGTATAAATCTTTATTTCATTTTTATACCGTTTAATTTTTCAAACATTTTTGAAAAGTCTCTCATGCTCACTAAGGCTTCATTTATTTTATTAAAAAAAAAATACAATAAAAATATCTTTTAAAAAAGCTTAATATTTGAGGATTTTTTAGAATTCTTTTATTAATACAAAGTTCAGAAGAACAACAGTTATTTTAAATTTGTAACAAAAGTCTTTTACTGTCAATTTTGATCAATTTAATGCATTCTTGCTGAAAAAAAAGTATGACTTTAAATAAATAAATCAGTCACAATTTAAAGTCCCATTCTCACTATTAACCAAGTATTAACTATGACCATTGCCTCAATAAACTCCAAATTTGCTACTTATTAATAGTTCATAAGGTAGTTGTTAAGTTTAGGTATGTTATGTAAATTATGATCATGCAGAATAAGCTATTAATATGTGATTTATAAGTAATAATAAGCAGACAATATGCTAGTAATATACATGCTAATAAGCAACTAGTTAATAGTGAGAATTGGTCTCTAAACCGAAGTGTTGCCAAAAAAAATCTTACTGACCCTATTTTACTAACTGGCTATATCTGCCATTGAGTCAATACAGTCTATCAGTATTGGACACTGATATGCTCATATTTGTAAACCACCCAAGATTCACTAAGTTAGATGCGTTTTTGAGACAGTAACCTTTTTTAACAATTCTAGAAATTAGCAGTATTCAAACTGCTTTTTTTCCCCCAAAAACATCTAGGAAAAAAACGCATTGTGCTTATGGCTGCTTTAAATAGTGAGCTTACTCCCATGTCTCCCTTCTCTTGTTTTCCACTATCATCTATTTACCTTTCTTCCTCAGATGAACAGATGGTGGGTGTGGTGTGCTGATGAGATGTCATTACTGATCATTACCCTCTTCACTAACCCTGGCAATCAAACAATAAACACCACGGTGCATTCCTGTGTCTCCAGCACAGGAGGACACACACTCCCTCATCTACCCAAGCTTCAATCAACCCTCACCAGAGAGATGGGGCCAAGCTTGAGGTCCCCAGGGTCTGACGGCACGCTTCTAAGACCACGAGGACCCGAGATGGTGGAGATAGTGTGTGTGTTTATGATTTTGAACATGCTACACAAGATCAATCACGCATTCGGACCTGACGGGACGCCATCTGTTGCTCTGCAGAGCAGGGACTGCTTGGCAGGTGAAACGCAGAAAAGGAGCACCATTGTTTCGGCGTAGAAGATTAAAACCCCCCTCAACACACCCATGTACACCATCAAGCAGGACGGAAACAACATAAACCAACCATAAATCATTTCTCTTTTGCATTTGTCATCTAAAGGGCCCCACACCCATGCCAAGTTATTTTTCTCAAATAAGCATAACAAAGCGAACAAACCTCTGATTTATGCTCCTGGTTAGAAATGATTATGAAAGCTCTGTGATCTTGAATAATTGCATGTATTAAAATTCTGTTGTCTCATTAACATGGCCAGATGTTGCGGGATTTTTCCTGCAGTGGCTAACGATCATAAAACTGAGAAGACGAGATCAGGCAAATGCTAAATGCTTAATTATAAGAATCTCAGAGTAAAATGCCTCGGCTCTAGCTCATGATAATACACTATGATAGACTACAAGTCTATGGGATTTTTTCAGCTGTTTTATCAAACACCAGGCCAAAATCTTAAGTCTTGCACCCTTAAGTTTAATACTTTAATATGATAATTTTAAATATGAGCTTTATTAAAAGTGATAAGCATTAACTAAAGCTTAGCATTAGTTTTCAAACATCCCAAATACTTCTCTTGTCTTATGATTTTTTTTTTTTTTTTTTCGAAATTATCTACGCATCGGGTTTAATTCATGATTTATTGTAAAATATAGTCTTGAAAAATCCATGACATCAGTCTGAAGTTTTTTATCTGCTACAGGGCCGTATGAAGGAAATGAAGCACTTACACTTTGAGTCTAGAGATATGTCCGGATGAGTTGTACAGGTAACATGAAGGAAAATCTGTCACACCAAACCTGGACACCAATCTCATCTCTGTGTCCAAAACCCTGCGCACAGCTATGTTTTCATACTGCAACAAATCCAATGTCACCTAAACAAAAACAAAACAATTCAATGTCATGTAAAAATAGGTGACAGAATTTATATCTAAAATGTACATTTTGTACAGATAAATCCTACTCAACAAAAGGTATTGTGTATTTTCTCAATAAAGTCTTAGCTAAAAACAACTTAGCTAAAATATATTTGAAGCTTGAGAATTGTAAATGCATGGAAAAAACTATGAATAAATTCATCAGAATCTTTTGTGTTGTGTTCCATGAAAGGAATTCAGGCTTTGAACAACATAGTGAATAAATTACAGCATTTTCATTTTTGTGTGAAGTATTCCTTTAAATCATCCTTGTGTAAACTGATCTCACCTCTCTCCCCACGTAGGATTTTTTACTCTCAAACACAAGAGCGAGGAGCTTCACATTGTTGGTCTGAAAGAAGTTGTCTATCTCTGCCTCACTGTCAGAAGAAAAAAAAAGATTAGATTCAAATAAGTTGAGATAATGTAATGCAAATCATCAATAACGAGTACATGGTCTGACTGTATAGTTTACTCATATGCTAGGGAGTTTACTAAAAGTAAGCTTTGAGCCTTGAACTAAAACCTACTTTATGATGCATTTTTTTCTGAAATTAATAAAAACACTCCTGTGTAAACTATTTGACATTTCTGTGCTCTCTCTTTTTGGCTCTCAGAAGACAAAAAGCTTCTTTTTTTTACCATTTCCTGCAATGATTTGACAGATGACACCAAAAAAGAAAAAATAAGATACAAATCAAATTTATTTTCCTTCCTTATTTGAGCGAACTTTTGAACGGCAGCGTTGACTAAAAGCAAACAAATCCAACATGCTCGCTGACCGTTACAAGCAAGCATTATTTACATTCAGAACTGATACATCAGCAAACAGATGATAAAAGATGACATCCAAACCTTTAAGATTTCAAGTGCAAATTAAAATGGAGATATGTTGTTAATTAAGTTGACAAGTGTGTAGGACATTGTGTTTTAACCTAGCGGTCTCTAAAGGTGGACAAGCAGGTGGCCACGTCTCATTGTGCATCTCCAACTTGTTGATAATGTAGTGCCGAAGGCCTCTCACATCCCTCGAAAATCCTATATGAACATTTAAAAACATGCTTATACATAAACAAAGGAAAGTACATCACAAGTAAACATCAAAGATTTTTATTAAGTGGCTAAGGATTGGATGAAATGGAATAGTTCACCTGAAAATGACAAATTATAGTAGAGGCCAGATTTACTAAACAGGGCAAATCAGCGTTAGACTGCAATCCCATAAAAGAGCCAATGGGAGTGGAAACTCTTCCAAATGCATGCTATGAAGTCAATGTGTCCATACTTTTTTTCACTACTTGTCTTTAGTAAATCCTAACAGTAGTTCAGCAAAAGGGGGGTTTGTGCTAGTGCAAGCTGTTAGTAAATCTGGTCCTTAAATGTTAAATGACGTTTCACACACAAATCTATCATATGACTTGTTATCATATGAGTTCTATGGATTACCTTTATGATACTCTTTTGAGGCTTAAAAGCCAAGGTTGTGCTACAAAATCAATAGCCATCACCTTAACAGGCTGGGTTTTAAATGTTCTGTCATGCTTTCTTTTATTCAGTCAGTAAAATCTTAACTGTTAGTATTTTTAATGCAACATATCACAAGAACTTTTGTAGCAAGAGCTCCTTTGTCAGCGTCTTGGCTTTTCTTTTTTCTTTTGCAATCGCAGCATGAAAAAGACAACAGTTGCTGCAGTCTTGCAATCAACCAGTTTAATGAACAATATTCTGTGAGTTATTTGTGTTGACTACATGTGGAATCTCCCATTTCTCTCCCCAAAACATCTGTCTGCCAATCTATTTTGGCTGGAACGGTTTAAAACTTTATTTTCTTCACTTCTAATGCATATTCCCATCCTTAGTTGTAGGAATTCTCAAACCAAACAGAGCAGATACTGTACCTTCTTTAACAATCAAATTGTTGGAATTTATATAAGATATATAGAATATGTTTTTAAATTCTGTACATTTTAACAGCATCATCAATAATTCTTTAAAATTTGTCCATTTGTGTTCCACAGAAGGAAGAGAGGGTGTGTAAACAACGAGAAAAATCTTTTAATTTTGGGGTGAACTATTCCTTTAAGGACACACTGGAATAAATAAAGACATTTTTACCTCTGAACTCCTGGCCCTTGGACTCACTGCTAGAATAAGCAGGGAAGAACTGAGAAAGACAGAGGGAGATCAGTAACGGTGCTACTCGAGCCCTTCACATCAGCTGCATGCCTGCAGAGCCTCACTGACAGCTTTAGTCAACAGCTCTTCCTCTTACCCCCTTAAAATTCATCAAAGCTGTCGAAGAATTTCACTATGTCCCTTCATAAGACTTTATTTTACAAGACAAGATCACAAAACTAGACTAACAAAATCCAGATACAAAAACACCCAAATAGTGAAGGAACATCTGGTGATGAGTTTCAGAATATTTCCCTGAAGGAAACTGGTGCCATATAATAATTCAAGGAATGGCAACAGTTAAATGTTTATGTAGAGAAAGGACAAAGAACTGACAGATTCAGTTAAATCAGTTCGTCCCTCTGGCTTCAGCATAGCCTGTGCACCATAGTGCATGACTGAACAAAGAAGAGTTATTCATGAATAAAATGGATTCATCTGAGTGGAAAAAACTCACAAGTCATGCTTTTGTGCTCAGCAGAGGGACTCATTCATGACACACAAGCAGAATGAATTTACGTGTAAATCATCTGTCACTGCATCAACAATTTACATAAGAATATTTCTACAAAAAATACACTTTTTTTCTCCTTATATTTCATGAACAAGGACCAATAAATGCAGTCAACCATTTTTAAAGATGATTTCTCATCTTTATTTCCATTTATGGGGAATTTGACTACACACACAAATTTACAAAATTAACTGTATAATATGACACTTTTTTACTGCTGATCCCGCACATAAGGTTATTCAGAAGATAAAGTTATATTGCTCAGGTGTTGCTTGCATTTTCAGAGCTCAGAAGACAGTTCATCTAAATATTACCTTTTTCTTAAATGTTTCAATACCAGCTGTATAAAATAAACATTGCATAAAACAGAAAATTATGAAATATCACTACCGTTCTAAAGTTTGATCTTGGTAGGATTTGTTCATGTTTTTGAAAGAAGATTATTATGCTTACCAAGGATGCATTTATTTGATTATATATACACATGGTGAAATATTGTGAAATATTATTACAATAAATTTTTTTTATTATTTTAATATTTTTTATGCAATTTATTCATGATGGTAAATTTGAATTTTCATAAGCCATTACTCCAGTCTTTAGTGTCACATGACCCTTCAGAAATCATTCTATGCTGATATGGTGCTCAAGAAACGTTTCTTATTATCAAAGTTAAAAACAGTTGTGCTGCTTAATAATACAAGATTCTTTGATAAATAGAAAGTTTACAAGAACAGCATTTATTTCAAATAGAAATATTTTGTAAATATAAACGTATTTAGTGTCACTTTTGATAAATTTAATGCATCTTTGGTGAACGAAAATTAATTAAGAACCACAAACTTTTGAATGGTAGTATATACAGTATATACTATAAAATGTTATTTTATATAAAATTAATTAATGGGAAATAAATTAGAATTCAATGGAACAAGTTTCCATTCATATTTAAATCTCAGACTTGTTATTGCAGAATCTCATCACAAATTGTTGAGATCTCTTCTGAAACTCTGGAGGTGAAATTACTAGGGTTGGTGTCTTAGGAGGAAAAGATTCCATTTAATCACATTGCTTGCTATGACTGAGCAATTAAAAACATTTGTGGGTTTTCTTTCCTACAGGAAAACAAACGTTGAACTATAATTATAAACGACCACAACAGCAACAATAATTGCATGCTCTCTAAATTGCACGCTACCTTCAGAGAGGGATATCCGGTGATGCCGAAATTGATGCACACTTTTCTGTTGCTCTCATCAGCACAGTCAATAGCAGCCAGATTAACAGCAGGCTTCCATTCTACAACAGCAACACAACACAGAATGCAGAGTTTACAAAACTGAATCAATGCACAGAATGGGATCGATAGTGTTTTTGCAAATGGATTTCAGTTGCATGTTGCAAAGTTTGTGTTATGACGGTAAGGAGTCTGTGGTTAAAAACATCAAACATCTGTCTGTGCAAATACAATGTCAACACCATGTCAAAGAGCATCTGGCACGATATGACCAAGCAGAGTTTCTGATCAACACTGAAGATATCTCATTCACAACATATGCTCCATTAACCTTTCACAAAGGGGACTTCCAGATGTCTAAAGTGTGTGCTTTTGATGAACAGTGATACTGTCAACCTAGATGAAGCAACTCAAAAACCTCAAACCTAGAGCTACAGAAGAGGAAAAAATATATGTGCACTTTAAAGTGGTTGTGTCTCAAAACCTAAAAGAACTGCCTGCATTTGTAAGTAGCAAAATCAAGTCGAAATGCACCAATGATGCCCATAAATGCTGTCCAAGTATACAGCTCACTATTTCACTAGGCAGTCTCACTTGGTAGACCAAATAAGCTGACATGGTAGGTAACTCACTAAATCACTATTTAGGCTTACTAGGTAGCTCAGTTGGCAGACTGTTCATTTTTTTTTTTTTTTTTTTTAAATATCCTTTAAACCTTGTAGACGCTTATTGCCATTGTGTTGATTTATTTTTGACAAAAGCTGTGGCAAATACCAATTACAATACCACAGTGCTAGTGTAGTAGCCATAACAGTTATTTCGGAGGAAACAGGTTACCATGGTAAATGATACTGCAACTGAAGTCCAGCTGTTTTGCATAGACGCTGCAGGTCACGAACAGCTGTTAACTGTGCGACAGTATCTTCACGATATGGAAATATGGAGCAAACTAACCTTTAATATCTCTGGCGAGGTTTTTCCAGGTGGGTGAGAACGCGACGCAGTGTCCGCACCAGGTCGCGTAAAACTCCACGAGAAGAGCCGCGGTGGAGTTAAAAAGCACAGAGTCCACATTCTCCGGGGATAAAATAATAATCTGATCTGACGCTGTGTACAGCCCGGCTTCGGCGATTAAAGGACTAAGACTTATAAAAGAGATAAAAGCACACAAGAAAGAGTTAAAGGGATTTAATTTGGTTTTTGTCGTATAACAAGACGTGGCACAGCAGCTCCGCCGCGCCATCTTCCCTTATTTCAGCTCAAACTAAACTAACTCTGTTAGAAAGTGATAGAAAGTTTACTGCGACTCAACTCCCTCCCACTTAACTCTACTCAACTCCCTCTCCCTTTGAACTCTAAATAGCTCACAGCAGAACACATCAATATGGGTGTTTTTTCAAACTTCTTAAACTTTTATGTCCCAGTGTTTGTTTTTATTAAAACTAAGAGTTTTAATATATATATTTTTCTTTTTGTTATATATAAACCACTTTCATTTAATAATTTTGAAATGATTTCTATCTATTTGTACACAAATTAAAATGGTCCCTCAGTTGTGGGGTTATTTCAGTTTTTTTTTTTTTTTTTTTAAAGTTATGAGTTATAAAATGTGCAGAAAGAAAATAAACAGAAAATCAAGTGTTGGTTTTATTATTTACAGACTAAACATGGAGGGAGATAGATATATCTTGTTGTATAGGGCCTATTATTTCCATTGATACTATGTGGATGCTTAATGTAATATAGATTTTTTTTTTTCTTTTTTTTGCCGAATTAATCACATTAAGTAATCACATCTGTCACAAGCCTTTGAAATTTTAAACCATATGCTCTAAAGTCCCAGATGGATCCATTTGTTCATTCCTTTCATCAATATCTTTTTGTTGCCACAAATAATTAAAAAATAACACAATTTTAGGATATATATTTGTTCCAAACTATGATATTCATCTCTGGATTTTATTAGATTTATGTAAGCCAGAGTAGGTTTGGTCATTCACAGTACTAACACCTTGATCCATTCGTTCAGAATCACCCTTTACTTGGATATTGACATATTGCGTATGTGCCTCTTGTCCAAAGTTTCTGACTGGGCACATTCCACCCAGGCAAACTTTAAACATTTTACACAAGGCACATGTCACGATTACAGTACACTTTGCTGTGTCATTAGCACAGTCACAAATATTTATTTATTGTGAGAACTGCTGAATGTGTTGAAATAGTATCTAACATAATTACACATCAAATGTCTGTTTACCCCCTCCCCTACGCCAGAGGTCTGGACTTCCTTGATTGTATCCAACAACTAAAATCATACAATGTCATGATCATTTTCTCCTCTTCTCTCACTTCCTAATCTAGTCAAATAAACCTAGAATTGTACATTATGAATACTGTTGGCTCCTCTTTTTAGATAAAAGCAGCTGCTTAAGGCATAAATGTTAATGTTATTTGACATGCAATTCATTATTAACAAAGTATAACAACTAAAAACTTAATATTTAATGTCATTCTGCTTCAGTTTTATTGATAAAATGTCTATTTTGGCGTTTAATGTTTCATGCTAGAAAATGACAATAAAACTGGGGTTTAAACATTATTTAGACATGCACATCTTCTTTTACTAACCATTTGTTAAAAAAGGCCCTATTTTGTACATTGTTTATAAAAAGTCATGACAAAAAAATGTAAAAGATCTCACAGCAAATGTTATGACTGAGAAATGACGAGATCTTTATTTACAATTTCCAAAGGATCAGTTCAGTTAACAAATATATCTATAATATGTACATGGAAGCAAAAGGAACCGCGTCCATTTTCACAGCAATCTTCCATGAGTCCACTCACAGGAGATAGGCAACGACGATATTTACATGGGTAAAACAATTTACAAGTCTTCAAGTGCACCTCTGTCACTCACAGTACATCATTATAAATACACATACACATACGGGATGTGAAACATTTCTACTACATACCAATTTAAAAGTAGAAACTGATTATCAAACCACTTGTGCCACACAAATCCTAATTTCCCGCCCACAGTTAAAAGTTTAAATGCATTAGCCAAAAAGACTATTAGTAGTAGCCTATTCTCAGAACGAGGTAGAGATCTCCGTTACCTATATAATTAGACATGCTATTGGATGAGCGACTGATGCTGGGTATCAGAGACTCTGTTGCTGCATAGATGAAGTTTAACCCACTGACACGGCACAATACTCTAGATCTAACCTCACAATGATGCTGCAGGTCACTATCGGACAGACTGGCTCAGGAAGTACAGCTTTTAGAGAGGTGAGGAAAGGCTGGTTACAGCTAATTATACACATAAGATGATAATATGTTTCTTATGAGACCAGGCTTGTAATGGTGACTGATTTACAAACAAATATGTACATCACAGTATTCGTGGATAACAGACGAGATGGACGTGCTGAGCCCTTGAACAGTTCCTCGGAAAGGTACACAATGAGTAAAACACCTTCTTTAAAAGTAAACAAATGTGTCCTTGTGCCAGTGCTAGCGTAACATTACCACTTGTCTTTTTTTAAACACAAAAATGTACTTTAAAAAGGTTCTGATGATGGGTACACGCACAAAGTAAGGCAGAAATGTACATCTTACAGTATTAGAGGTTTGTCCAGCTATGAAGAAAGAAGTTAAGACAAGATTAAAGCCAAAAGGGACCATTACGACACTGGTCAAAGGAAGGCCGGGAAAAGTCGCTTGTGCGTGAGCAAACGTAACAATGGAGGCACTTAAAATGAATGGGATAAAAGGCAAATGTTAAGGCTAGAACCCAGCATGTCCGTGTTTAGCACAGTTCATATATTTCAATTCAATCTTTTGGCATCCAGTAGTTGTTTCAGGTGTTGCCAATACAACATTGTTGTGTATGGACCAAAACAAAACCATTACGAGAAGTTTTCCTGTTGCTTTCAAAAAGCAGAGTTAAATATCATTTACATATTTTTGCATTCAACATTATCTTGCATCAAATCCCTTTACACTGTATTGCCATTTCAACATTCAAATTGTACTTATTGTGCTTAGTTCTGCAATTAATCATGTCAATGGTAAAATAATCTCTTTTCTTTAAACACTTTCCAACATTACTTTCAAATTCAAATGTTACTTTTTAAAAAATAAATTAATAGTATTAAAGGAAAAAAAAAAACAAGTATTTCTTATGATACAATCTAATTGGAAATAAAAACCAAGTCTTTAAGTCCTTAGGTCTGTCATGATTTGATCTGTCCCTTGTGTTTTAATCATAAGACTTAAGAATGGCAGAGCCAGTTTTAGCAGCAATGATGAACAGACACCGTATGGGGAATCTGGACCCAAACAGCTGCTACAATTAACACCGGACCATCAAGAGCTGAGTTCATCAGAACGTGAATGTGAACATCTCCATAACAAGTCAGACCTCTGACAAGGTCTAGAATCCTGAATCCACAACTTTCCGTGGCCTGTACAAGCAGACTGAAAGGGGATTCCTCACTGAATGTCCTTTTATGACAAATCCTCCATTTTGTGTTTAACAGAAGGTACCTAAAATATTTCTCTGTACAGATGAGAACATCAAAGAGTTCTTTTGGACTTTTTCTCTTGGATTTGGGTCAGAACGTCAGCGGTGTCTTTTAGCAAGGCATCAAAAATCCCATCAACAAGCTGCATCTTTACAAAAAGTTCATCCTCATCATAGTTAACCCACTGGGATTCCTCCTCATGCAACTCCTGGACCTAGAAGTTGAAAAGTGATTATAGACTTATGCATTTAAATGTCTTAAATAATTCTATAAATCAGCACAGTTTTGCAATTTCAGACACCAGCATTCTGTATGTGAAGTTAAATACACTTACCAGAATGTGGTCAACTCTGTCTCGCTTTTTCCGTCCAAATTTGATCATTTTCTGCCAGTCTGTTTTCTGGTTCTGCTCTTTCTTTAGACCACACAACTTTAATACCTCAGTGGTGACAAATTCCTGAATAAACAAAATATACATAAATAAACATACTTAAATTATATATAATAAAATATAGAATAACGATAATCATAATAATGAGATGCCACTTTTCTTAAAGTAGCACTGATATCTTGCATACCTGGACTGTTGTTATGTCATTGGGGCATTTCACCCGATGGAAGTAGGTGGAATTAAGGCGACGTGGCTTCATCCATTGTGGCTGATCAACTTTTGGATCTTCTGCATAGATGTCTTGAATGACCTCCCATGATAAATCAAAGACGGCCTGTAAATAAATACAACGGCAAAGATTTTTTACTCAACTTCCTGGAAATGTCTTCAAAATCCTTGCCAAGGTTAAACAAAACCCTCAATGTCAGCATCTCGATCCCTACCAGTTTGTAGCTTTGTTGGCATTGAGCCTCCAGGTCATTGGCTTTAGAGTCTCCTTCCAGGAAAATATTAGAGGGTTGAGGTTTGGATACTCCAGTCAGGCTTGGTCTACCATGACCCAGTTTGCAGCTTTTCCAGATCTCCTGAGTAGCAGCAATGACTAGCTTCTCCACCTCCTTGACAGTGTGAGGAACACTCATGGCAGGTTCCTCTGGTTGCTTCATCTGCATGGGAAGTTCAGGCCTGGGCGGTGTTTTGACCTGTTCCCCCGCACCCAAACTCAAGGAGCTAGAAATCCCATCTTGCTGCTGTTGATGTTTTTGCTTCTGCTGTTGTTTTCGTGAGCTGAGACCAAAGTCCTCATCGAACCAGTCCTGCTCGTCACCAAGGACATCGAAGAGCTCACGGCTCAGTTCCAGCTCTGCCAGACGTTTAGCTAGCTCTTCCTGTCCACTCGTACCCAGGACAGGGCTCTCCTGTTGAAGAAGCATAGTTAACACTAATCAAGATCACCTCTTACAACTTCCATCAAGAGAAGATCTGATTTATCTTTACATTCTCTTTTTGAACTTTGCCACACACTGCAGGCCTAAAAATAGGGTTCCAAGGTAACATCAGCCCCTAGATGTCTGTCAATACAGCTGGAAACGTCAACTTAAGCATTACACATCAGCAATGTTATCAGCTTGTTGGGTAAATCATTCACTTCATTTCAATAAATAACTTTGAAGATTGGGTTATTTTTAACTGGTTTCTCATTTCATCTATTATAGGATCTTTAGATAAATCAAAATTGTCACTTACAGGTCTGTTGCAATGCTCTGGAGATGAAAGTTCCTCCTGATCATCATCAAAGAAGGTGTGGAAACTATCCGTCTTTGTTTTAGATGAAGACCTGCTCTGAGACTTAAAGTTGTTGCTTCTAAGTCCATCATCTTCATTGATGAAGTCTCTTTTCAACTGATTAGCAGCTGATAACTTCTCCTCTTTGTCTTTCTTGATCTTCTGAAATTGCTTCACCGCATCACTTAAGAAGTTTTCCACAAGTTTATCTGCTAGGGTAGTCAAAGCCCTTTTGTTATTCAAGTCTTCTCTTTCATCAAGACTGGCCTCCTCGATTGAGATGTCAGTGGATTTCGGAAGACCATCAACTCTGGACTCCTTATCCACAACCAACAGGTCCAAAATGACTGCTGTTGATTCCTCTTCCTGCTTTTGTTCTTTAGATGTCCCTTTATCCAAATTATTGAGCAATGGAACAACATTATCAACAGATGTGTCCTCGAATTCGAGAACGATGTCCCTGTCTCTGCCGTTAGGCACTGTGTGCCGACTTTTGTCACAGTCCTTAATGATATTGCAGTCAATATCATTAAAATCCAGGTTATGCTGAGATTTAAAAAAGGTGCTTTGCCCAGTGGAAAACTGTTTGATGTTAAGTTCCAATGGCTTTTCATGCTCATCCAAAGGCTCTCTAGTCTCAGGATGCAAATCTAGGTCAGATTTTTCTCCTTTAATTTTGTTCAGCAGATTTCTGTGCTCTAACTGCTTTTCAGAACCTTTGTTTTTACTATTTGGCTGGTCATCACATGATGAATCTTCATCTTCAGTGTCTGCACTGGCCTCAAATTTCTCTGGAAGATGAGAGATCTTGTCCGGCGGGGCGAATATACCGTGTTTTTCCCTACACTCGAAGTACACCACCCCATCGTAAGTTCCATTGTTACTTCCCTCAGGGTTGTCCAGTTCAACCCCAGCCCAGAATCCATTGGCAAAGTTAGTCTGTCCCTTGAATCTCAGTGTCCCTGTTTGTATATTACTAACCAGAACCCTGTCTCCAATGTAGAAGCTTGGCAATTCGTCCTTTACTGGCAAAACTGGCATTTGAGGCTGTGGTGAAGTTGAACATTTTGAATGACTCATGATGTCTTCTTTGGAGCCTTTACCAAGGCTATTGAGGTCTGGATGACTTTCAGTTTGGAAGCTGCCATTAGTACTTCCTGATCGGACACTTAGTTCTTCTTCAATTTCCTCTTCACTGCTGTGCATTGGAGACTTAACAGATTTTTCTTTGGGCTCTGGGGCAGTGGGTGATGTAGGCTTTGATTCATGATTATTCTCCTTAAATGACAACCCAATGGAAGACTCAAATTCATCGTTATAGCCATCACCTGAGGGTGACGGTGTATCTTTCATCTTTGGTGAATCCTCCCTCTTGGACAATGAGAAGTCAGGGGTATAAGAATGATCTATGACTGAAGGAGTCTTTTCAGCTGAAGGATAGTCTATATCTTTTGATTTCGCCACAGGAGAGTCAGTAAATCTCATAATCTCTGCAGCATCTGCAGAATCTTCAACTGCTGGCTTGTCATCAGCTGGCTTGTCATCAGCATCTTTCTCAGACAACCTTTCCTCTTCAAATTTGGGTTTCATGTCATTCAGCGATGGAATCTGAAGCCCAAGATCTGATTTAAGCAGAGGGTGCAAGTGTTGGTCATTCTCAGACCCCTCCGACTTTGCATATTCCAGTTCCTCCATAATACCTGACTTGTGGCAAGAGACCACGCTCTCATCTTCCGAAAGGAAGTCATTTGTCTCTGGTCTAGCAGAATGTTCTTTGATTGAGGGGGCATCTTCTGATTGGTGGCTTGGATACTCTGGACTACGCAAGCTCCTCAAAACGTCCATATGTTCTGGACTTCCCATAATTGGAGTTGGAGTAACTGTAGGAGGTTCTTCATCTGAGGAAATGTCATCATGTTCTGATGAATACTTATTAAGTCTTGATGGTGCAACATCATCTGCTAACAAAGGCAGTAAACATACACAATTTTAACATTATGTATACTTTTAATTTGGTCCAAATCAATATTGTTAATGCCAATAATCATGTTTTTCGTCTAAAAGGCATTGCACCTTTATCTGCTGATGTCTCCGTGGGCACAGTCTCTGATTTCTCAGATTCTGTGACGATCTTCCAGTTTTTGCTAGTCTCAGGCCTGTAAAGTAAACATGCATCAAATGTTATTGTTACACAAAAAAAAAAAAAAAAAAAAACAGAATGAAGAGAAAATTAAAAATGATTGGTAAATGTCAAGGCTGACCTCTGAAGCGGAGGGGGTTTTATCCGAGGCTTTTCAGTGGCTGACGTGGGAGTTTTAATCTGGGGTTTAGTAGTTGGAGTGCTGTCTGGCTCTTTACTCAACTCAGCCTTGGTCTTCTGAATAAAGTCATTATATGACTGGGGAACCAGAGGAAGACGAACATTAACAAATACAGCATACTGACAATTTTTTAATAGCCAATTAAAAAAACACAGCGAAATAATACAGCAAGACAAGTGCTTTCTTTAAGATAAACAGCACACAGAAATAGGTGAATATGAAAGGTGATGATGGCTGACCTCCAACTGTTTCAGCAGACTCGCCTCCTGAGCTTTCAGTCGCTCTTTTTGCCTCTTCTTTTGCTCTTTTTTTAGCTGGTACACCACAGATTTGCGCTTACGGAGCTCATCCTTGAGGGCGTGAATACGGCTCTCAATATCACTCTGATCAGATGTGGTCTCTGAGGTAAGAGGAAAAAAAAAAAGAAATCACCATTTTCAAAACATTGTCTTTGCTAAAAAAAAAAAAAAAAAAAAAAAAAAAAAAAATGCTTAAGAGGGCACCAAACATTTGTTTGTCTCCATAAAGATTAGAGGTGACAAAGTACAACATTTAAATAATAAAGATAGACAATGTTTTAAACCTAAAAGAAGCACAATTTCTTTTAGCACAATCTCTCTTTTAAGACAGATAATCTGTATAAGGCAGATAGACTCATCTGGTCTTCTATAACATGACTAAGCGGTTTGATCCAGAGAAGTGCACACACAGAGATAAACAGAGCATTATATTTTGCTGGCACAGTGTTCCTCTTCCTGCATTCACATATCCAATTTAGAAATGATGTAAAGGATAAAGTGGAGCAGGCTAAATTAACATACCAGGTATGTAGCACCTTAAAAACTATGATTTGAAAAAAAAAAAGAAGATAATTAATAAAAAAAAAAAAAAAAAAAAAAAAAAAAAAGACCAAGGATAAAATGGATTAAGAGAGCAAAATGCTACATATTCTATATGTTGCAGTCTTAAAAAAAAAACAAAAACAAACAAAAACGTCTACATTACGTTGATAGAGCAATGATGGGGGCGGCAAGGATCTTACCGGATGGAGTGGCTGAATGAGGGTCACTGGTGTGGGCCTCACTGGTCTTGGAGCTGGAGCGCACCTGCATCTTGCTGCTTCCGCTGGTGCCAGTGACAGTCCCAGGCCGGCTACTGTCTGAATGTCGAAGAGAGCTGAGACTGGCTTTCTCTGGAGGAGACTGTAACACATACAGGAAGAGGGATCCAAGGTCAGGACATGTAAATCACACTCACCAAAGAGAGCTAGAATCAACCCTGTTTAATGTGACAGCACATAAACTTTGGATTACTTGTAAGATGCAAACAACTTTGCATATCTACATGTTCAGTATCCAATAATTGCTCTAGATAACATTAGAAGCAGAAACAAATACTTTTTTTTTTTTAAGCAAAACTCTTGTGTCGCTCTATGTATAGGTTCAGTTTTCACCTGTTTGCTGACTGTGGCATTAAACTCAGGTGAGTAAACGGTATCAGGGGCAGGGCTGTTGCCCATATGAGGAGAGTGGAGTTCAGAGACAGGTTGGTCTGAGGAAGGGCTGGCCAGCTGCTCTGGAACTGACAAATCGGTGTGCACGGACAATGCTGGGGAGCCGGTGGACACGGACAATGCTGGGGAGGACAATGCTGGGGAGTCATCATCTTCACTGCCTGCTTCTGTGAGAATATGCATACAGATACACAAAATGTAACAGTTCAATTCATAATCATTGCTTTGACGCTCTTGTACACTGTCTTATAAAACTAGTGAACAGAGTAAACATGACAAACAGTGGAAAACATTTTCAGGGTCTTTCCAGGGTAAATGGCTGCCAAGCAAGTATCCATATTTACACAACCATTTAAAACCATTTTTGTTTGAGTAAAAATACAGTACCACACTAATAGTGTAATAACTTTTCTATTTTAATATATTTTAAATGTATTTCTGTGATGGCAAAATTTTCAGCAAAAAAAAAAAAAAAAAAATGCTGCATAATATTTTTGTAGAAACCTTGATGCATTTTTCAAGAATGAATAGAAATTTTAAAAGAACAGCATTTATTGCTATAGAAATCTTTTATGTCTTTACCTTCACTTTTGATCAATTTAATTTCCTCTTGCCAAATAAAGGTATAATTTCTTTTGAACGGAAGTATAGGAGTACAACTGATCTGTGGTTACTGATGTGCATATACCGGCCGTTCTTTAGAAGAATACTTTCAATTTCACTTCCTTTCCATCTCAATGTCTTTTTCACACTCTTCACCTTGTCCTGTGGGACTCTCTTGTCCACTGCTGGTTTTACTGTGCTCACTTTCCCGGCTGCGCTGCTGCAGTGGTGTTCTGTTGCGTGGCTGCTGCTGTTTTTCCCAGGCCGCCAGAGCTTGTTTCTCCATGCGTCGCACTTCTGCCTCCTCCGCGTCCAACCTCTGTCTCCACTCAAGAAGCTCCTCCGCATGTCTGCGCCTCTGCATCAACTGCTGCTCCCTTTTAGTGAGAAACCTACAGGACAGAGTGTGAGGGAGACAAAGCGAGATAGAAAAGGCAGAAAAAGGGAGAACAAGATTGTGTAAAGCAAAGTGACACAATTTGTAGACAGACCACCACAAAAGCAGACGTCCAAATTATGCCACTCACCCACCTTCTTCAAACACCAGATTAGTCTCTTTTGCAAAGGATGTGCACCCACACAAACCCTCATATACACACACACACACTCCAAAACATGCTTCCCAAAACAGGCACGGCTCCACTTGGAGACCTGCATTCATTTTAATGGGGAAAACAGCCCTATTGTGCCTTTAACATCCTTAACAGGTTAAAACTCATGCATCTGATACAATGGTGACACACATGGAGACAACCACCTGACAAACTGAAACACGTAGGTTCCACCCAGGGTTTCGACAAACAGTGTTAGGCTTTTGTCTCTGTAAGTGCAATCCTGCAATGGAATTATCTGATTGTACATTTGCTTTAAATATATAAATAGTGCTTTGGCAATACAAATGTATAGTTCTTAGACAAGATAAAGCACATTAAAGTGAAATTTGAATAATTAGAATTTTACAAGCTGTACTGAATATTACAGCATATTTATCTTTTCTAGAAAGCTGTGCCAGGTAAAAACTTGTGCTTCACTGAAGGCAGGGCATTATTTTTTTTTCAGAAAAAAGCCCTCCATGTATCATGACTTTGGTCTGTTAGATCAAACCTGCCTGGCTTTTTCATTGAGGTTTAAGATAATTAAAAACATGTTAGAGAAAAACAGATGACTTTATCTAAAAGCAATCGTCCTGCCTCGTGAATACAGTGGCCATCTTCATCTAACCATAAATTGTATTATGTTGCCTCAGTCATATATACTCATTAGCTCATCACGGGCTGCACTTATTTAATCAGGGGCTGGAGTTAAGATTTACTGTGGCCATTGGGCAGATGAAGAAGTCCTAAACTAGCATTATTCAGAAGCATACAATATATCAGTCTGCCCGGCCTGTCTGAAAAGAGATATTCCTCCCGGTCTCCACTCACCACAATACCAAGTTCAAGAACTGATTTAACGGAGACGCTTTGTGTGCGGTACATGGTTGAAGCTCACGAAAGTTGTTGGAGTTGTATTTCAAAGGTATATTTTGCAAAAAAACAATAATCCCTATATTTAAGATCATTAAGATTATTTGCATTGTGATTTTCATGACAATTAAGTTACTGAACAATTCAATGCCCCTTATTTCTGTAATGCAAAAAATATGTATTTATATATATATATATGTATTTATATATATATATATAAAGTAATTTTTTTATAATTACATTAATGAGAGTATAATGACCATCAAAATATAAGTGAAACATTACAATATAAAAATAAAAAAGAAATCATTTAAAAATAATCTTGATGCATTACAGGAATTAATATTTAGAGGTATACATTTTCTTAACTGTCATGAAGATAATGTTGCAAAAAGATGATGGTCATAAAAACAGGCTTCATGTATGCAAAATAGACTTTTATTTTTCCCTCTTGAATTTAATGTAAAATGTAGACATGTTTTCGTGAGATTCACCATATATAGATTACATTTACATATTAATACAAGACAGACTAGCAACAAGGCAAAGACTGGATTTGACAGGATCACACCACAGAGACAAAAGACGTAAGACCCAGAAATCACTCATTTAACCCACCATGATTTAAACAAGTCTGATCTTTGGCTTTGAGATTGACGGTAATCATTTTCAAAACATTTGCCTGTATTTGATCAGCAAACAAAGGCTCAAAAACAAATCACAAAGGATTTTGGTAAATCATTTAATCATTAGAAATAAAAATAATCTTCCCCAGTCAGATAAATAATAACTACACTTAATATTAAACTAGCTTTAGCCAAAGAATCAGCTTATTTTAGCATGGTGTAGCCAGTTCATTTTCATCCATACATTCATCACTGCATTCCTCTTTCTGTTTTTATCCCCACCCTCCAGGCTGTGGCAGTGGATGAACAAAAGCATGCTCCATGGGAAATAGGTGCTGAGAGAGGGGAGGAGGGAGGGATGGGAAGTGAGAGGAGGATTGTGGGTAACTGTACCTGACCAACTGGCTGTAGATAAAGAGCTGGAATTTGGGGTGGAGTTTTGGGAGACAGACAGACAGAGAGGCCCAGTGATGAGCCGTAAAGACAGAGAAGAAATAATGGACAGGAGAACAGTGTCTAAGGAAGAAAGAGAAGAGAGGACAGTCAAAAATTAAGAAGAAAAGTGTTGGTGAGAATGAAACAATGCGAGAGAGAGAGAGAGAGAGAGAGAGAGAGAGAGAGAGAGAGAGAGAGACATAAGAAACAGATATGGAGACAGAAAGAGAGATTGAGTGTAAACATGTGTATCCTTATTTTTCTCTAGCTACTGTGCAACAAACACATCAACCAGTTATTGACTTTTAACTGTTAACTACATGCTGCAAATCCTTAACAAGCCGCTACCTTTGAGTGTCATACTTACAAGTAAAAAAAAAAATATATATAAAAAAAAAAGTTTACGAGTAAGATGAAAGGTCTTGGTAATTACAAGCTTTCCTGGAAAAACGGCCTGGAAACATTTACTGCCCCAAACAGCAGTCTGGAGAGTCTCACAAAATTATCAGAAACACCTGTGTCATATTTCAGTCTTCCTAAAATTAAACTAAAATTTAGAACTTAAGATTTTTTGCACTGACAATTAAAGTTCAATTCTAAGTGCCTTAAGTGAACAAAAAAGTATTAGTATTTTATTTTAAATGCAATAAAAATTATTTTTTAAACCGAATTATTCACAAGTACCTTTGTGATGAACACCTGTGAATATACATAATGGTAGTATGAATTCATTTATTCTGATTTCATTTTTTTTTTTTTTAAATCTTTTTATGCTATAGATGTATGACCCAGACATTTCTTTGTGAAATTAACAAGCTGTTTCTCTATGCAGGTTTGAGTGATTAATTCTGCTAATTTTGCTGTGATAGAAGAGGGTAAATACATTATGAGTAAATACATTACATTAATACATTACATTATTAGCACTGAATAAATACAGCTGGAAGTTATACAAAAGAAATCATCTTTCTATTAGTAAGAGCTAGAAAGTGAGCAGAAGTGTGTGAATGGTGCTACAATCGCAACACAGCACGTGATTAGTTGAACCAGACAAGCGTGAAATCCCCTTCCCTCTGTGTACCAATTTTATTCTCAGGACAAAAATATTTGTGTAAGTGCTATGAAAAATTTCTGAACAATGGGACGACCCTCACGAGTTGTCAAGATATGATTGTAAACAAGAACCTGTTGTCAAGGACTGAGTGGCTGAATATGGGAGAACGAGATCACACACAATGGACAAAGTGTTCAGAAAACATGTGGAGGTTATGAAACGCATTAGAGAAACCTCACGACCTGCAGATTGTTTCAGAAATCTCACAGGCAGAATGTATATCCTGTTTACTAGTGGCATAAGGAAGCTGTTCTCTATTTTAGATGTGAAAGATTCCTCCATTCATTAAGGGAGAGGGGTGTTTTCCTACACAGAGCACGCTTATGTTCAAACCAAACACTGTGCACACAGAAATAAACACTTTAAAATGTCATATGGTCAGCAAGCTGTCCACGAACCTCGAAGAAATGAATACATGTTATTAGCAGCATTAGCTAGTCATAAATAAGAAATCGCCCCCGAGTGCATTAAACATTCATTGTTTGTTTGGCCTTCTTGAAAGAGGTTTGCACTACATAACATATGCATAAAGTCATTCAAGTTTGGTTAATATAATCAAATGGGCTTTACAAACCAATGCATTATTTGACAGGACAGAAGAGGAAAAAGACTGAAGGATAGAAAAGAAACATGCGTGAGGGTTTATTTACTTTTCGTCCATGTGAGAGCGCATCTTTTTCAGTTTCTGCATGATGCTGCTGGTTTCACTGCCCGACACAGACATGGGGGAGGGGCTACGGGTCTCTGCGTCTGTCACAATCATGCTGGGCGGAGCCGAATCCTCCGCCACACCTGAAATGGGTGACTCCTGCAGACGTTTCATTAAAAAAAAAAAAAAAAAAAAAAAAATGCGATTTGTTCAATAAACTACATATAGAGTACAGTACTTACAAGTACTTACAAAAAAGCTTTTATTTAGGAAGATTAAGAAACAATCTTTCAGAGGACTGACCAGCTTTGTGTCGGCGCTTTTGAGCCGCTCTTTGAGTTTGAGTGTTGTGTGCCTCATTCTTTCGATCTCCTCCTGCTGTTTGAGGAGCAGCTGTCTCTCCCTCCTCGCTGCTTTATTGGCCTCCTGCAGTCGTCTGATCTCCGCCTGGGGATAAACAACACAGCAACATTTTAGCCTTTAAACATGACAACATTTAAGTAATTCAGTTATGATTATTTAATTTATTAGACATTCATTTGCAATTGTAGCTTAGAGATCATCTCATAAATCCACATATGACTGTCACCTGTTCCTGTTGTAGCTTCAGTAACAGGCCTCTCTGTTTCTTACGAAGGGGTGGCATCTTATCGTCCTCTCCTTTATCTCTGAGACGCCTAGTGGAGAAGAAAGGAGATGAGGAGCATGTCACTACAGTTCAACAACTTTAATCAAGCTGATCACACTACTGTCTTTGAATGTACGGGTTTCTATTTCAACATATGAGATTTAACTTACAAAAAAAGGTGCAACTTGACCAAAACATAATAAAACATATTTAATTTCAGTTATCAGACATACACCACTGTTCAAAAGTTTGGGGACAGATTTATTTTTATTCAGCAAGGATGCATTAAACTGATCAAAAGTAACAGTAAAATCATTTAACAAAAGATTTATATTTTAAATAAATGCTGTTCTTTTGAAATGTATATTCTTCAAAGAATCCTGAAAAAATGTACTATGGTTTAGAAAGCACAAATGATTTTAACATTGACTAATAAATATTTTTTGAGCACCAAATCAGCATATTAGAATGATTTCTGAAAAATCATGTGACACTGAAGACTGGAATTGCTGCTGAAAATTCAGCTTTGCCATCACAGGAATAAATTACATTTTAAAATATAATCGACTATTTTTAATTGTAATAATGTTAGAATATTACTGTTTTTAATGTATTTTTGATTAAATAATTGGAGCCTTCGTGAACATAGGGGACTTCTTTCAAAAACATTTAAAAATCTTACTGATGCTTTTGAACAGTTGTGTATATATGAGTTATCAAGCAGGGAATATAGAGTGGAAAATGTAGGGTGAGACAAATGTATGGATATTATTTTCTCCCCACCTGTGCAACATTGATTACAAGAACAGTCATTCATTTCAGAGGCAGTGAATGTTATTAGATTTTAGTGAAAGTTTAAAAAAAGCTTTTTTTCTTTTGAAAAATTTGCATTTTTGAATAATACTAATATAAACCAGAGCAATTGTTAAGAAAGCAAATATGGTCCATTTTCATTTCATGTTGTATTTAATATCTTTTTTCCTGATAATCATAATGAATGTTTGTCCTGCCTCTTCTGATGTTCTAGCCAGGCCAGTTCAGCCTTGGTCTTCTCTCGGAGGGCCTTCTGACGCAGACGCAGCAGAGAACTCTGATGCTGAGCGCGAACTTCCTCCTCCTTCATGTACTGACGCACCAAATCCATGGTGAACTTCGAGAAGCTGTCCTGGCCACTTGAGAAGGGCATGCTGCCATCCTGCTGTGTATAATGTGATATGGTGCAGGGGAAAAACAAGAGCTGAGTCATTTATCCATCCCATACAAAGAGCTTCTTATCAACACACCAGGAAAAAACACAAACAAACTCCAACTATGACAACCAAATAGAACAAAACACAACAGGCTTGTTTATACTGAACACAACTGGGGTCAGAGTTATGCTGCATGAGCAGAGCTGACAGGACGTCACCTTTGAGCTCGTTCTGGGGCTGGATATGTCATGGCTGTGGTCGTCGTCAGACTCGGGACGAGGACTGGGCTTCCTGTCCAGCGATTCGCGACGGTGGGCTTCGGATGGTAAAAGAGAGCGGAACGATCTTTCCTCAATGTCATCCTCTGTCATCGAGTCATCAAACTTCACAGAGTAATCTGTGGCGATGGAGGCACTGTCTGCTGATTGGAGGAATAGACAGGAAGTGGTCAAAACAGCTCACATTTCTCAGGATAGACTTTTTAAGTTGCTTGTCCCCAAAAATGTGAGCTTTACCTTTCTCTTCAAGCGGGCTGCGCATGTTGTCCGAGCAAAGGGAGTCATCGGCAGCGGTGTGAGCTTGGTCCTCCACTGAACTACTGCTCCTGTCTTTTCCTTGTGTCTTCCTCTCCTTTTCATCAGAATGAGGTGGACTCAGCTGGGTACTACTGCTGCCGCCACCACTTAAAAACAGAGAGATTAGCATTTACACACCGTACGTTCTATAAAACCATTCATTTGGGCTGTAAAAGAAAAATCAGCTCAAATGAAAAGTACACTGTGTTACCTGATGGTGGGTCTCCTGGAAGGGATGGACTCTGAGAGGCTGTCTGGTGGAGTCTCGATCTCTGATGGACTCTTATGTCTCTCAGGAGACAGCTCACTCTTCCAGCTACTGGAGAAGATTCAAAACAGCATCATTACTGATGTATACATCACGATCACTAATATGACAAATTTGAAAAAATCTTTCACATTAGAAAATGGAAAGTGAAAACATGGTTAAAAGGATAGTCCACCCAAAAATGAAAATACCATCATGATTTACTCATCTCCATGTTGTTCCAAATCCCCTGCCATGGATCTCATTACTCATCTGCACTTTTGCATATTCAAAGATCCAAGGTTTGGAACGACACGAAATGAAGACAGATTTTCATTTTCCAATGAATAATTCCTTTAACGTAGAACATTTTCTGGCTTTTATGTTTAATGAAGCTGAAGCATGGTACAGGAAGATGAATCAGAATAGTGAATGGCCATGTCTGAGGTGAGTGAGTTACCTGTCAGTGTGGGGGTGTGTTTGCTGCGGTTTCAAACCACGGCTGTGCTGTTTCTGTTGATCATACAGGGTCGTAATGGAGGGGCCAGGAACACTTAGCGCTCCTGCAATCTGTGAACGAGCCAGCGCAGTCATCTATAGGGAGAGAGAGAAGAGAAGATAAGCATGTAATCTTGTTTCTAAACATTTGGGGGTTTTCTAGCATACAATTAAATACCCAAGAGTTTGTGTATTAGATATTTAGTAGGACTGACAATCTTTAGGCATTTCATCATTTATTTTCATTGAGTGAGTCTAGATTTAATTACAAAAATTAGCCCAAATACTGTAAAAAGACTCTACAAGACAATGTCAACTGTGATCCACCAATAAAAATATTGGAAATTTTATCTAGAATTATTTATATACTATTAGAGCATTTATAAATATCAACTGACAATGTTTAACTTATTTTTTTTTTAGCTGTTTAGATTTTAGTTCTGCTTTTATTTCCAGTTAACTTCTAATTGTCTAAAAAGTTTTACATTTTAAAATTATTTTATTTTGGCTTTATTTCAACTAACAAAATAGTTTTTAATAGATTTAGCTTATTTAACAATAACCCTTCTATCTGTTCTGTCCTGTTTATGCTTCCTAAAAATCATAATTATTGGTAATTATATTTAGAAATAAATTTTTATAGAAAGAGATTTTCAGGACTCAATCCAGAATTATATGGGGAAAAAAAGCTCACCTCTTTAATGTGTAGTGCTGTTTCTGCTGTATGGCGTGCAGCCTCAGCCTGCTGGTTTATCATTTTGTTTGTGGCCTCATGCAAACCTCCTAATGCCTGCTGTTGAGACTGGAGCAAACTCTCTTGCAGCTCTGCATGGGCCTTGAATCCAACACAAGCATCCGTTTATTAAAGACACAAATCATTTAACTAAAGCTGCCATTTTTAACTTGGTCTGAATCAGATTTTGATTTCATCATCCTTCCCTCGTAGATCAGGGGTGGTTAACACCGGTCCTGGAGAGTTTTGCTCCAACCTTGACAAAAACCAATCTGCCTTGTAGCTTTTTATTAAAGGGATGGTTGACTGTTTTTTTTTCTAGGCTTGATTGTGTTTATGGGGTGCAGTCTAACATGTGTTTATGCTTCGTTTAAAAAAAAAAAAAGCATTATTTTTCACATAATTTACCTTTATTCCACACCGTTCTGACCCTTCTCTAAACGCGGTGATCATTTCCTGCTTTTATGAAGCCCCTCCCTCAGAAATACGCAATGGGCTCAGATTGGTTAGCTAGCCCAGTGTGTTGTGATTGGCTAAACTGCCTCTAGTGCACGTCTAAACGTCCCGGCCCTGAGCTCAGCGGCATGTGCTCCGGTTGTATTGTAAACAATGGCGTCGTCTATACTGCTTATCAACTTAAGCCCGATTGAGACGCAGAGGATATTAGTGAAGAGGATTGCGCAGAACATGTGCAAGCACGGATCTTAATGGTATGTTTTTTGTTTGTTGTTGTCTCATACTTGTAGATATGCTGTTATTTGTAAATGTTACTGCTTCTGTTAGCTTTTAATATACGGATTTATCCTGATTAAAGCTTTAATACAGTACGGCAACCGCACGCGCGTCCATGTATAATGCTTCTCATAGCTGTGTGAAAATAGGCACGTTCGACTTAAAGCAACGCTGTGCAGAATGATCACTGTATGACATCAAAGTACCACGAGAGCGATTCGAATGCATAGGATCCGTCTGCTCTCTTATCGTTTTCGCAGTACTTTGATTCCATGCAGCGCTGTTTCAAGTCGAACGAGCCCGTGTATAAATGGAGCATTTCATTGTTGGAGAGAGAGAGAGAGAGAGATGCAGAGCAGAGCGTGTGCAGAGCAGGGCGATGCGAGGAACAGGATTGAGAACTGCTGCTTTAGAACATTGATTTTGAAACTTGTGAATCCATTAGAATCGTTAGAAGACAGAATCGCGATTCATATACGAATAGATTTTTACGTGCACCCCTAGTTTTCTCTTCCTCTTCTCTAAAGCAGCGCAGCATGGCCTCGCCCCCTTTGCTGCATGTCCCCGGGGGCGGGATTTATCTGGGTTTGTGACATAACGGACCCGGGAAGTAACTCACTGTAGTCCCTACGAGCCGTTTTTGTAGGCATTAAAATGCCAGAATTTTAAAAGACGATATCTCCGTTTGCATTGAACTTTCAGCACCGCAACTTTGCAGATATTTTTTGTGCTCAAACAGCAACATTACACACTAACTAACGTTAAAAAAGTGAAATCACAATCAACCACCACTTTAACCCTTAAACCTTGATTAGCTGGTTCAGGTGTGCTCAATTAGGGTTGGAGCAAAACTCTGCAGGCTCTCCATGACCAAAGTTGTCCACCCCTGTTGTAAATCTATTTATACATGTAAACTTGTTCAGTACTGTTACTGAACAAGTTTACATGTCATGAAGGGTCATGAAACCCCCTGTTTCAGCACTGGTTAGTTCTCACCACAGTTTTAAAAAATGCCAAAAAAGTGGGCGTGGTGCGGAGCGGAGGGGGGAGAGGGGAGACAGACAACATACACAGCTTCGGGTTCAGACAGTTTCATTTCGCTCCCATCGAGTTAAAAACAAATAAATGCACAGCCATTTGCACTCTGTATCGAAAACATATATATGAACGCGCTGTTGGACCTCTGATAACTTTTTAGGCTTATTCTGCTGCGTTTATATAAGCCTTTTGACGGCTTGTGTCACGGAGCTGTAAAAACGGTTACACTCTCTAAGTGAATGAATCGCATTTGTGCCGAAATCTTATTAACAAAGCAAAAACAAACGCTCTCCTTCGATCCATGAATGTTTCTCTCAATTAATGTACGCAGTCTCACAGTCTGAAGCGTTTGTCATAGCAAATCAACACATGCTGCTGTGAATAATTAAGCGAAGCGTCTTCTCATAGGATAAGAACACGCAGTCTCATGAATAATTTAACAGACACCCACGCGTCATCGATGTACTATGGTCCACTGCCACGTCACAAACTGTAGATTTTAAACCCGGAAGATGAAAATAGTGCAAAAAAGCTTAAAATTAACCAGTTTTCTCCAACTGTTAAAATGATCGGATGCTAACACTGTCTTCTATGATGTGCAACACAAACACCTCTGCTAAAATCTAAGAAAAAGTAGTCTGGGGTTTCATGACCCTTTAAAAAAATATACCAGAATACCAGTAAACCAGAACGCACCTATCATACAAAAACAGCTTTCAAATTAAACAAACAAACCAAACTGACATGAAAAGATCCTAAACTATTAACAAAGTGGTGCAAATACCCGTGCAGCTTTCTGTCTGCTTTCTTCCAGTTGCCGCTGTGTTTCGAGAGCTTCTTGCTCTGCCTTCATCCTTAGCAAGTACAGTTCACGCTCATGCCTCTGTTGCTGAGACTGCAATAAGACAAGGTTTAAAGGTTACCCTCAAATACTTGGCCACATGACCACAACAGGTAAGATAATTGCTTTAGCAGGTGCATAACTTCACCTTGAGAATCTGAGCGAGAGAGACAGTTTCCTGCTGAGCGAGAGACACGCCTCTCACTCGCTCCACATCACCGAGCTGTCGCACTGACTCCTCCACTGCATCCAGGTAACTGAGCTCAGCAGACAGGCGCTGCTGGAGGGCCCCAGGAGCAAACTGGAGCTCTGCTGAACCTGTGGACACATAGAAGAGTAAGTAAACCAATTCCAACCCTGAACTGAAATTCTTATTATATTACAGCAGACTTCTTTAGAACTGCAGTTGCTTACAAGTTAAACAAAAATCTAGATGTCAGTTTACCTGCAGTCCTGTGCTCTGTTCTTCCTGGGCTTTGAGTATGGGGTGGGGGGTTGGATTTAGCCCTGGCAGCTGATGAGGAGGATGAGGAGGAACTGGGCAGAGCTGCGTGAGGGGAACCCGACCCCTGGGCAGACCCTCTGATTGAGATACTGTCACCTGGAGACAACCGGGAAGAACCAGAGCTGGCTGGAGAACCAGCAGCAGGAGTTGTACGAGTGCTTCGGGGCGATTTCTTTCCCTCAGAGCCAAAATGACTAATGAAACAAAACAGGGAAATAAAAAGAATAAACAATAAGAAAAAATATTCATAATATTAGTAGTAGTAGTTGTGGTTAGCTAGTTTTGAAAAAAAAAATATTATTGAGAATAATGATAACATTATTTTAAAAATGCAATACATTTATTTGATTTTGCACTGATAAATTTTTGTTATTGTTATAATTTTAATAAACAAACCAACTTCACACAGATTATTTAACAAGATTTTCAAATTTTAAAAAATAATCTACAAGGTACACTTTTTGAGCTGAAATTACTAATAAGATTTAAAAAATGGTACAAGCTAACAGGTTGAGCTGAATGGTGCACACCACTCTACTGTGACCATCAAAACTTCCAATAGTCCAGTATCTCTTAACAATAAGGTCTTTGTGCTACTGTAGCTGGAAATTATGTCCAAGAAGTGTGCAGATGATGGGAGTATCCCTTAAACTTATGTTAATACAGTTAAAACACTCTGCGGTTGTATAAACCCATCCAGAGACCACATCTCTGGAAAATACAGCTCTCTGAACGCTGAAAACGCAGGTAGGCATGAAGGGAATCTGACTCACAGGCTTCAACAAATGCCACAGGGAGGCTTGAATGTCACACTAGGGGGAAATATCTTATTGGCAATGAGCCTGACCTGCAGCACAGCTAACCTACTGAACAAAAAATCCAGTGTGTACTTGCACGTTGCCTCCCGCCTTGCTTTCTGAAGGGCTACAGCAGGCTGAACACTTATACCCTCCACCTGACATATAGTAGTACTAATATTGACACTGGCTCCTCTGGGTTCTAATAATTATGATAAACAGGAACAGCATGGATATTGCGTTTAAAGATATTTCCGGTCTGTGCTCAAAATGTCTGAGTTCATCTCCGGTGACATGCAGACTAGCAGAATGGCAATGAAAGATGACTGTACAACTAAATAAAAATCAAAGCTTTTCTCTTTTTAAAACTCCAACTATGCCAATATTAAAAATGGCATGAAGATACATGCAAGAGGCTGTTCAGATGTAGATATCAGTGTGAGCTAATGTGTTTACCAGGCCGTACCTATGGATGGAGTGGACTGAGACACCCCCCAGTGTGCTGTCTGTGTCCACGCTCCTGTGAGAGCTGCGACTAGATGCTTTCTCTGAGCCGCTCTTCTTATAACCCTCAGCAGGGAGATCACAGACTGCAGAGGATGTGTTTCTTTGTCCCTCCAGCAAGCTCCTTTCTGAAGCTGTAGGAATGTACACAGATAAAATTAGGAATGTAATCATGATACAAAAATGTCAGTGTTCAAAACCAACATAAGTGACATTGAGTCAGTATTGCTGATTCTACAAATATACTATACTGGTGTTTAAGTACCAGTACTTCTGATATATCCCTATAGGAATGTACACAGAGCACAGAAACGGATTTCACACAGTACCACACTCAAAATCACATGATGTGGCCCTCAATAATATATCTGACCTCTCTTGCTGCTTGAGCTGGCTGAGTGTGGAGAAGAGAGAGGTGTGAGAGCGAGTGAATGTTGAGATCTTTCCCCAGGTCTGTTACTGTATGCAGATCTGCCACTTAGCACCTCGTCTGGAGGACTGAACCGACCGTGGCCATTACTGTGGAAAGAAGGCATCAGAGTTTATCCGTATGTATATGATTCTACATGGAACATGTGAAATGTGAGGGATGGTATGATTATAGAGCAACACTGCCCTCTTCAGGCTGAATCCTAGAAATTTTGTGTTTACTTTAGTCTGTTTTCCAAATATACAAATATTTTGGATATACAAGGTAGTTATCTATTGAGCATTAAAAACTATTTTGCTTTACCTGAGTCTGTTGGGACTTCTCTTGGATGCTGACTGGCTACTGGCGTGCGATGAAACAAAGTCTTCCTCGTAGACCATTCCATCCAATGAGCTGGCACCAGACAGAGCAGAGCGGAGAGCCGGAGAACTCTTACCGCCCCTCTCTTCAAACGCTACAAAAAAAATATTAACTTTAATCACAAAAGTATGGGGTCAGCAATATTTGTTTTGTGAAAGAAATTAATGCTTTTATTCAGCAAGGATGCAATAAGTTGATCAAAAGTGACATTAAAGATATGCATAATGTTACAAAAGTTGCCTATTTCAAATAAATGCTGTTCATTTGAAAAAAAAAAAAAAAATTCCCACAACCATATTAATAAGCACTGATAACAAGATATGTTCAACACGGACAATGAATTATTTTTTGTGCATCAAATCAGCATATTACAATGACTTCTGAAGGATCATTTAAAACTGAATGCTGGAGTAATGGCAGCTAAAAATTCAGCTTTGTCATCACAAGAATAAATTATATGGTTTATATATTAAAATAGAATGCAGTTATTTGAAATTAAAAAAAAATTATATTTCTCAATATTACAGTTTTTACTGTACTTTTCATCAAATAAATGTAGCATTCATGAGCATAAGAGACTCACTGACCCCAAACTTTTAAATGGCAGTGTATGTCTGTTTTATAAAAAAATATTATATACATAAAGTAATAGTCTTGTACACATCAGTTAGAATGAGCAGAATGATAAACACTAAGGCTAGGTTCACACTTGGCGTCTGTTTTGAAGCTGCCAGCGTCTATTTTACATTATAATCCTATGAAGTAAACCATGTTTTCAAAAAAGTCCTGAGCGCTTTTTAAAACGCCACCGCCGGCGTCTTTTTCTGCAGCTCAGAGCGTTTTTTCAAGTTGAAAAAAAGTTTAACTTTTCTGATAAAAACGCCCTACGTCAAGCGCATTTTTGACAGCTAATCAATGACAAGCGAGTAGCGAGTTGTTTCCATAACAACAAGAAAAACAAGAAAAAAATGGAGAAGAGCCAGTAGATAGATCATACTAGTTTCAGAGCACAAAGAGTTGTATTATATGAGCACAAAACTCTATCTAGTCTAAAATATGCTGCAAACCGTGCATTATCCAACCGGAGCTCCAGGACTAAATTGTTGTAAGCACCATACAGTTTCCTTCCCCGTATAACGTCGCACACCCACAAACGGCGTTGTGAAATTACATTACCCTCCCCGTTAACTTCAAAAGCCAACGCAAGAGCCAACTTTTTACTCTTTCTCGACATTTCTGCAGCACACAGCGCTACTGTTGCAGCTGTTGTTTTAGCAACAAAAGACGCCCTCGGCTGCTATTTGTAACTAATCTCTGCCAGCTTTTTATTTCACTAAAAAAGAGCTCGTCAACTTCTTGTCAAAAAAGACGCCAAGTGTGAACACGCCCTAAGCTGTTTCCAGCAACAACAACAAAAAAATTTTATATATATATATATATATATATGATTTTAAACAAAAACAAGTCTATACATTAGAAAATATTTATATTATTCATACGTTTTTTAATATTAAACATTATTGGATTTTAAAATGGTTTAATATTATACTTAAACATTTAAATATTATATTATAGTTTTGACAAAATATGTATAGAAAAATTCTTATCTGGCCCTGTTCTAGTACACAAAGCTAAATAACACAGGTCAAATAAGTTTTTGAAGTTCTCACCTTTGCTGTAACTCATGCTCTTTGTAAATATATTGATAACACTGTGTGGGCTTCCCTTGGCCAGTTCTTCCCATGGTCCATTGCTTCCTTCTTGTACCATACTTGACACATTAAAGGTCAGGTGCTTCTCTGCCGCTTTCTGAAAGCGTGAAATTGGGTTCAAACTGTCTCCATTCAGATGTGCACTGTATCCTGTGGTTTCCAGTCTTGATTTGGGCAGCTCTTGCAGGTCTTCGTCAGATATACTGCCCTCACTCAGCAGAGGACCCTCACTGATAGAACCTCCGCTGGAGTCCAGCTCAACTTCCTGAACAATGGGCTTTGGAGGAGAAGGGGTCTTGCGTGTGTAAATAGAAGTGAGGCCAGAGGGCGCAAGTGTTTGTTTGTTCCCAGTCTCCATCCTCTCCCTAAAGCTGTTCAGGTTGCCCACACCTGGAAGGGCCTGATCATAGGTGCTCTGACCCGCAGCAAGCAGTTTTTCAATCCTCTCAACCAGGTCATCCGAATCTGTCGGATTTTCTCTGACTGGCGGACTGACAGGTTTAGCCCAGCGGTCATCGTTAGGGATTAAAAGACCCGTGCCTGTATCCCTGGCACAACCGTAGTTTATTCCGGCACCAGCTAGCTTACGTGCCTCGCTCTCAATACGGCTGGAGAGAGAGGCAGCTGTGGCCTTAAGAGCCTCAATACGGCTCATTTTGCGGCCTATGGTTGAGGGAAACGCCGCATGTGCAGTTAGGGATTCTCTGTTAGGTAGTGAAGGTTCTGGATCAGGTTCTAACAGCTGAGAGAAGATATGGCCAGAAGGAGGCACTAGGGAGCTGCTGACCCTCAGAGCAGGACTACGCTGGTCAGACTGAAGCCAGGGTGACCCTGCAAAACCCAAACCATTCCTACAGAAACAAGACAACAGATTATTAAAGTATAATAATGACAAAGAAAAAGACTGCTACACAAAAACATTTACTTAACGTAAAAAAAAAAAAAAAAAAAAAAACATATAGTGAATATTTTAATATAGTCACATATGGCATAAATCATGTAATCTAACCAAAATATTTCACTAGGAGATTCAGACGTCAGTTTTAATCCATTTTTAGGAACATCCAGTGTTCACAAATTCAATACGCAGAAGACGCCGCCAACTACATGCACTTAAAGGTGGCCATGGAAACCGAAACAGGCTAGCAACAAACACTTCTCGCTAAGCACTGAGCTAACGGATTACTCTGTTCTTACAGAACTACTTGAAATAAGAGCATGTCATCTGTGTAAGGGAATACAAATGACTTCCCATTTAGGGAAAGGGGATATTTTGTTAATCTTTTCAGTGCTTAGAACAGATATATAACAAAAAAGGAAGCTCTTTGGTAGAAATAACAACAAATAGATCCAGGGTTTTTTTTAGCTGGAAAACCAAACATTACACTTATGATACAGATGGTGTAATGGAATGGGATTCTGTTTTACCTGGAGAAAGGAGGCTGGCATTGCTCCGTAAGGGACAGATCACTGCTGGAGGTGGCACTTTGAGGTCGATCATGTCTTTTGTTTTCTTTATCAGATTCTCCAGATGGCTGGTATACTGGTCTCGGCTGCAGTGTAACAACAAAAACACTTAAAATAGTGGTCGATCATTATGGATTTTGTCTAGACACCAGGGTGTCCAATAGTTAATATAATCGTGATATTCAGTATATTACGTAGCTATATCAGATTTTGTTTTTTAATAAGTCCCTTATGTTCACCAAGGCTGCATTTATATTTAAAATACAGTTAAAATAGTAATATTATGAAATATCAACACGATTTAAATGAATTGTTTACTATTTTAATACACTTTAAAATGGAATTCATTCCTGGGATGGCAAAGCTGAATTTTCAGTTTTACAGTTTTGATACATTTATTATTACTAAAATTGAAAACAGTTGTGCTGCTTAATATTTTTGTGGAAACTGTGATACATTTTTAGGATTCTTTGATAAATAGCAAGTTCAAATTAACAGCCTTTAATTGAAATAGAAATGTTCTGTAACATTTTAAATATCTTTACTGTCACTTTAAATCAATTTAATGCATCCTTGTGGAATAAGCATTCATTTCATTCATTCATTAAAAATAATTACTGATGACAAAGTAGTGAACCTTAAAGGTAGTGTACCTTAAAACTATCAATTTAATATCATTATTTACATTTACATTTAGTCATTTAGCAGACGCTTTTATCCAAAGCGACTTACAAATGAGGACAATAGAAGCAATCAAAACCAACAAAAGAGCAACAACATGCAAGCGCTATGACAAGTCTCGGTTAGCCTAACGCAGTACACGTAGAAAGGTTTTTTTTTTTTTTTTTTAAACAAGTAGATAGAATATAGAAAAGAAAGCTAGTGTTTTAGTTTAAGAAAAGATAGCAGTTAGAGAATAAATATGCAATTGATAGAGGGTCAAGTGTGTGTATGTGTGTTTTTTTTTTTTTTAAATAAAAAGAATGGAGATAGATGAAATAAAATTAGAAAAGAGAATGCTAGAGTTAGAAGGTCAAATAAAGATGGAAGAGATGGGTTTTTAGCCGTTGCTTGAAGATGGCTAAGGATTCAGCTGCTCGGATTGAGTTGGGCAGGTCATTCCACCAGATGGGAACAGTTAATGAAAAAGTAAGAGAAAGTGATTTTGTGCCTCTTTGGGATGGCACAATAATGCGGCGTTCACTTGCAGAACGCAAGTTTCTAGAGGGCACATAGGTCTGAAGTACTGAATTTAGGTAAAGGGGCGCAGAGTCAAAGGTGGTTTTGTATGCAAACATTAATGCCTTGAATTTTATGCGAGCCGCTATTGGTAGCCAGTGCAAATTGATGAACAGAGGTGTGACGTGCGTTCTTTTCGGCTCATTAAAGATTAATCTTGCAGCGGCATTTTGGATTAATTGTAGAGGTTTGATGGAATTGGCTGGAAGACCTGCCAAGAGAGCATTGCAATAGTCAAGATCTGGACAGAACAAAGTCTGGACAGAACAAGAGCTTGAACAAGGAGTTGTGTTGCATATTCCGAAAGAAAGGGCCTGATCTTCCTAATATTATATAAAGCAAATCTGCAGGACCGGGCAGTTTTAGCAATGTGGTCTGAGAAATTCAGCTTATCATCAATCATAACTCCAAGGTTATTATTTTACTCAAAATCTACTCAAAATATTTGTGCACTTTCTATGTAACAATATAATAAAATATAATAGCTGTATTATCTTAAATAATAAGTTCAACAAGATGTTTAGATGTTTATGCTGTACAATAAAGGTTTACCTGCTGGACTATGTTTGTTATGGCACCACCATTGATATCTTCTCTGAGCTGAGTCTGTTCAAGCAGAAGTTTGGTGTATGTTTCCTGGAGCCGCTTCTTTATTGGACCTTCAGATGCGACTGGGCCCTTGGTGGCCCCTGCTCGTTGTCTCCGGTAAAGCTCCTGTAGGCGTTTATTCTTCTTCTCTTCTTCCTCCTGCTGAGCCCTCCTCTCCTCTGCTTGCTGTTTTTTCCTTTCTTCTTGTTTTTGAGCAATATACAGTCGCACCGCTTCTGCATCATAGTGCCGTTTCTTTGCCATGGGATGCTCAGGAGGATCTGCTCTTTTGGTAGTCTTGGCAGGGCTGGCACTACGGGAAACTCTGGTCGAGACACGGACTTTTGAGTGGGGCGCTTCTGCCCTCCTGCTGCTGTCCTCCTCCAACTGCAGGTCATCTAGGATGCCACGGATGTCTGCTGAGAGAAGGTCTGTGCTGGGAGATTTTCTTCTATCACCCCCTGTTGATCTGGAGGGTTCAGCTGGCTCTTCTGGAAGAATGTGATTGCGAGGTCTTTCTGCACTGGTGGGCCTTGAACGCCGGCTATGCTCAACACGAGGATCAGAGCTGGAACGGGGACTGGGGGCTGCAGGAAAAGACAGATAGAGGCAAACAGGAGACCAAATTTATATTACTTAAAGTAATATAAATTGTAAACTTTGTTTTACAAATGTTTTAATAAGCCAAAAACGTTTAAATAAATATGAAAGATATTATATGAATTCCCACAATATATACCAATATATACAGGTGCATCTCAAATTAGAATGTCGTGGAAAAGTTCATTTATTTCAGTAATTCAACTCAAATCGTGAAACTCGTGTATTAAATAAATTCAGTGCACACAGACTGAAGTAGTTTAAGTCTTTGATTCTTTTAATTGTGATGATTTTGGCTCACATTTAACAAAAACCCACCAATTCACTCTCTCAACAAATTAGAATATGGTGACATGCCAATCAGCTAATCAACTCAAAACACCTGCAAAGGTTTCCTGAGCCTTCAAAATGGTCTCTCAGTTTGGTTCACTAGGCTACACAATTATGGGGAAGACTGCTGATCTGACAGTTGTCCAGAAGACAATCATTGACACCCTTCACAAGGAGGGTAAGCCACAAACATTCATTGCCAAAGAAGCTGGCTGTTCACAGAGTGCTGTATCCAAGCATGTTAACAGAAAGTTGAGTGGAAGGAAAACGTGTGGAAGAAAAAGATGCACAACAAACCGAGAGAACCGCAGCCTTATGAGGATTGTTAAGCAAAATCGATTCAAGAATTTGGGTGAACTTCACAAGGAATGGACTGAGGCTGGGGTCAAGGCATCAAGAGCCACCACACACAGACGTGTCAAGGAATTTGGCTACAGTTGTCGTATTCCTCTTTTTAAGCCACTCCTGAACCACAGACAACGTCAGAGGCGTCTTACCTGGGCTAAGGAGAAGAAGAACTGGACTTTTGCCCAGTGGTCCAAAGTCCTCTTTTCAGATGAGAGCGAGTTTTGTATTTAATTTGGAAACCAAGGTCCTAGAGTCTGGAGGAAGGGTGGAGAAGCTCATAGCCCAAGTTGCTTGAAGTCCAATGTTAAGTTTCCACAGTCTGTGATGATTTGGGGTGCAATGTTATCTGCTGGTGTTGGTCCATTGTGTTTTTTGAAAACCAAAGTCATTTTACCCGTCTACCAAGAAATTTTGGAGCACTTCATGCTTCCTTCTGCTAACCAGCTTTTTAAAAATGCTGATTTCATTTTCCAGCAAGATTTGGCACCTGCCCATAGGGCTGGGCGATATGAGCAAAAATTCATATCTCTGTATTTTTGGGCTGATTTGCGGTATACGGTATATATCTCAGTATTTTGTACGCTTTTGTATTTGGATTAAAAAAAAAATAAACAAATAAAGTGAATGTAACCATATATTATGTTTTAAAAAAGGTTAAAATTACATTCTAACATTTCAACATTGCAATCTAAAAACAAAAATAATGCTTTCAAAGCAGAAGTTAAATTTACTAAACTAAAAATGAAAATAATTTAAAAAAAAAAAAAAGCTAAAAAGCTTTTAGCTAAAAGAGACTAAAAAGGCTGTTTTGATTACCCCATTACAGTCACTTTAGTTAGTGCTATCATACAAATACACCTACTTGTAGGTTTAAAATTCTACATATGACACATTTAAAGTCCAACTACAAATATTTCAGCAAAATGTATATTTTAGTCAGAATTATTGCGCTCCTATTACATTGAGCGTCTGTTTGGCGCGCATGCGCGCGGCAGCGCTCGTTCTATGAAGTCTGTGAAGTTTAGCGGAGAATCTCAAAGCAGAAGGCTCATGCACTTCTGATAGCAAAACGGAAATATTTCCAAGGCTTTCTAACATTTAAAGATGGAGAATATACATGTGAAATGTAAGTTATGCATTTAGGAAAACAGCACATCTCAAACACATTAAACAGCGAGAGTCTCCGTCAGCGGCACACGCAGCCTTTCTGTCAGAGCCGTTGTAAACTGAAACTAAACTATAGGCTTCTATATCTTACGAGTTTTTAAAGCCCTTCTTATAAAGTTTGTCACGTGTTTAGAAGCAATTGTATTATGCACTTTCTCCGCAGCAGCTCAGTCTGTGTCCTCCGCTGTATTTTCAGAAGCGCTCGTTTTCAAACTACTGTATATCGATATGAACGGTATTGCCTCATATCGTATCGCTTATAAAGAATATATCGATATACCGCCCAGCCCTACCTGCCACACTGCCAAAAGCACCAAAACTTGGTTAAATGACCATGGCGTTGGTGTGCTTGACTTGCCAGCAAACTCACCAGACCTGAACCCCATAGAGAATCTATGGGGTATTGTCAAGAGGAAAATGAGAAACAAGAGACCAAAAAATGCAGATGAGCTGAAGGCCACTGTCAAAGAAACCTGGGCTTCCATACCACCTCAGCAGTGCCACAAACTGATCACCTCCATGCCACGCCGAATTGAGGCAGTAATTAAAGCAAAAGAAGACCCTACCAAGTATTGAGTACATATACAGTAAATTAACATTCTTTACAGAAGGCCAACAATTCACTAAAAATGTTTTTTTTTTTTAATTGGTCTTATGAAGTATTCTAATTTGTTGAGATTGAATTGGTGGGTTTTTGTTAAATGTGAACCAAAATCATCAATTAAAAGAACCAAAGACTTAAACTACTTCAGTCTGTGTGCATTGAATTTATTTAAATACACGAGTTTCACAATTTGAGTTGAATTACTGAAATAAATTAACTTTTCAATGAAATTCTAATTTATTGAGATACACCTGTACATACTTAATGCTTATTAATGTATCTAAATAAATACACACACAACTTATATATATATAGCTAGCATAAGTTGTGCGCATGCACGACAAAAAAAAAAAATCTTTAGATCCCTCATTTGCACACTAACATGTTAATACACAATATCACTGTTTTAGATCGACTAACTGTAATACTGTATAATATTTCCATTCGAAGCAAAAGCATAAATCTAGGCTACACGCTGCCGGTTTCAGAGCAAAATGCAAAACTATTTTCTACGTGCTCTTATGAGAACCAGCTGAGCTTCTATTGTCCTCATTTGTAATTCGCTTCGGATAAAAGCATCTGCGAAATGATTAAATGTAAAAAAATAAATAAAATACATATCTGTTTAAATCGATCATTAAAAAAAACATAGCTAATTCGACAAACAAAACAATGTTTTTACGTCACAGGTCTTGTATTTATGTCTGAACTGGAAAAACATCCCCTTCAGCAGTTGCTTGCATATAATGTTTAAATCAATATAGCATTGAGCATTTCCGTCTCTGCAGTCCAATAAATCAGTATCAGAGTGGCTGTATAAAGTCTGGGTCCAGCCCTGCATGTGAGGAGGACAGCAGGACTGTGGAAGGAATCAGGTCGACTTGTGCAGTGAGTCAGAAACACCCAGTCGAACCCTATTCATTATGGTCACTGGGCAGCAAAGTTTACCAATGCAGGGAGGCTGTCTGAATCGTTATTTATTAATAGACCTGACACTTGGGCTACTAGCTTCTGGAACACTAGTGCTTTGCAACAAATGTAGTGTTTAATAACGGTTGGCAATAAACTAATTCAAAACACCTCAAGGACATAATTTGGTTGGGCATTCAAAATATGAGAAGTTATAAACCAAATAGCTTGAGACATTTAAGGTAAAATGAATATAGATACTTTAAGTTTTGTTTGTGGTTCGGTTGAGATTTAACGGTTAGCATGGTGACGGGGGCGAAGCCTGGCAAATATATTATCCTCTTACCTGTTCTCATCTGTGTCTCCGAGGACTTCGCCCGAGGCTCTCTGTGTAACCGTGGCAGCGGCCCCAGCATCATCTTCACCAGCTTCTGCCCATCTCGCCACGATGACGTGCTGATTGCTATGGAGACAGGTTACACAGACACCTTGAGACTACAGTTGGTCCATAATTAATTTGTACTTTTATTTAAACAAGTGTGATTAAGGCAGAGAGGAAAGTATGACAAAAGTAACTAATAATAAAGAGACAGAATAGCTGTACTGAATCACATTTAATTAAACCAAACCTCCTGGTAAAAATGATCTTTCTCCAGAGAAAAACCCCCACTCAAATTTAATGATAGCGGGAATGCAAAACTGACTGCATTTAATAAATGATTCTGGTCTTACTGTGCATGATTAATCTGTGCATGATATTATAAAAAACAAAAATGTTAGCAAGATCAAATTGTAATTCATTTCTCACCCTCTAAAATTGATTGTGATTATGTTGATTATTGATTATGTTGACGTAATCAACGCCACATGGAAAGAGAAAAATATTAAGCAATACCAATGTCTTTATTTCACGTTTGAAGGTGGATAATTTAAATACCATTCAATATAATTTCATTTTGAAAACCAACAATTCTATAAGTCTAAAACAATGTGAATGCTGCCACCACAGAATATATGTAGTGTATAAGTGTGTGTGTGTGTGTGTGTGTATATATATATATATATATATATATATATATATATATATATATATATATATATATATATATATATATATATATATATATATATATATATATATATATATATATATACACACACACACACATATACAGGGGCGATTCTAAGATTTTCATTTTACGGGGGCTCAGCCCCCAATGACGGTATAATATATATGTGTGTGTGTGTGTGCGTGCATATACATATATATATATATTATTTATATATATATATATTATTATATATATATATATATATATATATATATATATATATATATATATATAAAAATAAATAAAATAAAAAAGTTTGACTAATAGGAGTGGTATACTAAACTTACAAACATAAAAGTGCAGTATTCCACTGTATTGCATAGATAGGCATAACATATAGGCCTAACTGAATAAGCCAAATACAAGTCTTCATGATCTTACACACACTCACCTGTTTACTGTACACACACAAAATTTTACTGTTTGCATTTCTAGTACAACCCTCTTTCCTTAGCTCAAGCATGCAAACCTCTTTGCCACATGCACTGGAATATATATTACACTGAATGTTAAATTTTCAAATTAAAATGGCAACATGATCGTTTTATAAAGTATGCGTTCATATGTGCTTCATTTTCACTGGAGGAAACAGCTGTGGTGTGATGATGAGGGGTGAACGCAGCAAAAACAGGCTACAGTAGATGGGGAACCGATTGCTGCCCTATGATATTTTGTAAACTGTATTTATGACAAAGAACAGAACTGCACAGATGCAGATATTATAACAATCTATCGATAAACACACACCTTGTCCTTTGTTTCTCGCTCTGCGCCGCCACGGTCTGTTGATTGAAAAAGAACGCGCTGAAAGTCGGGGAGGAGCCGGTCGAAGTCTGCCATCGTTTTCATGTGAAGTTTAAAGGGGACTGAGGCGATCACGAATTTTACAGTTTATGGAGCTTATCGCAAAATTTTAGGGGGGCTGAGTAGTCATTTTAGCTATAGCCCCCCTAAAAATGGCCTAGCGACGCCCATGTATGTGTGTGTGTGTGTATATATATATATATATATATATATATATATATATATATATATGTGTGTGTGTGTGTGTGTGTAGTGTATATATATATATATATATATATATATATATATATATATACACACACACACACACACACACATTTTTTTTTTTTTTAGTGGTAGACTCAGTAAAAATGGTAAGTAAAAATCTGAATGGCTGATCCAACTGGGTGAGCAGAAAAAAAATCCTTATTCTTTGTCTATGTCCTTATCCTTATTCTATGTCTGTACCATTAAAACCAGATTATTCAATGACCTCTCATAAACATATTAGTTTAACTGTTCCACTTGCTCAGCAAGACTCACCTAAAAACGCTCTGGATTGACAGTAGGTACCCTAAAAGTGAAAACTGACAATTCAAGCTAATGTCTGTTTGCAGCAATGTTGAGAATTCAGTATGTACTTGAATTGTCTTTTGCATTGCACTCCAAAACATTTGGAACGCATCAAATAAAATGTAGTTTGTGCAGCTAGAAGCATATGCACTCACATACAAACCAAGAGTATGTGAGTGCATATGCCACTTTCTTGATTGAGTTAAACTAACAGAGACACCGTGAGAAGTACTAAGTACTATTTCTAAAGTTAGGGGTGCACAGGATAAACTAGTTGAGGGGTGGAAGGAGGAATCAGATTTCACTTTTCCATCCTGTCGTGACTAGACTGACACCTCTCCAGCTGTCAGCAAGGCCACAGCGGTTTGAGGTGGGACACATCAAGCATTCCTGCGTCACTGTTGCCGCAGTTATCCTGTTAATCTGCATGCTACACATTCTAGAAATTTCTGTTGGGATAAGATACTTGGCTTGTGCTTGCAGACGGACATTAACACACGCTTGTTTCCAAGAATGTCTTGCAGAGAACAGGGCACAGTAACGCTGGCAGGTCAAGAGAGGCTCAGACAGGGCTGCCAGCATGTGTGTGTGTGTGTGTGTGTGTGTGTGTGTGTGTGTTCAGCAGAGCATTTGCACATTTTCAGTTCAGATTGTGATATTCATATGCAAAACTACAATTAAGGACTGTTATAAGTGCATTCAGATGTTGAATTTCAATATCATTTTCTTAAATAAGCTACAGCTGTTTGCATGAGAAAGACAGGACGACAAATGACAAAGAGAACTCTGACCTGGTTTAGTATTTGAGTCCGGTGCAGAGGAAGATCTGTGTACTTTCCTAACAGGTTTGGATGGTTTCTTCTCTTTCACCTTTTCTTGTTCTGCAGGCCTCTGCTTTGGTTTTGTGCTCTCTGCTGTGAAGGACAGAGAGAAGATTAAATTGGTTGACACTGATCAGGATTATTATCATTAACAAACTATTAAAAACATTTTATTTGAAATAAAACTGAAATAAAATGTAAATGATAGATGAAAAATTAGAAATGTTACATTGGCAACTAACTGAAAAATGTTTAAGTTGAAGTACTGCAATTACTAACAAGAAATATATGAAAACTAAATCTAAACTAAAACTGAAATAAAAAATAAGCTAAACCTAAATAATAATATTTGAAAAAAATAAAAACACAAAAGCACAAAAAAAAACACAAAAATGTAACCACTTTTAAGCATAAAATTAAATGCTAATCCAAAATATAAATAAAAACTATATTAGTATATAAATAATACTAAAATTACAAAACTGTTCATTACACTACACTCTTAACCACACATAGTGACCACACAACTGCCCATATTTACACATCAATAACTATTCAGTATTCATCAAATTGCCCGGTATAATAGTAAAACAGGTAAAACTTCAATGATTCAATGAATATACACAATATAAAAATTAAATAGCGTGAATTTTCAAAATGATATAATACATTTGTAATTACCCTTAAGTGTCCTAAAGACCACCATTAAACTAATTTGACATCTAGTTGATATGAGTACATTAAGACAGATGATTGATTCATACTCGTAAATACGTTCAAACTACCAGTTTTAATCTGTTTAAGTCAATTCAAAATATGGAACAGATAGAGTAAGGAAAATGGACATCTAAAACAAAATTGGATTTTTCTGTGAAGCAAGAATCCTTATATAATTATAAAACAACTGAAATGGACTGCTACAAATGTGTACCATATGGCCTCTTTAATGACAGCAACTCAAATCTATAGTAGGCCAACAGGGAATTAAGCAGCATTGTTATGCATATTATAAATGAGCTTGTTCCATAATGCTATTTTAAGGAATGATTGAGCAAACTGATGCAATCCTTACAAATAACCTTGAAGAAAACCCCAGAAGAACAGTCTGGGCTGACATGAAAACTGGTAACTACGGTTGTGGCAGTACGCCTGGAAACTCTGAGCCAATTAGGAGCATGTAAGTCATCGTCCAAGAGCGGTTTGGATTAAGCACACTTTTTGACCATACTGCAATCCGGCAGAAACACAAATTCTGTAAATTGTTTCATCTGCTTTGAGTGGCGGGTAAAACAGTGTTGTTGTCCTAATTCCTGTTCATTACTCATGCTTCCTGACTCATAGGGCAGTAAAACACATTTGAGCTCCATCACATCAATGGATAAACATTTTAATTCCATATAAATAAATAAATAAATAAATGCCCAATTCACTACGCTGCAATTAGGTTGAAATCAAGAGGGTGACTCAAAAGTAAAAAACATATTTATAGCATCAGTGATTTTAAGATGACAACCAATGAGCTGTGTATGATCGAGATACTGTAACATTTTTGTGAGCACCTTAATTAATTCAATTCAAGTTTATTTGTAAAGCGCTTTTCACAGTACAAATCGTTGCAAAGCAGCTTTACAGGAAATTAAGTTTCTACAATATATTTATATATTGTAGAAACTTAATATATTTAACTTAATATTACACCACTCATGTAGTGTGAATGTGTTGTTTCTTATAGCACAGGCTAAATACTGTGGCTATTCTGTTGTTGTATTGCTGTACTTGTAATGTTTACACAAAGAATGCATACTTTATTCTATTATACTACATATTATAACATTCTGGAAAACTATGTATACCTGTAAGCTTTTTTGTCAGGTCTTTGTATATTTCCCTGCTTAAGTTCTGGAAGTCCTCCTCTGCCCACACTTTCCCATCAGGTGTGCGAATCTTAGTCTCACTGGTGTTGAAGCCTAGAAAATGAGAAAACACAGATGTGGGCTTCCTCTCAATCGACAACCTCATAAAACATTTATCTGATGTTTTTATCCTAAGTATTTGAGTACAACTATTACTGGGACGGAGCAACCTAAGGTTAAGTGTCTCGCTCAAGCTCAATGGTGAAAGCATTTTCGGGGGTTTGAATCTGCTACCTCTTGGTTACCAGCCCAATACAATGGAGTCACTTTTCCTCTCTGTTGTGGACTTACCTTTGTAAATGGGCGCTGGAGGGGCTGGGGCCACTTTCCGAACTTTAGCAGTAGGTACTGTGATACTATGTGCTGTCGCTCCAATACCCACAGGTTGCTCCAAGTATCCCAGCAGCTCGTTTCTTTCTTCTGTCTCCTCCAAATGTTCCCTCTGTCTGCGGATTCTCTCTTTCAGCTTTTCCAGCTTTTCATCAGGTTGCCGTCGTCGCAGGTTCTCCAGCCGTAGGGAAGCTGTAACTGAACCGGTGATGGATGTCAGGGAAGTCTGGGATGTCTCGGCCTGTAAATGTGGTCTGGGGTTGATCTCTGACCCTAGAGGGGCTTGGTCAGGTTGGTGAATGGCATTGAGAGCAGACAGGTCATTGAGGTAGCGTACAGATGTGCTGTCTACAGCTGAGGAGCGTGGGCTGTCCAGGTCTGCAGTCTGCATGTCTCGAGTGTCACGCTGATAGACCAGCTGGCTTAAAGCAAAGTCAGCCTGAGGGACACCCACCTCTGTCGGAAACGAATGGACTTCTGGTTCAGAGTGAGTCTGGGACACTGGCAATGGAGATGCTTCCCTATAATAATATAAAAAAAAAAGGACAAGTCCATTTAAAAATAAGATGTCAGTTTAATGTGAAGAGCACAAGAGGATTTCCAAGACAAAAACCTACAACCATTATTATTGCAGTTTCTGGTTGCAAATAAACACTTCAGCTTTAACTTATTAATTTCTTTGCAGCTTTAACCTGTATGAAATGAGTGGTTCTCTGAACTCCACTGCACTGGGTTTCCTGGCGTTACTGTCCAGAGTGCTATTCCTCAAGGGACTACGGGAACTTTTGTCTGGACTGCGTCGACTCCGTGTTCTGGACTTAGATCCACTTTCCTCTGCATGACGCCCATCTGTAGTAAATAAATGGAAAACACGTAAACAATGGAAGAGGCAGAACTCTGAAGAATGTTGTACTATTCTTAATTTTATATTTATATATATACAGACTGTATGTGTGTGTGTGTGTGTGTGTGTATGTATGTAATATTTTCTATTCCACATTGCATACCTGTCACGTCACCTTGACTGGCTTGCTCAAAAACAAGCACAAGCAACTAGAGTTGTCCAATTCACAAATCACGAATGACTCTCATGAGTCAGTTTTTTGATGAATCACTCAAAACTCACAGAGCTGTTACTAAATTAACATATGCATCTCAAGCCTATACTTTCAGTCATATCTGACTTTTAATGCAACAAGAAGTGTTTGTACTAAATATTCATGAAACTTCATTAAGAAAAAGCAAAGCTAATTCTAGTAATAAATTAAAAATATACAAAAATAATTAAATTCAATTTAACAGAATACATTTTAAAAGACTGAACATTAAAAAAGTAACTTATAAAACATACAAAAAATACAATTATGACCACATATTAAATAAAAAAAACCTTGCTTTGACAAGTTAAAAAAGATATTCCATTTAAAACATTCCACTGTATGTTTCATAGCAACCTGGTACAATACTATATAAGGTGACATTAAAAACACCTAGCTTAGGGATGTATAATAGTCTCTAATAGATTGCCTCTGTATGTGTTACAGAGGATGTGTCTGTCTCACCTCTGCGGCTTATTTTCCGACCGCCACTCACAGATGCTTTCTTTGTGTCAAGAACTGAGTCCAGAAGCACTCCAGTGCCTGGCGCTGCCTCCAGACGATTCTCAATGTGTCGCAACTGAGACAAGACCACAATTAGCCATTGAGTCAACAGATCTCTACACTCATGGGGATAATGCTACAAATACTAAACCTACAGAGTATACCTCTGAATCTCACTTTCTGATTTCTTATAATTGGGCTTCTTCAGAACTATTATGTATGTAACAGGTATCTGTTTTGGCATCATAAGTAGGCCAGAACCTGAAACGAGTTAAGAAATACTCACGGCAGCTTTGGTTTGATTTAGACTATTCCAGGCATGAGATATCTCTGCTGAGAGATAAACATTAACATAAGTAATCACGCAAACATGCTCATGATGATGTTCGAAGTATAAGGTGACAGTTAGACAAACCTCTCCTGTTGTCTTGCCCAGTAAGGGCAGCCTGGGAAGAGACAGAGGCTGGGGGCCCCGACTCACTTCGCAAGCGACTCCACATCGCTATGCCAACCTGAGAGGAAAGGGGAAAAACAGGCAAACAATGTGAGAGAAGCAATTATCTTGTCAACATCTGCTGTCAAACATTGTTTTCTCTGGCAATGGCTTGCTTAGATTATGACCCTAAGTGGCACTAAAGCACATGACTTCATTCACAGTACTCTTTGTGCAAAAGGAGGCTATAAATTTGGCCAAACCATAAGTTTAACTGATAGTTACAAAGATAGATTGATCAAAGCATATGACTTATAGATTTAATGTCTCACCCACAGGCCTCAGTTGTTTCATCATCAAAGTGATGGTTATAGCAACGGTGTACAATTTGTTTGTTTGCCTGGAGCCCAGACATATGACATCTCAGAGGTTTTCAAGTCATTTGAATCACACTGTCTTCCTCTAAGCACTACCGTTATAACAGAGTGCCTGTCCTTGTAAGTCCCCAGGTCAAACAGATTCAATGGTCTATTCTAGAGTAAAAAAGAGTTTTGTACAGACGTCTAAACCACTGTGGCAAATGCATAAAGTATTCCAAAGGGACACTGAAATGACTCCCTGCTCAGAACCTTGAATTATATTGAATTAATAATGCATGCATAAGACATATCTTAGAGGCTTGCATACATATTTCATTGATTTCAGGCTTATGCTGGAAAGCAGAGGTCAAGAATCATTTAAACATGCTCTGCTGCTTTTCTAACAGTATTGAATGAAGTAACAGAGACACCAAATGTGTCTGGAATGAGGAAAACAACTTTAAAGTCAGCATGAAATTCACCTTATCTATTTCTAAATGCATATTATAGACTTTAGTAAACAATTAATCTGTTTATACATTTGTTTCATGTGTTTTTTGACTTTGCAGTGTAATCAAAACATTACATGGATGTCCAGCGAAAACAACAGACTTCTCTCTGGTGACGTATGCCAGATAGATACATATTAGATTTCATTAAGAAATTTTTGATGAAATGTGAGAGCTTTCTGATCCTGCACAGACAGCAACAGAACTACCACGTTCAAGGTCCAGAAAGGTAGTAAGGACATCGTTAAAATAGTCCATGTGGCATCAGTGGTTCAACTACAATTTTATGAAACTATGATAATAATTTTAGTGCAAAAGAAAACAAAAATAATCATTTTATTCAACAATTTCTTCTCTTCCGGGTCAGTCTTTGTTCATGAGGGTGTATTTTTTTTCTTTGCGCACAAAAAGTATTCTCATAGCTTCATAAAATTATGGATAAACCACTGATGTCACATCGACTTTAATGATGTCCTTACTACCTTTCTGGGCCTTGAACATGGTAGTTACGTTGCTGTCTATGCAGGGTAAGAAAGCTTTTGGATTTCATCAAAAATATCTTAATTTGTGTTCCGAAGACGAACAAAAGTCTTACAGGTTTGGAACGACACGAGGGTGAGTAATTAAAGACAGAATTTTAATTTTTGGCCAATCTGATGCTTTTAGCTGCCAATAAGAATATAGGCCTAATACTTTCAATTTTGTTTAGGTTCACCCAACACTGTCTTCATTTAATCACCCTCATGTTGTTCCAAACGTTTTTCGTACAGCACAAAGAGATGTTAGGTAGAAAGTTACACTGACAATTTCACTTTTATATATATATATATATTTTTTTTCTGTATTATAAAAAAAAAAATGAAAGGTAACTAGACTCATTCTGCCTAACCTCTACTTTTGTGTTCTAAGGAAGAAAGCCTGCCATACGAGTTTTGCACAGCATTGAGGAAACAAGGAAATCATCTAATTCTACAGAATCCATCATAGAGAGAAAAAAAGGAAAAAAATGTTCTTTTTAAATGACAAAGATTTTGCCCATAATAAACAATCCTTAAAAGTGACAAGGTTTGTGTCAATGACAGTCTATTGACATATGCAAAGATAGATGTTCGGTTAAACCCTTTTTCCAATTATAAAGACACAGCCTGTGCATGTTAGGTTGCCAGGGACTTTGATAAGAAATAAGGCCACCTGTTAATAAAAGAGATTTAGATTTAGAACTGTAGAAGTACAAACAGAACAAGAAATTGAACAAAGTGCTTTGGACTGGAGATACTGAGAGATGCGACAATCTGATCCAATTCTATTTGAACTAATCAACACTTGTCAAAAATGAACAAAATAAGCACAGCAAAAGAATCAAAGCTTTACTCGCTTCAAAGTTCAAAATAGCAAAGCAGCAACTGCCAAGAAAGGCACAAAATATCCTTTGATTTACCCATAAAAAACCCACCATCTTCATACACACACACTCTCTCTCTCTTCAGAAACTCATCATTTCATATCACATTTTGGGAACTGAAACTTCATCTAACCTTGTTTACACAACACATACAGTTATGAGATTATAGTTTCAGTTAATGACTGCTCACATTTAAACAATACTAACCGATTGAATGGATGAAGCATTCATATAGTGCTTTACTAATGACTAATGAGCAAGACAGACATGTTACGCCTTCATGCATAACATATAATGTACCGGGACTCACTTTCCAGCAGCTTTATTCAGAGAGACATGAGTCCACCTTGTCTTCCGGACTGCGGGACACATCGGACAGCTGGTGATTCTGTCACCTCTACCTGTACCGAGACCCAGTGAAAAAGGTGATTTGACAGTGAAAGCTCAAAGTCTTGAAGTATTAAACTACCAGTTCAGAAATATTATACAAATCAAACTGTCAACACTCTAAAGATGCTGGAATCAATACAGTTAATTTTACAGTAACTGATTAGCCCACCCAATAACTCCTCAGAAGGATCACTCTGAATTAAAGGTAAAAGGAAACATGACAGATCAGCAGCATCAGCTGAGAGATCAGCTGACATCACATTCAAATTTAAGATAAAATCTCCAGCGGAGGCTTCTAAAGAGTCTGGCCGCATTAATGTATATAACTTACTCTGCTTTGCCAGAGCTAAGCAAATAGTCATAAAACATAACTTAAAAAAAGAAACTAAAAGAGAAAATAAAAACAAATTACAGCTAAAGAGCAACATACGAAGCATCATACGCTTTATACTAATACAGAATTAGAACTACAGCACTCTAACATACGAGAAAATAAATACATGAGACTTAAGACATTCATATAATACACGAATATAAAGAAAAACAGCTGACGTAACGTACAAAACACATAACGTTAAATGTCAATCACACAAATACAACTTCACATCAACAACCTTATTGAGGAGAAATCCAGCATCGACTTAAATCAACCAAACAACCAACTAGACGTCTATTTTCAACCGAAAAATTACGTAGATTAGGCAGTTTCACAATATTTAAACGAAATTTGTGGACTATGTTTTTAAATCCTCTGGCGAAAGTTATTGCTAACAGCTGCTGCTAACCGGCTAAACCATTAAAGCTCGCTAACAAAGTTTTTTTGCGTTTCTGTGACCAAGTTGTCTTTCGTTAAGCGTTTAGGTCAGAATGTAATTGGTTAGTACCTACCTAAAAGTTTGTTGTACCCGCTACCCGCCTTTTGGTGTGTGTTTCCCGGCTTTAATGTTAAGTTATGACGGCCGTTGGCTAGATTTGACGGTCCGCCATTATCCAAACAACTGTTCAGGAAGTTCACGTCTGAGAGAAACTCGCGATACTTCCGTGAAGAACGTGTTTTTTTCTTGGCCGTGTTTGACATCTAGTGTTCACTAATGGAATTGCAATAAATATCATACATGGGACAAGAAAGCCCTAGTTCAAAACAAGGTCAAGCTCTGATGTGAGCAATTATTATCGCATTTTCTGTGTATAATAACAAATATTTTTATTGTTGTTATTGTGGTTGTTCATTCATTGTGTATTATGGAACGTTTTCAACAGTTAGGCAAGAACAGCTTACTGTTACTCCACCTGTGGTGTTTCCAGACTAGAGTATGTGAGCTGTGTGGAGAGAAAGCAGAGCGAGGAGCAGCTGCATGGAGCGAAGAGCAGGTTTTCTGAAAGAAGGAGAGTCTGTGTTTTCTCTTGCTTTAGGATTGCCCAGAGAAAGGTGGAGAGTGAGGTGGATTCTTGAATCAAAGCATAGACAGAAAGACTATTGTAACCATGACAAATGGTTTGTCATTTTGTTTCTCCAATAAATCATTAAAGGAATAGTTCACCCAGAATTGTTTACTGAAAATTTACTCACCTACAGGTTATCCAAGATGTAGATGAGTTTGTTTCTACATCGGAACAGATTTGCAGAAGCATTAGGCCTACATCACTTGCTCACTAATGGATCCTCTGCAGTGAATGGGTGCTATCAGAATGAAAGTCCAAACAGCTGATAGAAAGATCACAATAATCCAAAAATAATCCATATAACTCCAGTCCATCAGTTGGTGGCTTGTGAAGGGAAAAACTGCATGTTTGTAAGAGGCCAAATCTATAATAAAGCCATTTTAATTGCTTGCTAAAATACCAGTCCATTATCCATAATATCGCTTCCTCCAATGAATCAAAATCCACTGACATTACAGAACTGTTACCAACTGTTTTTGTTTAAATACAGTACTTTATCCATGCATATTTCTCTTTTGACTCAGACGAGGCAACTTTTTCACTGGAGAAAGCAATATTATGGATTGAGGACTTGTATTTTAGCCAGAATCAACTATTTGAAATTAAAAACATTGTAATGATGGAGTTGTTTCTAACAAACCCACAGCTTTTAACTTCACAAGATGTTAGCAGATGGAGATGGAGTTATTGTGATGTTTTTATCAACTTGGTCTCTCATTCTAACGGCACCCATTCACTGCAGAGGATCTATTGGTGAGCAAGTGATGTAATGTAATAAATTTCTCCAGATCTGTTCTGATGAAGAAACAAACTCATCTACAACTTGGATGGCCTGAGGGTGAGTTAATGGAGTTAATTTGGTGACCTATAAAATAAACCATTCAATGCACCACTTATTCAAAACATAACGACTCATGTCACAGACATTTCATATGTTCAGCTTCTGCCAATCAGATGCAATGGCAAGAAAGTTTTTCCAATTAAAAGCTATAAGAAAGCAAAACTATAGCTTTATAATTATATACCTCTAGGCCAATTTTCAATATATATTTCAACAAAATGGGAAGGTTAGGTCACACAGAACAATCTCAGAGCGCTAGGCCAGCCTTTATAATTAAATGTTATGGCATAAATTAAATCTATGGAGGAAAAGGGATTTGCTCTACAGAAAACATATTAAATAAAAAATGACCGTTTAAATGACATATGGATATGATTAGCATCTTTTGCATATTTAAAACCTGAACTTACATAAATACCAGACATTTAGAACAGATGAACAGATGTTCCTCAATAGGCTAATGAAGCTTATTCATAAGCCTAATGATCGTTTGAATTTCCGTATTATTGGCATAAGAAAAACCTGAACAATAACTCAGCCAAAGATAGATTGATAGCCCACACAGTAACCATTATCAGTTAGTTTGGAATTTCTTTCTCCAATAAAATTAAACAAGCCATGCATTTAGTCTAATGCATGCGAGAAATTTCACGCGCCACTTACCCAAAACTAATATTTCCAGATTAGACAGTCCTTTTAATAATAGTTCTATGAACCCTACTATCATTGTGTTAGAGCCATAATATGACACATTTAATAATTTATGTTTCCTAATTACTGAGACAGTGACTCTCGGCCCCCCTCTGGTGATATAACCTGTCGTACTCAGTTTGAAACTGGGTATTTGTGTTCAGCTCCCGCAATCTCTCCAGTACATTAACCATTTTAGTGCTGTCTCAGAGAGCGCGCGCGAGCCAAAGACAGATGTAGGCTACTTACTCGCTTAACAGAAACATATTTTCAGAATACGGGCACGGCAGAAATGGAAAAACGGCATCCACTCGTAGGTGAATGTGAGGAATACTGAAGGAAACTACTCTGCGTTCCTGCGCGCTATTGCGGTGATGGAGCTCAGAGCACTTGTAGCTGCGCTCCGTGTATCTGATGTTGGTAAGCTTATGTTTTTATTCATTGATGTCTATGTTTAACATTGCTATCCACTCTAAATGTATAATTACAATGCTTACAGACGTTTTGGTTACATTAGATTGTGCTTAACTTCTTTCAGTGTGCTGATAAATTAATTTTTAATTCATTTTTATTTATTTGTTTGTCATTAGTTTAATTTGTAGTAAATCGACGTGATTTGCCGTGTTGAGTCATTCATCAAATCAAAGTGAAATTTAAATTCTTATTGCACTGCGGCTCTCAAAGACTATGCTGGGATGAAATTATGATTTATGAGGATTATTTCAACAGAAAAGATAACATAGCCTAGGCTATTAGAAATATATCTAGTATAGGCTAATAGTCTACTTGCAGTGTGCTTGTGTGACTTTTAAAATGACGTTTCACATAGGCGGCATACTGATCCTAGATATTAAATAACAACACTAAATAATCAAAAATGAGGTAATTTAGTTACTTCATTATTATTATTTTTTTATAAAACGACACTCATAATATGTATTTATGTATCAAACTGCTCAGTGTCACATGTTGTCATCCAGTAAGTTACCATACTGATTTAAGTGACAAGAGCCTAGCTACAACATATCACATTTAATAGCCAATCTCAATTCGAAAGCAATAACTTGTGATTTGGTAAGAGATGATTCATAAGAATCTGTTAAAGAGTCGAATCAGTAATCTGTCGAATCAGTCGGTCATTCATTCGAGATTCGGACTGGTAGCGTTGTATGTTACTGATTCACTAAAAAGAACCGACTCAGGTGAGTCATCCGCCCCGGAATCGAACTGCACTGGTCATGTTGCATATTTTGCACGCACCGTAGATCAGCTAAGTTGTAGTGCAGCAACCGACTTTGTCCGAAAGCTAGAAATGCGGTTTACAGAGGTAGAAATAAATAGAAATCATGTTCGGATTGAACATTCTAGATCATTAGACGTTAAGTGTGAAACCGGTTTCACACAGTTCACATTCACACTTCCAGAAACGTTTTCGTTCTCCAGTTGTACTTTTTGGTAGCTAGTAACACCCTGCGTTTGACGAGAAGATTGACGAGACAAAGCGCATGTTCTTTGCAGTTAAGGTCATTTATCTTTATGTTTTCACATTGTGTAAAGCAAAAAATACTAATAATTGTAAACCTAACCCTTTAAATGCAGCTTAAAAGAATAAGAGCTACACCTGTCACTGACCACAGTCCAGTCAATGTTCATTTCAAGATAACATGAGGAAGGACCTCTCAATGCACATTGATTCTTGGTCAGGGAACAAGGTGTTAGTCAATACAAGTTCTCTGTTGCAAAGTAGATAACAGACATCCCCATTTATAGAGTCAGCACCCCAGGCGGTGCTGTCTCCAGGTGCATTATGTAGTGCTGCTTGAAAAACTACAGAACTGCTACATCAGTCTTTAACTGTAACAGGACTAACAAATGGCTTTCCCCATTCAGTTATCACTGCATTATTTATTACTTAAACACTTACTGGAAAAAGGTGTAATGTTCATTGCTGTGCACTTGAATGGAAATTCAATTCACTTTTTAATTTGAGAAATAAATATGGCTGTAAACCATTGGTTTTTAGCCTTTACAGATCCAGCAATGGTTTCTTTGGTAACACGTTATATAATGATTTTCATTATTAATAATATGATAATGATTTTCATTACCATGATATTGTTATTTTATATTATATATACACACACACATATGCACACACACACACACACACACGCACGCACACACACAAAACCCCTTGGATTCAATATTTTTGTCAACTTATTTTCTTTTAGTTGACAGTGGTTTTGTATTTCTTTTTGGAACTGATTGATCGTAGACCTCATGGATCGAGATTATGCTTTTTTTTCACTCAAAAACATAGGTGCATAAACTCAGATTAATGAGGCCTACAATCAGTCAGTTCAATTTGACTAAAAGATCGAATTCAAGATTTGGTGATAATAATGAGAGATATACAAGGAAAGTCATTTTGACATGAAACACCAGATAATTTTAATATTTAAAATCAAGGTATTTCAGCACAGCACTAACAGAGTTAAAATATATCATTACTGTACTATATTTATTGTGAACAATATATGCTCTGTGCAGTGTAATATATACACTGTGTGCTGAATTATTAGGCAAGTTGATATTCTGATCATATTTTTTTTTTCCAAGAACATTTTACCAATTCCAAACCACATCAATTTTAATAACTACTATTGACTTTGTATTTAATCATTTATAAGTGATATATAATTGTCCAAGGAGGCTGGAAGTCAAAAACTCCTCATATTCAGGTGTGCCGAATTATTAAGCAGGTTTTCTTTTACAGATACAATGAGCCAAAACAAGAGATTTAACTCAGACTAAAAGTCAAAAATTATTAAATGCCTATGAGAAGGATGCAATACTAATGCAATAATAGAATTTGCAAAGTAGGGCATGACCATTGGGCAACGAAATGCTCATTGGGTCAGCAGAGTCAGAAAAAACAGGTGGAGAAGAAAAGACACTTGTTAACTGCAAAAGAATGAAGAATTAAGGTGAAGAATTAGGTGAGAAACCATCAGGAACCATTAAGTCTCCAGCGCCATCATTTTCCAGAACTGCAACCTTCCTGGAGTCTCCACAAGTGCAATTTGTCAGGTTCTCAGGGACATTGCTTGGGTAAAAAATCCTAAAAAATGACCCTCACTTAATAAAAATAGCATGCTGAAGTGTTGTGAAATACATTAAGACTGATTTTTCATAGGCTTTATAGACAGATAAGTTTTGAGTGACACTTGAAGGACCAGCACCACATCCTCTCGTCCATCTCCTATCCTGAAAAGTCTGTCTTGTAGAGACTGACTAATATGAGCTCCTAAAACTTACTGCCAGATTCTGGAAGATCAATTCTTCAAACAGTGGTACAAGAGGATGTGGTGCTGGTCCTTCAAGAGTCACTCAAAACTTTCTTCTCCACCTGTTTTTTATGACTCTGCTGACCCAATGAGCATTTCACTGCCCAGTGGTCATGCCCTAACTTTGCAAATTCTATTATTGCATTAGTGTTGCATCCTTCTCATGGGCATTTAATAATTTTTGACTTTTAGTCTGAGTTAAATCTCTTTTTTTGGCTCATTTTATCTGTAAAAGAAAACCTGCCTAATAATTCGGCACACCTGAATATGAGGAGTTTTTGACTTCCAGCCTTCATGGACAATTATATATCACTTATAAATGATTAAATACAAAGTCAATAGTAGTTATTAAGATTGATGTAGTTTGGAATTGGTAAAATGTTCTTGGAAAAAAAATATGACCAGAATATCAACTTGCCTAATAATTCGGCACACAGTGTATATATTGATTTTAGTTTTATAAGAAAAGTTGAACACTGAATAAAATGTTACCTACCAAGACAGGGTGCCAGCAGTTCTGCATCAGGGTGAATCGATTTCTGGGTTTGTCTCTTTTTGGCTTTGATCTCCATGAAAGCTGCCTGTGAAGTCACCAGATCTCCTCACCGCATGTGCCTGGAACTTGTCGGTCTGAAGTGCCGAGTTAAAGAGGCTTATACCAGACATGCAAAAGGCTTCAGAATGTTTATTGAAGTCCCAGCCCATTTATCCTGTTTGCTGTGCACATGTGAATGAGGTCTGAGTGAATACACCACACTTGTGCTTTGATCCAGATTCCCTAGTGCACAGAATATGAAGCAATGTGAATTTCTCTCTTATTAATGTATATGGCGTGGATTCTTTGTTTGTTGTCATGGAAACGAGGATTGAAATTCAAGTTCATTGTTGTGTTCCTCTTCAGTTTTAATTAAGGTTTTTTGCTTTTTTGCATCATCTGTTTGAACCCTCAAAATTTGACTTCTTCATGTGACTGTGAAGGCATGACCTTGTTGACAAAAACTTTCGTGCGACCTCAGAAATGTTGTTAAGACACGTTGCTAGAATTAATTAATATCCCACAGGGGCATCTGTTGTTTATTATGAAAAAAAAAAAAAAATCAGCCAGAAAACTCACTCATATGAGATGGTCTTTCAAATGTATCTTGCAGTTGTTGCTCTAAAGAATATATTTTAAATGTGATAAAAGATGGGAGAGAATATATTTGATTTAGAGGACTGTACTGTACCCATCACTCAGCCATAAGAACATTTGTGGCGAGTTCAACAGCACTCTTTTCACATTAACAAGTCTTTTATTGTAATGTGGTGGCTGCACTAGAAATTTCGGAGTACTTCAGTGGTAAAATAGGCCTGTTTCTTAAAAAAACAAACAAACAAAAAAATCACAGCTAGTTCTTAGCGGAGAGCATTAAAGGTGCACCAATGCATGAGCGAGGCTGTAATTCAGAGTGGCAAGTCATCGATTAAAGCATCTTTTCAGCATAATTAGCCCCTGATTAGTTTTGAGCTCGTTCTCTCCGTCTGTTCTTATGTGAAAGTCTCCGCTCTGTCCTCAGAGGAGGTTACATGCACCCTGATTAAATTCAGAGCTGTTTAATTCAAATGCTCCTCAGGTCTTCAGCACCAGCATTTACAGAAACTCAGCGTGACGTATGGAGTCTCATTTTCAAAATGGGCGAAGCCATCATGGTGACACAGACCATTTAGCGTGCCATTATAGGTGAATTGTCAGGGCTCTCCAGAATTCAGACACGCCTTGTAACTGAGTATTGTTTTTCCAGGTTTCTAAATGAGATAGCCAGGCTATCCTATACTTGCTGTAATTGTATTTCACCCCACTAATAGGGTCCTTTATCATTTCACTGAATGTGATACCTCTTGCCACCTTAAATGTGGCAATCTTTTGATAACAACTCTCAGAGATTAATAAGATAAATTGGCGTTATTTGCACGATAGACCTATTTTTGAGTTAGACTATAGCAACATGTTTGTTTATCTTATTCATCTCAGGGGCCATTTAAGTAGGATGTGCTCTTGCGTTCAATCTTTGCAGAAGTCTTGAGGCACAATTCTTTTAGACTTTTTAACTTAAAAACAAGCGATTCATGGCATAAGATTCGGAGAAAATAATGAGATGCATCACAAGGGTCAAAGACATTAAAGTAATGTTATTACTTTAAACTATGATGCAAATGAGCCAAATCTGTCCAAATGGGTTGTTCGCACACTACTAAGTGCTTTGGTTTGTTTTCTTTGAAGCTCTTACAGGTTGACACTTGAGCGTGAGTCTGTATGAATATTGAATCTGACAGTCTGCATAACTGTAAATCTCATCACTTTCAGGCCCTTGTCTTTGAACCTGGAACCATGCTAATAAATACCCATGACTTCATGCTCCATAAGAAATGATTTCCAAGGGCACTTTGAGCCCTCGCCATATTTCCCAACTGCTCTCAGCTGTTTCATCATGCTTTTTGAAGAGGAGTAACGGATGATCATTATGTGTTTAGTCTTGCTTTGTGTCCACAGCAAAGTTGATGATTGTTGTTCAAAGCAGCTTGGGCTCATTCTATTCACGGTGGTGATAATTAAAATGCATATAGTGCAAATGAGTGTAATTTTCATGGTAGACTAACAGCAGGGGATGGGGCAGAATTTTTAACTCAAACTATTTCCTTAGATTCTTGGTTTATTTCCCCAGGCTTGGTTTAGGATAACCATGCAGGTCTAGTATAGCCGATATTACACCAATAGAGAGAAACAAAGTGGAGAATATTGAGAGGTTGGATAGAAGAAATGGATATATTTTGTCAGATGATTCTCCTAAAGTTCTTTGGGAAATCAAAATAGACAGAAGTGAGACAGTGTTGACATAGTGGCAGTACAGAGCTCTATAATTAATGTGGCTGACATAGCTCAGATCATTTGGTCCTGGAAGAATTTGATGAAAAATTATGAGGTTATATTGAAATTTCTCACTTTCGATGGCAGACTTTGGTATCTTGATAAATCTGAGCACAATTTGTTAAATTACTGATATCTTCTTTTTTTCCCCCCAAAGTATAGAGGAGACACATCAGGAGAAACTTTTAGTTTGTTTCATTTAAATTATTCAAAATATCATGCTATATCTTAAGTATTCAACTTATTTAAACTTTTTAATTATTTTTTTTTTATTATTTATATGTATATTTAAAATATCTTTTTTACTGGATAAATTTTTCATTATTCAGTTGTATTTATACTCTCGGTTCTGCTGCTGGACATAAATGTGCCTGCTTGCCAAACACATCCTTTATATATGTGTGGATATTTCTTTGGCTCCTTCTCCAGAACTCCATAAACTTTTTCATCATCTTTGAAGTGATGTATTTGATTTGAACCTCAAAAGCAGTAAAGTGTACAATTGCTAGAGGTCAGGCTACTTCTGGCTGAAAGCTTTTAAGTCCTGCGTTGAGGGGCACTGAAACATTTGTGACTAAGACTGGATTTATCTGTCAGGTAGTTTTCCAGGAAAGGATACATTTGATGTTAAACTGTTTTATTATTTTTAAACTTTTCATGTCTTGAAGTTGCTTCTGTAGGAGTGAGTTCTGCTAACTTTTGTTAGAACTGATGCCATATATTATCAAGCTATTATTCTTATAACTATCAAGTATCAGCTCACATGAAAATGTGATAAATCCTACCCATACTAAGAGATGTGACATTCTTGTTTTGATGTAAAAATGGCTAAACTAAAGCAAAAATGCTTAATGAAGAGTCTTATGTATGTGGTTGTTTGTTACCAGAAGTTTTAAAGCTTAAATCATCGTCATTATTTTGAGATTAATCTCATGTGTTAGAGGTTTCAGTGGTGTGAATGTGTCTGTTCATTTTAATGAGTGCTATATTGGCAGTATGGATATGTAGGCATTGAAGCTCAGTGCATTTAAGGCCAACCAGAAAGCTTGTGCAGTCTTCACCACTGCTCAATGAAAAGGCAGCTGTAGCACACTGTGAAGGTTTCAGCAGCTATTCTTATCTTCCAACACAGTGGCCTTCATTCCAATGGCACTTCAGTCACACACAATGCCGGTCTGTATTCAGAGACTTGTGCAGAGTTTTCCTTGTGATGAATTATTTTATCTATCTATCTATCTATCTATCTATCTATCTATCTATCTATCTATCTATCTATCTATCTATCTATCTATCTATCTGTCTATCTATCTATCTATCTATTTTTTGATGAAGTTTATATCTACTTTAACATCATAATAAAAGATTACTACTGTACTGCATAATATCAATAAATTAACTTTTTTTTTTTTTTTTGCCAAACAATGGTATGTGTGTTTTTTTTTTTTAGCATACATCAAGAAATGAATTTATTACCATATTTTAATTTAGTAGAGTGCATAATTAAATAAACTACATGGTAGGATGATGTTTGGTTAAAAAAAGCTAAATTAGATTACATTGTGTCTGAATCTGGATCTTGATATACAGTATGTACAGTGTAGATATGGTAGATAAAAATCATGTGGTCCCGATGCAGATAGGTTTGCATTCAATTTTATTTTGTATATTTTAAGAATGAGTTAATAAATGAACATAAGTGAACATTTTGTTTTTATTTACTCACCGTTTGACCTTCTTTCTTCTGTTGTATGTAGTGCACAAGGTTTATGGTTCAGTCCACATTTATTGTAATGGAAAAGAACAAAAATGACTAGAACATTAATAAAAAATAAAAAATAAAATAAAAAAATAAATTAACATTTAGAATGACAGCAGAGTGATGACAGAATATTTATTTTTTGTGAACCTGTAAATTGATTGTGTTTAATGAAATTATGTAAATTGTGACCAAACTTTTAACAGAATTAGCTCATTTTAATTAAATTATTTTGAACAAGCAGTGAAGATCCATTTTTACGTGATCCAACTGCTAAACATAGTCAAATAAACAAGCAAGCACATTCCTGTAAGTGCCAATTATAATACATCCTTTTTCTTCCCTGTGGAAGACACATTTTCTTTGAATCTCTTTTTTCTTAACCCCAAGCTCCTTACTGTCTATGTCTTTCCTTTCTTGTGTTTTATCTCCCTTTCATTATCATTTGTTATTTACTTTCCTCTGCGCACAAATGTATTCTTTCTCTGGTAAATAAACCGCCTCCTCCAAGCAGCACGGGATGAGCCGTGTTCTATTCATCATCTGTTTCAGCTCTGTGAGATACGCACACACACTCCAGTCACCATACTACAGTAATTAGACACATGCTCACTGCTGTCTCTGTCCCCTGAGCTCTATTGTTTAGGGACTGACAGGTGCTGTAGCTCAGGTGGATGTAGAGGCGAGTTCCTGCTGATGGGTCTTTGCCCCCGGCTGATGTGAGAAACGGCCAGACTTTAGGTTAGAACTCGTTTCTGCTGGTCTGCATGTCAAACAGACAGCACTTCAGCCCGTCAGCAATGAGTCATGTTCATTGTGAATGTAGCAGAGGGAGAAAAAAAAAATAAAAAATCCTCTCCATACACGGTTGTCTAGTCTCTCTATTCCTTTTATGAAATATAGTTTTTCAGAAGAACAGAATTGCTGAAGAGTTAAACTTGCATGTGTAGCTGCATGGATTTGGATTCATGGCAGTTCTATAGGCACTGAAATACTCAAAAATGGGCTCTGAAATATCCAGTATTTTCTCATAGCTTTTGTTGACTTCAAAGGCTGTCAGTCCATTCAAATTCTAGACTGCTTGAGTGACACCCAATGTGTCTATTAACTATTAACCAAACTATGTGAGATCAGCCATCAGCCATTTTTGTCAGTAATATAGCAATTCTTTGTGCTTGTGCATGTAATGTTGAATTTGATATATTTCAGTATTTAATATTAAGGACATTGGTGTTTACTGTTGTATGAAAAACAATGCAGTTGCGTTGAGTTTTAATAAATTGCGGCATTATTTGCAACATGATACTGCTAATTTCTATTATAGGCTGTCCAATTCTGGTCCAGGAAAGCCACCTTCTGACATGAACTTGGCCATTTTTAGGGCTGTCTAAATTGCAAAATCCTTCCAGTGCACTAGAATGTTCACTCCCTGAAAAATCCCATAATGCACCACAAAAATAAGGGAGCATCTATGCTCGCTATGCTCCCCTACCACAGAAAGTACATCGCATTTCTGAAGCATTAAGCATAAAACGTACACAAGTCAACTCAAAAAAATTTAGTAACATGCGATAGAAGATTTGAAAAGACAAACCGTTTATTATTATTATTATTATTACTATTATATAATTATATTATTATGTCAGCATAAACACATGGTTTGACAGGTATTGAACACATTTAGTTAAAGGGGTCATTGGATGCCCATTTTACACAAGTTGATATAATTCTTTAGGGTCTTAATGAAAAGTCTATAACATACTTTGGTTAAAATTTCTCAATGGTAGTGTTAAATACACCTTCTTTACCCTGTCAAAAATCAGCTCTGTTCTCATCAAGCCATTATAGTCCATGTTGCTTTAAATGCTAATGAGCTCTGCTCACCCCACCCCTCTCTTCCGTGGGGTGACGAGCAGATTGTAAACTTCAGCCGCGAAACTGGCTAACTAGCACATTATTAGGAAAGGCGATTTGCAAAGATTCATAAAAACCCTTATACTCACCTCTTCTGTAGATGAAGCTGGATCACGAATGATTTGCACGAACATAGACGCATTTAGCCAGATCATAGCATTCCCTTCAAAACGAAAGTAACGTTAATCCTCTGCGTCTTCAGCGGCTCAGATGTCAGGAGTAAATGACGACTGCTATATTTATTATTACATCCAACAACTAAACACTTCAATCACTTAATCTGAGACGTTCTTGTCTTCCCCTGCACCGGAGTCGACACAATGGCAGACTGATGACAGCTCACTCAGGGCGGGTCTAAGGTAAGACAGCCTTGTCAATCAACTATCGTGGGAGGGGTCTGTGCAGAACTACGTCATTCTGACAGGAATTCCAGAACAGCCTGATTTGAGAAAGGGGATTTTAAAACAGTTATTTAAAAAAAACTACTGGGTGGATTTTTATTATTATAGGATGGATGTGTACACACACTTCCAACACACATTTATGTTCAAACAACTTGTAAAGTGAATTTTGCATCCGATGACCCCTTTAACAATTATTATTATTATTCAGCTGAAATGTTGTAAGGATATGTACAGTAAGAGAGCAATTTTAAAGAGCATAAAAATAATATCGATAAGATATAGATCCTGTCTGTTGTTGAATATACCAACCAGGGGCGTTCTACTACAACACTGTACATTGACGTTGTACGTAGTCATTTAGCTGGAAATTGCTGTATTTCACTAGCTGTATTTCCATTACCCTTTAAATTGCACAAACTGAAATTGCGAATTGAAAATACACCCAATGCAAACACGTCAATTTCGCAAAAACTATATTGAAAAAAAAAAATTGCATATATAGGTCACCTGCCATAGGTAAAACTCACATGATCATTCTTTAAAATACTATAACCTCCAAGAAACACCTCATATGTGGCCACTCTCAAGTATAAGGGGCTTTTCTTGCCATTAATGCTTGGATAACCCCTTATTTACACTGCGCACGTCTGCGGCACATTACGGCCAACACGGCCACCGGAGCTGATCGTGACCTCTCAGAAGTGTCCCAGAAGTGACTCTCCACACTACTTCACTAAAGATACACGCATACTTCTCTTTCGAATATAAATTATGGTTATTGCGGTGCCTGCGATATATGAAAATCTACAAACATCCGTCACCATGACTTATCGCGAGAGGAAAAAATCACTTAACATTAACATCAGCTAATGGAAACACCATCAATTCACAGTAGGCTTTTTGTCAACATTTATAAAATATTGCAAGAGTTTTGCACAAATCTGTAATGGAAACCTGGCTAGTGTCAATGTGTATTGAGTCAGGGTCCCAGTCCTGTTCCTGGATGTCTACCTTCCTGCAAAGGTCATCTCCAACACAACTTAACCGGATAATTAAGAAATTCAGGAGCACTTGATAATTACAGACAGGTGTGTTGGATCAGGGTTGGAACTGAAGTCTGCAGGTAGCTAGATCTCTAGGAACAGGATTGGGCACCCCTGGTGTATACAATATTCTGACTCCCAAGCTCAGGATCTAGGAAGCTGATTAAGACACACCCAGAGCTTTGCTTCAACCCCATTAAACACACCTGGATCAGCCAATCAGGTTCATCAGGATTAAGCTGCGTTCATGCCATGTCGTAATTACCATAATTTCGAGATGACAACATGTGACGTTCTACTCAGACACAAAATTATGAGTTTCTATGGCAACACTATCAACGCCAAAGCGTTCACATGCTTTCAGAACTTGTAATTACAGCATTTAAGCTGGGAATATTCTGAGGGCTATGATGTGGACCACATAACCACTATACCACCCGACCGCTGTCAGATTTCATTTAAGCGCTATACTTAGGCAGCTTTACTAAGAACTTTCAGGCAGGTGTTTGAGCAGGTTGGAGCTACGCTATTGTAGTGCTTCTCAATGTCCCATTGCGTTGGTGGGCTTCGTCCTAGAAAAGCTGCATATTATCAAGATCCATCAAAGGATGTCTCAATTTAAAGGATCCTTGGAAGCCGGTCTTCGTTTCTCATCCTTGTTCGCCTGTTTTAAAGGATGCATCAGTTGTATCCTTCAGGACCTTCAGTCCCCTGCAATCTTTTGCACACGTTCCAATTCAAGAAAAATAATTAGCTGAAAATGAATTGGCACTGAACTAGTCCAAGGTCATTATGTAATGCAAGACAAAAAATAGTTTTGGAGATGAAGGCATTGTTTTCATTTGTTTTGTTGTAAATTAATCACATAATACTGAACTGTGCATTTACATTTACATTTAGTCATTTTGCAGACGCTTTTATCCAAAGCGACTTACAAATGGGCATAATGTAAACCTCTGGGAGACCACAGGCACAGACGGTTGTCATTACCTGTACTGCATTAATATGAAGTCAGTTAATATAAAGAAGTTTAATATGAAGTATTTTTTAAATTATAATTTTAATAGTGGTTTCGTGCGGTGACCACAGGACCCCTGCAGTCACAATATATATTATTAACCTCAAAAATTATTTTTTTTTTTGTTAATAGAGACTGCAAGAGGTTGCTCTGAAAATGTTGGCAGCTGACTTATTGCCCTCTCAGGCCATGACTCTACAGGCAGCATTTGCGCACAAAGGTACCTCCCAAAACTGATTTTTAGACAGAATTATGAGGCAGCATAATATTTTAATGATCTTCAACAAATAGAGAGAGTTTTGAGAGTCCACAACGCGCGTTCACTTTGCTTATTACACACAGGGACGCGCAGCAGCACACAAACATGCCAAATATTAAAAATAAAAGGATTACAGTGTAAAAGATTATTATTGTGTAGGCTACATAGATATAAAAATGTCATACATGTCATAATGGATAGTCATTGCGTGTATCAGAATTAGCCTATTTGCTCGTGCATGAGCAGATCCATTTGCTCTCTGGAGACGCGTTCAGTCTGTGCGCCTTAAAATTCCGCCGTTTAAATAGCGATTCTGCCATGGCGCGAGCGCAACTCGCTCTTAAAGGGAATGGGAGATGAGACTCTGATTGGTTTATTGCACTTTATGCCCAAAAACACACCCATTACTCATCAGAAGAACAGGGACAACCCTTTTAGACCACGCGCCGGGATCGCCGACCGTTTTTCCTGTCGTTATACTAGCAAAAGCGGAATCGGAAACGCCCTAAGTGCACCTGCGCCATGCGCTTTAGACCATGCGCTTAGATCGTTAAAATAGGGTCCCAAGTGTGGAAACAGCTGGTCAGAACATACATTTACACACAAAATGACCACCAACCACAACTTTCAGATCTTTATTTTTAGCACAACTGTCACAGAATGGAATGCAAGGGATAGTGGAAAAATATTTTCAGTATGCTGTGAGCTACACAATGATATTTACTATGCATTACCCATGTTTAAGAATATGTGTAAAGAGTCCTCATAGGCTTGCATAAACCTACCCACACGTGAGAACAATACCTATTTATGCATAAATACAGATTTCTGATATGTAGTAGCATTATTTACATTTGTGGAAGACCTTCTCTACAACAGAATATAGTGACAGATGGAAAAGGTGGAAATTATAAATGCATAAAGGTTTGCAACTGTTACAATCTACCAAATAACTTTATACTTTTTTTTATAACGATAGATATTAATCTCTTACCCTCCTATGTGCAGCTTATTTCTTCCAGATCTTATTGCAGAATGAGACAAATAAACTATTTTCAAGTCTAAGTTATGCAGTTCCTAAAGTGGTTTGACCATAAAATGAATGAATCAATAGAGTGATTCGCAGTTCCAGTCCTGGTGACGTAATACAATCAGAAAAGGTTTTTTAAGTTTAACTGTAAACTGTTATGTGAAGCAAGATTTTGAACAAAGGACATTTCACAGAGGGTGCTGCCTGTACTGTCAGAAAAAATACATTAAGCATGCTAAAGTGCTCTGTTGCTTTCCTAGTAACTGTAAAAGATTCACTTGAGTTATCTAATTCAGTCAGTTAGGTTTTTACACAAGGTATTTGAAAAGAGTTTAATGTTAAGAAAACCCATTTCCAACTGAATTAAGTTCAGGCAATTGAATATGCAGCCTTTAGATAGTAGACAGTGAGGAAGCTAACTATAGGGTTTGGAACAGAGCTTATACAGTATATTTATTATTCTATTCTAAAGTGTCTTTTGACATTGATGGTCTCTCTTTCCCTCTTTTCTCTGGGATGACGATAATTATAATGAGGATGATGATGTCGATGATGTCAATCATGACTGATAAAGCTATGATTAATCCTTCACACAGTGTAATGTACCATACAAAAAAGGACAAAAACAAACCACAATCCAATGATTCAGCTAAGAATTTGAATGAAAACCTCCTCTTTTCACAGCCATGTCATAGCTGACACAATGCAACCAAAGCTTGTGTCATTTATTGTCTCCAGTTGTTTCAGCGTATATTTTCAGCTTCTGCCATTTGTGGAAATTGCACCAATACTTAACCTAACAATCTGTTTCCTGGTGAATCATGAGAATGCCCTCTTACAACCTCATGCTTGTATTAATGTCACATGTTGTAAAAATACCAGTATTGCGCATAGTGTAATCATATAACCTAGTTTTATGCAATAGTGTCTATAAACTATTCTTATTCTGTGATGGAACAGTAAAGCTGTTGTAAATGGTCTTTTTATGGTAAAATTAATTGCCCACTTGTAGCATGGTGAAATGACACCATTGAACTCAGTAGATCAATTCAGAGGAAAACAACATCACCATACTTACCATTTAATTTTGACAGTCACTATTTAGCTGACGGAAATGTGCTTGAGACCGTTAACATTGACCATTTTTCTTCACTCTGTGGTTATGTGATAAAAACTCCTAAATTGTGGCTCAAAACACTGAACTTGGAAAACAGCTTATGCTTTTTGTTAACAAGCATGTAAGCATGTGGAAAAATAGCAGACATTTGTTGTTGTTTACAAAGACTTGTGAAAATTTGAAGACACGATGTACCATGTTTATTTATTTATTTATTAAGTATTTAAAAAACAGGATTGTACACCAGGTGTTTATCTGTCCATATAAATACAAGACCCCACACATTACATGATTTAACTACATTAAATTAGGAAAGAAATTAGTACAACATGACCATAAAATGAGGAAATGAATAAAACGTGTCCAAAAATTAATAACTCATGGGAACTAATTCTTAATCTGTGGCCACAATATACTTTTCTGTGGAAATCATATGTGGAAATCCATATATATTCCTGCAAAATTATTAAGCCTTCAAGACTTTTTTTTCAGCTTTAATTTACTGAAAAACATTAGGTCTAGAAATAGTTTTTACTCAGAAATGGCTCATAACAATTTTACAACATTTTACAAACAATTGTAAAAAAATGGAGTAACACATTGAATTAATCAAGAAAGTAGAAAAATTTAAATAGTATTTTATTGTAAAACATACTCCAATAATCTTTGTTATATTTAAAACTTAAAAAAAACTTTTCCCCCATGCCAAGTTGCCAACTTCTAAAGTTTCTCTTGAACAAACTTTGGATGACTTATTGAAAATAATGAATTCCTTAAATTTCAAATCTTTACAGTCAGTTTCAAATTGCAATTTTGTTTGCTGCCTTAATTCAAATTTAATTAAAATTCAGTAACTGATCTGAAATTTAAAAGTCATTTTCAACTGAATTCTGAATGGTGCACAACCCCGGTAAATTCCATGGTAATCATCCAGTGCCAGGGTATATTTCAAGGTAATTTTTTGTAAAGGGCATTGCACACTGAGTTCGAAATTTTCGTCCGAAATTTTCACACGTTAAAAAATAAATACGTCCTCACGTTGTGTCAATCACGTTTACACACTGCCTCAGAAACTTTCGTCCATCATAAAAAATTCGGATCACTTTCAATTTTTTGGTTTTTCACATCCGTAGCAAGCATTTTGATAGGAAAGGATGACAAATATGAAACACCCCCCCCCCCCCCCAGTGGACTCAGTGTGCAAGGACCTTAAGAGGGTCCTAAGGTCCATTCACACCAAGACGATAACTATAACGATAACTATATTAGCATACACACCAATGATAATTTTTTTTTACTCTGCTGCTTTAAATGCTCAATTCTGATTGTATGTCTATGTTTTTATCATTCATCAGCTTGAATCATTCTGAAAGTGTTTCCAGTAATATCATTCCTCTGTGCCATTATCGTTATAGTTGTAGTGCGAAATTCTTTTCAATTTAAAACAATATTTAAAACAATATTGTTATAGTTTAGGGATATAATATCTTGAAATTAATGTTTTTTTAGTATTCTGTTAGTTAGCATAGTGTATGTCAATACAAAATGTGTAATTGTGGGCTTTGTGTAGCATGTCATATTAAAAAGCCCTTTCTGCTTTCAGCCGTATTTGTGTACTTTTGCATCAGACGGAAGTGATTCTAAGAGCTGTGGAGGTTCAGAAGTTCTCATTAATGAGATAGAAATGGTCCACTGCTGATGTTCTCTTCACCTCCCGTGGTAAAGCAATAAAGGGAAATCAATTTCATCTCCTGTATTTCAAGCTGTCTCTGTTGACTCGAGCTCTGATAATACTCCCAGACAGGTTTGCTAAGTGACGGAGGTGATGAAGGAGGGTAGGAAAAGAGGGGGAGGACAAAAAGGGATTTTGCTGCTTAAAAGGGATTTGGTCAGGGTAGCAGGTGTTTGCAAAGGTTACATGCTCTTTCGCCCTCACCTTGAATTATCCAGCGCTGAGGGATTCGAGTTCAAATTCCTCTGAAAAGCGTGAGGGCATGTTTCCGCTCTCTCTGCCTCGCTAACACATCCGGTCCACTGTTCTAAGCGTTCAAGGCTTTAAAAGGTTTACTTTTGTCTGTTTGACTTGAAAGAACTCGAGTCAGTTTTGATTGTATCTTGTTCACAACCCACCTGGGCCATTCAAAAACAGGACATTTCTCATTATTGTCTCTCCTTTCACTCTCACCTGAGTAATTCTTTCCTGTGATTGATTCACCTGATGTTCCCCTGCATTCCTCTTTTGCTGATATAAGTGACTGTTTTTCAGAGATGCGGCCTATATATGACAAAAATGTTAAAAAAGAAAAAGGATGTTAGATTTCCTAATGGACTATGACTCATTGAAATGGAGTACTTTTAAAGATGCTGGGTAAACATAGACAGTTGGAAGGAAAGATAAACAGTACTGATAAAAAGAATAACCTCCAAACCGGCTGCGTTCCTCCTGGTCCAGGTGCAGCTTGTTAGCTATTTGAGTGGAATAATGGATCTGTGTCATTCACTGCCATATATGATTATCACTGGAGACGCTCTGCTGCTGTGCTCGTATTTCTTGAGATTTACAGTTTGGATGTTTCATTTCTGTCAGAGTGTCATGGTAAATAGAGGAATGTATTGCTATAACAATGTTCTTGTGTTTGTATGTGATGCTAACAGTGATACCTTTAAGTTACTTACAGTATATTCACCCTTTAGGTGTACCTTTTGAAAGGTTATTGCCCCAGTGACAGCTTCTATAACTTTTTTTTTGAGAGTGTATGGTAAAACCATTATACAGCTTATGTACCATGTAAATACCGTGGTATATGAATATGGTAATCGTTCAGGAGAGACCAGGGCCAGTCATAAAGTCATACTGTTAGCCAAAATGACGATTTAATCTTTTTTAGAAGTTACTTTTTACATTTTGGCTGTTCAATGTATCATTGTTATATTTATTGCTGGTTTAATGTTTAAATAAAATAAGAGGCTGTTTAATGCCTTTTTTTCTGACAACTTAACTTATCAATTGACAGTAAAGTATTTATTCTTTTTCATTTCTTTTCTTTAAATCTTACTTAATCTTACTATTACTTTGAATAGTAGAGTATCAGTCTTCAAAAAAAAATTAAGTAACACAACTGTTTTCAACATTGATAATAATAATAAATGTTTTTGAGCATCAAATCTGCATAATAAAATGATTTCTGACGAATCATGTGACACCGAAGACTGTAATGATGCTGAAAATTCAGCTCACCATCACAAGAATAAATTACATTTGAAAATATATTAAAATAGAAAACAGTTACTTTATATTGAAATTAAATTTTACAATATTACTTTTTTACTGTATTTTAGATCAAGTAAATTATCATTACTAAATTAAACATTATTATAAATTAAGCTATATTAAATTAAACTATATATAAAACATTATGTTTTAATTTAAAAAGGCAGTAAATGCCAGCAGCCATATCACCCTGCAGCCCAAGACTGGTTGCCCACTGAAGCTAAGCAGGATCGAGCCTGGTCAGTACCTGGGTGGGAGACCTCTGGGGAAAACCAGGTGCTGCTGGAAGAAGTGTTAGTGAGGCCAGCAGGGGGTGGTCACCCTGTGGTCTATGTGGGTCCTAACGCCCCAGTATAGTGATGGGGACACTATTCTGTCAAAAAGCACTGTCTTTTGGATGAGACGTTAAACCGAGGTCCTGACTCTCTGTGGTCATTAAAAATCCCAGGATGTCCTTTGAAAAAGAGTAGGGGTGTAACCCCGGCATCCTGGCCTCTGTCCATCATCATGGCCTCCTAATCATCCCCACATTCTGATTGGCTTCATCACTCTGTCTCCTCTCCACCAATAAGCTGGTGTGTGGTGGGCATTCTGGCGCAATATGGCTGCCGTCGCATCATCCAGGTGGATGCTGCACACTGGTGGTGGTTGAGGAGATTCCCCCCTTCTATGTAAAGCGCTTTGAGTGCCCAGAAAAGCGCTATATAAATGTAAGGAATTATTATTATTATTTATTATAAATAGTCTACAACAGGTTGTTTAATTGTGGTTGTGACAATGTACCCCATATAATTTGACAATATAATACACTATTGGGGCATGTTGTCACAGAAGGTCAACTTGTGTAAATGAATACTATTTTTGTAGCCAGTATATAAAGTTATATATCTAAACACAAATTGGCTTATAAACAAAGAAGTATTCACTGGAATAAAAGGTGTGACGACTTGCCCCGGTCCCTTTTCAAAAGATAATGGCATTTTCTGATACAATAGTGCTACAGTACTTTTTATAAATCAAATTTCTCATAGGATGTCTGAAACTTGAATTGATGTCACAATTTATTTTTTTATATGTACTGAGTCAACAGTTTAAAAACAGTTTCACAGCGGCATTGTTCAGATGTGCTCCGGGCTCATTTGATGCGATCACTTAGGATGGTTTCTCTGATCAGTGTAGGTAATGGACTCATTACGACCATAATTAACTGACAGTCTGCCACAGAGAATCTTTCCTGGTTTTTGTTTTTGTACAAATGCATTTTTATTTCTCAAACATCCGACTTCCTTTTTCATTTATCAGAGTCTAATTAATGGTCTCTGCTGAAACTTGGCACAGGGAGATGTATGTTTCTCCCTCACTGTTGGAAGCTCTTATTTGTTATTATGCAGCTGCAATTAATCCCTGTACTTCCGAGTCAATACGTGGCCTGTCATTAGCTCGCCATGGGTTAGGCTACAGCGAGACTCACAACTGGGCAGAAATGAAGTGAATGGAATTGGACCACTGGCGTCAGAATAGAGGTGTGACAAAAATATCTTCTCACAATACAATTTTGTCTGTTGTTTAAATAGTGGTAATGATGATTGATTTGAGAAATCTCCATCTGGACCTAGATTAGATTATTTAAGAATCTGTTAAATCACAAATTAGGTCTCTTTAGTAGCTCAGTTGTGTCTCCTAGACAGCAATAAGATAAAATGGAGAACTAATGGTGCCTTTTTCTAAAGTCTTCTGCATTTTTCTTTTGAGGAAAAAAAGTTTGCAGTCAAAGTTAGAGATGTCAGTGATTGTTTATGTATTTATTTTACCCCACACTTTTGTATTGGTAATTTGTCATAGTTTTCCACATCAAAAGCATTAAGCAATACAACTCTTTTCAGCACTGATAATGTTTCTTGAGCTCCAAATCGACATGACATAGAATAATTTCTGAAGGATCATGTGACACTGAAGACTGGAGTAATGGCTGCTGAAAATTCAGCATTGCCATCACAGGAATAAATTATATTTTTAAAAGTATTAAAAAATTAAAATGAAATGTATTTGAAAACTCCACTTAGTCTTTTAAGCAAATGAAAGCGCAGCTTCTGAGAATTAAACATACACATTTACATACACAGGCACGTCACTGAGATAATAATATCCACTTTTAAACAGGATTTGGTCTTTTTCCCGTTCACCGAAGGCTAGCGTCATGCTATATTTCACCCCTATTAGTGTTTGAGATGATGTTGGATGTGGGCCACTGTGGTAAATATAGTCTAAACACAAACACCCCTGCATCCGACTGCAACTGTCAACAGCTGCCCCATTTTCAGCTGGGGTTTAATAAGATGCCACACCGCTTCTGCGTAGATTTGCGTGATGAATCACAGAGCTCGCAGCGCAGGATCAGTTTGTATTTTTCAGTCACATTGTTTTATTTGGCCAGTCTTACTAATTTATGCCCTGCCAGCTCTGGCTTCATGGTGACTACATGTTAAAGGGGGCGAATGAGTTGGACCCTGCAAACAAGGTGCATTGAAAGGAACAGATACACACTGAAAATGTCTTTTATTTTAGACTATAAATAGCCAATACTATTCCAACAGTATTTCAACATGAAGCTGCTAGAGATCAAAGCACATATGTATCACCTCAGTGGAGTTACTATGGTGAGCTGACTAGTATTCTGTGATCGTGTGGTTGTTTTCACATATGGTTAATGACCTGGTTTTATGAGAGCCAGCTAGTGACAAATGAGATTAGTTACCAGAGAATCCACCAGTGTGCCGTATGAATCATGCTGAGAGCAGACTTTCTCTGGACTAGATGTGTCTGCCTAGATGATCAGGTGCATTAAAACTGTAGTCTGGGAAAATTATGGAAAAATGGAAAATTTATTTGGAAAAACCCCCCAGAGATTTTACAAAACATATTTTTCAGGACCGTCAAAGTTAAAGGCATAGCTCATCCAAAAATGAAAATCTCTTAAAATTTACTCGCCATCAGGCCATCCAAGATGTAGATGAGTTTGTTTGTTAATCTGAACGGATTTGGAGAAATTTAGCATTGCAGCACTTGCTCACTAATGGATTCTCTGCAGTGAATGGGTGCCGTCAGAAAGAGACTCCAAACAGCTGATAAAAACATCACAATAATCCATAAATAAACCATATTAACATCTTGTGAAGTGAAAAGCTTTGTGTTTGTAAGAAACAAATTCATCGTGGCATTTTTAACATCAAATTGTTGCTTCCGGTGTTGAATTCACAATATGTAATACTGCTCTCTCCAGGAAAAAAAGACGTTTCATCTGAATCAGGAGAGAAATATGCACAAATCAAGCACTGTTTGCTTGCTAAAACAGTTCTAAATAAATATGTTGGTGGCTTTTTATGTGCGTGCGAGGACAACAAGAGATGGACTTTCTCATTTTATGAACTATTCCTTTTAGGAACTTAAAATATTTAATATATACAGTTATTTAGTACATTTATTGAATTAGATATTGTTAATGTTTCATTCTGCTTCTAAAGACTGGAAATTATGATAATAATTATTTTATTCTGTTGACAACTTTTTATTATTCTTATAATTTTTTAAATAGCTTACTTCTTTTTTTTTTTTTTTTAAATAACCAGCTTCTTACTGTGGATTTTAGGCCACTGCCTTAAAGTACTGTGAAAATTATTAAAAGATGCATTTGTATAGCACATTTTCTTTTCAGGTTTCTGCATCTATTGTTAGTTTAATAGTGGACATAATAATATAAATAAATATTTATCAAATTAATTATTTTCCAGGAAATATAAAAAAGCCAGCTATTTAATCACATTGCTGTTAAATAAATATCATTTTGTAACAGCATGCTTAATATATTTCTCACACAGTAAGAATGGGTCTTTAGACATTAAATTGCTGCCTATATTGCTTGGCTTTTACTGTAGGAAGACTTCTCTGAGAATTCTGGCACTGTTGCGTTGTTAAATGACGTCTAGATATGTTTTGTCAGATTAATATGAGAAGCTAATATGGAGAGGACATAGACATTCTTGAATGAATTGTTTAATAACATTCTTTTGCATGATTTGTGAGCTTAGCTGGGATTTTATTAGGATTTCATTTGTTTATACACAGCATAACTGATTCCCTCATTAGGTTGATGTGACTCTACTAACAATGTCATGATTTTTTTTTAAGGCTGTCACTGTTCCAAAATTGTTTTAGAGGCAACGCATTAAACAAGCCTTGTAATGACAGCATTCTTTCTACAACAATGAGGGCTCCTCATGAATGATACTTGAGAGAATATCTCATTTAATTAGTGTCACATTTGACAGTGAATAAGCTAGGGATGCTAAAACTCTTTTCCTTGAAGCTCCTGGCATTATATCAGCTCTTTGTTTGTTAATAATATTACAGTCAATAGTAAATGTGTTTTTAAAATCTTTGTTTCATGTTGATTACCTCTTTTGTTAATTTACAGAAAATAGCAGGGGCAATATATGAATATAATTACATTAAATAATTATATTTAAGTAAAATGTAAAATAATTTTATTCTGTACATTCCACAACTTGAAATTTCAAGAACTAAATGTTCTTCAGGGTTCATATTAATGGATTTACATAATTTACATGACTCTTCCAGTCGTTCATTATTATGGGTTTAGTTAATTTTTTTTAAATATTGTTTTACTCATAAGTAGCCATTTCTTCAAAATAAAATATTTTACAGCTTGGCCAAAAAAAGTTAAAATGATGTTAAAATAAGAAATTTGATGTCAGTTTACATCTTGATTTTTAGCTGTTTTTACTTATTTTAAAGCCTGTTTTGTCTTATTTAAAATCATCTTATATAAAGTCATCTTGAGGTCCTTGTGTTATTTTAGTATTGTTGAGATACTGTTTGTTTTTATATTTTTTCTTTATTAATACTGTGTTTTACTTTTTGTTTTTTTCTTTTTATAAAAACTTAAGTTTTATGTTTTTATTATTATTTTGTTACTTTTGTTAACTTGTTTTTGTCTATATAGTTTTTTTTTCATTAATTTTAATTTCAGTTTTAGTTATTTTATTACATCAAGATAAACTAAATGAAAATGAGATATGTTGCCTTGATAACTAGTTTATTTCACATTTTTATGGTTTTTGTTTTAATAAACTATAATAACCCTGCTTTAGGAAGTGTGCTGAGGCCCCCTAATGGGTTCCGGCCCCCTGGTTTAGAACTTACCACACTGGTTTAACTTAAAATTGATTTCTGAAATGGATTCAGTATAATTGTCTCCTCTCTCTATTTCCTCCTCAAACAGAGCAATGCTGAGAGTCTGGCCTCAGGATGTTGGAATTGGGCGCTTGTTCGGTCAGCGCTCAGACCCTCTCTGACCGCAATGCCCTGGCAGTCCCGTCTTTCAGTCAGGGCATGTGTGGCGGGAGTCCACCTTCGCGATGTTTCCTCCTCCAGCCTCAGGACCCAGAGAGCTGGCTGAAGCACCGGGGAACCCTGGAGGATGGATCCCACTCCTGTTCACTTCTGGAGCCCCAGAGCCTGGCTGACAGCTTCCTGACCCATGCATCCAGTTTCGACACGCTCTACGTCCCCCACGCCCGTCCCATGGGTCTGGCACCATCCTCCCTGGATCTCGGAGGGTCGTGTGAGGGGGCAGCAGCATTGGGTCTGGACCCCGACATGCCCGTCAGCCCAAATATCATTAAACGGCGCAGGGGGGGACTCATTGAACAACGGGACATCATTAAAGCACACCAGGCACACAAGATCCAGAGCACCCCACAGGCCCGGCGCAAGGAATGGGAGTAAGTGGCACATGCACGCACACAGCATGCAATTTAATGAGCTCTTTACACACTTTGTAGAAATGTCTTTTTTGCCAGGCTTTTATTGGTCAGACTACATAAAGGAATACTTCACACAGAAATGAAAATTCCATCATTTACTCACCCTCATGTCGTTCAAACCAGTATGAATAATACATTTTTAATAATGTTCTGGTTCACTGCCATTACAATGAAGGGGTCTAAAGCTTTCAAGCTTCAAAAGGCACCAAAAAATTATCATAAAAGTAGTCCAAATGACTTGTGCGCTATGTTCCAAGTCTCCTGAAGTCATACGATAGTTTGGTAAGATGGACAGACCGAAATGTAGGATGTTCTTCACTTAAAAGTGCATTCATGAGAGAAGTAGCAATGTCTGATTCACAAACAAGTTGTTGTTTTAGAGCTTGAAAGCTCCATTCATTGTAATTGCATGGAAAAGAGAGAGCGATAAATTGCTAGAATTTCTTCTTTTGTCCTCCTTGGAAGAAAGAAACTTCTATTGGTTTGAAACATGAGAGTGAATAAAAGATGAGTCTAAGGTTTTTCATTTTGAGAAAATTCCTTGAAGATAACTATGACTAAGATAAGTTTTGGCATTTTAGGGAAACAGTTTACTTCTGTTCAGTTATTGATATCTAGTGTTTGAATACAAGTGATGACATGCTCAGAATAGGCCTCCTATGTTTGGAATATCATCCAGGCTGATACATTGGCATGTATTTAACTATATTTATAAATGAAACTGCATTGGCATATGTAAGACGCCCTTGTGTTGTGTCAATAATCTACCGGCAGTCAATTGATAATGCACATTTTTATTATTACTTTACTGTAAATGTGAATATAGTGAATTTTGAGTAATTACTTTTTCAATATTGATACATACAAGTTAATTTGATATGTTAAAGTAAAATTTAAATGTAAATGTAATTTCACAAATACTTACATTTAAAAAATCTAGTTTTTACAGTATTTTTAGTCAAATTAATTATTAAAGTATCAAATTTTGAAGTAAGTAGTGTATGTGTTAGCAATATTTAATTCATCTGCAAACCTGTTTCCAGATATTGACATGAGTTATTGAAACCTATGTTGCTTGATCACCAGTTTCACAGATGATCATGTGTTTCCATGGTGATTAGATTCTGTATACTTCAGGTTGCGAAGATGGAGGGAAACATGGGATTTCACATTGTGTTGCACTGGTGATGTTTGTATATACCACAGTTGGCGTTGTGTGCTTTTGAGGACTAGTCTTCATCCATGTCCACTTTTCATCATTAGGGCATGCCGGCGTGGGATTGACAGTTGTTAAACCAGGAGAAAAGTAGGCAGAAAATAACTATTTTATACACTATGAGCTTACTTGTTATCGCTGCCTTATATAGTACATGTCATAACACTGGGAAATTATAGGTGTATTGCATCAAGCAAGATTTTCAGTACAGTCATTTGAGTGAAAGGACTACTGTATATAAGCACAAAATCACACTACCGTTACCTTTGCAATGGCTATTTTTCATCTCATAATAATCCATACATTATTTGTGGTGTCATTCTCTGTTTAATCCTTTAGGGAACACACAGTGGAAATATTTTTTTGCATGTCTTTGCATTTTGAGCCTATTTTACATGGTTGAGATGTTCATTAATGTATTTTTTTTTTTTTTTAATAATTAATCACTTTATATGGGGGAAATCAGAACTGCTCCCTGGTGCAAAAATAAAACAAATACTTGTATATACTTTAGTATACCAAAATATTGAATATGTAGTTAAGTTTTGAACATGTTTAGATTTAACATGGTACCTGTAAAATATAAGTAAGTGAATGAATGAATAAATAAATAAATGATTTAAAATATGTGAAAAATGAGTGAGGCATAAAATAAGTGTTTTTAGCCATAGAATTGTGTTAACTCGACTAATTTCATCAAAAAAAAAAAAAAATGTTTGAATATCAGTTGACAGCAAACATTTATGTTGAGCATATTTTCCAAAAATTATTAGTCACTGATCACATAGTTTTACTTTGATATGTTCAGCAAGTTGTCTGAAATTATATTATGTAAAAATACTTGCTTTTGATTTTTTTTTTTTTTGTGCTGGATAAGGGGTCAGCAACCATTTTGACATGTCAGTTTTTAATTTTTCTTTCTGTTTTGTAGATTATTTTTATTATGCTATATAGAAGCAAGAAGTATTATTATAGAAGTCTTATTTAGAAAGCAAAAAAACAAAAAGAAAGAAAGAAGCAGACCAGAGTACATCACCGCTGCAGCACTTGCATTAGTGTGAATGGCTAAAGAGAGTGTGGAAAGAGAAAGAGTGAGCTGTGTTCTGCAGTGCATTGCACTACTGAAATGATTACCTCTCATTTGGCTTTAAACACAGTATGAGGGCCTATAATGACCCTAACACCCCTGAGGCACACTCGCACACTCTCACAACCTCCAGATATACTAGATCCCGCTGAGCTGAGCACATACTGTATCAGCTACTGGTTTGTTCCCTTTTTTATTATTTTTTAAAAAATACCTAAATGCACCCTAGTGCTGATTTTGATGTACAAAAGGTTTAAACAGTGATGGGAAAGTGTCTAAAAGGCATTTTATTAGACAAGATGGTGGAGTTAAGCTGAAATATTGATGTAGTATAAAAAGGTATTCCAGTGTTTGATTTGTGTAAATGAATGAAGTGCTAATGTACTGTTCCTGTGAGACAGAGTACATGGGTTTATTTAAGCGACCCACACTTTGTATATGATATGTCCTTACTTAGGCTAGGTAAACATGTACCTAGCCTAATTTGATCTATGAATGGCAAAGTAATCTGTTAGCCTGACGGAAAAGCACTGAACGTTCTGTCTCTAGAGCTTGGGGCATGTTGTCACTAATATACAGTATATAATGGTGGAAATGTTCAATATTGTTTTTTTTTTTTGTAGTTAAGAATGTATACACATAATTATGTGAATGGTACGGTGGCCGAGAAGTGCAAAACAAATCACAATTAGTCAAGTTTTGTTTTTCTTTTACACAATATGGCTAGAATTTTACTATAAGGGTTTTCTTCTACCAATGCGGCGACGTTACCTGAAGCTGTTCACAAGTACAGTGTTTCTTATCCATCTAGACCTGCTGGATAATGAAGACTTTTCAGCAGTGCGTTTGGTTTGAGGGGAGCCTGTCCTCCAACAAAAACGACCCTATAGGTCGTTTGTGCAAGCGCCTTATTACGACCTATATTTACGTTTTAAAGTTAAGCGCCCTCTAGCGCACGTAAAAATAATGACAGTGTCGTGTTGCGTCTGTCGTCATGAAATGATGCATGACTGTTATTACCAATCAAAATGTGTGTTTATTTAAATGCAATGTGTGGACTTTTTACACAGATCTCACGGTAACTCGTACATATTTTACTAGGTGGCTAATTCGTAATTCGTCGAATGACCACACCTAAACCTATCCCTTACAGAAATCATTTTAGTCCATATTTTATGAGCGTGTGCATTCTCTGGGATGGAAAACCATGATTGCATGATTACATATCGTCGTATAAGCCAATGCTCTACCAACTGAGCTACACGAAACCCAAATTATAACGCAGATAAAAGAGTACAAAACATTAATATGAAAATGTCCTGTTGCTGATAGGGGCGCAATTGTAGTATACGCTCTGAAGGGTCGTATTTCAGGGATTTGGACAAACGACCTATATGGGCGTATTGGTTGGAGGACAGGTTGTTTGAGGGAGAGAAGAAAATGAATGATCCATTCATTGCGGGGTGAGGGGCTATAAATTGTGACCTGGACCTGACTGAAAATGCAGCTTGTAGGAGAGACTGCTGCTGATAATCTTTTTCTGGCTGTGCAATTTGTATATATTAGAGTGACTTATTAATGCAGCTTTTACGAAGGTATTTTGCTTTCAATAGAAATGACTAAATTGAAGGTAACATAATTTTATTAATGTAAATGAATGTATATGAATGATTATCAATGTTTAAATAACCTTAAAGGAATAGTTCACCCAAATATTAAATTCTGTCATTAATTACTCACCCACATTTCGTTCCAAACCCATAAGACCCTCGTTCATCTTCACAACACAAATTAAGATATTTTTGATAAACTCCAAAAGCTTTTTGACCCTGCATAGACAGCAACGGAACTGACAAGTTCAAGGCCCAGAAAGGTAGTAAGGACATTGTTAAAATAGTCCATGTGACATCAGGGGTTCAACCGCAATTTTATAAAGGTACAAGAATACTTTTTGTGCGCAAAGAAAACAAAAATAACAACTTTATTCAACAATTTCTTTTCTTCCGCCATTCACGAGAGTACCACGACAAGTTTTCATTTTAGGGTGAACTATCCCTTTAGCAGAATTTATCTCAAGACTTATGCTTAAATGCTTGAAATGTACAGTTTTGTAGACAAATATAAATTGTGCCTATGTAAAGATTTCTTTACTAAACTGAATTTTGATTGATTGATTGATTGATTCATTCATACATACTATATTTGTAATCAATACATTTTCTATAGCCTATATTTTTTTATTTATTTTATTTCTGTTTATTCTATGTATTTATTTCTATGGACAAGTGTCTTGCATACAATGGAGCTCCATCACTACTGTTTAAAAGCATCCCAGGATGCATCTCATGTAGTTTATTGAGAGAATATCTGGACTTATATGCATGACCTTAATTATAAAGTTGTATATGTAAGCTTACACATAACGTTAACAGCATAATTTCTACAGTGGCATTTTCATTCTTGTTATTTCATAAATTTGATCACTTTATTGTTATTCTAATTATGTGTTATAAAGTGTTAATAACAAGAATAAGTCTAAATTATGGCTATAACGTCAAAATGTGTCTTTTTTTATGGGAAACCTTATGCATGATACAGATAAGCTACGTGTTTTCTTGTTTATATTATGTTCAGCGTGTTCACCCATTGCCCGTCATGATAGTATTTCAACGTGACTACAGTAAGGTTACATATGAGTCACAGCTCTAGTAAAACATAAGCTTTTGTCCTCCTTCAGCACATACGTAAAAGAGCCTGTGCTTTTCTTGTCAGCAAACAACTGTTTCATATCTTTCCTTTATACAGGAAAAGGTTTCTTTTTTTCTCCAGACACTGGAAGGACACATGCTAATTTTGTTCTTTTCAGCAGTCTCAGCTCTTAATATTAAGATGTTGAAAAGCACATTTTCCAGTGGTTTACAAAATGGGCAGTTTTCCATCTGTTATAAGTGCGGTCTGTGAGTGAGGTGAAAATATTAAGCACTAGCTGGATGTCACGGTGTACACACACGAGGGAAACGAGGAGACGAAGGTAAACTCAAAATATACAGTCTTTAATAAAATCCAAACAAGGCAAGGCAAGGCAAGGCAAGACAAGGCAAGGCTGGGACACACAGGAACACCGGGAGTAACGAGTAGACCAGAAGAAATTGAACAGAACAGGCAGGAACTAAATACACATAATAATTAACCACACACACCTGAAGGAAATCATATACAATCAAACGAGACGAGGACAGGAACAGGAAGGACCAAATAAGGGAATGGAGGGGGAAACACACAAGATAAGACTTGCAGGACTGTGACACTGGATTTATGGTCTTTCATTTTCATCACACACTAATGCAAAGCAGTTAATAGGAGAGATGGGAAGCACATAACATTGAATCTGTGAGCTTAGCCCATTTTTCTCTTATATTTGGTCCAAATTGTTCAGACAGACATTTAAGTGTACTAAAACCATGCTGCATGACTCTGTTGTGTGTGTGTGAATGTGCTGTGTGACTGTGTGGGAGTCTCTGTTTAGTTGTTAAGTAGCAGACAGGAAAAAGACAAAGCCCGGGGAAAAAAATTGCTGTCACAAGCGCACAACATCATGTGTCATTTCACACACATGCAGAGACAATTGTGCTTCGCAATATGTCTTGCGCTGGGCTATTATCGCCAGTGACTCTACAGATGCCTAATGGTTTGTTGATGCTCGCCTGGGTTGCGTGATTAAGCACTGTCAGGATAATCCAGCGCATGACGGTAGACAATAGCACCGGTGCAGTCAAGAGTGACACAATGTTTTCATCTCCCATCTGACTTCACTGTATTTAAAGAGGCACAGGTCATAGGCATCGCCATGGCAACCTCGCCGCTGATTACGCCAAAATCAAAACTCTTGAAAAGTGGTTGGATCGGATCCTCGAGCCACCCGTCCCCATTGCCTCCTTTCAAGATCTAATTAAACCTCTCACTCAAACTCTACTTTGACCCTCTTTCTGTGAAACATGGGCAGCTTTGAACACACTTTACCCAGGCCTTTTCACGCAGGCGTATCAGAGTGCAAAGTATATGCTTGATCACATAATTGAAGAAGCATGATAAAGTTGTCATTTAACGTCACTGTACTGTTTTTAAATATAAAGACCAGTGATGGGAATAACGGCGTTATAAATAAACGGCGTTACTAACGGCGTTATTTTTTTCAGTAACAAGTAATCAAACGAATTACTGTTTCTCCCGTTACAACGCCGTTACCGTTACTGACAATAAAATGCGGCGTTACTATAATTTATTATAATATTATTAGCATTTTATTTTTCAGTTTATCTGAATGGATGCACAGTGTAGCCGTATTTGATGTACCTTAAACTCTACTGTGACGGCGCATAACTCGCCGTCGCTTTGTCTCTCACGCGCAAAGAAAGATACAGAGCAAAAGAGTCTTTCATAACATGCATAATTGACACGTTACATGTAAACAATATTCTTTGTTGTATTTTCTGTCAAAATAACAACGTTCCTATGGAATTCTTCAGCTTTTAAGAACTGTCGGGTTCTCCAGTAGTGGGCGGGACTAATGCGCAAACGGCAATCTCATTGGCTGGCATTCACCTATTATCGTCCTTGTTTTGATTTCAGCAAATCAATTCGAGTGAACGCGTACAACGTGATTAATATTCATGAACCCAGCAGCTCATTAATCCTTAGTGCATTTTCTACTGTTAGTAGAATTCGTAGTAGTTTTGTTATCTTTTTTTTTAATTTTTTTTTTTATTCGAAACACTAAATGACAAACAATATCTTAAGCACCACCACCAGTCCCAAGTTCAGTCAACATGACAAATATGCATTCATGGTTATTCTAATTACTAAAGTTCTACCGCCATATAATGCTAAATTATTATAATATCATATTATAATGCTTGACTGACTGATGCTAAGTGTCAGATATTTAAAAAAAAAAAAATTACAAACATAAGCTTTATATATATAACTGGTTGATAATATTTACAATAATATATTGAATTTGATAGGTGTCTCTCACATCGTCCCACAGTAATATTAAAATAGTGTAGATTAGTGTACAATGTTTTCTAATAATAATTTATTCTATTTAGTCTCCATTTCATTCATTTAACATATTTAATATTGGGGGCATCCAAGTTATTTGCAATATTTGAACATTAAAAAAAAAAAAAAGTAACGCAATAGTTACTTTCCCTGGTAATTAGTTACTTTTATAATAATGTAACTCATTTACTAACTCAGTTACTATTTGTGAGAAGTAACTTTTTACTATAACTAATTACTTTTTTAAAGTAACGTGCCCAACACTGATAAAGACTAATAATAATAATATATTATTATTATTATTATTGTTATTGTCATTATTATTGTAATTATTATTACTATTTTTATCATCTGTAGATAATTGGCAGGTCTGATGTCACAGATTTGATCTTCAGTTTTGGTAGGATTTTTTATTCTATTCTATTCTACAAATCACCACCCCGGATGAATGGCAAGCCCATCACAGTTTTTATTTTATTGTTCTATTCTATTCTGTTCTATTCTACAAACCACTTGCACAAACCAACCTGGTTGAATGGCAAGCCCATCAGAGTTTTTATTTTATTTTATTGTTCTATTCTATTCTATTCTATTCTGTTTTATTCTATTCTATTCTATTAATCGCGTTTGGTCTCATACTGTATCGCGTATCTTGTCAGTGTCTGCACTTGCTTGGCCATTTGTTGTGATAAACAGGAAAGTGTGTTCAAGCGCCAGCAGAAGACAGTGGAAAGAAATACTCTTTGAGAGAACAGTCTATCAGCGGAAGCTAAAAGCAGCTCGTAAGTGTATTTACTTGTGTCATTAGTGTTTAGCGCAGTTGCCGTTGCTAGGAAATGCTTGTTTTGTTTACTGTGTTGAGACTTGCTGAAATCGCGTTTGATCTCGTTCTGTATTGTATATCTTGTCAGTGTCTGCACTTGCTTGGCCATTTGTTGTGATAAACAGGAGAGTGTGTTCAGCTGAATTCAATTAGTGATTTGTTAGACGGGTTATTTTACCGCGGCAGCCGTCGTGTGAAGACCGAAGAGTGTTAAGAGCATCGACTCTACCATGTGACTCCACCGGGCAGGGACCCCGGCAAGGGATATAAGTATCATTTTTTATTTATCCTCTTTCCTACTACTTGTTTCACTTCTGTTTTAGTTTTTATAACCAATTCTTACTATGTGTTTTCAGATCACTACTATCACTACCACTCGCAAACCACGCATCACACACTGTAAGCAGCGCAATCCTAACAACCTGCACACTTTGCCTATGTCTGCTAATACATTACTTTCTTTTTCTATTGGTCTCTGGAATTGTCAATCTGCTGTCAACAAAGCTGATTTCATTACTTCCATTACTAGTCATTCAAGGCTAAACCTCATGGCCCTGACAGAGACATGGATCAAACCAGAGGACAATGCTACACCTGCAGCACTCTCCAATAATTTATCCTTTTCCCACACCCCCCTGGAAGAGGTGGAGGTACTGGTCTGCTCATCTCTAATAATTGGAGATTTACTCCTTTACCATCTCTGAGTATCAACAGCTCCTTTGAATCACATTCGGTTTCTATTACCTACCCTCTAAAAATCCATTTTGTAGTTGTTTATCGACCTCCAGGACCACTAGGTAACTTTGTGGAAGAATTAGATGTGTTGCTCTCAACCTTTCCTGAGGATGGTACTCCTTTAGTTACACTTGGAGACTTCAATATCCACCTAGATAAACCTCAAGCTGCAGACTTCCACACTCTACTTGCCTCTTTTGATCTCAAAAGAGTGTTAACTACGGCTACTCACAAATCAGGCAACCAACTGGACCTTATTTACACATGACACTGCTCCACTGATCATGTGCTGGTTACTCCACTGCACACATCGGATCACTTCCTCCTCACTCTTAACCTCAACATGATTCCTGACACAACACATACCCCTCCACTCACGTTCACTCTCACCTATCTGCTATGGTTTCATCTTCGCTTCCTCCCCCTAAACAGTTATCATCTCTTGATGCTAACAGTGAAGTGAAGTGAAGTGAAGTGAAGTGAAGTGAAGTGACATGTGGCCAAGTATGGTGACCCATACTCGGAATTTGTGCTCTGCAATTAACCCATCCAAAGTGCACACACACAGCAGTGAACACACACACACCGTGAACACACACCCGGAGCAGTGGGCAGCCATTTATGCTGCGGCGCCCGGGGAGCAGTTGGGGGTTCGGTGCCTTGCTCAAGGGCACCTCAGTCATGGTATTGAGGGTGGAGAGCGCTGTACACCCAACTCCCCCCACCTACAATTCCTGCCGGCCCGAGACTCGAACCCGCAACCTTTAGGTTACGAGTCCAACTCTCTAACCATTAGGCCACAACTTCCCCTGTACCAGTGCTACTGGTACTTTCTGTTCCACTCTGACGTCTTGTTTAGATACTTTCTGCCCCTTATTTTCCAGGCCAGCCCGTACCACCCCTTCTGCCCCTTGGCTATCTGATGTTCTCTGCAAACATCGTTCTAAGCTCAGGGCTGCAGAAAGGGTATGGCGCAAATCACAAAATCTTACTGACCTTAATTTATATTGATCACTCCTCTCTGAATTCTCTGCTAATGTCTCCACTGCTAAAAGGACATACTATCATGACAAAATTAACAATTCGCTTAACTATCGCATGCTCTTTAAAACATTTTCCTCTACATTTTCTGTCCAGACTTGACTATTGCAATGCTCTCTTGGCAGGTCTTCCAGCCAATTCCATCAAACCTCTACAATTAATCCAAAATGCCGCTGCAAGATTAATCTTTAATGAGCCGAAAAGAACGCACGTCACACCTCTGTTCATCAATTTGCACTGGCTACCAAAAGCTGCTCGCATAAAATTCAAGGCATTAATGTTTGCCTACAAAACCATCTCTGGCTCTGCACCCCTTTACTTAAATTCAGTACTTCAGACCTATGTGCCCTCTAGAAGCTTGCGTTCTGCAAATGAACGACGCATTGTTGTGCCATCCCAAAAAGGCACAAAATCACTTTCACAGACTTTTTCATTAACTGTTCCCACCTGGTGGAATGACCTGCCCAACTCAATCTGAGAAGCTGAATCCTTAGCCATCTTCAAGAAACAGCTAAAAACACATCTCTTCCATCTTTATTTGACCCTCTAACTCTAGCACTGTCTATACTAATTCTATTTTATATCTGTCTTCTTTTTACTTAAAAACACACACACACACACACCCTTGACCCTCTATCAATTGCATATTTACTTTTACTTTACTTTTACTTTTAGTCATTTAGCAGATGCTTTTATCCAAAGCGACTTACAAATGAGGACAACAGAAACAATCAATTGTAGTATTAAAACAACTAAAACTGATCCAAAACTAAAAGTTAAAACTTTATAAATAGTATATATACACACACATTAAAAAAATTAATTAAATAAAAATGAGAAATGCATGACAAAATTTCTAAACTTAACATTTAAATGAAAACAAAATAAAGCTACAAACAATTCAAAATATTAAGAGAACAAAAGGTGAGTGTAATAATGATTCTATCATAAAACTAAGCCAAACACGAAAAACAACTACGTGTATGTACACACACACACAGACATATATGCACACACACACACACACACACACACACACACACACACACACATCCATAAATTCAATATTATTTCATTTCCATGTAGTTTGTTGAAGTACTAAAATAACTCAAATTAAATAAAACTAAAACTAAATAAATAACTTATACAGACATAATAGAAAAAAACTAATAAAATGATAAACATAACTACAACTGTAATTAAAATTAAAATAGATAACATATACAAATCAAACTACATTAGTTTAACAGTAATCCTAAAAAAAATAACTGTGCCAAACATACAAGTAAGAAATGGTTATAAAAACTGAAAGAGAAGTGAAACAAGTAATAGGCATATTTATTCTCTAACTGCTAGCTTTTCTTGAAAAACTAACACTAGGTTTCTTTTTTTTTCTATATTTTATCTACTTAAAAAAAAAAAAAAAAAAAAAACTTGCTACGTGTACTGCGTTAGGCTAACCGAGACTTGTCATAGCACTTGCATGTTGTTGCTCTTTTGTTGGTTTTGATTGCTTCTATTGTCCTCATTTGTAAGTCGTTTTGGATAAAAGTGTCTGCTAAATGTCTAAATGTAAATGTATTCTATTCTATTCTATTCTACAAACCACTTGCACAAACCACCCTGGATGAATGGCAAGCCCATCACATTTTTTATTTCATTTTATTGTTCTATTCTATTCTATTCTATTCTATTCTACAAACCACTTGCACAAACCACCCTGGATGAATGGCAAGCCCATCACAGTTTTTATTTTATTTTATTATTTTATTGTTATTTTCTATTCTATTCTATTCTATTCTACAAACCACTTGCACAAACCACCCTGGATGAATGGCAAGCCCATCACAGTTTTTATTTTATTTTATTATTTTATTGTTCTTTTCTATTCTATTCTATTCTATTCTACAAACCACTTGCACAAACCACCCTGGATGAATGGCAAGCCCATCACAGTTTTTATTTTATTTTATTATTTTATTTTATTGTTCTATTCTATTCTATTCTACAAACCACTTGCACAAACCATCCTGGATGAATGGCAAGCCCATCACAGTTTTTATTTTATTGTTCTATTTTATTTTATTCTGTTCTATTCGATTCAATTCAATTCTACTCTACTCTACTCTATTCTACAAACCACTTGCACAAACCACCCTGGATGAATGACAAGCCCATCACAGTTTTTATTTTATTTTATTGTTCTATTCTTGTCACGCTCTGCGCTGGGAGGAACGAGAGAGTAACGTGGAGTACAAACAATAGTCTTTAAATCCAGGAAACACAGGGGATAATCCACAATGGAGATGGCAGGAAACACACAGACACAACAAGTAGATCCGACAGGGGAGAAATACACAGACAGGACTTAAATGCACAGGATAATTAATTAAACACAGGTGCAGGGAATGAACAAATTAGACTAGACGAGGACAGGAACATGACCATATAAGGGAACACTGAACAGAAACGGGGCAAAACAGGTCCATAATCCTGACAATTCTATTCTATTTTATTCTATTCTATTCTATTCTATACTATAAACCACTTGCACAAACCACCCTGTATGAATGGCAAGCCCATCACAGTTTTTATTTTATTTTTTAATTTTATTTTAATTTATTTCATTTCATGGAGACTTATGGATATACAATTATAATTAAACTTTATTTGGAGTGCTACTTATGCACAATGAACATTTCTTAATATTAAGCCTAAAATGTGTTTTAATGTCACTATTAACCCGTTTAATCCCACCGGTCACAATAGTGACCGTAAAAAAAGTTTTAATTTATAAAGCTCTAAAAACCTTACTGACTGATGTTTTAGTGCACTTCCTTCAAATATGGAAAAAATAAAGGGTCTCAATTAAATATGTGCAGTTTCACATGATTACTGCAAATTGTCACACGACCAGAGCAGTTTACTTCCTGTTTGCACCTTGAGAAGATGATGACTGCATCAAAGCTCTAAAACAAAAGGCTAGTAAAGTATGTTAACATAAAGATATGACAAAGATTTTAGGTATACATGATCTTTAGGGTGTCTAGTATTAATATATGCATTCGCATATCTTTAGTTTTATTGAGTGTGGTCAGAGAATGAGTAAACATGTTGATGGTCACAATAGTGACCGGTGGGATAACAGTGAACTTAGGTATACAATATAAATCCAATTGTAGTTGCTAGTGAAAATGACAATAAAATGTTGCAATGACAAAATATTGCACTAAATTAAAAATTCAAATATTACAAAAAATGTATAATGTATAATAATTATGTTGTAATAGTCGTAGCATTAATATAAAATTTTGATGTTATATTTTACAAAAAGTAACAATTTTGAAATGTGGTTGAATTTTTTTGTTTTTTATCTCAGTGTTCCTATCAATGTTGCATAAGGTTTTTTATGCATAATAGTAACCTTAGAATGTGATCAAACAGTTTAAAATAGCTGGGCTAAGATATCTAACAATTTTTATGACTGCAGAAATATGTTAATTCAGTACACACATTATCCCACCGGTCACAATTGTGACCGAACATAAAACACAATTTTTCAGACACTTTTCCAAAAAATTAAAAAATAAAAAATAAAAAAATAAAAATATTAATTATTTCAAAGGTTTACTAATGACACATCATTTGGATATTTTCATGTCTTGGAAAAATTTGGGATTAAATGGGTTAATGAGGATTGTATGACCTTTGAATATCAGTCTTTAAAAGCAAGATATTTAAAGTGTACCTAAACTATACTTGCAATAGTTCCACTTTAGCACAATCAAATATACTTCAGTATATCTTTAGTTGGACCTCTTCTACACAAGTGCATTAAGTACTAAATTAGTTGTTCCAATTTAGAAGACTTTAAGTATACCAGGTTATTATACCAAATTGCTGGGTATTATATTATATTTTTATTAAGTACATCAATATATAAATGTATTTGTTGTATACTTAGCATAAAATAAATGTATTTCAAATATATTTTAGTATATTTATTTTTCACTAGGGCAGATGTCCTAAAAAAGCATATTTTCTTTACTAAATGCTTTGTTACATCACTGAGGGTCAGCTCTGTTTTACAAACACATATATTTATATGTATTTGTTACAGTTCCTTATGAGGTTATATGCAAATCCTATTTTTACTCCTATTTGGCGCTCAATAGGTGTTAATTTTGGACCCTGTGCTCAGGACGTCACTGGAAGGGAGACACATTGTAAGATAATGAGAGAAACAGGGTGGGCAGGAGCTGCTTTGAGAGGAGAACAGTGTAGAACAGAGGCCAGATGACAGACAGGCCTATATTTAGATTATATTCATAAGACAGAGTTACTCGCACATACATTGACGAAACATACAGTACAGTAGCTGCACAGATACATATACAAGTAAATATATGCATACCTAAACCTAAACCTTACACAAATCTCAATGCATTTTTACCTTTTCATGAAGACATTATTTAGTAAGTAATTTTCCTAATGTCTGTAGGTTTTACTTTTACTATTGTTGGACATTTGGTGACCCAGATGCAGTGACAATCATTCATGAAAACACATAGATACGCTTAGAGACATTTATGATAAACACACACTCACAAACATTCATAAACACACACACATTGACTCTGCATTGCCGTAGCCTGTGTGATCCTCCAACAGGAGTCGGGGTCGTTCATCCAGGTGGGAAACAGAGGTGGTGTTCTCTAACGTGGACCTGTGGTTGTGACGTGTCAAATGGAATGGCCCGTGACGCTCTGCTGTCTCCATCATTCACCATCATTCTGTGCTCTGGCCAAGAGCAGAAATGCGGCAGATAGCGTGTGCAGACATTTAGATTTTGTGTCTCAGATGTCCACAACAATCATTGAAAGCGGTGCATGATAAGACTTTGAATGTGATCAGTGCAGTCGATGTATCAGGAATACTGGGAATGATTGTTTATTGTCATGATACCAGGTGCAGCAGGTCAAAGTCGCACTTACTTTTCTGTTTATAAGTTTTGAAACATGTTTTATATAGGCTACGTAACCTGAATTCAGGAAAATTTATTCTTTCGATTTTTACATATATTTTGATATACCCCATTGTTCAAAAGTTTGAAGTCAGATGTTAAAAGAAAGAGGTCAGTAAAAAAAATTGTACTTTTATTCGGCAAGAATGCATTAAATTGTTTAAAAGTGACAATAAATGCATTTATAATGTTACATAAAATTAAATTTCAAATATTTTAAATCAAGAAACCTACCTGCAAAGCTACAGTACTGTTAAAAGTTTTAGGCACTTGTGTAAAAATGCTGTAAAATGAGGATTCTTTCAAAAATATTGTCATAAATAGATTTTCTTTACCAATTAACTTCTATTAACTAAATTAAATCAACATTTGGTGTGACCATCCTTCACATTTAAAGCAGCTTTTGCCCTAGGTGCATAGTTTTTCAGGTATCTTTGAGACGTTGCCACAGTTCTTCTGAATTTAGTCTGTCTCAGTTTGTTCTATTTCTTCAGACTGGATGATGATGAGATCAGATCTCTGTGTGGAGCACTGGCTGTTGTCAGACTCCTTGTGCAAACAAAAATCTCACTGGATTATTACAATTAATGGCAAAATGAATGTTTGGAAATGTAAACTGATATTTCCTACTGAAACACTACAGCGAAAGATAGAAATAACTGACTTAAAACCATTTTTAGCTGGTGAAAATACTGGTGTTCTAATAATTTGGCCACCACTGTATATAAGCAATTATTAATTAATTTCTCGTTTCTTTTTCAAATTTTTTTTTCTTATAAGTCCTCCATTTCCTACAAGACATTTTTCCAATCACATATTGCCATAATCCACATAACAGATCTGTGAGCCCAGGCTTTACTGTACTGCGTGACATTATCTTAAATGGCAAACTGAGATATCTCTGATCAGACATGATCACATATTCAGGGTGCCCAACTATTTAATGAGGTAGGGGTGTTTATTTTGAGAGGCTGTGGGTGTTTTTGTCTTCAGGGGACATTTAAGATGCATTTGAAAGCATTTTCACCTTAAATTGTTCTCTTCAGTCTATAAATGTTCCACCCTCAACAACCAGCAGAGTTTAAATGTCAGACTTGTTTGTCAAAGCTGAATAATTTATGTTGACATGTTGAAAAGGCCTATTCATCAGCCTGATCTGATGTGTTTGTCAGTCACAAAAGGAGGAGGGACAGAAATGAAGAATGATGTGTTTGGATGCACGAGCACAGTCTCTTATTTGTCAGTGTGCTCATAAATTTAGCTTAAAGCGCTGTATCTAGTCAATAATCAATACATTTTTTTTTCAATAAAGTTTTTTTGGTAAATTCTAACAATTTGCAGTAATACGTGTAATGCTCTCTCTCTCTCTCTCTCTCTCTCTATATATATATACACAAGAGGAATTTATTTAATACACGAGTTTCACAATTTGAGTTGAATTACTGAAATAAATGAACTTTTCCACAACATTCTAATTTATTGAGATGCACCTGTGTGTATATATATATATATATATATATATATATATATATATATATATGTCATAGATCAGCCAGGCTCACTCACCACCCAATCACAGCGCACACCGTCACCAGAGTTCTAATTGCACACACCTGCACCTCATGAGCTCCCTCATCAAGCTGGCTACTTAAGCACACACCTCACACCACTCCAGTGTTCAGTCTTGTTCTTTTGAAGTGGACTCTCTCTACCTTCATTCTGTACAGGGTGTCTACAGATATGAACAAGTTAAATTTAAGACTTTTTAAGACCTTTTTAATGCCACTTTATATGAAATTTAAGACCAGACGTATAATGTAATATATAATTTAATTAATGTTATGTTATATTATATATATATATATATATATATATATATTGCTGTCAAAAATGCTATTTATTATTATGATATACAGCAAACTTTTCACATCAACAGAAAATATCCCATACAAAATATCCCCACAAAAGCACCGCAAGACCGAGATTTCTAGTAATGTAAACAATTTATTCTGAAGCAATATTTTATCTGTGTTCTATTAACTTTTACATTTATGTGCATATTTTTTATATTAACCTCAGGATGTTATTTAGGCCATTTTTTAAACCTGTATTTTTTAAATGTATGCATCATATTTCATGTCAAATTCTTACAATTGATCAATAGATTAAATTTACGCTAGGCTGTTATCAAACAAATTAATTTACACTGCGCAATTACAACTGCAATAAATAATGTTATGAGATTAATGTTTTAAATGTAATTTTGAATATAGAAATAAGAAATGTTGGGGGGGATACATAATAATAATAATAATAATAATAATAATAATAATAATAATAATAATAAGTTTAATTTATATAGCACCTTTCCCAGGCTCAAGGACGCTTTACCAAAGCAGGAACACAATGGACAGTCATTTCACATAGTCACAAACAGTCAGCACAAATAATCAATTAAGCTGGACAGTAGACATTTGCCCAGTCCAAAAACAAAATGAAACAAGATGAATGCAGTTGCATATCATGATACGGCAAAGACACATAGAAACAACATAGCAACACATAACAACAGAAAATACATACTTTCTCATACAAATACATGCAAACAACATACTTTTAAATATACTAACCCCGCCAGTAGGTGGCGGTAAGTCACTTAATGAGTGAGTCATTATTGAGTCATTCATTCAACCGTTCGCTGAATCATTCAGTAAAAAACACCGCTGTGTGTTGGTTGGAGATTGCGCAATTCTTCTGCTGTGATCTTTGTTTGGCACTATTTTAGTTGGTGAAACAGAACAACAGTCAATATTGTGTCTAAAATGTAAGTAATGTTAATTTAATTATGTGACTACTTAACTACTTGTTTATTTAACTAAAATCAATATAACATTTGCAATCGTGAAAATATTCGGCAATTAGCTCCCTTGTCATGGTATGTTGCTTAACTACATCATGTTGAAATTTTACCTCAGTATGTTTCTTCTGTGAGTTTCTTTATGTGTCCCATTCAGCTCTTTTGCTCATTTCATACAGTCATTTGATTTGATTTCTCCATAAAAGTCTCTTACAAAGAAACCGACAGCGTGAGCCTAAACAGCGCGACCTTGATACCAGAAATACACTATCCATTATCAATCGCTGTTTACGTTGAATGTAATAAAATCAGAAGAATCATTCTTGCGTTTCGATGCCTCACTGTTTTTTTTTGTTTTTTGTTTTGTTTTGTTTTTTGTCACACAGGCTATTCGTCCAATCGGGGAAGTACAATTCTCAAGCCATTTTTTCAGTAAACTTCATTTAAGCCATTTTAAACTATCTAGTAAGCTGATCAGCTAACTGTGGCATGCAGTAACTACAGCGGGGGAAAAAATCTGTCTGTCCAATGATTGAAAACAGTCACAGGTCTGTCAGACTGGAGACATTTTTGCAGAATTGGGACTGAAAATATTTAAGACCCATCGAATCTGAATTTAAGACTTTTTAAGGACCCGCGGCCACCCTGGTGTACTTACCTCCTGTTCTCCTCTGCTCCACTCCAACGTTTGTTCCCTCCAGCATCTACAAGTTTATGTCTCCATCGTCCATCATTGTGAGGTGTGTGCTCCATCTGTCTCATCCACGAGTTCCTATGAAGATAACCTTCATTATATACCTCATCTATCCATTGAACTGCATATTTGAACTGAAAACTCACCTTCTCCAGCTTCCCGTTGACTCTACTGTTTTAAATAAAAGTTACCTGTTTATTCTAATCCTCTGTTTGAGTCTGCTTCCGTAACAGAAGACCGGACCAACACCAAAGGAATAAGCAGTATGAGCACACCTGATCCATTCCAGGAACTTGTGGATTCTCTTCGGCGAGTTCTCACCACCACCACAACAACACCGACACCCCCTGTCACTTCCATCACCAACACTACCAGTTCTTCACCGACAGTGGTATCCAGTCCCATGGCCAAACCAGCACCCTTCTCTGGTGTGGCAGAGGAGTGCAACGGATTTCTTCTACACTGCTCGTTGGCTCTGAAAATACAGCCGCATTTTGGCTGAAACCATCTGGGCTCAATCCGGTACTGTAACCCAATCTCTAAACAATTTCAGTGAAAATTTTCGAGAAGTCTCTGGCAGACCTATAGTTGGTGAGCAACTATATCATCTTCGTCAAGGTTCAATGTCAATTAATGATTATGCTCTCAAGTTCAGGACTCTCGCAGCGGCCAGTGGCTGGAATTAGCGCTTGCTCCTCACTACCTATCGGCAGGGATTGGAACCAAGAGTGTGGTTGCAGCTCTCCGCATACAATGACTCATATGGCTTAGAGCGTTTCATTCAATTATCCATCAGATGTGCTAATCGTACAGTCTTGTCTCAACGAACACCAGCCTACACCGTACACTCCACTTCTTCATCACCCAGAGACCATCAGCACTCCAGAACCAGGCCACAAGCCCATGCAAGTGGATAATACTTGCCTTTCTTCTACTGAGCAGCAGAGGCGGCTGACCCAGAACTTGTGTCTGTACTGTGATTCTGGTGGGCATGTATTTTCCACATGCCCAATTCATCCTCCTCAACCCACGGTGAGTGTTATTAAGCCAGCAACTGTTAATATGCAGCCCCTCACCACTATTGTAATGCTTACTGCCTCCAATGTCTATATTCCAGTACTTGGCCTCCTCGACTCCGGGTCAGCCGGGAATTTCATCTCAGGGAGCCTCTGCCGCCAGCTCAACCTCCTGACCACTGCAACCAAAACCATCTACCAAGTTCAGTCGGTAACGGGAAAGCCACTCAGCCAAAGACACGTTTGATGCAGTGCGGGTCCCCTCCATTTACAAGTTGGACAGCTGCATGAGGAAACACTCCATCTCCTGGGCGCCCATAGTTTGTGCAGCATAATCCTATCATCTCCTGGAGGACTGGTGAGGTCCTGAAGTGGGGCAGTAACTGTTTTCCTGACTGTTTCCCTCACGCTCTTCAGCCATCACTTCTCTCCAAGACACTCGTTATCAACTCTACATCCGTCAAATGTCCTCTAGAGAAACAGTCAGTCGATATTCCATCCTGTTACGCCCCCTTCAGCAACGTCTTCTGCCCAAAGAAGGCCTCCCAGCTACCTCCGCACCGGCCATGGGAGTGTGCCATAGATATGATATCAGGTGAGTCAGTGCCCTGTGGAAAGATTTATCCACTATCACTCCCAGAACAGAAGGCCATGGAGGAGTATATCGAAGAGGCTCTACAACAAGGCTACATCCGCCCTTCAACATCCCCTGCTGCTTCGAGTTTCTTTTCGTGGCCAAGAAGGATGGAGGCTTGCGGCCTTGTATTGATTACCAAGCACTCAACAAGATAACTGTGAAGTTTCGTTACCCACTTCCCCTCGTCCCCGCGGCACTCGAACACCTCTGCGGAGCCACTGTCTTCACCAAGTTGGACCTCCGCAGCGCCTACAACCTCAACCGGATACGTGAGGGGGATGAGTGGAAGACAGACTTCGTGACCCCTACTGGCCACTATGAATATCTTGTGATGCCATATGGTCTAGTCAACGCCCCCTGCGTATTCCAGGACTTCATGCATGAGGTACTCCAGGAGTTTCTCCATCGATTTGTCCTTGTCTACATTGATGATATTCTCATCTACTCCCAGAGCATGGCCGAATATCGCCACGTTGCGGAGGTCCTGAAATGCCTGAGAGAATACCATCTGTTCCTCAAAGCCGAAAAATGCTCCTTCCACCAATCTTCAGTGCAGTTCCTTGGTTATAACATTGATAGCGGTGGTATCCAGATGGACAAGGGGAAGGTGGAGGCAATTAAGAACTGGCCCATCCCTACCACCATCAAGGAACTTCAGCGATTCCTGGGATTCTCAAACTTCTACAGTCGATTCATCCATAACTACAGTATGATCACCAGTCCACTCACCAACCTGATAAAAGAACAAGCCCAAGTCTCTGTCCTGGACACCTGCTGCCACGGAAGCATTCGAATCACTCAAGGAGGCATTCACCAGCGCGCCTTTCCTCATTCATCCAGACCCAAGTAAGCCTTTCATTGTGGAAGTGGACGCTTCTACCTCGGGGGTAAGAGCGGTATTGTCTCAGCAGCAGGGGACTCCAGCCAAACTCCATCCATGCGCCTTTTTTGAAGAACTACGACATCGGCAACAGGGAACTTCTTGCCATCAAGTTGGCCTTGGAGGAGTGGAGGCATTGGATGGAGGGGGCTCAACATCCTTTTGTCGTCCTCCCTGATCACAAGAACCTACAATATCTGCGAGACGCCAAGAGACTCAACCCTCGCCAGGCTCGGTGGGCACTCTTTTTCACTCGATTCAACTTTACCATCTCCTATCGTCCAGGCCCCAAGAACGTGAAGGCTGATGCTCTCTCTCGACTCTATGCTCCAGAAGAGATCACTGAGGAACTGGAACCCATCATCTCCAAAGAAATCATCTTAAGCCCTATCCAGTGGAACCCCAATTCAGATACCTCCTCCAGTGCTTCCACAGCCACTCCGCCGGGCTGTCCACCCGGTTTGCAATACGTCACTAGAGCACAACGCACTCCCCTGATCCACTCTGTCCACACATCTCTGGGCACTGGCCACCCACCTGTGCTATTTCCAAGAACCCATGCCACTTACCATCAGACAAATTCCTTCCGCTGCCCGTTCCCAACAGTCCTTGGTCACACCTAGGAGTAGATTTCATCACGGACCTGCCTGCCTCTGACGGTAACACGTGTTCTAGTAGTCATTGATCGATTTTCCTAATCCTGTCGTCTTCTCCCCCTCAAGGGTCTGCCTACAGCAATGGAAACTGCTGAACTGATGTTCAATAACATCTTCAGATACTATGGAATTCCTGAAGACATCGTCTCAGACCGGGGACCACAGTTCATCTCGAGAGTATGGAAAACCTTTTTCTCTCTCCTAGGTGTGACTGTAAGCCTCTTGTCTGGATACCATCCCCAGTCTAACGGGCAGACAGAAAGGAAGATCCAGGAGATTGGACGCTTCCTACGAACCTTCTGCCATGGCCACCAGAACTCTTGGAACTAGTTCCTAGGCTGGGCCGAGTACACACAGAACTCTCTTCGCCAGCCTTCCACTGGACTCACTCCCTTCCAGTGCGTACTTGGTTACCAGCCACCTTTATTCCCCTGGTCTGGGGAACTGTCCGATGTTCCATCCGTCGACTACTGGTTTCGAGAGTGCGAGAGGGTCTGGGATGCTGCTCATCATCAGCTCCAGCGGGCAGACGCAAGATGACAGCAGACCTTCGAAGATCTGATGCATCTACCTACCAACCTGGACAGAAGCTCTGGCTGTCAACACGAGACATCAGGATGCGCCTGCCCTGCAAGAAGCTTAGTCCCAGATATGTTGGCCCCTTCACCATCACCAAACAGATCAACCCTGTCACATACCAGCTACAAATCCCTCCTCAGTACAGAATTCATTCATCTTTCCATGTGTCTCTGCGGAAGCCTTACCATCTTCCTGTTTCTCCTTCCACAAAGCCTGGCCCGATAGAGGAACCCCCTCTTCCACTGATTCTGGAGGATGGCGCCATCTATAAGGTCAACGAGATCTTGGACTCCCGGTGCCGTGGTGGTCAGCTGGAGTACCTGATAGACTGGGAAGGCTATGGCCCAGAGGAACGGTCTTGGGTTCGGTCAAGGAGGGGGTACTGTCACAGATCAGCCAGGCTCACTCACCACCCAATCACAGCTCACACCGTCACCAGAGTTCTAATTGCACACACCTGCACCTCATGAGCACCCTCATCAAGCTGGCTACTTAAGCACACACTTCACACCACTACAGTGTCCGGTCTCGTTCTTTCGAAGTGGACTCTCTATGTTACTCCAGCGTATTACCTGTATACCTACCTTCATCGTGTACTTACCTCCTGTGTCCTCTCCCGTGGGTTCTGCTCTGCTCCACTCCAACGTTTGTTCCCTCCAGTGTCTACAAGTTTGTCTCCATCATCCGTCATTATGAGGTGTGTGCTCCATCTGTCTCATCCATAAGTTCCTGTGAAATCAAGATAACCTTCATTATATACCTCATCTATCCACTGAACTGCATATTTGAACTGAAAACTCACCTTCTCCATCTTCCCGTTGACTCTACTGTTTAGATAAAAGTTGCCTGTTTATTCTAATCCTCTGTTTGAGTCTGCTTCCGTAACACACACACACACACACACATATATATATATATTACACACACACGCGCACATACATATACATTTATTTAACTCACTTCAAAAGTTTGGGAACCCTTGATTCTTAATACTGCGTGTGGTTACCCGGATGATCTACGACTTTTTTTTTTTTTTTTGTGATGGTTGGTCATGAGTCCCTTGTTGGTTCTGAACAGTTAAACTGAGCACTGTTCTTCATAAAAATCCTCCATGTCCTGCATATTCTTTGTTTTCCAGCATCTTTTGCATATTTGAACCCTTTCCAGCAGTGACTGTATGATTTTGAGATTCATCTTTTCACACTGAGGACAATTGAGGGACTCAAACACAACTATTAAAAAGGATCAAACATTCATTGATGCTCCAGAAGCAAACACGATGCATTAAGAGCCGGGGGGTGAAAACTTTTGAACAGGATGAAGATGTCCAAATTTTTCTTATTTTATTAAAATATCTTTTTTTTTTTTTTTTTCATTTAGTACTGCCCTTCGGAAGCAACAGAAGATACTTGAATGCTTCCCGGAAGACAAATTAAGTACAATTTACCTTCATCTTCAAATTCAAAAAGTTTTCACCCCCCGGCTCTCAATGCATCGTGTTTCCTTCTGGAGCATCAGTGAATGTTTGAACCTTTTTAATAGTTGTGTTTGAGTCCCTCATTTGTCCTCAGTGTGAAAAGATGAATCTCAAAATCATACAGTCACTGCTGGAAAGGGTTCAAATATGCAAAAGATGCTGGAAAACAAAGAATATGCAGGACATGGAGGATTTTTATGAAGAACAGTGCTCAGTTTAACTGTTCAGAACCAACTGCTGGAAAGGGTTCAAATATGCATATACAGGTGCTGGTCATATAATTAGAATATCATCAAGAAGTTGATTTATTTCACTAATTCCATTCAAAAAGTGAAACTTATATATTGTATTCATTCATTACACACAGACTGTGTGTAATTTGGGATTTTCCTTAGTTGTCAGTTATAATCATCAATATTAAAAGAAATAAACATTTGAAATATATCAGTCTGTGTGTAATGAATGAATATAATATACAAGTTTCACTTTTTGAATGGAATTAGTGAAATAAATCAACTTTTTGATGATATTCTAATTATATGACCAGCACATATATATATATATATATATATATATATATATATATATATATATATATATATATATATATATATATATATATATTCAAAACGATTCTACACTTGAGATGTCTAGTGAGGTAAATAAACTTAATCATTAAGCAAAATTTGATTTTCAGGGGCATTTTTGACCTTAACAAGGGTTCAGTTAACTGAAATAATTTTTCAGTCTGAACAAATCATGCTCTGCTAGAAATGCACTTTAAATAATTGTTTGGTCCCTCTCTCCTGTATAATATAACATGCACCAAACACATAACTAGAAAAATTTCATGCTATTCCCATTTCATGATATCAGGCCAAGATATCATGAAATGGGAATAGCATGAAATTTTTCAAATGTTGGATACAAACAAATATAAAAATATAAACTGAAGCACATATATAAAATCATGTAAATAAAGGATCACTTTTCACAGAACTTTACAGTTGGTATAACTTATTTAAAGCTGCAGTCTGTAACTTTTTTTTGGTCAAAAATGATCCGAAATCAATATTTGATTAAGTACTTAACCAGCCAGTGTTCAGAACTATCACCTTACTTTAGCCCGATTCACAATGGTTAGCTTATAATAATGTTTTCTAATTTGAGTGGTACGGGTAGGTTTCCGTGGGATATTCGAGCATGGCACTGCGTCATTACGTCACGTTTGTAAACAAAGAAGTTTTCCTGGCTAGTAGGCTATCGCATGTGAGGATCCTGCAGGTGGCGGCTCATTTATAGCCTTTTTTCACAGCAGCTAGAATAATTAAATTTATCATTTTTATGGCGGATTGTAATCCAGAAAGTATTATGTGTTTATGAAACACATGTGAATGAAATTAAATTATATTTCAGTTTTAAATGTGGTTCTGATTACAGATAGCCAACGTGGGATTACACAAGTTTTTGTATTTTAAATAGAACCAGTTTGAAGGAAGATTAATTTGCTTTTTGGATTAAAAGAATTTCTTAATATGAAATTTGAATGGTATGATAAATCGATATTAGACTGTACAAAAATTGAAATCTACACGCTAATACTATATTCATACCCAGATAGCACACGTACGTCTGCAAGATGTCTGTTATAGATCTCTTGATCTGGAAAGCATCTGCTGTCTACTAACGTCTGACAGACGTCTTTCAGATGTCAGTTTTACATACATTCTAAATCATAAACATCTTAAAGACATCTAATAGACGTCTATTTGACATCTAAAAGGAAACGTCCTATAGACGTCTTGCAGATGAGCAAACACTCTAAAAAATACGTCTTGCAGATGTAAATGCAGACGTCAAATAGACGTCTCCGAGATGTACATGTGCTATCAGGGTAGTCACGCAATGCTGATGTTGTTAACATTAAGAATTTGAGAACAAAGTATAACAATGATAATACTTTGCACAGTTAGATGTGATATGAGCTAACTGATCTTTAGAGTTAATCACCATTGGTAGCGCGATTTATTGTAATGCTTTTTTCCTCAGTAGGGCAGAACAAACGTGGCAGACTTGTTACTTACTTGTTCAGATGGCAATATACGGTGAAAATTCTGATTTGGGTCATATATTCCAAGACATAGGCAGTAAATATCCACACCGGTGCAGTGACTGACAACTACACATTCACCTCAAAACATTAGATTCATCCGCACTGGAGCCGTGCTGGAACACCGGATCACAACCACTGAAGATAATTCCGCAAGACACTGCAATTCCAGGTTTTCAAACATAGAGGACGACAAAGAGGTAAAAGTTACAGACTGCAGCTTTAAGATAATTAAGTATGTTAGTTATTGGCTAAATGTGTTAAATGAGACTTTATTTTTATTTATTTATTTTAACAATGCAGTAGTTTGAAAAGAATAGTTTGAGGTTGATGGGGAGGGACCAGAGCATGTCAGGTTGATGCATTACTTCTGAATGAGTTACTTTTGGATGTATTGATCATCTAGACCTTTCTTCAGTCTGGAGAGAGGAAAAATAGAAAAAAAGGATCTGACTGATGTACACAGGACATGTTCTGGAATATATTTGTAGAGTGTTTTATTTCATAAACATTTTAGCAACACTTTATTTATTTGACAGTTCATTTCTGTTTTTACGTAAATACTATTACTTATTATTTCTTGAAGCTGCACGCTTTCAGTTGAACTTGTTACTGTTATGACTACTGTTATGCTGCGGTAATTCTAGGAATATGTAACTGTAAAAAAGTGTCACTAAATAATTTCTTACAATAAATAAACAATTTCTTGCAATATACCGGTTGTTTGCTAAAAATCAGTGCTTTTCACCGCAGATAGACATCAGTATTACTCACAGCTGCTTCTGAAGAGACTATATATATATGGAGTCATAAGATGTCCAGTTTGGGAAATGGTTTCAGTGTAGGGCTCATGTAAGCTCAAGAAAAACCAGGGCAAGCTTACAGACTGACCTTCTGGATAGATAACCATTACACTGTTTTCTTCTGTCCAGACACCTTCAACAAACACCTCCCGCTGACCGTAAGATGAAGGCTGCGTCTCTTAGCTTCAGAGAAAATTGATATTTCTTTTTTTCAAATCTTTTTGTTGTTGATGATAGTCTGCATTCAGTCTTTGTAGCGAGAGCATTTTGAGCTCTCGCTCAATTTTTTTCCTATTTGCTTTTAGGTGGAAAATAAGTACTAGTTGTATCTGGAGCAGACTGATGATGTATTTTTTGATGATGTACATTTGTTCAGGGACTAACTACCTTTTTGCTAATAAACCAAAGCCTGTTGATTGCAGATTGCATGTCTTTCTCTAATAGTTGTTTTTCTTCTAATATATAATGATATGTAACATAATCTCACCAGCTGTAATTTGATGAGTCATTTCAACACCAGGAATGAGCAAACTCATTAAATAATGTAGCTTTAGAGATTGTTTATCACCTGTAAAAAATAATAGTAATAATACAATAATAATAATAATCAGCTTTTTCAAAAAAAACAAAAAAAAAACAGAACGCATGAGGCGTGTTATATTGCCCATTTCATCCTTGTTACTAAATGTTAGAAACACCCAGAAATATTATTTTACTACGCATGGGGTGATAAACGATCCGTCCATACCGTTCCATTTTGAACATATTTAACATTACATTTCTGCTGATTTAAGTACAGCGAATGAGATCAACCCATTTGTTTCAGCCGCATTCTAGGTTACGGTGTAACACAGCTTGTGGGAATGGATTTTGTGTTAAGAATAGACTTCACAAATCATTTTGTTTTTAATTTCAATCTCTCTCCCCTTCTGTTTCTTTGAGATCATTGCCTCTATCAGTTTCTGTAGTAATGTTGTTGTAGCTTTAATAGACCCAGTCTCAGAGAAACAGAACGTGAAATATGTGCTCTCACACTCCAGTCTGACTCTGTTATACACGAACACACAGTCTTGTGTGTTTTTAATTATTTATGCCCCAGATTTATTGATTTTATGGAAGCTGCTGCTGGCAAAGTCATGAAATTACGTCAGCCTCTTTGGTTGATGGAAGCGCTTCATTGTAAATTTGCAAGTTTGTCAGTTTGCTAAAAAAAAGGATGAGCTGATTTTTTTCTTTGAAAATAATTACAGAAAATAATTATAAAATGTTATTGTCACAGATGTTGATTTGACTGTCATTTTCCATCAGTGGGTGCTAATTATTCAGCGTTCTCATTCTCTTGATTAATCAGTTATCTAAAATCTAAAGATATTTGATATGAATCAAAGGATCCTCATAATAAAGGGAGGTCATTGTCTGAGGCTGAATCATTCATATCAGACTACACGAAACAGCTTATGAATTCATTATATTATATGCTTCTTCAGCCATTAGGACATAATTTGCATTAACAAAAGCAGAATCCAAAAAGGAGACTCCCACATACTTCCTGTAGTCTGTTAGGTTGTTTAATTAATTTTCTTTCCCCATTAGCGAATTTCACAAACAAGATTAAAAGTTCCACTCACTCCTTTTCCCATTTTCTCCATTGATGTAGCCCACAAATGAATTCAAAAGGAGTTATTACAGTGGTCTGTACAAAAAGATTGCTGCTCCTAAAAACTACATCATATTCGTGACTGAACTGAGTGGTTAACTACAGTCTTGTAGACTGTATATCCCCCTAATAAGCAATGTGTTATTGGTCAAGAACAGTGGTTCTCAGTTGGCGGGTTGATAAAACAATGCTAAATGCAAATAATAACATGCAACATACTAATTATATAATTGTGCATGTAGTTTGTATAGTAAAATAGATGGCAGGGCTCAACCATATACATGGCACACTATTGTATAATTTTGCGTGTTATTGTACCTGTTTAGTTCACAGTAACATTTAATGAAACAGTTCACCCAAAATATGAAAATTTGCAGAAAATGTACTCACCCTTAGGCCATCTGAGATATAGATGAGTTTGTTTCTTGATCAGAACAGATTTGTCGAAATTTAGCAGTACATCTGCTCACCAATGTATCCAGTGTAGTGAATGGGTGCCATCAGAATGAGAGTCCAAACAGCTTATAAAAACGTCATACTAATCCACAACAACCCTCTACGGACACCCTGGCAATTGAATCGCCATTGGCTAGTAAATTTTTTAGTTTACTCGCCAGACTGATATACTATATGTGGATATGTATATTATATATATTTTATATTTTATATTATTTTACACACACACACACACACACACACACACACACACACATACATACATACATACACATATATATAGGCCTATATATCAGTCAAGAATTATAATATGATATGATAATCAAGTATCATTTAATGATAGAACTTAAAACTTGTTAACCATATATGAATGCATATTAGTCATTTTAACTAAACTTAGGACTGGGGTGGTGCTTTTTATTTTTGGTCATTCTGTGTTTCTGTCAAAAAAAATGGGGGGGAAACTAACAATAATACTGGTAAGATAATAATACTATGAATTCCACTAATAATAATATAAAACGCAGTAAGCAGAGCGGCTGGATTCATGAATATTAATCAGGTTGTGTGCATTCGCTCGAATTGATTTGCTGAAATCAAAACAGGGACGATAATAGGTGAGCGCCAGCCAATGAGATTGTCGTTTGCACATTAGTTCCGCCCACCACCAGAGAACCCGGCAGTTCTTAAAAGCTGAAGAATTCCAAAGCAACTCAGTTATTTTGACAGGAAAAAAACAACAAAGAATATCGTTTACATATAGCGCGTCAATTCTGCTTGGTATGTAAGACTCTCTCGCTCTGTATCTCTCTTTGCGTGTGTGTGTAAAAAAAGCAAAGTGACGGCGAGTTGTGCGCCTTAACACTAGAGTTTACGTTACGTGAAACACAGGTGCGCTGCGCATCCATTGAGATGAACTGAAAAATAGCACAGATCGCTTGACGGAGAGTGGAGGGCTGTATCCCAAATCGTGAATGAGGGTATAGGGGGCGATTTCGGATACAGCCAAACACTTCGGCGAGTGAAAATACATGTGTGCAAACATGGGCGTAAATCCCGGGGGGCCACTATAACTAACACGGCGATAAGCCTGTGTGTGAACTGATATATTAGGCAAATATTGTAGACCTACCGATGTGTTGGGTTTTGCTCAATATGATGTTAAGTGGCAGATCAGCGAATATCTAAAGAGAAATCCAAAGTCCAAGACGAAACCTAAATACTGTGTGGAGGACACAAAATAATAATTATAATATGACCGCGTGGTGAACAATATGAACCGAACTCATATTTAAACACGGTCTCCATGCTGTACACATGCTGTCTACACATATATATCCGTACAAGTACAATTTTGGCTGTATTATTTGTGTCCCCTTCATAAATTTTGTGAAGTGAAAAGCTGCATTTCTAGGAAACAAATCCATCAACTTTGTTTAAAACTATTTTCGTTTGTAAACAATGCTTGATCTGTCTCCTGAATCGGCCTTTTCAGTTGAGAATACAATATTATGGATAGGGGACTTTATCTATTTTAGCCTGAAGCAATGGTTTGAAGTTGAAAAAAGCAGCTATTGGCTTTAATTGATAGACTGGAGTCATGTGGATTATTGTGATGTTTTTATCAGCTCTCATTATGGACGGTACCCATTCATCCATTGGTGATCAGGTCTTGTAATGCTAAATTTCTCCAAATATTTTCAGATGAAGAAACAACTCAGCTACATCTTGGAAGGTCTGAGGTTAGTACATTTTTAGCAAATTTTCGTTTTTGTCTACTAAGTAATATTTGTTTACTTTTGTACATTAAACATTTTGGCACATGATGTCTAATGTAAAATCTGTATCCTGAAGACAAATCTTTTGAGAATCTGGTCTTCAAGGGCCCTTTGGTGCTTTGCAACTTGTGACGCAGTACAAAGACAAGCGTGGAGCAATTGTAGAGGGAGGTGAGTATATCGGGGGTGGGAGCTTTTAGGAGCATCGCTCCATGCTCAAAACATAAAAGTGATGAGAATACAGCAGGCCAGATGAATGTCAGATCTTTCCTTTGCTGTGGAATCACTCACATACACATTCACATCGCATTTAAATATCAAAGGTGGCAACGTGTTTGGAAACCCTCGGCATACCTGTGAAACAGTCTGTTTTGGGAGAGATCTGACAAAAGAATGGCATTAACCCCATTTTGGTCTCATATGTGGTTATGACAAACAGCTGCATTGCCATTCCTCATTGTCATTATTACAAAGTAGGTCTTAAATAATGTGTCTGACCTTCCTGTTGTGCGCCTGGGATAGCCTGAGAATTGTGTTTGGCCGGTGAAAGTTTGTATGTGTGTGTGGTTGCTTGTTCTCTTTAGATGCTCCATCATCTTGCCTCTCCACACCTCTATTGGGAGGCCACAGTCATAGCTCATGTGTGATGAGTAATGTTTGTTTGGAGAGCGCGCTGATAGATGGAGACAGCTAATAGGTGCATTTCATGGAAGCGTCTCACACCTGCTTCCAGCATTATACAATCTCATCATCTCCCCCTTGCGGTGCATCATGATACTGCATTGACAATCACATTTTTTTTTTTTTTTTTAAATACTCCGTTTGTTTTTCAGTTGTAGAGCAGGAAATCTATAATATTGGGAGGAAACTATCCATTTTAGCATTATCATTCATCTCAAAGGCAGCAGCTTTTTTGGTGTAGGACTACAAACAGCTGATATTTGCTATATATATATATATATATATATATATATATATATATATGTATGTATGTATGTGTATGTATGTATATATATATATATATATATATATATATATATAGCAAGGTTTTTTTTACAATAAATAAAAAGAAAACAAATAGAAAAAGAATAGAAAACACTAGTGTTAGGGTGATGTTTTTGTGTGTTTTTTTTTAAATAGAAAACAAGTCGTTAGAATTGAAATAGAATAGAGAGTTCAAGTGTTAGAGGGACAAGTTTACACACACACACATACAAACACACACATAATATATATATATATATATGATATATATATGTGTGTGTGTGTGTGTGTGTGTATATATATATATATATATATATATATATATATGAAGAGTTCACTTGCAAAAATCAATAACTCCATTTTTATTGTATTTTTTCACAAATTACGTTTTTTTATTGCGCATTCACGTTAAGACTTAGCTAATTCTCCTTTAGACAAAAAAAATTGCCTGAAACTGTATCAGTGCTTGGACATTTGTGACCTTTATCCTTGATTGCTTTGCATGCACTTTTTGTATACAATGTATTACATTGTCGTAATCAAAAATCTCTCTTTGATTACTTAATCACATGGAGTGATGCTTCACTTACCGTAACTGAACCTTGCTCAAACCAACACATCACTCAGATGAATACTAACATCTCACATACACAGCACTATCTTCCTCCTCCTCATCCTCAGCCCCATCTGTCCCTACCCTGAATCTGTGCCCCTGACGCCCTTGTCTGTGCCAGCGGGGTGAGAGCCAGGCATGCCATCCATCCTCCCTGCCGTGTGGGTTATAAACCTCCGGCAAATGCTGCCAGGACCGTCTCCTGAGGGAAGCTTTTGAATGGCCACTGTACAGGAAGTGTAATTTACAGTGCTGCTCTGATCTCCTCTCCAAATGCCAGTATGAATAATAACATTCATTTTACTTAATTTTAATATTCAGAGCAGCAAAATGTATTTTACAGAGATGGATTATTTAATCTCAAAAATAGGAGAACTGTGCAATGGCTTTGATTAGGAAGTCTGGCGCACTTGTTAGAGCTTGTTAGAATTGCAGATTTTTACTAGCTGTTTAATTTTTTACCATAAGGTTTCATACAGTGATATTTGTATGCAGCTGGCAGTTGTTTGAAATAATCCTCATTCATTCATGCCTCTCTCAGGCTAAGTTTCTTTAAAATTTACTAATATTGCGTCATCCAAATATTTATCTACTTAGTTTACTAAGTCTACTTTTTAGACAGGCTAGAGGAGATGCTACTGGTTTTAGACTGGAATCCTGGATTCAGGAGGCTCTGTTTTGGAAATAAGACATTATTTTAAATCTTAGAATCATTATTCTTACAAAAACATTCTGTGGACTGTGGACATACCATGGTACAGTGAGGATGCCAGATGGTAATAGAATGATACTTTGATATATACCATGGTACTGAACGATCATTTTTCATTTTTGATATTTACGGTACATGACTCTTCAATATTCAGTCATTTTGATTATTATTTTTTATTTACTTTTCATGGAATAAAATTTTTTGTTGAATTTCCAAATTGCTCTTTTTCATTTTATGACAGTCAATTACAATGGATGCTGTCAAAAATGTAAAAGCACCAATAAATAAACATAAAGAATCACAGAAATTTCCCAAACGAGCCATATGGGTAAATGAAGACAGAATTTCCATTTTTGGGTGGACCATTGCTCTAAACTACTAACAAAAATTATTTAAAAAATTTGAAAATAAAGCTGAAATAACATGAAATATAAATATTAGATGGAAAACTTACACTTAAACATGCAGACAAAAATGATAAAAGTTGAAAACAAATTACTGAAATAAAGTTTGTTAACATACTACAATTACTAAAACTAAAACTGAAATAAAGTAATGCTAATTTAAAATATTAAAACATGACCTAAATTTAAAATAGAAACCAAAAACTAATGTATTAATATTAATAAATACTATAATATTATCTAAACAATAATACAAAAATAACACTGTCATTCTCGCTTCTATAGTCACTCAGATTTCCTTTTACGCTGTTGCTTCAAGCTGCTACCACTAGATGGAGCCAGGTGTCTGTACACTAAAACACTAATGGACATTAACACTTCACACGCACTACAAAGAGTAACAGGTGTCTCACAGTTTTTTTGAGCCATAACCAAATATGTTTTCATCTCCACAACAGAGAAAATGCATTTTAGCTCTTTGATATTTTTTGACAGTTAAATAATAAATTATCTACAGATTGTTGCAAAATAAGCAGGGATGCTACAGTGAGCTTGTACTGTCACATCGAAAAAGAATGACAAGATATTAAACATTCATATTTTTCTCTTGAATAATTCAATATACTTAGTGTGATGTGATATCCTGGTCATACTAAGTTAACAATTACATTAGGGTTTGAGCTTGGATTTGCCATTCTTATCTAATATCTGATATGTTTGTAAATTCACAATGCAATTAGCCTTTCAAATAATTATATGTTTAGGAATGATGTAGAGTGATCACGTACAATAATTAATATCCTGTTTCATGTTGTTGTGCGTAGTCTTCCTGTTGCCCTATGTAATTATGAATTTCTGAATCACTGCATAGGAAGGTGGAAACAAGATTGCGTGGCATCAACCTCAGCTATCTCACAAAAACAAACATGCATTTATATATTTTCACAGATTTTTTCTTCTGTCCTCCAACTGACGATCAGTTGTTGTACACTAAAATAAAACATTTTTTTTTTTTTCTGAATATGTGATTTATATAAGCTTGAGTTATGGTTTCAGCCCAGTCGGTTGAGATGAGGAGAAGACGAGGCAGTTGCTAGGTAACAGAGCACAGAAAACACAAGCCAAATCGCTTGAATTAGGGCTCGGTTGAGATACTGCACTGATCCCATAGATGGGCTTTATTTAGTCTCTATGTGAGTTGTGATCAAGTGCTCTCGTCTGGGCTTTTTTGTTGCTGGTGGTTTTGTGGTGACATTTCTAAGGTGATTATTTCAAACGCTACCCAGGCTCATTGTGCATGAAACGGGATGTGAGAAAGTGTGTCACCTCACTAGATTGGCCAGGACAGGGTGTGTTTTTTCCTGCTGAAACTGTATTTCTCCAATTTAAATGACATTTTGGAAGATGTTCAATATTACAGATACCTTATAAATTTTAGTTTGACATCTGAATGAAACAAGCCCAGCAAGCAATTTTGCGTTTAAAAGACGTCTAGTAGCCCAAGAATAGACTATACATCAGTTAGACCACTACTGAACATGTATACGTCTAATAGACAGTGAATATGGGTCTAGGCTAAAACAAGACTGAATTTGGGCTGTCAGTGAAAATAAGAATAGACTAGTCATCAAATAGACAGCTAATGAATGACTACATACAGTATATACGTCTAATAGACAACAAAAATGACAATCCATCCAAACAAATTAAATATACAGCTTTTATTAAGAAAAATAACATTTTTAACAACTTGATAAAAATACTAAAGAATTAATGACAAAATAAAATATTATAAATACAATACACCTAAATATAAATATTATGATAAAATATGGAATTTTTAACAAATTAAGATAATAAAAATATAAAAATGAAAAATAAAATATTTTAAATAACTTAAGATATTTAAAAGAAACAAAGACCATGTTATCACACTTAACATTAAAACATTACGGATAAATGACAACATAAAAAAAGATTAACCCTTTTGTTGGTTTACTTATTTGAACAAATAAAACAACCAACAGTGAACTTAAAGGAAATTATTAATTATTGGTTTTATTTATTGTTTAAAATGCTTCCCAACTGCATTCCTCAAGTCCAACTCTGTTGCTGCCGGGAAGTTGGTCATCACAGCATCTGCAAAATGAGAAAAAAAAAAAAAAAAATAGCATAAGCACAATTTTTACTTTAACTGCACTAATTGTGACAGAGAGTCATTCTCATTTGCTTGGATGCCTACTAAAAACAAAAACAAGATGTATATTGTGTATCACCATTCAGTGTGTTAAAAAAAGAGAGAAGCTCTTGTGTTGTGAGTTGTATATAAATACCTCTAATGACTGAGAACACTGCAGTCTTTTCAAATGCCTCCTTCTGCCGCGGACCACCCCCCTTCATGTTGAATTTGGACATGAGGGAATTTTAATAAAACCCTAAAATATAATACAGATTGAGGTGGTTAACAGTTGCGGACAAAGTTTGATATTTCAAAATGACCAGTAAAGGAATTCTTTTTTAAATTTCTGATTAGCATTGTAACTTGAGTATTAACACCACAATGTTTGATTGATGTGGCATGTTTAGAAGACTTTACCTGTTCAGCATCCTTCTGGCACTGTCTTTGTTTTTTCTTTCTCCAGTTCTGCATAACTTTGACACTTGAATAACACATGCCAATGTCAGGCAGGTAGTATTATATGCATCAGTGTACAAGTGTTTACCAACCTTAAACACTGATGCCACTGACCTGCAAGTTTTCCATCACTAACCCTTTAAAACTCTTTATTCCAGCAGTTTAAGTTTTTCCCTAATAGTGCCCCAACAACCTGTCTCTGCCTCCAAAACTGTCTGGCACAACTGATTTCATAACAACACAGTGATAGCTGCTGTATCTAAAAAGTAGCCCAGTACACACATTAACCTCAAATGTACATGGAATAATAAATTCACCCCTACCGTTTTTATTACAATATGTTTTCTGTTTGTACTGTTTAGGTTGTAATGCTGCATTGCACATCTGAGCTATTTGCACTATTTTAATACTGCTGCAAACTTCTTATAATTGATAATTTTATATTGCCATTTTAAATCATTTGTATTTTTAAGTTTTACTATCAATTTGGAATTTTCAAAATAAATCTTATTGTACTTGAACAATGACAAATATATATTCTATTCAATTAGCTCATGCTCTCTCTGTATGTAACAAGCTATTGCTGTCATAAATTCAATATAATTAAAATAAATGATGGACTTTGTCAAAGATGAGAGCTTTAGTGAGGAAATGTTGTTTTGGAGAGGGTGTTTTTTATTGATTTATTTTTATTTTTTTACCATTGCTGCCCGGATCTCCTCAATTTCCAACTGCTTTTCCAGATGTTGAAACTCTTCCTCAGTTTGTCCAATTCTTCTGAGTGTGTTCACTGTATAAATTAATATAGATTAATCTTTGTCAAAACTGTGTTTGTTCTGTTGTTTGCTCTTTCGCCTCTTCTAGTGCTGTTTTAAAATCGCTTGAGTTTGTAAACACGTACAAATGATAAAACTTTTACTCTATTATCTATTAAATTTTGCAATTAATCCTCTGAACACATGCGTGCTGAACCGTGGGCCTAGTCACGGATCACTATCAACTACGATCTGCTCCCTTCACTAAAATGTCACGGTTCCTAAATATGATAACAAATAATACAGATAAATAATGAACACGTCAAAACGAAAACACAGATACTTACACGACCAAGTAGGAATGTCCTTTATCGTTTGTTGTTTGCCCGCTGCTCTCCAACAAGTAAACTTAGTGTTCTCTTGTAAAAACAAAATTCAAAATGCAACAGTGATCTCTACTTTCACGTCTCGTGTTGCCAGTAATCATGTCTCAGTACTGGGCTACAATTTTCATCTAGCGGTTGGGAATTGTAATTACATTTTTATTTATAAAATGGAAGACAGTCTAATAATATCAATAATATCGTATAATGTGTATGAATGTTATATTTAACAGCTTGTGGGATGCATGATATCATATTATCAAATGCAAGTAAACTTTTGAAACATTTAAATTATTTTTGGCATAATAAATAATGCTATATTTAATAATGCTGTAAAATAATGAAATAACATATAAAATAATGCTAATTTAAATGTTTAAAAAGTTTACTTGCATTTGATAAGACGCTGCTTGGTCAAAAATTACATGTAAACAGTTTTAAGGCTATTTTGGCCATGCTCATCGCTGGTTATATATAGGGGTATAGCCAAGCCGTTAAAATTAGACCACGGATTGCCTCGATTTCGCCGGGTGGGCTAAAAGCAGACTACACGTAGCCCGTCCAATTTAGAGCTAAAATGTGGCTACATATAGAACATGTCAAGAAATGACACTTATGTCTTTGTAGATATTATTGACACTGTGAACATGGAATATCAACCATCTCATGCGCTGCCTGGCCAAAAACTACAGTGAATCAGTTTTGACTATAAGTGGGCTACAAATAGCTGCTCTGACTACGAGCTAAACCGAGGCTACACATAGAACATGTCAAAGAAATGAAACCAAACACCTTGCAAACGCTGTTGACTTTGTAAAATCATAAGAAAGCTTCTGGTTTAGTGGCAGTCGAGGTATGTTTCATATCTTGCAGCCTCTCATTTCAAATGGCATTTGAGTTCAACAATTAAAAACAGGAGACAATTTGTCCTTGACGACAAATATAATGGATTAACTATCCATTTGTTTATGGTCTGTTTGTACCATAAAATAAATGAAAACTCTGCCCTATTTATTGCCATTTTCACCTTTGTTATGATAGGACAGATCAGAGCTGACAGGAAGCGAAGTGGGAGAGAGATGGGGGCTGGGATTGGGAAAGGTCCTCGACTCGGGATTCAAACTCGGGACGCCCGTAGCGCAACGGTGCTGTATTTCCGTTTGCTGCCCAAAAGGCTATCGCCACCAGCAACTCTGCCCTTTTTAAAGGATTATTTCATTTCCAGAATAAAAATTTCCTTATAATTTACTTAACCCCGTGTCATCCAGAATGTTCATGTCTTTCTCTCTTCAGTCAAAAAGAAATTAAGGTTTCTGAGGAATTCATTCCAGGATTTTTCTCCATATAGTGGAATTCAATGGTAGCCAATGGATTAAACGTCCAAATTGCAGTTTCAGTGCAGCTTCAAAGGACTCTACATGATCCCAGCTGAGGAATAATTGTCTTCTCTTGCAAAATGATCTGTCATTTTCTAAAAAAAAAAATAAATAAATAAATTATATACTTTAAAACACAAATGCTCATCTTGCACTAGCTTGACTTCTAGAGGATAAATTATCAGGAAATATTTATTCTGGAAGTGAAATAATCCTTTAAAGGAATAGTTTACCCCAAAATACACAGAAAATACAGATGAGTTTGTTTCTTCATTGGAATAGATTTGGGGAAATTTAGTGTTACTTCACTTATAGATCCTCTGCAGTGAATGCATGGGTGCCGTCAGAATGAGAGTCCAAACAGCTGATAAAAACATCATAATAATACACAAGTAATCCACACGACTCCAGACCATCAGTTAACATCTTGAAAAGTGAAAATCTGTGTGTTTGTAAGAAACAAATTAATCAGTAAAATGTTTTTAAGATGTTTTTTAACTTCAAACCATTCCTTGAGTTCCTCTATCCATAATATTGCTTTGTCCAGTGAAAAAAAGTCTTCTTGTCTGAATCAGGAGGGAAGTATGCACAGATAAAGCACTGTTTACAAGTGGAAACAAACAGTACAGAACTGTTCTAAACAAATATGTCAGTGGATTTTGATATGAGAGGACAACAGTGAATGGACATTTTCACTGGAGGAAGCTCAATCATGGACTTTTTGCCGTAATAATTACAAACATGCAGACTGGAGTCATGTTGATTACTTGTGGGATAGTAACTAGTAAATTATCCCTGTAAGAACTTGTGTTTGCTCTGGAAAGATGATTCACAATCTTGGTATATTGTCAGCGTGGGTAGATTTCAGTTGAAAGCGTGCAAATCCTGCAGGTTGGACATTTGGATTGTCTATAGCACATACAGCATGTGTCTGAGTGTGACAGTGGAACGTACTTATAAGATCATGGCTGTGAAAGGTGTCTTTTTGTTGAGCGAACCTTGTGCATCCAACAACGGGAGGGACAAATTAGAAATTCAACGGTGTACAGTCACCATGGAGACCACTATTAGGATGACAAGGACACTACATTATGCGGGAGCAGAGATGTCTCGCAGGTTCATGCCTCTTGGTTAGCTTTTAATTAGTTGGGAATAAAATACAAAACTTAAACAGAGAGGTCAGGGTCTGCTGATATACCTTGGATTGAGGTACTACTAGAACTGTCAAATTAATTGTGTTTTCTGTGATCAAACACAGACCCATTGGACAGAAGTAGGAGGAGGGAGAGAGAGAGACAAACACAGAGAGAAAATTACCAGTCTAGACATTAGGTATTTTAAATGATTTCTTTTATGATCCAGTTTATGAAATGAAATGGCTTACGAAAGGCAGTGGGAATCGGTTGTTTTTCTTGGATCATCCTGTCATTGGAAAACAGCAACAAACAGCCAGCATTTTTTTGGCATATTTGACTCATATCTGTTTATTTGTTTATAATGTCTACAGCTACGTCTGAACTCATTTTACTCATATATAAGGCTTCACTATGTATAGTGGAAATTGAATGAGTAAACAAACAAACAAGCGGTTTTAAACAGTATGATGAAAATATCCTCTGATTTTGAAAGACACAAGGAGAGGCAAAATTACAAATTTCTTTGCTTTCCTCTTACAGACCTTACTACAGAAAGGAAAAATTAAATACAAAATTAATACAATAAATAAAACAATATTATAATATAATTATAATATTATATTATTTTAGTAACCTTGAGATTCTAGTTTTTGTTAGTATTTTGAATTAGATTTTATTTTTATATTTTCAGCTTTCATGTTAATTTTCGTTAAAGTTTTAGTAATTTTGTTGTTTTTGTCATTTTTATTTGTTTTTGTTGTTTTAAAATATCATATAGTTTTTATTAATTTTTTATTTTATTTTAGTAAATCAAGTTATACTAAAGGAAAATTTGAAATGATTTCAGTAAAGTTTGACTTCAACATGTTGCTAACCTCCAGCAACATTGGTGTGATTCTCTAGTACGCATAAAAAACATAGCACAAAGAAATATTGCATCATAGTAAACCTTTTAAATGTATTTTTTCAATAAAATGAAATGTGTTTATAATGTCTGGCTAGAATTTTTGTTTATTTATTTATTTATTACTGAGCTCTGTGCAATGCATTCTGGGACTGCACTTCTCTGTCCATAAAAATACAGTACAATATACTGTAATAATTTGAAGGAATTTTCCGTATTTGGTTTTTACAGGTGTTTTTCTGTATTTTTTACTTACGCTTTGCATTGTGGGAACAAGAAAGCTCAGTCGATTATCGGCGCCGTTATACAGTACATGGAGATAGTCTCGGTCAAAATTTCATTTTAAAGTCGGATTTCGGGTTTGGGGAACTGTTCTTACACTTCCGTGGTTAAATTATTTATTTTTTTAAATATAACATAATTTGTAACGTTAACTTAGTTTCTGTCTAGCTTGTTTGGCAAATGAATGTCATATTCAACATTTTCAGCACACCGTCACATCTTACTCGATGTGGAGGTAAGTTACGAAGTGTGCTCACTTTTAGTTTTATAATTAAAAGTTTATTAACTTTTAATTGATGTTGCGGTGTATTTGTTACTGAGCGTGTCGTAAAACATCGGTATATTAACGTTACTGAGGTGATGTTAAGCAGCTGTAATAACATTAAATCTGAAGTGAGGGACAACTGTGTTTAGAGTGCTGTATGCCTTCAACAGGAGCTGGCAGAGGAATTGTCAAGAAAAAAAAGACCATTTACGACTTTTTTTTATTTAAAAGAGATTAAGATACGACTAGGTGAAGAACTGACATCGCGGAATTCTTCAAGGATAATACCTTTTCTGCCAAACGAGGTAGGTTTAGACTTTTTATTGTCTTGTTTATGTTAAACACACACAAACACACACACACACACAAGCACGAAAAGTTAATTCGGTATCGTTACTGGCACGCTGTCGGTGAACACACACACACACGTCTTGCAGGCGCAGAGAATGCCGCTTCAGACAGCGCGTCAGTAGCGCACGGAGTTCTCTCTTGCACTTACACAGACAAAAGCACACAAAATTCTGTAAAAATTACCATTTTTGGCGAGTGACGGTCTTAAATAAGTTAAAAAGTCTTGACCGATGTAAAGAGTTGGGATGTGTCAGATGTGCGTCGATGTGAATCATGTTTTAAAGGGACGACAGTTCATGACATTCATGGTGTTTCTTTTGTTTTCTTTTCTAATGTCAGGTCGTAATTGCTGCTGTACTGTACATCCCAAGCACCCCCTGCATTCTTATCATGGCTTTGTATTCTGTTTTATTTATTAACAGTTTTTATTTTATTTACCATTAGGGATGTTCAATACTGACAAAAAAAAACAAAAAAAAAAAAGTCATTGAGTCATTTATTCAGTTGACTTTTGTTTGTGTAGGAAAGATTTAATCAATGTTTGGAGTGGTTTTCTGAATTTACAATGTTTTTTTTTTTTATATATATATATATATATATATATATATATATATATAATTTCTTTTTTTTTGTTTTTGTTTTTTTTTTTTTCTTTTTTTGTTATTGGTGATTCTAGATTGCTGTCATTCAAGAAGTTATCATTTCTTCTCCCATTGTGACTGAGCTACACATTCTCTTCATTTTATTTTAAACATAAAACATTCAGTGGAGATGGCACCTACGCTGGAATTCATACAAATGTAAGGAACATATGTAATGAAACTGTTTATAAAGCATTTTGTTGTGTTGCTGTTTAGTTGAAAATAATCAAAGGGTTAGTTCACCCAAAAATGAAAATTCTGTCATTAATCACTCACCCTCATGTCGTTCCAAACCCATAAGACCTTCGTTCATCTTTGCAACACAAATTAAGATATTTTTTATGAAATCCGAGAGCTTTCTGACCCTCCATAGACAGCAAGCGTTCTACCATGATCAAAGCACAGAAATGGTCCATGCGACATCAGTGATTCAACTGTAATTTTACGAAGCTATGAGAATACTTTTTGTGCGCAAAGAAAACAAAAATAACAACTTTATTCAATGATTTCTTCTCTCCTGAGAGAGTCTGCTGCCATTAACGAGAGTACCACGACACATGTGTGTGCGTTCATTTGCCAGTAAACAAGGTGCAGCACATGCGGGGTCTACATCAGCAGCACCACTTGCATTCGCCGTGGGTCAGAGAGCTCTCAGACTTCATCAGAAATATCTTCATTTGTGTTCTGAAGATGAACGAAGGTCTTACGGGTAGGGCTGTCGCAGTGAAGGAATTTCCCTTGCGGTAAGTTGGAGTGGCTCAAAAGTGCGGTATGCGGTATTATCGCCATATATGTATATGTATATATATGTATACATATATATATATATATATATATATATATATATATATATATATTATGTATGTATGTGTGTGTATATATATATATATATATAATATCTGTGTGTGTAATATGTGTTACGATATAAGGAATTCAGAAGCCGAAACTAAATCACGTTGAAACAGGAAGTGAAGTAAACAGAAGAGAATGACCAAATAAAGGTCCACATAACAGAACATAAACCTGTTATTGTTATATAACAGTTAGTGCTGATCCTCGAATCTGACTGGACAAGAGACTTTTTCTGTGTATATTTCACCTGCGTGTTCTAGAGGGCTGTCAGTCAGTGCAGTTTCATTGTTGCGCCACAAGGTGGCGTCAATGGACTGTCTTTCAGTGAGTCTTTAAACCGTTCATTCAATTTACGTTCAAAAACGCTGATTCGTTCAAAGAGAGATGTAATGAAACATGCTGTTGAAATTATTTTAACTTTGAGCGCCACTTTTACAGGCTCAGCTGACCAGCAGAGCGTCGATGCTCAGACAGAGATTTCGCTTTCCTTGGACATGACAACCTATTTTCACAAATATACATGACTCAGCCTGAAGGACAGACGCAGGTAATCGCACGCGCTCAGTCGATCTCTCTCTCATTCGCAGTCTGTTAGGCTTGTTAAGTGCAAATCTACTGAGCCTTTGTACAAATCAGCATGGTACACATTATGTTATCAATACTAACTTATTTAATATTCAGTACACGTGCACTAAGTGTAAAACGAGAAGGGCATAACCTTACTAAAAAAGAAAACACGCAAATATCGCGGTTGTTGCATTCCTCTGCGGTTATGCTCGTCAATAGCACGGTATTGCGGTTATCGCGACAGCTCTACTTACGGGTTTGGAACGACATGAGGGTGAGTAATTAATGACAGAATTTTCATTTTTGGGTGAACTATTAAGTATATCGTAAAACATTGTTGACAAGATCACATGACATATGCAATTGGAGACCACTGGAAATGCAAGTTTTGCATTTTAAAAAACAATGTTTGAACTGGAAAGTATTTGGATTAGCAGTTGATAATTCAATCTCATCTCAACCTTGCATGTTACTCTGTGCTTCACTTTCATTAATTTAATTTCTTGTCATTTACAGTCTTCCTGTGAAGAAATCCTGAACGAGGGTCAAAGGTTCAGATGAAGGGAACCTACGCTTCCAAGACTCATGTATGAACAACTTCGAGAATCCATGTACAATTTGAGCTTTTTTCAAATCTCAAAATGGAACTTGGACTGAACATGCAGGAAAAAAAAGTAGTTTCCTCAAACTGGCACATGGCAAGAGATACTAAAAGCACACAAACACTTGGAGCCACGCTCTTAATTTAGATTGTATAGCTCTCTTAGTTTCACATTGAAATGCCAGGCATGAGTGCATGAATCTTTGTTCTTTTATTTTCAAACAAGAAAGTTTTTTTGCAGTACCATGTCAATTGTAGATGCAGTTAATTTAGCATGAATTAGAGGTTAGTAATCTAATTTAAAGGGTTAGTTCACCCAAAATATTATATGAAAAATCTTTTTCCAATCCTGTTAGACTTTTGTTCATTTATGGAACACTAATGAAGATCCTTTTTAATGAAATCTGACAGCTATACCTTATTGGACCTTGAAATGGTAGTTGTATAGGCTGTCAATGGAGGGACAGAAAGCACAGAGATTTCATTAAAAATACTCTTCATTTGTGTTCGAAAGATAAATGAAAATTTTAAGGATTTGGAACAGTATGAGGGTGAGTAACTGATGACCGAATTCACAATTTTGGGTGAACTGTCCTTTTAAATAATACTGTGTTCTCCTATAGGAAAATGGTGTCAACACTGGAACATTTCACTTGACTATTGACTGTAAGTCTATAGCAATTGTTATTAATGACAGCCCTGTCTTTGTTTTCATTTTTTCCCCATGTATTTGAAAATGTTTTGAATCTTGACTGTTTCACAGTGAAGTTTATCTTTGTGACCACTATTTGTTGCAACACAAATATTGTACAAGTACCTGCTCATGTTTTCTTTTTTCTGCCTGTTGCTGTTTAAAACTAAAAAGTGTTCCACAATACAAGCATTTTCAATGGTGCTTTACACATTGTTAAATTAATTGATGTCATAATATTTTTGTCTTCACCCGTTTAAGGCAAATAAATGCTACTGAACGCACATTTAAGAATGTTTACATGAGGTAAAAATAAACCGTGTTCAATTTTTATGTATTGTGCTGGATTTATTTGCTACTAAAGATAGGCCTATGCTATAATTTTTTTGAAATTTCTGCATAACAGATTGTCCGTTTATGGTACAGAAGAAAATGTAAATCTACAGAATTTTTTGTTTTAATGTTGAAGGAAATGTCCGTAAATTTAACAAAATTTTCTATCAGTACATTATCCGTTTTTTTACAGAATTTTTTTTTTTTTACAGTGTACATTTGATTCTGCCAAATTCGGCCAAAATAAGTTATCTTAAGTGGCAACGTAATTAAGTAGCCTACCTTGATGACTATGACTAGGTTTTGGAACAGAGCAACAGTTCCTCTGTCAGCACAGTCAGGCCAACTGCTGCTCTGACCACTCCCATGCTTTCCATAAGCCTTTTTCAACAGAATATAATGAAAACGTGTTGACATCTGATGAATGCATATGCTACAGTACTTCCTGCCTGCTTCTTTCTACCATTGTCTTTTTTTCTCTCTCTCTCTCTGACACACTTTCTCTCATTCTGTCACCCTTGGCTTGAGCACACACACATATGCTCTCTCTTTTTTTCCATCGCATCCATGGAGCACAACTGTACTTTCACATTTTGTGAGTAATTGGCCATTGAGGATGGACACTGGCAGCTCTGTGTGTGTGTGTGTGTGTGTGTGTGTGTGTGTGTGTGTTTGCTGTTATATTTATAGTAGACCTCAATATAGGGCACCTGTTTAAAGTGTACTACTTCACTTACTCATCTCAGCTGATATAAGTATACACTACCCAGATGTATCTGTAATTGGGGCAAAAATCACCGTGCTCCACACAAGCACATCCTGAAGGTTATTGAAGATCATTAAAGTCATCAAATATACTCAACTGTATTTTACATTTTCGTCATCTGTGCTTCCTAAATCATTCGTTTCTATTCACTTTTGAGGGAGAGAGAGGAGAAACGTCTTTTCATTCATCCTTCTGTGCTGTTTTGCGATAATAACCTCAATCTGGAGTGATCTACTGGGTCAATGGACTATTGCAGTTTCCATCATAATTTTTACTAGCTGCATCCATTTTTCCCGCCTTTGCTCTGTGGGAGATCTCTCACTTTGCAGCTGACTATTATTAGCAGGTCCTTTTGGGCCCTTACACTGTTCTGCTCATTAATTTTAAGCAGATTAAGTGGCATCATGGAATGCCTCACTGTATCTCCTCACATTTTGTTGGGTGTGGTTATTCGCTATGGACAGTTTATTAATTGGTTTCTTTAATTCTCTGTGCAGTTCTCTGTTTTTTTTTGTTTTTTGTTTTTTCTTGTATTGAGGTAGAGGTGCTGTACTTAAAATTAGAATTAGTTCTTTCTTCTTCTTCTTTATCTTCTTTTTTAATGGCCCAATTGGGAAAGAAAGTGGTAATAACCTTTTATTGCTGTTTTATTGCCTCTTCAACTAATGTAAAATTCAGTTTTATCTGTCGCATGGTATTATTTTGATGGCCCAATATATGAAAAAAAGAAAATATTAAAATCTCTAGGCTAATTTTCTAATCTAGTATGACAAAAAAGACAGAAATTTGTAATTGTTTTCAACTAATGATATGCCATGTTTCAGGAGAGTACAAGGTTTAGTTCAGGGCGATTTAAAGACAAATGCACCCTGCATTACACCTGCACAAACATCTTTGAACTCTGACAGCGTTGTTCCACTGATCCTGGCTTGTCTTGTTTCTTTGTGACAATTTGCGTCGTTACCAGGCCAACAAGTACATTCTCTCGCAGAAGGCTGTCAGTAGAGCTTGCACACGCGCCGGAAGAGTGAGTTTTAAACACCAATTATCTCTGAGCTCAAAGTCAACTGAACAAGCTGCTCCCAGAATAGACGCTTACACTTGGTACAGGTGTCTGTTATGAGTGAAAAAGATGTTACAGTGCTTGAAATTGATAATCCTCAAACATTCTGAGTTTTTCTTTATTTGACGTGTAAATAAACTTCACACTGAAACATTGAGGACGGGACTTTTATTCATATTTTATTAAGGGAGAGAGGTAGAAAAATAAAAGGGTGTAGTGACGTCAGCGGGAAACAAACGCGTTTCCCGAGCGAGTTATTGCTTTTTTTTTTTTAATGATGTTTTTATTTATTTCTTGATATTTTGCAATAGCTCAAACCGAAGAATAGTTCACGTAGGCCTTTATTAAGAAAATAAATGGTCATTTTGATTTCAAGCTAACTTTCTTTTTATGTACTTCCTGAGAAGGAACTACGTTTTTAAGATATTTTACTCCTGCAGCTGGTTTACGAACAGTTCAAACTTCGTGAAATGCTTTCAATCCCTTTTGTAATCGCTCGCTGATTGACAAAACTTTAATATTGACGCTACCTAAAGTTTAAGAATAACAAAGTAACCTAATCGAATCGTATTTGCATGCCTATAGAGGTTATTTGTCTCGCTTTCAGATGAATTTGCGCACTGAGTGTCGTTTGGAGAGGCAGCACGCGCTCAGACACATTCGCGCTGTGTATGGTGAGGGGTGGACAGGCGCGAGAGCCAACCTTAAACAAACCGCATCCGCGCCTCACAGCACACACAGTGAAGATGGAGCTTGTTGAACGCTGTCGTTGACGCGTGGAAAGGCTAAAAAAGATACAAAAAACGTTTAAATTAAGTAAGTTAGATGGAAGAGTGACGAAGGAGGTCAAAACAGACCCGGAGAGATTTTATAAACGATGGCTTTTTAGTTTTACCACGGTATACTGAAAATGGGAGCTGATTTCTACTGTTCCTCAGAAAAGAGTTTGCTCTCCTCTTGTTAAAAAGAACATCTTCATGGGATGTACGACTGGATATTCGGATTATAAACGGTTTTATTCCTCATTTTGCTGTCAGGTAATGTTACTTTTGGTGTTTTGGCGTTTGTAGGGATGTCTGTTGGACTAAGCTACGTGTTGCGCGTGCTTGGAGGATTTAACGGTCGTTTAGTAACTCGTCGTTTGTCGTAGCAGGGAAACTCTTTCAGTTTGGATGCTTATTTGCAGTTCACTGTGTGGAAGTAAACGTACTTTTTTTTGCACCTGGCTTAGATTTCTCTGTTTTTGCTCCACACAGAATGGCTCGCTTCGGAGACGATGTTCCCGGTCTGCTGGGAGCCGGGGATGGGGGTTCGGAGCGCAGTCGGAACCGGGATGCACCGGCGGTATCCACAGGTGGAGTTTCACCAGCCTTCAAACAGACCAAAGCGCAACGAGCCCGAACCATGGCCCTGTACAACCCCATCCCGGTCCGACAGAACTGCTTCACCGTCAACAGATCGCTCTTCATCTTTGGAGAGGACAACATCGTTAGGAAGTATGCTAAGAAGATCACAGAATGGCCATATCCTTTTGTCTAAACGGTAAAACACGCCCTGCCCCCTAAAACACTCGCTAGATGTTGACAGCACATGCAAATGTGCTGTCAACACGTATTTTCAAAAGCACATGCTACTCCTGTGTTCATTTCTGCTGATCTGAAACTCAAAATTGTTTAATCATAATCAAACTTATTGGTTAAATTTGTTACAGTCTCTTCAAAATCTCGATGTTAATTTGAGTTCACTTGCTTACATATGGTTCATGTAAAGACACTTTTTAAGACTCAAAAAAAAAAAAAACTAATAAAAAATGACTATTAGTTTAAAAAAAATCATACAACAGGTGTATTGAAGTCTTTTTTGTATTTTGTATTTATAAAAAATGACATCTATAATTTAGTAAGAAATGCATATTCAAAATGGAATTCATACAAACAATGACTGTATTATACGATTTAATATTTTGTGGTGCTTAAAGTTAAAAATATGTAACTCTAAATATATATGAATATTGCATAGCAATATGCTAAAAAGAAAAAACGAATGAAGCGTTTTTTTTTGTTTTAAAATATTAATAATTCAACGATACACTGTCTGCTAGTCATTAAAACTTTGTATACTCACATGCCTTCAACACCACTATACTCTTTAGTCCTTAGATTCATTTTTTTTGTAGACAATTATATAAATTTTTATTTTTCAATATAAATATTACATTTCTAAGAATTTGAAGCATGTTTTAAATTAATGTTTCCAATGATTTATTTTTTAATATTCTCTTTCTCAGTGACCCACAAATATAGTGATTTGCATGTGCAAGATGTGTTTGTGAGATTGTACTCATTGACCTGGCAAAAGTAATAATTGATGTATTCTGTTTGTAAATGCATTGAAATTTTCAAAATACACTTCTTGGTCTTTTACACTACATAATTCATTGAACTGATTTGCTTTCAGGACCATGGACAGAGACCATATACATGAACATTCCACTATGTTTCAAACTCAGAAAAAGAAAAAAAAACAGTACATCAGGAGCAGGGCTTTATAATTCAGGGTTAAGAATAGTATGTTTTAGCATTCCAAATTACAATCTGTTAGTAAGTGTCTTCTATTGATGATGAGGTTTATGTTTTCTTATGAGCTCTCTTTGTAGTTAATGCTCTGTCAAGATGGTCCTGATGATGAGGAGACATATAAACAATCGTTGATGATTTTGTCAGAAGAGGGAGGCGAGATCTACAACATAATCCTCACAGGAGGTGTTTGGACGCATGTCATTGATTACAGACTTCAAAGTGCCACGGTGTGATTAAAAAAAGCCTTCTCTCTGATGCAAATGAGATGAGTCAGTGACAGGAGATGATAAGCCCATCGACCATAGTTGTCACAGGTGCACACTACTGGAACAATTGTTGGGTTTTCATTTGCCCTTTTTTAATGTCACAGCAGACTGCCCAGACATGACCGTGTGGCTTAGCGTTTACTTAAATTAGGCAAAGCTCAGTGACTAACTGTAAAGGATCAGTAAAAGCCTTGTTGTAATTCAGTTATTACAGAGTTTTCTGGTTTAAAGCAATAGTGTTTGAGTTTTAAAGTCATTTTAGGGAAAAGTAAGAGTGTTGTTTGAAAGCCATTGTCAGGTGGAACACAGTATGTAGATATTACATGGTTTCTATGCAAAATGAAGATAATAAGGCTTGTTTTCTGAAAAATGTAGAGCTTATGCTTAAAACATGAGCAAATATCTGTCAATGGGATATAGAATTGTTCTTGGTTTAATCATAACTTCATTTTGATTAATTTCACAAAAAACAAGACTCGTTATCTTATGTAATTTGATCAAGTAAATGTATCTTTTTAATTTTAAGAATTTTTAAACATTTGCACTCGAAGATTTAAGAATCTTCAAAGATTTTCCCTGGAAAACAAAAAATACTAAGGAAGAGTATCACTTTTTGTAGTGTGATCAGAAGGACCAGTAAAAGTTATTCCCATATTCTAGTGAAGAAAATGGGCTGTAGCATTCATTCCCTTATACCAAAACCTTAAATACCCATAATGCACCTTTGTACTTTTTGGTGCCACCCATCTGTTGATCCAATTGCCTGTGGGTGAAAATACAAAAATGCAGAAATTTGATCTCTAGTTTTAATAAGAGCTCTGGAGCTGTCAAAAGTTCTCTGGTTGACGTGTTTTGAATCATCAGGGAGACTTTTGGTGACAAATAAATGGGGATATCTGAATGCATGTAACATGGAGAAAGAGTACACATTGTTCATTTACATATACTACCGACTTACAAAGCTGGTTGAAAATTGGCGGACCTACTCTTTTAACATCCAAAAATATAGCTGTATGGTTATCTGTTTATTTATGTTTTAAAAAATTCTCTTTCAGTGACATTTGATGTCAAATTTGAAATGAAAAAAGCAGCTATTTGCTCACATGTCTAAAAACAAACATCTAAATGCCAAATGCGTATGCATGCTAAAAAGAGAAACTTCTCACGATGCAGGCGAGGGCTGTAAAGTGTGAACCAATCTGAGCCTTACACAGAAGTGTAATTTCCAAAGAAGAGAGACTTTCAATAATGTGTCAATGTATGTGTTCCCTTGCTTTCAGATGACTCCAATCCTTGCCTTTTGTTGAATGTCATTCCTGTTGTTTTGAATGCCACGAAGGAGGGATGAAATTAGAGCGGGCACATGCTGCGATCATGTGACAAAAGGTTTGGTTGTTTGTTGACGCCTGTTGTAAGACAGTAACATGCTTAATGTAAAAAGCTGTTCAGTAATCTAATGATTAAAGAAGGAGAGAGATTGAGGCTGGTGATATCATGGAAATGTGCTTGTCTGCGCTGATTGATACATCTTTGTGCGTTCCCTCTTTCATTTGCAACAGCGTGACTCAGAATGTGTGTGTGCCTGCATGGTAAATTCAATTATAGCATCTATCTGGTCTCGGCTCTCTCGTGTACCTAATGGCCCACTTGCGACATAATGCAAGTGTCAGTGTTGGCGATCACTTTAGGCAGATTTTAAGCATATGGTCACACATCTCTCGCTCTTAGACAGAGAGCTTCAGGGGACTGAAGAGACGGAGGCTCTGCTAATGGTGCTGTAATGACTTGGCATTGCCCCAAAATAAATGCAAGAGTCTGTTCCTCAGAGAAAGAAGCAAACTACATCCCTATGGGAGTGATTCTCAAGTGTATTACAAGAAAAGATCAAGACCGTAATTAAATATATGTTGTAGACTCATTATGTTTTGGATTTGGAGTCATTTATAGCCAATGGTAACAAGTTGGCAGTTATGACTTTAGAGCTGTTCACACCTGTGTGAGGAATTGCATATAAGAGTTTTGTTCCAAAACCCAGCAAACTGCCTATGGAGGGAACACTTTAAAGCATCGTAAGCGCAGCACTGAGACAAAGAGTGTTCTAAAAGGTAGGCGTCTTAATTATGCTACCTCTTAAGCTACCTCATTTTGATCAAGGTTTCTAAGGTTACCATCGCATATATCCTTCACGTACAAGGCAATCCCATAATGCACTGTAAGAAATTTTGTGAAATTCAAGGGTGAGAGAAATGTTGATTAGAAAAATTAGAAAGATTAGAAACATTGTTATTGCCCAACTCTATTGAGATCCATTGTATTTCAAGTGTTAGTTTGTGTGGCATGAAGAGATGTTGCCTGCTGTATATACAGTAGGCGTTCCAAATCACTCACTTAAGAAGTTTCATGATGTTTAGAATGCTGCCTTAGAAGCTCACTAGGTTTTGGAAAATCTCTTCTGGCATATTTGTAAGGTTTTTTTTTTTTTCTTTTTTTTTTGTAAACTTTCTGCTGTTCTGAATGTGTGACTGAGCACTGTGCATTAATTTTATTTTATTTTTTCAAATACATGTAATGCAACATGTATTTTGAAATGCAATGTAATGAACAGGAATGTGTGAATAGGTTTATATGTCTAACCCTCATACTGTATGCATTTTTGTTGCAAGCATCCTAAATGGATGGTTCTTGTTGCATCATATTGCACTGTATGACAGCTGTGGCAGACCAGGAAAAGTATTACCTCCTGCCATGTCTCATAATTATAATGCAGCTGAACAGTGTCAGGAACAGCTGTTGAATAAGACTTTTCTAGGTGCATTTCGCCGTCAAACAAAGGCATTGTGACCCTCCCAAAGGCAAACTAGCTCCCATGGTTGTCTGTCAAGTTCTTTTTGAGTGTTTTTCTAGGTGCTGATTACATCAGTCAAGATGTCATCAGGATGCTAGTGTTTATGTTGTTATGGTTTCCACAAGGTTACATTGAAGCTATTACTTGGTGTTTGCTTCTCTGAGAAAGAAAAAAAAAACATTATTTTTGACAAAAATAAAGTTAAATCTCCATGAGTCAAACACACTATAAAAAAGCCCATCTTGCTCCAATTTAGATGCATGCATGTCTCCCACACAGTGTTCATTTGTATGGGAGGAACAGTCAGCATTTGCATGTGATAGTATCGGACGCTGCCCAATTTTGCTAATCTCGTTTCTTTCTAATAATGAACTTTCCCTTTTTAGATTTACTAATGTGATACATCATGAGATTTTATCAGAGCAGTAAGTTTTAATTGTAGACTCTGGAAATATATCTGAAATCACTGGCTTTTCAAAAGAATTACTGAAGCTTAAGCTTGTCAACATGGATTTGTGTTATATCATTAGTGAATTTATAATAGATTTTTAATTTATTTATTTATTTATTTAGCAACCAGTGTGTCTTAACCAGGTGCGACAAGTTTCCATCAACAAGTGATTTGTCTGTTCACACCGAAAGCAAAGATACTGCAGAAGGTGACGTTAACAACCAATCTGAAGATATTTAATGTTTTATGTACAGTTATGAGGAGATTTTGGACCAATGAGATAAAATTGCACATCAGGAATAAAAACAAATAACAAAATGTTCTGTTGCCATATGGACTATAATTAGGGAAATTAATAAATTAATAATTTTTTTAAAATAAAACAGATTTTTTATCTGAATTTTTACATTTAATAAATTTATTTTAATTTTTCATTTTGAATTGTATTTGTCTGTTGTAAATGAAATCATAATAGATAGCAAATTTGTGAAAAAAGACACACCTCTCCTCATATGTACACACAAACATGCACACACATAGCCTGTGGTATAACCAAAGGTCACACCGGTTTGCAAAACAGCATGTTCACGAGCCCTGTGTGGTGCAGCATCGACAACCTGTGTGTGAGAGCAGTAATTTAGGAAGGCTTTGTTTGAAGTGCCGCTCGACGTGTGATCTGAGCTCAAGCTGATGGAGTGCTGGAAGGAGGGACAGAGATGTGTCTGGAGAGAAATGCAGTCATTTGGTGAATTTGAAAACTTACAGATGGAGTCATTAGGGAAGAACATGTTTATTAGGGTGTGGGTGTGTAGGCAGTGAATGTCGTGGAGGGGTGGAAGCACGTGTTGTTGCCTCTGTTAGTGACGCACATGGGAAGGAGATCATCAGGTGATGTCATTATTTGGCATCTCGATTCCTGAAGTGGGCCGGTTTGGCCACGATGCCATGTGGACAGGTCGGTTGTGGTGGGTCGATGGCGTCTGCGGGAAGGACAGGGGCTTAATGAAGCGAGTGGGGTGCTTTGCTGCTCGGCCGGTGTGGAAGCCGCAGCTGTTCGCCCCTCTGATCCCCACTGTGTGGCTGAGGGAGGAAGTACCCCACCGTGCCCATGCTTACTCAATAATTGATCCTGTCAATCGGCCCTAGGCCTCCCTCCAGTGAACAGGAGAGGGAGAAACAGAGGATGTGGTGGGAGGTGTTAAGGATCTCTTCATTTGCCTTAATCAGGTTCAGAAAACCACCTGATGAATGAGAGTTTAAAGTCAAATCAAATGAATCCTGTTTGCTTTCCTAAATCATGTTCCTGGTCATATCGTGCTTGGTCTTATTATTTTAAAGAAAGTTTTCATTTTGCTTATTATTTTAAAGAAAGAAAGTTTGTGAAATGTTTCTTGAGCACCAAATCAGCATATTAGAATAATTTCCGAAGGATCATGTGACACTGATGCTCAGAGTGCCAATGAGAGTTCACTGTGGGCTTCTCAGAATGATGACGCAGAAATAGAAACTCTATTTTTCCACGCATTTATTCTCTATATATCTCCTAATCACTTTCTCTCTCTCTCATGCTCCAAGCTTTCATTGGATTGAAATGCTATTCATTCTTTTGCTCATTGAAAAGGACTTCGAACTGTATCACATTCCACTGCCATTACTTGCACTGCTATTTTGAAATATATTTCAGCAAAATGTAGAAATAGACTGAGAGAGCTTGGAAAAAAGAGAATTTGCTGATAAAGTCGCTGAAGGTAATGACGATACCTGTTATCCTGTGGCTGGACTATTCAGTATTGCCAAATTTCCTGAACTTATTTAGAGCTGATTTGAAGAAATATTGAGTATCCTGTGTCATGGTGGGTACATTGAAAGGATGTTTATGTAGTCAGTATTGATTGAACGAATGCATTCAGCAGCATGTAGAGAACACTGATGGCTCAGAGACCATATTAACTCTGAGTACTGACTTATGGCAGTCAGGAGAGAGCCTGTTGCCACGGATACCGTTCTCTCTCTCTCTCTCTCTCTCTCTCTCTCTCTCTCTCTCTCTCTCTCTCTCTCTGTCTCTTTCTCAGATTGCAATGGCTGTAGTCTCTCTTTCTCTCTATGTTCCTCTCACACTCTTTTGCTTCTTATAAATGCTAAAATAATGTATCCATGTATTAAGTTACCTGCAACAAGTTTTTTTAAAGAAGTACTGTGAGAAATGGCAAAATTATAGCCAAAAACATATCAAAACATAGCAAATTGTAGCCATAGAGATGTCAGGTTTATTTTAGATTAAGAGCCGTACTGTAGGTAAAAAAGTCACTTTTTGCATTAAAAAAAAATGTATTAAATGTATTAAACCCATGCAGAGCATGTGCACAAGATACTTTCATTTTGAAGATTATACAGCCTTTTTAGAACACTATTACTTTTGAAATGTTCCTCTTTGTATTTATCACATTCTTTTATTTAAATATCCTAAACATATACTGTCTATTTTACCAAAACATATGTTGATTTTACTGTTTATGCCAATGCCAACATGTTGCTATTATGCTACTAGAACAAGGACTAAGCAAAGTCTGGGCTTAATTTAATTAACACAAACTGAGGGAAAGAAAGGCACAGAAGAGAGAGAGACTTCCCCAGAGGTCTGTCCTCTAGCTGCCTGCTCTATTTGTACTGAACTCCCTCTATCTTCTCTGTCTTAAAGGAACAGTTCACCCAAAAATGAAAATAACCCCATAATTTACTCACCCTCAAGCCATCCTATGTGTATATGACTTTCTTCTTTCAGATGAACACAGTCGGAGTTGTTTTAAAATTTATCCTGGCTCTTCAAAGCGAGGTAATGCTGGTAGATAGTGGCTATTATTTTGAAGCTCCAAAAATCGCATATCTCCATCGTAAAACTAACCCATACGCCTCTGGGGAGTTAACACATGTCTTCTGAAGCAGATCGATGGGTTTTTGGAACAAAAATATTTATATTTTTAAAATTATAAACTCAAATCCCTGACTTCCCGCAATGGCCGTATGCGCGTTCACAAGAGAGTCGAGTTTTGGCTTCTTGGCTGACCTCTGACTTGACGTATGACATAAGCCGCATTCGTAGCGTAAGCTCAGGTCAGAATAAACGAACGAGGATAGAGCAATACTAAATGCCGGTAATGAATTAAAAGTCGAAAACGAGAAGTAAAAAGAAAGGTCAGAGGATTTCACTATAAGAACGAATGCGGCTTAACGTCATACGTCATATGTCATACGTCGAGTCAGAGGTCAGCCAAGAAGCCGGAACTCCACTCTCGCGAACGCGCATACGGCCGTTGCGGGAAGTCAGGGATTTGAGTTTATAATTTTAAAAATATAAATATTTTTGTTCCAAAAACCCATCGATCTGCTTCAGAAGACATTTGTTAACCCCCCGGAAGCGTATGGGTTAGTTTTACGACGGATATATGCGATATTTGGAGCTTCAAAATAATAGCCACTATCCACCAGCATTACCAAGCTTGGAAGAGCCAGGATAAATTTTAAAACAACTCCGACTGTGTTCGTCTGAAAGAAGAAAGTCATATACACCTAGGATGGCTTGGGGGTGGCAACATTTTTCTGTCCGCATGCAAATCAGTGGCTGACAGTGAACTCAAAAACATCAGGGGTCCTGAAAACATCTTGTGAACTGCTGCTCTATTTCATTTGACAGGACAAGGCAATGGTCTTCATTCACTTGTTGGCTGTGTGTGTGTGTGTGTGTGTGTGTGTGTGTGTGAGGGAGAAAGAGAGCAAATCTTTTACACATGCACACTAAAACATGCTCTAGGGGTTCCACCACCATGAAAAACCTGGAAATATTATTAGGAAGTTATTTGAATAGTTTGGAAATTCTATAGTGAGTGTAGATTTAAAAAAAAAATAAAAAAGACAATCCACAGTGGTTCAGTTTGTCAGATTTGTGAGTGAATCATTCTTTCAAGCCGTTTCTTTTTAAACGAGTAAGTCAAACAGATTCACAAATCAAATAAGCAGTTTTATTAATGTACTACAGTATTAGGACTTGAGCAAGGAACTAGGATTTTAACAATTAAATTGTTTAGTTGTTTTTATGGTCAGATATGAAGGTCCTTGCACACTTAGTCCGAAATTTCAGTATGCGTTTTTTCGTATTCGTCATCTTTCCTATCAAAATGCTTGCTATGGATGCGAAAACGCAAAAAAATTTAACCTGATCCGAATTTTTTATGACGGACAAAAGTTTCGGAGGCAATGTGTAAATGTGATTGACACAATGTGAGGTCGTATTTATTTTTTAATGTGCGAAAATTTCGGACAAGAATTTCGGACTCAGTGTGCAAAGACTTTCAGTAATGACAAGTGAAATGTTTTTATGTACTCAAGTATGTGCTGTTTAACTTTCACAGTGAGCACAGTAACAGAGTGTGATCTTGTGTTAATATGCATTCCAATGACCAAGCATCAGTCTTAAGTATGTACTCTTCCTTAACATTCCTCCTCAACTCCGTTTGAATATATGATCCTGGCCACCATTATCGCCAACTGCATTGTCCTGGCCTTGGAGCAGCACCTGCCTGGAGAGGATAAGACACCCATGTCAAAGAGACTTGTGAGAACATGGCTACACTCTTACATATACATATATAAACTACACATGAAGCATTGTTATCCTTATCTCCTCTTTCAACTGATTTTTCATTTGAAAGAAACATTTTTTATCCAAATCATTTATTATAAATGAATCAATTTGGCCTAGGTATCTACTTATAGATGCATTTCTAGCAATTTGTGTAATGAGAAAACCTACTATTCTGGATCATGGTCTAGACACCACAGTTATTCTTTAAATGTAGCATAGCCCTTCTCTCTTGTGCGCTCATATTCTTTTCTTCCTTATATTCTTTGTTCTTGACAACTTTATTCAGACTGTAGTTTCCCCCATTGAATCACTCACCACAAGCTAATTATTCCCATTCAAATAGTGTTTCGTTACTGTATTACTTCTTTGACATATTTCTAAGGAGTGCTTGTTTAAACAGAGGCAAGTGGCACTCTTACCTCAGTAAGTAAAACCTCAATTAAGACTTAATAAGGATTAAATCTTAATAATGAATTTGTTGAATAGAACATTCAAAATCTGATGAGCACCCTACCTAGATGGCATTTTTTAGGGCAAGTTTGAATTTTGTTTTTTCCCTCTTTTATATAGGTGACTTCTGTTGTCTTACACCCAATCCATTCTCTTTTTTCAGGAAAAAACAGAGCCCTACTTTATAGGAATGTTTTGCCTTGAAGCTGGAATAAAAATCATCGCTTTGGGATTTGTATTCCACAAGGGCTCGTACCTGAGGAACGGCTGGAACGTCATGGACTTCATTGTTGTCCTGAGTGGGTGAGTGGCAAGTGCTACTATCTTCTGTATCACGCTGGGTTTGCTGATTTTAAACCACTGGTTATGAATTTCAGTGCATGGTTTTATTCCACCTTTGCTTGCAGATCAGAGTTAGTCAGCTGAATCTTTTGATAGTTTCCTTGTATTTTGCACTGTTGGAAAGGAGAATGTTTCCTTGCGGGCAACATTCTGCATTAGCAAGATGTTGCACAACACAAGGTTGTGGATTTTCTGAAATTTGCTGGACTTTTGCCTCATTTTACCTCATTAAACTCTGCTTGATTGAATCATCTGGGGAGAGTGTTAACTTTCAGACCAGACTGAGTGGAAAAATGAACAGCACCTTGAAAACACTCTATCGCCAAGAACAGATATTGCTTTAGCGCTGTCAAAACAAAAGTGTCAAGAAGTGCTCTCCTCAAGGGAGAGGCTGCAGCTTTCATTTGCAGAGTAAACCACAATTTAGAAGCCTGGGTGAAGGGCAGTGGCCATTTTGCTCAGTTCCGTAATGTTTTTCATCTGTTTTTCATAGAGGGCAGCTATCTAAAAGAGAAAGAAGGAAGAGAAAGAAAGAAAAAAAGCAGACACACACGTACACAGTGCAACGTAACGATGCATATGAAATATTAATCGCTGTCATAGTGTTAAAGTACAAAGGGAGATGGGCTTCTTAGAGAATTTTACATGATTCCAGCTCGCTTTCATTATTGATGAGCCCTGGATCTTTGTCTGGATTAAGAGAGAAAGAAAATGCGAGAAAGACTTTAACCTCTCAACCCCAATTTCTCATGGGCCTGTAAGATGTATACTGACACCAGACACGCACACACAGCAGTAACAACACACACAAACACCCTTGTATATACACCTCTGTGCCTGTAAGTTAGGACAAAGTTGGTTATACACATCATAAAGGGAAGTAATCATCAGCAGCAAGATATAATCATTTTAGAGACAGCACAGTAGCAGCACTGAGGTCTCGTAATCATAAGGTTCAGACTGGTTGAAGTATAATTAATTTGATGACTGAGAGTCTAAAAACCCTGACTCATATCAAGAAATTTCCTCAGCATGTTTCCACAATTCTGGTTTTGCCCCCAGCTCCAAATTGGTCACTCTGAACCTACACTACTGTACAAAAGTTTGGAATCAGTATCTCTTATGGTCACCAAGTCTCCATTTATTTAAGCGAAAATAGTGGTAATATTGTGGAGTAATATACTATTTAAAAGCTTTGAATATAAAAATGTTATATATGTTTTAAAGTGGATTTATTCCTGTAATGGCAAAGCTGAAATTTCAGCAGCCATTACTCCAGTATTCAGTGTCACATAATCTTTCTGAAATCATTCTAATATGCTGATTTGTTGCTTCATACAAGAAAAAGATTTTCTTATTGTTATCAGTGTTGATAAACCTTTTTTGCTGCTTACAGTTTTTTTACAATCATTTTTGCACTAATAACAGAACCTTCTTGTCATTTTTCAAAATTCTAGACACATAATTCACAACCGATGATCAAAATGCACATTTTTCAAAACACTTAACACTTTTTCCAAATGCTTGGATACAATACACATGAACCAAAGATCTTTTGTTCATTGAACTAAAATCACCGATTCAAAATGACACAACTTAACATCAAAGTATTACTATTTCAAAATGCAACCCATACATTACATCAGAATTGAGTATCTATTCATTTCATTACAATGATCTAACTATCAATTGATACAACTGCTCAAAATGCTACATAACGGTTGCATTACTCTTGAAGCATAGTTTTTATGGAAAATGATGAACAATATTAAATGTTTAGATTATGAAAGCAACTGAGGACTGAGTATGTTCAGGTATGATCAGTTTCAAGACGCCTGTTGTTGGGAGAAAAAAAAATCCCCAAAAATTCTATATTATTGTTATCAGCATTTGTTTTTCCTACAATCAATGTCTTTTTAGGGGGTGATAGAGCTGGAAGCTGATGGAAACCATTCATATTTTTGGATGAGGCGGGCTTTACCCTGGCCATGACATGGAGGAGAGGTTGAGAGCCCAGCGGTTGAGAGCGGCCCAGAACGATGTTCTCTGGGGGGCCCGACCACCCCCCACTGAATGTGATTTTGAGGGGACCCCACAGCAAAATCAGTGCAATGGGCCCAGAATTCCTAGTGACAGCACTGAGAGCAATCGTGGTTTCAGGCCCATCCACAGTTTATCACCTTGTATTTACCCCCGTACTCCCCTTTCCTTACTGTAACCCGACTGAGGAGTTTTTCTCCACATGGAGGAGGGTTTACAATAGGCTCCTCACAAACAAGTCCCTCTTCTCCAGGCCATAGATGATGCGTGCAATGACATCACAGGAGACCAACGTCAGGCCTGTATTTGCCATGCCAGAAGATTTTTTCCAAGATTTTAGCTAATGAAAACTTCCATTATGATGTGGATGAGAACCTGTGGCCAAATCCACAAGACAGGGTTGATATAAAACATTGAAGTGCAGTGAGGAACACTTCAGTTGACATTTTACTGTAGACCTACTGTAGTTTTTTCTTATCTAATTTTTTTGTTTAATGATTCCAGTGTCTGTACTTTTCTCTCTGGTCTATTACAATGATGTATGAATGTGTAGAACCATAATGAAAGCTGCATCATGTGTTTTGAACAACTATATTTAATGATTGTACTAACAAGTTTCCTATAATATTTCATAATAAATTAGTTTTTTGAACCAATGCTTCTGCAAATGCAAGGCTTCTCTAAAGATATGAACGCAATATGCAAAGTTTTGACCATTGGACAGCCTGTGTTACAAATAATGACTGTTTTGAGTTTTGTGTCTAGAGTTTTGAAAAATGACATGAAGGTTCTGTTATTAGTGCAAAAATTATTGTAAAAAACTGAAATATTTTTGTGGAAAATGTAGTATATATTTTTCAGGATTCTTTGATGAATAGAACATTTAAAAGAATAGAATAAATTTTTTTAAATGCCAAAGACTTTACTATCTCTTTTGATCAATTTAACACATTGTTGCTGAATAAAAGTATTACATAAAAAAAACCCGCTGTAGCTGGATGATTCCTAGAGTACATAATTTTTCTGATGGAACAAAGGTATGAAGTAGGGGTGGGAGAAAAAATTGATTAGTTTATCTCAGAATCGATTTATATTTAATTATTTTACTGTTCCTAAGAGGTAGTGGGGAGAAGTTACCACTTTTATTCCAACAGAGGGCAAAATGTATAGGTGCGTTTGACTTGAAGCAACACCGTGCAGCAGACGATCGACGTATGACATTAAAGCACCGCAAGAGTGATTCGAAAGCATGCAGAGCATCTGCTCTCTGTAGCTCTCATAGTGCTTTGATAACGTCATACAACGATCGGTCTGCGTGCGCAGTGCTGCTGCATTAGATGACGTCGTAAACATTTCAAGCCGGTGCGAGAAAGCAAAACAATGGAGGCGGGAGAGGATCAAAACTCTTCCAGAATTATTTCTGCACCTTCACGTTTTGAATCCCAAGTGTGAAAACACTTTGGATTTGACACACTGCCGGGAAAACATGACTAAACATGACTAAAACGGTATGCAAAGTAACATAGTACTTTCAGAAAGTATTTTTTCTACTCATTTTGTTGAACATTTGACTATTATATTCGTGTGCAAGTTCAGGGTTTTGGTACTTGAAAGTTTCATGGTTCAAGGTATTTTAAATATACACTGTGTATGTGTATGCTCCTGAAATAAAAGTTCAGAAAGATGTGATGCATTGTTTTTGTTAATATGACTCATCATATACAGTCTCTTTAAGGGTGTGATGAAGTATTTTCCATTGTCTAGTCTTTAATAAGTAAACAAAAATCACAATAAAGTGTAATATCGAATCGCAATAGTTATATAATCGCAATACTCAATTATCGCAATATATATATTGAATCGGCACACAAGTATCAGGATAGTATTGAATCGGCAGATTAGCGTGTTGTCCCAGCCCTAGTGTGAAGTCAGTAGTATTTTGCATATGTTTAGATGAAATGTAGGCAGTCAGAGCTGCACAAGTTTTCTCTGTTCCTATTACTTGCACTTATCCTGTCTATGTTCCTCCGTCTAGATGAAATGGTGAGGCAGTATTTCATCAAAGCCTTGCACCCTCATTAGGAGTTGAGTGAAGATTATAAGATCTGGTGGTATCAGATGAGTCATAGTCACTCATTAGATTTTAATGAAGTCATGTGCACAGAGAACAAGGAGAAAGAACAGAAAATGAAAGAGAGAGAGAGACACAGGAAGAGGGTGGAAAGCTCATCAAATATATGACATCATTGTTACTACATAAAAACTGCATTCAAAATTTAAGGTAATTGCAGTTATTATTTCCAATTTACTAATTTTAAGTCATTATTAAATAAACAATTTACTGTTGTAAAAGCTTTCAACAATGGCATGCCAAATAATTAACTACAAATGCACAATGCCTTTTGTCCTACTGTTTCGGGACATTATTTATTAATTGAGAACTGACTGATTTGTGAAAACATTAAGCAAAAACAAAAGCATTTCAGTTTATGAAGGAAAAACTTTATTTTTATTTGAAATAACATGGACTGATGAATCATGCACCATAAGACCAGGAATGAGTCTTAAAGTAAATAGGTTCAGTTTTTAGGTGTTTTTAAGCACATATTGCCTGGTTCATCCAAGCACTCAGCATTGCATTGAAGCATTTGTTGACACTAAATTCATGTGTTCTTGTGTTCTTTCCAGTGTCGCTGCATTCACAGTTATCAGTGTATGCGGGCGTGTTTTTGTGCTAGTTATCATTCCTCTGCTCTTGACTGTGTCTTAGCAGCGTTGTGTACAGGAAGTACAGATTAGCGCAGTATGGTGGCATGGTGCAGAAGTCTGATTGTATAGTCGCTGTGAGTAGGTGGATAAATAGGTTGCCAGTCCTTCCTTAAAGCCTATTATCGGCTGGCTCAAGACTCCAGTCATTTAAATGCAAATGGTGTCTTTGCAATCTTGGGTATGGTTGCAAGTCAACATCCAGCACCCAGAATCTTGGGGAATGAGAGGACCTCATCCCTAATGGCTTTAATAAGCACTGGTGTCTACTAGTCACCCGCCTCCTCTTTAAGCTGTGGGCATGTGGCACGGTGTATTCCCCTCACACGCTCTATCTGTGTCGCTCCGGCTCTGCCAAACACATAGAGCTCTCTCAGAGAACCTGATAAGCATCCTTCAGATCCACCAACATCGGTCTGTGCTGCCAATTTTATGAAAACGTGCATGTGTGACAGTAAACATGATTTCTTTGGATGATGAAAATGATGAATTCCTCTAGTGCAAAAGCAAACAGCAGTACTAAAAACTGTCATTTTTACTTTAAAACATATTTAACCCTCACATGTTCAGGTGGTGATATTGTTTGTATTATTTTTCCCTATTAAATGTGTTTTTAGGGAGCCATTATTTTTAAGAAGTGGAATTTTTAGGCCTGTTTTCAAGTGTTGCAAAATTGTAACTCTGAGCTTTGAAAGTGGCAAAAATACATATTTAGATAATTCATTTTGAATTGACTTTATAAAAGTCTTTCCAGTAAGCTAGACTGGATTTTGCCTGTGAAAATTCACTGATCAATGGTAAATGCATTCAAAACAGTTATTTGGAGTAGTTTATCTACAATGATTTGCTGAATGAGCTCTTTTATGTGAATAACAATAAAAAATGTTGTTCATCTAGAACCACTGACCAAGACATCCTTCAGAAAAATTAAATGTATTTGGACTAAGCTTGTAAAAAAATATATAACAGGGTCAAACACTTAGACAGTAGTAGGCAGAGACCATGTTGTGTGAATTTGGCTTGCTGGAAGATTCAAATTGTAAATAATTTCTTGCCATACTTGCTGCTAGGTGCTGTTATATGCCATTTTAACTCAAATGGCCAAAGCTTGGCTGGTTAGCATGGCCCTGCTGGCTAGACATTATAAGTACACCATCTGGTTCACTACTGACTGCTATTCAAAATTCGCTTTGTATTTTGAATAGCAGAATCTGCAAATTGTTACGAATAACTGTAAACATCTGTTATGTAAAATAGCTTATTCAGGCCAATACTAAATAAAACCCTCTTGTTTTTTTAACTGATATTTTGCATATTCTGCAGACTATGACTAGCATTAGCATGCTTTTCTGTATTTCATCAAAATTCCCAACGTCATTGTACTGTTGACCCTACCCAGCAGGCGCAAAACAGGCACACAACGTCATAAGACGTTGATATTTGGTTAAATTTTGGTTGCGACGTCGGGTGACCAAAATTCAACGTAAATTCAACGTCTAATGTCAATGTTAAATTGACGTCCAATACCGACGTCAGCTGACATTGAGATTTTGTTGTTTTTAGGTTGTGCAACCAAAATCCAACGTTAAGTCAACGTCAAATTGACGTCAAATATTGACGTCAACCCGATTTTCATTTTCAACCAAAGTGCAACGTCTGTCCGACGTCATGTCCAACGTCAACCTGACGTTACATAGACGTCTGGTGCCTGCTGGGTATGTTCAACATTAATATCCACCTGTTATAATTAGATTAGAAAAGCAGAATCACAGTGTCGGAAAACACACTAATGCTAGGTTATCATGCTTGGTGACAGGTAACAAATGTAAACACACATCCTAATGAGATTGTGTGCCTGGTCTGCTTCACATAAGCCCAGCGGTAGCCTAATTATCATAAACAGCTGTTGATTAATTGATTGATCAGTTTAAATCTGCGCTCCTCATCTCCCCGCGGTTGTTTGCTGTAAAGAAACTATGGCATGAGCCTGCAATAATTTCTACTTTTGGCGAATAGGCAGAATCATATAGGAGCTCTCCCTCCTACAGTAGTTATGAGCTCGTCTGCCGGGAGCCTGTCGCACCACGGAAGGTGTCCACGCTCTGACAGGACAGACAGCTGTCATCCGTGCACGGCCCCCATTGTTCTAGCAGGGCTTTGCACCCATGCTATTTTTAAGAAGCGTTAGGCTGTAATAGAGGGAGGTGGGTGACGCGAGAGCAGGGAAAAAGAGCTTGCCTTAGTTTTACCACAGCTCACCTGTCACAGGCTTGCTGGAAGAAACCCATCTGATATATTCATAATGAGGAGCATATAGAAGACAACATCAACTGGACTAGTAGACAACACTAGTTTGCTCTTGGAGAGAAATATGGGTTGCATGCTTTTTCCCATATTTCTGCGACACACTAAAAGTATGTACTTTACTGGTGATGGGAAGGTACATACTTTTCAATATGTAGTGAGACAACATGGCAGTATTGTTACCATGATTATTAAAATTGTAATATTTAAGGCATGTTAAATTAAGCAAGCTTATCAGTTATTGATATAAATGTTTGCTTTGCAATCTGGGGACCTATAGCATGCTATTTTTAATGCATTAGGATTTAGGATGCATTAATCCAATTCTTGCATTTATATGACCACCTATGAGAACATGCATGTAAGCTAAGCTTGTGTGTTTCATGTGCACACGTTTTGTGTGTTAATTATAGTGCCTGTCTGCTAGCAGCTCCTTTACTGAGCCACATGACTAGCACAATACAGCTTCTTCTGGATAATGCGTTCACACACTCTATCATTACCTCAGCTGCTGATGTAAGAACAGTAGGCTTGAGTCTTGACGCAGATGCTCCAGTGAAAAGGAACAGTGTGAAACTCCATGTCACCCTGAACCCTGAACCGTTGTTACTATAAAAAGAATTTTTATTTTCCATGTTATCATACACTTTTGTACAATTTTATGTTTTACGCTTATAATTTTAAAAAAGTATGTTTAATGACAATATTTCATTACATTTCTGAACCTTAAAAAAACACACTAGACAATCTGTTTTTGTACCTTTAGCACTTCTAGATGTAAATGACCACCAGTATGATTACCTAACCACATTATACCGGCATATTTTGCATTGTCTTCAATTGGGCGGGTTAATTTTCAGAAAATGTGGAAAATTTGGTCATATGTTAACGTTCCTATGGTTCTACAAATTTGACAATTTATGACCCATTTGTTGCATTTAATTCCCATAAATCCTCTGGGTGGACTTGGGAGTGTCGAGTTGTGACCATTAGATTGTCTGCTTAGTGCATCACATTTGCCATGAAATTAAAATATGTGGAAATATATTGAAATTGTATGTTTTGCAATTGCAATCAGAGAGTGACCAGTCTAATTTGTATTATACAGCTGCTTTTTCTAACCAAGCTCTTTGCCTGATATATGCATTACTCTAAAAATCCTCTTTACTGCATGTCTTGTCTCAATAATTTTGCCGTAACTGTTGTATAGATGGTTGATCTTTAAAGACTGCAGGCATCCAGTTGTCATTCAAATGCTCTGCACCAATCAGCTGTCAGCTTGATTGATGTATATGGACAAGGTGGGGAGTCTGAGCAAAAGACCTCACCCCCTGCAGCTTTCTTTTGATGTATTGGTTCCATATGGTGCTCCAGGATCCTATAGTATGTTGATATACTGGACTCTACTGCATGATCTGTTCAGAATTAAAGGGGTCACAAAAAGGCAGATTCATTCATTCACAAAACACTTCTGTGTTTTGCTCGGAGAGGTGCAACGGTTCTTCTTTGGCTTTGCTTGGATTTTTTTCCCCCAAATTCCATTCCAATTCCAAATTCCATTATATATTATAGACACTGATGTAGGGCTGAAACGATTCCTCGAGTAACTCGAATACAAAAAATCATCGAGGCAAATTATGTGCCTCGAAGAATCGTTTAGTCCATTTTACTAGGGATGCACTGAATTTTTGGCCACCGAAAATTTATGCCGCGCCGCATCGCCCAGCAGTGTTCAGGTTTCACTCTCATCACTGCGCCGCGTGACGCTCCATTCAATATTCCGCTCTATCAATGAGCATTCTGCTCAGTTACCGCTCATGCTCACCGGAAAATCAGAGTCCGCTCAAATAACGCACCGACAGGAAATTTCTGTGTAGTATACTTGTTTCTGTTTGCAGTAGTCGTTTGCGGGGGAAGTCGTGGCCTAACGGGGGAAGTCATGGCCTAATGGTTAGAGAGTTGGGCTAGTAACCTGAAGGTTGCCGGTTCGATTCTCACACCGGCAGGAATTGAAGGTGGGGATTGTGAATGAACAGCACTCTCTCTGCCTTCGATACCATGACTGAGGTGCCCCTGAGCAAGGCACCGAACCCCCAATTGCTCCCCGGGCGCTGGAGCAATGGCTGCCCACTGCTCCGGGTGTGTGTTCACGGTGTGTGTGTGCGTGTGTTCACTATTCACTGCTGTGTGTGTGCACTTGGATGGGTTAAATGCAGAGCACCAATTTCGAGTATGGGTCACCGTACTTGACAATACGTCACGACTTTCACTTTCAGTAACGTTACTGTGCTGTGACATGCTGAAGTACAGCTGTACTGGGTAAAGCTGATAAAACTCATTCAGTGATCTGCTCCCCGCTATGCTCTGCTCACATGCGCTGATAATAATAGCTTTGCCAGGGTTTTTATATTTTTATACATGTTTACTTGATGTTTCTTTACACAGAATCATCATTTCTATTCATTTTCCACTGATTTACGCGATCTGATGGGCATTAACTTATATTACGCGATCATATCTCTGTATGAATGAATGGCAGAGACGTGCTTTTTCCTTTAACACACACACACTGAAGCGCGCGTGGCGCTCGCAGTGATTTCAGCATCTGCCGTCTCAATGAGGACATAAACACACGAACAACATCTCCAGAACTGCTCTGAGAGTCACTTCATGAGCGTTTCACCATTTCATTTGAGTAAAACTAGCGTCATATTATATTCACACAGAAATTTAAAGGTATTCACGGCAACCCGTCAAAATAAAATTCAGTTTAACTTGAAGACATTGCAGCAGAAATATATTACTATTGTTCAGCAGAATGTACTACTACTACTACTACTACCGACAGAGGGCATCAATGACTGACAGCATCATCAATGACCTGACATATTATCACCCAATTTTCAGAATATCGGTCGCACAGGATTATTTTTTAGGATAAAAGTATGTAAATTAATTGTTACTTCGGATGTTATCTGTAAAGATCAGGGTCTTTTCAGGCAGGATAAGCAATATATGGAAATTGTTATGTCAGCTGCACACTGCCGACATAAACAACAGGTTTGTACAAGGTTCTCATTAAGTTTGGGAGGATGTTTGGTGCATGTTGCTTTTTCAGATGAACGTTATAAGTGTCTCAAACTCACAGTTCTGGCAGAGATTGAGCAGCATTTACTACTGACGCTGTGCATATATTCATTTAATTAAAAATCGCAGCCGTTGCAATTCAATAATTGCATTAAGTCAAATTGCGATTTTGGTTTGATTTCGATTAATCATTCAGCCCTACAAAAAATTTGAGCAAATCAAGCCACCATTATCAAAATGTAATATATATAGGGTAAACGTACCTATTAACCCTCTAGGGTCTGAGGTGATTTTGGGGCCCTTGAGATGTTTTGACATGCCCTGACATTTGTGCTTATTTCAGCTACTTATAACATACTATTGGCCAATATGTATTTTTTTTTTTTTTGTGTTCAGCACACAAAAGTTGCTGTAAGTAAGTTGTACGATTAAAACTTACAGAGTAATTTAAGTTCTTTTAGGGGCTTTCAAAAAAAATGCACCAAAACGCGCCAGCGCGTTTGTTGACCCCAGAGGGTTAAGCTCACGTACCCATTAAGCACACTTCCATTTTTGAGCTCAGATTATAAAAAGAAAAAAATATTTATTTTCCTACTTGATGTCTTAACCAATTGATGTGTTTGTTTCTATATACCTCCTGTAATTTCAAGTCAATCAGATCATTGCACAATGAGATATGAGTATCCATGTGTTCACACTGTCTGGCGGCCATTTTGAAAGCTGTCTGAAAACTTTCACCAAAAGAGGAGCCCTTGAAATGTGCATTTTTTTTTAGATGTTTAAGCCTATATTTTGGGTAAGTTTCACTACTTACTGTAAAATTAAGAGATTAATGTTCAGACTTTTGCATATTATAACCTAGAACTTGGATGTGGGAAATAATTACAGTAAGATCCAAAGGATAGTTTTAGCAACACAGAGCAGATGCTACAGAACACAGTTAGCTGACTGGCTGTATAAGATTGTGTGTTACGCTAATATATTACTTCATAGGCATTACTGGCATGTACTTTTAAATCCATAATATTATAAATTGGCAGTTTATTGCTGGTCTGTGGTTTTACAGTGCTGTAATTTTTAAAGATTTCATATTATTGTAAGGTGAGCTTAAAGGGTGGACTTCTATGAAAATCACACAGCTTCAGTGTGACATCAATAAGAAAAAGTATAATTTCATAGATATTCTTAATAATAGTTGTTCATATTAAAATATGTATGAACTTAATACATGACCTTGATTATTTATTTAGCAAAATCTTGTTATTTGAATAAATATTACATGAAATTTATAAAAAAAAATTGTCGCTGCTCCAATTAAGCTCAGTGTGCTCCCTTTAATCTCTTCCACATTGAACGTCTAAAAATACTTCATAAACAGATTTTAAATATTAACTGATGGTTGTCACTTAAGTTAATCTTTATAAAATGGTTAATAACTTATTTTCACATCTTTAAGATGACAAAATCTAGACATAACTATAGTTTATGTCCAAAGATGAAAGAGGCTTGTCGTCCATTCAAAGAAGGAGCCAACAGAAACCCAATTAATCTGTCTGAATCTAAAAAAAATCGGAGTCTGTGATCACATACACTACGTGGTTTTCTATGGAATCAGTCCACTCAAATCTGCAGACTGGCTCTGACCTTTGGCAACTAGTGTCAACTTCTCCAAACTGTAAATCGCTGGAAAATCGGGCCAAAAATCATGTACTGTATTCCAGCCTTAAGAGACTAGACAAGTTGACATCCATTTAATAAGAGGTTTCATAATGAGGCTAGTTTCTGTGTTCATCCCCATGAATGAAATGTTTCATTGGTTTGTTTTTTTATTAGATTTTTGAATTTGTATTATTTAGCTGAAACGTAGACTAGTCGAGATGTTGCAGTGTGCTTAAATGACACTACTCTATTTAATTGATCAAATTGAATGTCTTGTTGCTTGATTTTAGTGTTCTGTTTTTTTGTGATTGACTTTGTACCTTCAAATAAAGCATTTTTTTAATTATTCTTTAAAAAGGTTGTTTAAAATAAACAAGAATTAAAACATGATGTGAGCTTAATGGGAACAGGGGTGTGCTTAAAGGGTACAAAAATGTACCCATTAAGCACAGCCAGACTTTCTGCATTTAATAATGTATATCTTAATTGAAAGGCTTTTGTCATTTGAAATAAAATTAAATATTTTTGTGTGAGAGATGAATATTTTATTTTAACATAACTTCTTGTACTGAAACCAATATCTTGTGCATTAAAAATGTCTCAATGTAGATTTTGGTTAGCTTAATAGGTACGTTTACACCTATATATATATAACAGGAAAGGCCCACGAGCCGGGACTTGAACTCAAGACGCCGGAGCGCAACGATGCTACATGTTGGCGCGCTGCCCACATGTGTATCGGTGCCATCAATATAAATAGCTTTTAGACAGCAATGACCTGAACAGGGTTAAGGTCGGAAATTTGTTGTTAGAAACCTCCACATAGAGGGTTTATTAAATGAGCTTAATTGGGTTAGCTTGTGTAGTAAGATGTCACTATAGGGAAATGGTTCGAGATTTGCTTTTTGACAAAAATGTACTTGCAAAGTTAGTACTGCACCTCTTTTATTGAAGAAATATAAGAAAAGCAAATCACTTGCAAAACCTTTTCAAATCCACACTGAGAGTCTATGGGAAAATGAAGATGTTGGACACCTTTTTATTTCATAAAAAAAGATTGAATGTTTTTGAATTGATTTTCACAAGCTCACTGTCTTTTCAAAGCAAAGCAAACTTGACAGTTCGACATCTCTTCATGATCAATTTGTTGGATGATGATCACATGATCAAGTGTTTGGAGAGTGTGTTGGTATAGTGTGTGCTTTGGAGAGATGTAGTTGAAGTTGGTCAGGGATATTTTAATAGGCTTGTGTCAGCACTGTTGTCTGAAAAAGCACGTAGGCTGGTATTTCTCACCAACAGCTGTTATACTACAATTCCAGGATGAATTGTGATATCAAAAAAAAGATTGTTTTTAATGAATGGCTTCTTTTGTAACCAGATACCCATAAATATAAGTGTTCAGAAGGTTACGTTTGTGTATAAAATGTGTTCCTATAACAAATTTTCAGTAACATTGATTTAATAGTAGTAATATTTTGTAAAAAAAAAAAATAAATAAATAAATAAATTCATAGACATTTAATAGATAAAAAATGACATTAAAGGCATTTATTGTATTACAAAAGATTTATGTTTCACATAAATTCTGTTCTTTTTAACTTCATCAAAGAACCCTGAACAAATGTATCATGGTTTCATTCACATTGACCGCCACAAATATCCACCACCCCCTGACATCGGCTCCTACGTCTCACACACACGAGAGCACGACTTTAGCACTATATTTAGCAACTTTCAGACCCTATTAGTGACTTTTTCCCATAAAAGGTACATACTGACAAACCTAGCGACTTTTTTGGATAAACCTTAGCTATCCTTTAGTTGGAAGATTTCGCCAGTACTGTCCTGTGAGCGCGAGGTCTGACTTTCCTGGCGCAGTATCCCCTCTCTCGGCGTCTGTTCTGTGCAGTGAGTGGCAGAGAAGCAGTGTATTCAGTTGGCCGTACTGCAGCAGATTTGTCAGTAAATGAGTACAAAACAGCAGTTCAAAGCACCTGTCGCTTACTGACTGTTTGGGCTTATAAATATGAATATAGTTTGTGTGTTAATATGCTCATAGTTTGTTACTCAGATGCAGGCAGTTCATTGCATGAGACAAAAAAGTAATATAGCCAAAACCACCGCATACAGCTGCTCTTTAGTGTAGAGGTATGTTGATTTTATCAGACGATATCACGATTATAAATCAGAATTTAAGGAGTATAGTGAGAGTGACTCCTGGTTAACAATAGGGATGTGCGGGTCTAGTCGACTAGTCGACTAAACGGTACAGCTCCTACTAGTCGACACTGAAAACGATAGTCGATTACACGAGAGAGAAAAAAACGATTTTATCATTCAAATTACCATCATTTTAACGTTACATTTTAAAACATTTTAAATAGCAAATTAAAATAATATGTTTGGCAAAGAATACATATGAAAATATTTAAATATATAAATATTTTTAAAAGTGTATCTGGGCGGAAACTACATTTTTACCTCAGAACTCGCATGCGTTTTCTTCGTGTCAGTTGCGGCGAGCTCAAAATGACCACGTGAAGAACCAGCAAGGTGTGGGATTATTTTGAATGAGATGGAAACGGAAAAGCTTGTGAAAACTGTGTAATGTCAGACTGGCTTACAATAACTCTACTGGAGCGATGCATACTCATATTCATTACAGGCATGTAGCGTTAGCTTAGAGGCTAGCCAAAGCCAGCAAATGTCAATCATGTCACGCTACAACCCGCTACAACCCGCCGCCGCTGTGGTCCGCGATCCCATCCGCGCCGTCTATTCCTCTAAACGAAGACCCACTTCTGTGGTGGTGCGGAATTTCCAGGCTCTTTTCGAAACTGTCTGCTTGCTTGTAGTTATCTCTGCGTGCCTGTGACTACAGTTCCTGCCGAGTGCATTTTTTCAGGTGCAGAATCGTAGTCCCGTCTTTCGCCAGACCACGTTAACGTTAAATTCAATGAACAAATGCGCATAGTCTGAGTAAGTAAAACAAGCATTGTTTTGTTTTTAGACGATATAGCCTACATGAAGTACATTTTTAAAAGCCGTTTTAATGCTGTTCCTTGATAAACTTTCCTGTTGTTTTTGACTTGTGTTTTAATATGTTGGCTAACGTTGAATGAAGATGAAGAATTCTGTCAGTCTATTCATTGATTTTCCATTTCTGCATTGCTCCAGCTGATTTGAATAAATAAGCTATACACTGGTTTATGTTGAGTGTATTCTCTTCTCTTTTTTTTTCTTCTTTTTAACAACCGCCTAAAATTAAATGATGATAACGCGGGGTAAGCATACGGCATAATCGTGACCTATTTTTAGCAGAATTCATTGAGGGATTTGACAGTAGGCACGTTTCCATTACCCTTCAAATTGCGCAAATTGAAATTGCGAATTGAAAATACGCCTAATGGAAATGCGTCAATTTCGCAAAAACTCCCATATATCGCAAAAAAGTTTTTATGCTCGCATGAGGTGGTTTTTCAGGCAATTCGAAAAAGGAATATTTCGCAAAACTGCAATGGAAACGGGTTTTTCGCATTTACAGGTCACATGGCGTATGTAAAAAGTCATATAATCATTCTTCAGTGTACTATAACCTCCAAGAAACACTTCATACGTGGTCGCTCTCGAATATAAGGGGCTTTCCCTGCCATTAATGCTTATACAGTTTACACTGCACACGTCTGCGGTGCAGTGTGGCTTTGATACGGCCACTGAAGCTGACTGCGGCCACTCCACGCGTGTTTATTCCAGCCACGCGTGTTTCAGAAGTGGCTCTCTGTGGTGCTTCAGTAAAGATACACGCTTACGCCTCCTTTGAATAAATACATCCAAAATCCGTCAAATCTCACCAAAATCTGTTGCCATGACTTATCGCGAGAGGCAAAAGGTTACATTTTAGTCGCATAACATTGGTTAATGGAAACGCCGTCATTTCGAAAAAATTTTTATCGACATTTATAAAATATCGCCAAAATTTTGCGCAAATCTGTAATGGAAACGCACCTAGTGTGAATCAAAGATTAGGTATTTCAAGTATGGGCTGTTATATAGACACACGCACAGTTTTTTTTCTTTTGCCATTTTTGGAGGGGTTTCAAGGTTTTAGACTAGTCGACTAGTCGGATACAAAACTTCCGTTTAAACGACAGTCAAATTAGTCATAGCGCACATCCCTAGTTAACAAGTAGTATTAATGGATCATATTTAGTCACTATTTATACTTGTTTTATGTATGACAACAGAAAATATGTAAATGAGAACAGCTTTATCGGGCATTCAGTTATATTAAAGTATGTAACAGTTTAGAGAGTAGAAAAGACCTGAAGTGCCAAAACTTGTCTGAATGCAAACCTGATGCAATGACGTCATAAATATGCTAATTAATATGTGCCGTCACCTGCTGCCACAAGTCTCACAAAATCCTTTGGGAAACACTGAAATTACATTTTAAAAAATATTAAAATGGAAAGGTTCTTTTAAACTGTAATAACAATATTTTTTACAATATTATTGTTTTTATTGTATTTTTGATCAAATAAATGCAGCCTTGGAGAACATAAGATACTTTTTTCAAAAACGTAAAAAAAAAAAACTTAATTATTCCAAACTTTTGCTAGTGTATATATATAATGACCAATTTTTATTTTTTAAAGATTTATTATAAATATGCAGCAAATTTTATATCATCAGTGGTGGTTCACATATGCAAATTTGACTTGATTGCTTTCATACCAGTTGCTTATAGTTGGCATTACATAAAAAAAGGCAATATATGTGGCCAAGTCGTCTTGATGGGGCAGATAGCATACAGTATGACAGTGACAGTGATCGTGTGATATTAAGTGAAGAAATAACTTTAATGACATAGTAGAACATTATACACTATAGTTTATTGAACTGTCAATTCCACCCTTTCTTTTTCTTTCTCCTTTCTCTTTTCCTCACTGTCCTACACCTTAGCAGCAAAATGATAAAAGAGCAGGTAATAACTGTAAGTCTCTAAGAGCTACGAAACACAGCATTGTGTGAATATGCCCTTTGGGAGAGTTGAAAGTGCTGTTTCCAGTAATATAAGTGTTTGTTGAGACCAGTGGGTGGTCTCTTCTGACTTGACCACAACCTCCTGGTATATTCTTGCTGCAAAGACTCCCATCTGTTCACCACAGACAGTCAAAAAGATAACATGATCTTCTCAGCCAGGGACTTGTCCGTCTATGGCCACAAGCTGAACTGATAGTCTGTTGAGGCCTTTTAAAAAACAGACTGAGATCAGTGTGTTGCAGCACACTGTTAGGAAGTCTGATTCATTTTAGTGTATCAGTTCATTTGGACAGTTACTGTACCTGTCAATGAATCAGTAAAAAAAGTCTCTAAAGTCCATGTGTGATAGGTAGCACTATTTCATTGTAGGAAAAGCATGTTTATATTTTAAATAATGCTACTATGTTTTTCATATCTATTTATATACTTTGTTATTTGCACTTCTGGTTAGATGCTAACTGCATTTCATTGGCTCTGTACTTGTACTCTGCACAGTGACAATAAAGTTGAATCTAATCTAATCTAATCTAATTAAACCATGTATTGTATTATTTTTTAGTAAAACTAATGAGCTCTGGAAATTGATTCTAAATGATATTGAAAAACAGAGATGTTACAAATAGAGAGCTAAATGAAGGAATTAGCAGATAAAATGGAAGAAGAGCTTTCTTTTCTTCAGGCTAATCTCTACTCTCTATTTTAAGTCATTCGGGTAAACAAGTTCCTTCAGGACGAAGACCTGTTCTGGGGCCTGTAATTTCTCCTTCACTGGCTTGGCACACTGACAGGATGGGTAATAACCGGCTGGGACACTCTGTGTCTGTCTAATCATTTTCTCTCTCTGTCTGGTAAAGTGAGCTCCTGTGGAACAGTAATGCGGTCAACAAACCTGGAACTACTACTGCATAGCTGTGCAAGTATAAAAATGTAATTAACACCCTTGGAACATGCCAACCAATCAGGAATCTAGCATTTCTGTAGTAAAAATGCATTTATGAAACCATTCATAATACAGCTAGATTCTAATTATAGTAACAATTATATGATCACACCAACGTTTTAAATAATATTCACTGTAATCAACAGGAAAGACCATCAGGGGCAGTGCTGATTGGTCTTAGGGTTGCTATGGTGAAAGCAGGGGGTGTGTCTTATAACCAGATGGAGGGAGAATTTCCCCTACTGCTGTGTGAAGCTCCAGTGACAGTGAAGGAAACGTTTGAACCTCAGATGATGAGCAAAATGATACACATTATGCAGTGGGGGGGAATGGCGTCATAATCCAAACGAAGGATGGGTGGGCATCACTGTAAATATCAATATCTGGGGTAAAGCACACATTAATTTATAATTAATTAATAATTTTTGGTTCCTCTCTGAGGGAGGTCTTTGAAATCTATGAGATATTTGCAGTTAACAGTGATAAGCTTTGTTGTCATAAACTATTTTACAAAATACTATAAACATGACGTTTACAGATAAAAATATGTCATTAAAATGTGATGTAGCTGCTCTGAACTGCCCAGGCAAAGACAAAATACATGATAACCTGAGTACATGAAACCATATGTTTATGACTATTAAGTGTTTTATTGTTAATATAGTGTGTTTTCCCTTTTTGGCAATTTAAGTCCTGCACTTTTCCCGCTTTAGCTTGATCAATGGCCTTGTTTTCAATGGATGTGCTATTTACTATGGAAAGCCACATCACTGATGTAAGCTCTCTGTGCCATATAGCACATATCTCGCTAAGTCAGTGGCTGGGGCCAATCCTCCAGGGAAGCCCCTCAAAAATCTTACAGTTATTTAAAACATTTAAATGAAATTAATTATTTAAATTTATTACATAACTATACAATCAATCAAATTAAATTATTACATAATTTATACATAATTTAATTAAAACAAAAATTGCATAATTTTTATAAATAAATTTTATAAACATTTATAATACACCGTGAGATAGTTTGTGATGCCCAGGTTAAGTACTGTTTGGCACAGTAACATCCTCAGATGTAGAGATGGGAAGTAACGAAGTACAAATACTTTGTTACTGTACTTAAGTAGATTTTTCTGGTATCAGTACTTTACTTCACTATTTATTTTTCTGACTACTTTTTACTTTTACTCCTTACATTTTTACACAAATATCTGTACTTTCTGCTTCTTACATTTTCAAACCAGCCTTGTTACTTTAGTTTTGGTGGATCACCATTCGATAACAAATCTATAATAAATCATGAATTGGTTAGTCTTGACTGGCAACGCGATTCGGCTCGCGTGCGCTCCGCGTCTCCACCAAAAGGTTTCTATCGGTTTCTATCAGAGTAATCAGTGCAAAGAGACTCAAGAATGGAGTGGATCAGAGAGGCAAAACTACTGACCTGTTCATGTCTGAAAGTGCAGGTCATTTTCATCTGTAAATAGGCTGTAGTTTTGTGTTTGTTTACTTAGTTAAGAATTAAACTCTTAGCAGTAGCAGCCAGATGATTAATAATAGCCTAATGTAAACTAAACTAAACTAAATTACTATCATCACTCATAATATTGTATGATAAAGGACATCACTATTATCTACTGTAAAGTTACAGTAGTAATTTAGTAGGCAAATGTTATAAAACATCGTTTTATAATACGTTTAGAGGGAGCTCAGGCAGATAACAACACAATCCTTACGAAAATTCAAACCAAAAACCATGGTTATAGTTAAACCATGGTAACCACAAATTAACCATGGTTTTGCTATACTAACCATAGTCTAACCATGAAATGTGTAGTAAAACTATGGTTGTAAATTAAAACAGATTGTAATCAATCTGACAAAAACAACAACAAAAAAAAACTTATGGTTAATTTTGGTAAGAGAAAAATATGACTCATGATAATGCAATAACATGTACAGTATTAGGATTTTTCTTTAAAGATATTGTCATGATGTAATTATTATTGTACTAATTTTGACATTTAGGCAATTTAGAAAGTATATTTCCATTAAATCTATAGTATTTAAGTCATTATAAGATAGAACAACAACACATGGTCATAGTGTGATACTTTAAATTGAACTAAAATAAAGTTATGTTATTGCAAACAGAATACAATGAGGTGGTTGTTTTGCAACAAGGTGGAGACAGTTCTGTTCATAACAGTAGATGGCTGATGGGAAAAGTGACAGGTACAAGAAAATTAGTGGAAAAAAGTAAACACACAAAGTAAGATGTAGAGAGATATCATGGAAAATGAAGGGACTAAAAAGGAAAATGGAAGTGAAGGTGCAGTTCAATAGAGAACCTTTAATTATTTTGCATGGCTCCAGCCTAAGGTTTTAAACTTTTTTTTTTTTTTTTAAATGTGATGGCCATACAAAAAATAAATAAATAAATAAATAAATAATAGGGTTATCCATGGTTTCAGAATTTGTTGTGGGTGTATGGGATGGCCTGGATGAGTGTGAGATTTCCTTGGCTGAAATTTTGTCCCAATCCTGCCTTGTTCTACATGGTGGTTGCTCAGCCATGATACATTCATTAGCTAACAATATTAAATGTAATATTAAATATTAAGTGTAAGTTATTTTGTATTAATGTGTCAATATGACGTGAGGTCCAGTTACCAGCATGACACTAAAACAGGTAGTAGTAATGGGTACTTTTTACTAAAGTACATGTTAGAGCCCATACTTCTTCACTTTAACTTGAGTAAAGAAGTGTTGTCAGTACTTCTACTTTTACCAGAATATTTTTAAACAGGAGTATCTATACTTCTACTTGAGTAAAGGATGTGTGTACTTTTGCCATCTCTTCTCAGATGGAACAGTTTACCATTCAGAAGCAAATATTCATTCATTACATAAATAGTTTGATAAAAAGGTGCAAAGCAACAAAGTCTAGGATACATCCAACAATGTGCGGATATAACAGCTTTTGTAACACTATATTGTAAGTATTTTTAGCATTGTGTTCTTACACTTAATTTCAAAAGCAGGGATTTTTCACACCCTTTACCAACACTAGTATGATGGTGGATCAGATCAGGTACTGTTGTAATGATCAAACAGGAAGTACATCTTCAGACCCTGCTTATTAGCAACTGAAATTTAGGACTGCAACATAGAAATACTATATAATTGAATGTCTGCTGGAATAGTAGTTCTGCTGTAACAAAATAACAAATAAACTCAAAATTATGATGTCAGGTGCATCTTTATTTTCAATGCACTCTAAAAAGGACTCACAATAGTATTATTCTGCTGTGTGAAAGTAGCTGATTGCTTTATAAGGCAAAATAAATCAAGAAGTTCAGGTCAAGAGTTAAAACACACTCTGACTGTGCGTCATTAGCACTCATTTGTAATTTATTACGGTTTCAGATGTCTGCTCTGCCTCTTTCTGTCTTTTGCTTTCTCTGTCACTCTCTCTCTTTGTCTGTTTCTCCCTGCATGTTTGACAATTAGTTAAGTGTTTGCTCTTTACCCATGATGAATAATTGATCTACTGGTGTCTTAATGATTCATATGCCATCTGTCACAATGTAACGGTTGCACGTGTGTGTCAGGGGCCAATCAAAGAGCCATGTTTCTGTAGCGGGCAGAGAGGGATAATTAACGGCAGTGTCTGGCTAAGTGACAGAAGACAGGAAATACCACAATATCTACATAGTGAGGGATGCAGACTGCTAAAATGCGTATGATATCATCTGAGAAGTCTTGAGAGGATTTACACACATTGATTTGGTTTGCAAATCGAATTAGGTGTTATTTTAAATGGCACAGAGCTCTTACATGTTAAATTTAGGTTGGGATCTGCAAAAGATTATGTTGGCTAACAGAGATTATACCACCCACAGGTGTTGTATGCCATTTTTTTTATAGAATAGCCAGTCTTTTCTAAGGCAAGCATAATTATTTATGTTGCTCTTACTAAGGGATTTGAACAAATACACAGTATTTGCTATGGACATTAAAAGATTTAAAGCAAATGTTGCAAGCATATGTTGAAGAGAGTTGTCCTATTACTTTTTTACACTACACGTTTGATCACTCGAGCCTTAATTGATCAAATATCACCTGGCAGATGTTGAAACCTGCAAAACAATTCGGACTTACTCTGAAGGTGGGGCTGCATTATAGAAACTTTTTTTCTTAATTTTTATCTTTATCTGAAATCAAGATTAGTGGTCGACCAATGTACCTACAAAGTATTTGGGATTTTTTGGATACGTTTTTCTGTTTGGCCGATGTGTGGCTGATGCAGGACAGACCTGAGCAGCGTTTCCATTCTCTGTTTCAGATGTTTTTATTATAGTTTAACAAACTGTTAGGCAGAACTGTTAAACAACAAAGTTAACTGTATAGGAAATCGTATTATTGCATTTATTTTTATTATTAGTAATAGAAAGGCAAATGCTATAATACTTTTTCATCTACTGTCAGCATTCAGCGAATACACATTTATAGAATTTAAACTAGTCTTTGGTTATCTAATAAACATTTCATTTCACAAACCTTGCAAACTTTGTCGAATCCTGCTGTGAAATCTTTTGAAGCATGAATTTGCTGTCTGCGTGATGGTCCATCTGTCCATGCAAATTGGATACGGACAGGAGAGTTAAGCTGTCACTGCATATGCATGGTCAACAAATTTTGAATCCTTGATTTTAAACCATAGAGCGCAATATCAAGTTGGCCATTATGTCATATTCATGTCATATTCGCTGTGTGCTGTATATGAAATTAGCGCTACCTTGTGTTTCTTAGAAAAAAAAAAAGATTCCCAGTGCGCATGACTTGCCTGATCCCTTACTGCACTGCTGGTTACAGGGCTTACTTCCATTTATTCACATTTTTTAACAATTTCTTTATTTGTGAAAAATACTACAGTGTCATTTCTGTATATTTGCAGAGCTTAATCTTTCATGTTAATCATTATTATGAACTTTGGCTATACAGCAGGCTTACATGAATCACAGGAAGCCCGTTCTGTGCTATATTTATGGTCTTTTGTTGGTGGTAACATGTCATGCTGTTCATTCAGTGCCAGGGAATTGTCTTCACACCAGCTTTGTGTTCCTGACCCGCCTACACACAATATTGTTTTCAGTGAATCTCTCTCCTTCCTCTCAACCTCCTCTCAAAGTGAGGAATGAAGCTTTCATTGCATGAAATTAGTGTTTTTTTTCTGTTTATATACATATGAATGCATCATGACATTGGGCTTAGAGAGTGTTTGTCTCTAGGCAGTGATGGTTTGTAAATGCTAACGTTATAAACACAAGCTGTTATGAATTATGTAAGCATAATTGAACGTGCTAATGTTACACAATTTGTACTGATGGATCCATCTCAATACTTGATAGTGATAGTTTTATAAACTTTTTTTTATAAACATTATAAAATATTGTCGGATGTCTCAGAGTATCATGGTCATCATAACATTTTCCACTGAACTTATTATCCATTTTAAGATTTTGTAAAATCTTTTTCTGATTGCACCATTTGTGGCCTTGCCATTTAAAGACTCTCAGAAGCTGTAGGAGCAATTTTCTCTATTTCTTTCTTTTAGTGAAGTCTTTCATCTCATTCCTGTGCTGCTATTTTAATTCTTTCTCAGGTCCTAATTAGAATCGCTGACATCCTGCTACCTTGACACCCTAGATGTGACTAATATGCAGGACAATCTGGGATTAATGTTCCACTCTTATAAAGCCCTGCTGAAAATGAAGTGAAAATATTGAGTGGGAAATATTCTGTGGTTTGTGCTATGCACTTATTCATTTCACTATGGGTGGGCTACAGGAGCTGTTTAAGGCTGTATTGAAGTCTTATTTTATCTCTGATGCATAGTTTAATGCAGGTCTTCATTAACGCTCATGAGCATGGTTATTGGAAGTTGGCAGAAATAAGGGTTCTGCAGAATACCATAGCCTTGTCTGCACTTACAGCAGATAAAAACTGTGCATTTTTGTCAAAAAATGTGCTGTTTTGAACTTATGATGATCAAATGCAAATGGCTCACATTTATTTGTGCATCAAATTAAAAATTTTACAGTTTTGTATTTGTAGATACTTCTGAACATATATAATATTAGATAAACTCATTTTATGTGCTGCCAGTGTACTAATTAAACTATGTTAAATAAATGTATCAGCAAAATAAATAGTTTAACAATGTTAAAAGCTACTTTGTGCATTTCCCATATAGTAGATAAGAACATTTTCATAATTATTTTCATGAATTTCATTAAAATGAATTAATAAAACTTTAATAACTTAACAACAAAACATTGTATTTTTATATTTGTCAAATAAGATTCTGCACAAGAGAACTGTATAAATTGGCACATCCTGTCTGATCTGCTTTCTGTGTGTTTAAATCAATATTTTACATAATTTATTTTTGACCTCTTACACACTGGATGTGTCTTTAAACATCTGTTGAATTCAAAATTTGGAAACCAGTGGAGATAAATTCTTAGTTGCTTTGGCTAAAGCCAAATTCTGTGTATAAAGTCACTCTCATCTGATTCTCTCACTCTCTATGTATCTTCCTCTTTTTTATGTGTCTTGTGTTCATACACCTTTCTTTGGCAGTCTTTTTCATCTCAGTGGGGTGAAAGGGGATGAAGTTTAATTAGCCAACAACAGGAGTGCCAGGTGAATTGGGATATGAGAGAATCCAGAATTTCAGCTTTGGTTGAGATGTTGGAAAGGACTCATCGTCCCAGGTTACACACATGGCATCCAGTGGGTAGCTGTCAGAAACCGAATGCTGCCAACAAAAGCTTCTCTCACACACTAATGCTCCTCTCATTTCCCTCTGAGTGTTGCATGCAGCATCACAGACGAGTTGCTGTTTCCTGTTAGGTGGCGCAGAAAATAAGGGACAACATTTGCATTTTATAATGAGCCATGCCCTTGATTGGTTCCCTTTGAGAAATGAGGGATTCTGTTCATTCTAATCAGAACAACAATAATCATATCATATTATTGCAGGGTGCTACTGGCCGGCTTCTTCGGAGGGTGCTAGTAGGGATGGGTGTGATTACTTAAGTTCCTCAACAGCAATGATCACTCAGAAAAAAATGCATTTATTGTGTTCGAATACTGTGTGTTTGTATATTGTCCACATTTACACTCCTTTTTTCCTCAGAGCAGTGACTTTTTAAGGTAACCACCCCTTTAGCTTTTTTATTTTTTCTATATTTTCTATATTGTCCACATTTACACTCCTTTTTTCCTCAGAGCAGTGACTTTTTAAGGTAACCACCCCTTTAGCTTTTTTATTTTTTCTCATACACATTTTCATAGCTATGTAAATGAGGACATATCATAGAACTTTACTGTTTTTATATAAAGCTAATTATAACGACTACAGACTCATCCAAACCATACCACTAAAAGAAAATATATACTATACAGTATATGCAAAAATCATGCTTAGTATAGTTTGGATAGTTTTTTTTTCTAAGTACAGACGTCTCACATGTTCCTCAAGAAATATTTGTGTTTTTTTGTTTCCATTGTTCTTTTTCATAGTTGGCTAATTCTGCGGATAAATAATTATAGGCACATCCACATATACAAGGTACAGATATGTAAAGACACATCTAGAATCAATAGAAAGAGAGTAATATGAGTTGGAAAGAAGACGAGAGTGAATAAAGGATGACAGAATTTTCATTTTTGGGTGAACTGTCCCTTTAAATCCATCATGAGTGTCACATCTGGTTCCTACTGGCATCTTATTATTGTCACACAAATATGAAAAATCAGGTTTCTCTATATACTGTATTAAAGTTGTGTACTCCTGTCTGATTGTGGCTATACATGAACAACCATGTGGAATGAAAGACAGAGATGACTCATTGGTCATGCCTGATGAATATCATCTGTGCTTAGAAGGAAGCTGTGAATCAGAAGTGACCCTTATTAGAAAGTGTGCTGACTGTCATTCACTGAGAGGGATTACCTCATTAAGGACCACACACATTTAGCACCACTGCTCTAATTACTCCCCGGTACCTACAGTATTACTATGAGTCATCACTATCGCGCTGATTACCATGTCACTAATGATGGAGATTGCATAGTTTACAAAATATCATCATTAACATATTTGTGAAATATTCATATATCCTGCATAATTTCTGTTGATAGTTTCTTTGCCTAACCTATGTTTGTTTTTATTTTGTTAACAGGATTCTGGCCACAGCAGGAGCCCACATGAATATTTCATTAGACCTGCGCACGCTCAGGGCTGTGAGGGTATTACGGCCCCTTAAACTGGTTTCTGGCATTCCTAGTATGTTTACGGTTCTATATGAAGTTCTTAATCAAATATTGTGTTGTTTCATTTGAAATGAGGAGTATTTCACTGCATCCTAATCAGGTACAATGTGATAAAACGAGACATAAATTGCAACAACTGCAACAAGCTACATGCAAGGCATTTTGTCCAATTATTTTGGTAGCTGCACAAAGAAATCTCACTTGTCCAAAAACCCACTCCATGTATCTGTAATTTGTCACATCACACTTGGTTAGGACAGTGTTATAGTTGTTCTTTTACACGTGGATGCTGTAGTGTTAAAGTTTTTCCACATGTGAAGGAATGAAAAGTACAGTTTGATATTTTTGTTTTGATTATTTATGTGTAGTAAGGTTTATTGATATCTTTATATTCATGTTTTTTTTAAAGGTCTGCAAATAGTTCTTAAATCCATAATGAAGGCGATGGTGCCACTGCTACAGATTGGTCTGCTGCTGTTTTTTGCCATTCTCATGTTTGCTATTATTGGATTAGAGTTCTACAGTGGAAAACTCCACAAAAGATGTGTAGCTTTTTCAAACATTACAGGTAAGGAGGATCACACTCTGACACACACAGAAACAAGAACATGCACGCACCCACACATCCACATATGTACAGACATAGAGTACATCAATATATTTATTACATTTATGTGCTTTTCAGATGCTGGGATCTAAACCAAATATTTAAATCTTTAGAATACTCAAAAATGACAAAAAAAAAAAAAAAAAAAAATTAAATATGTAAACACTATTTCAGAAAATTTTCAGTTGAAAAAAAAATTGTTTCTGTGAAAGTTGGCTACCATTTAACATCTTTCAGGGTCACAAATAACTCCATGTTCTTAAAGGGATAGTCCACCCAAAAATGTAAACTGTGTCATCATTTACTCCCCCCTCAAGTAATTCCAAATCTGTATGCATTTCTACACTAAAGGAAATATTTTGAAGAATGTTGATAACCAAAGTTTCGGGTCACATTGTCTTCCAAAGTATTTTTTTTGTCTATACAGCAAAAGTCAATAGGACCCAAAACCGTTTGGTTACCAACATGCTTATATATTCCTATAATATATTCCTTATTAATATATTCCTTATTTCTTATAATATATAAGAAAAAGTTATAAAGGTTTTGAACAACATGAGGGGAAGTAAATTAATTTTCATTTTGTGAATGGACTATATACACATGTACATTATTACATATAGAATTTAAGAGTACTATTGACAAGAATACCATCATTGACATTTGTAAGAGCAGAAAATAAAATTTCACAATCCCTCACGGGTCGATACAGACCTGCCAGTCAGGGGCTCAGCTCCTCCCATACAGGAAGTAAACACTTCATCCTTCTGTTGGCCTCTTCTATTAGCTGCATGATAACAAATAGCAAAACAAGCAAACAAATGACACAGATACATTATTAAAAATTAAAAAGTTGAACACTTATACAGTCAGTATGCAATTCATGAAAAAAAAAATGTCTTTCTCATCTCATGCAGACTCTGAGAGAGCAGACTCATCTGAACTTGACTTCCCGTGTGGGGCCAAGCCTTGTCCTGAAAATTATGACTGCACAGGCCCCTGGCAAGGACCCAATGATGGCATCACTCAGTTTGATAACATCTTATTTTCCATACTCACTGTCTTCCAGTGCATCACCATGGAAGGCTGGACAGCTGTACTCTATAATGTGAGTTACTCTCTCAGCTGAACGTTATGTAGCAGTTTTGCTCCTGTGCTTGAAATGATGACGCTTCTGTATTATAATCCTAATACATAAAATTATAATCTTATTGTAGTCCAGTGTTGAATCGTTACATTATGTTAATCGTTACTTCATGTCTTGCTTGATCATTAATCTACCACATATTGTTGTTAAATGAAACAGGGTCATTAGCTTCTTTGTAGTATTTCACATTATATGCATTTTAATGACTGGTTGTAAAGTACACTGGTTGAGTTTTTGGTTGGATGAGCTTGTCTTTGCTTTTTGTTGATACCGTGGCTTTGGGAGACATTGATCTGTTGAGTTCATGCAGGCAGTTTACATTTACATTGTTCCCTAATCCTGTTCCTTCTGTTCTCCCCAAAATAAGAACATAAATCATTTCAGTTTTGAATGATGAAATTGCACTTATGGTTGGTCCATTTTAGCTGAAATAGTTGCAATTTATGTTTGAAGAACTTCCTCTTTCTGTATTCTAGCCAGCTGTGATCGTATTCGTACACTGGTTGTACATACTGTACAGCATGCAACACTGTGTAGCTTTCCCATGACTTCTGACCTTCTTTCAAGCTGATTCAAGCACAGTAACAACTCCCTTTTCATAACAAGTCACATTTGGAAGGGTTTGTCAAAGTGGTTTTTATCTCCAAACAGCTCCAAGTACTGGAAAATGAGAGGTGTTAAATACAATCTTTATTCTGCATTAGATTATTGGAGCTTTTGGTGGAATTAGCTTGGGCGGTTGACTGCTATCATACTAGTGCCATGTAAATGCTGAGTTGGCTCTGTTCTTCACTGTCATCCAGTAGTGCTGATATCTGAGCATGGAATTTCATTTTCTTAGTTTTAATGTGTAATTTTTATGGAGAAGGACTTACTCAGACTTTCATGCATTTAGTTTGAGATAAAATCTTTATACAACAAAAAGAAAGCTTAGAGACCTTGTTTGAAAGAATTGGATAGATTGGAGGTGTTACTGTTTGCACCTCTGTTGCTTATTCATGATTTTTGAGGATGAGTCGATGACTACATCGACTGCTTTTGCCAAGTGCCAAATGAATTTGCACTGAAAAGACCTGTCAGTCCACTTCTGGGTTGTAACACTGCAACATTCCATTAAAACATAAGAATTGTAATTTTTGATTTTTTTTAAGTTTTTGACTTTAAAAGTTTGATTTCTGGTACTTCATGGAAAATCTTAAAAAGCCATGATTCATGATTTTAAAAATAATGATCTCATAATTTTGAATGTCTGGAAGAGTCCACAGTGTTTTTAATCAGTCACATGGTGTCATGCATTGACGTGAGTCATGCTGCCAAAGTTAGAGGTGTTTTTCACACTCATAACTGAGCTGATGCAGCTGCGTCAGGATGCGGGGAACACCTTCTCAGCTCAGCTGGGCAACAATGGCGCCTGCCCACACATTGATCACACCCTTTGCACCGCCAAGTAGAGCCCCACTGAATCGTCACTATTACAAGGGCAGGGTTTATGGTTTTCTGACCATTTAAACCCAGCCATTTAGTAGATTTAGTAGCTACTACAAATTGAAACCATAATGAGTTATTTTCATTGTTTTGATCACTTCCTGTTTTGTGTTTGCACAGACCAACGATGCCTTAGGCTGTACTTGGAATTGGCTCTACTTCATTCCTCTAATAATAATTGGCTCCTTCTTTGTGTTGAATCTGGTATTAGGAGTCCTGTCAGGGTAAGTATTGCTTTCCTCAATGGACTCTAAGACAAACTGACACTACATCTAACCTGATGTCTGAGCTGACACAGGGGTAATGAGTTTTATCAGAGGTTAATGTGAAATGTATTAACTTCATCTCTAGAGACAAGAGGTTAGATTAAGTTACTACACATACAGTGGTCTTGTCTGTTTCTCTTTCTACACATCTCTCATTGATCTGTATTCACAAACACTACCAATCAAAAGTTTTTTTAATGTTTTTGAATAAAGTCTTTTGTGCTCATCAAGGCTGCATTTATTTGATGAAAAATAGTTAAAACCATAATATTGTAAAATATTGCAATTTTAAAAAAAAACTGTTTTCTATTTTAATATATTTTAAAGGTGCAGTGTGTAATATTTAGGAGGATCTATTGACAGAATTGCAATATAATATACATAACTATTTTTCAGAGGTGTATAAAGGCCTTACATAATGAACCGTTATGTTTTTATTAACTTAGAATGAGCAATTTGTATCTACATACACCGCGGGTCCCCTTACATGGAAGTCGCCACCATGTTTGTACAGTAGCCCTTAAAGGACAAACAGACCGCGTTTCATCACTATGTTGTTCTTGCGAATAGAACACTGACAATGATGAAGTAACAATAATATTCGCAATAACATATCAATTTATTGAATAATTAAGCAAATATAATTCCTTTATTTACCTTTATTAAGAAACCTCATTGCTGGCTACTCTCTGCTGTTTCAGACTACGACATCTTAGTCCTGCATTGGCCACCATAGCTTCTCTAAACGGAGGGGTGAGTGGGGGACTGAGCCGTTGGTTGCAATTCACAACCTGACCGCTAGATGTCGCTAAAAATTTACACACTGCACCTTTTTTATTTTTGTGATGGCAAAGCTGAATTTTTAGCAGCCATTATTCCAGTCTTCAGTGTCAAATGATCCTTTAGAAATCATTCTAATTTGCTGAAAAACATTAAAAAACCATAATTATTTCAAATTTTACCGGTAGTTTAGTTCCAGTGCAAGCTAAATGTGCATACTTCTCTTGTGACATAAAAGCTTATACATTTGAGTATGGCAAAAGACAATATGACAGTAGTGAGATATAACTGAAATTTTATAAAATTGATGACACATACCTCTTTGTTGTGTACTATACTGTAAGTAATTGTAAGTTAAATTCATTACCTTAAAATTCATTAAAGGGGTCATTGGATGCGACATGCACTTTTACAAGTTGTTTGAACTGAAATGTGGGTTGGCAGTGTGTGTACACAACCATCCTATAATAATAAAAATCCACCCTGTGTTTTTTTTTAATCTCGTTAAATCATTTCCCCTTTCTCATATCAAGCCATTCTCAGATGCCTGTCTGTGTGATGTCACACAGACCCAGGCCCCTCCCACGATTGTTGATTGACACTAGCGTTTTACCTTAGACCCGCCCTGAGTGAGCTGTCATCAGTTCGCCATTGTTTTGATGCCGGAGCAGGAGTAGACAAGAATGGCTCCTAAGTGATTGAGGTGTTCTGTTGTTGGATGTAATAATGAACATAGCAGTCGTCATTTACTCCCGACATCTGAGCCGCTGAAGACGCAGTGGATTACGTTTGTTTTGCGCCTCCCGCAATGCGCCTCCCGATCTACCTAAATGCATTTATGTTCACGCGAATCATTCGTGATCCAGCCTCACCTACAGAAGAAGTGAGTATAAGGTTCTTTTATGAATCTTTGCAAATCGCCTTTCCTAATAACATGCTATACAGCAAGTTTCACGGCTAAAGTAAACAGTCTCATGAGAACGGCTTGTCACCCCACGGAAGAGAGGGGCAGGTTGAGCAGAGCACATTAGCATTTAAAGGAACATGCACTAAAATGGGTTGCTGAAAACAGAGCTGATTTTGAGAAGGTAAAAAGGGTGTTATTTTACACTACCATTGAAAATTTTTAAACAAAGTATGTTTTATGTAGACTTTTCATTAAGACCTTAAAGAATCATATCAACTTGTGGAAAATGGGTATCCGATGACCCCTTTAATACATTTTATGTCCAAATACTTATCAATTTGTTACCAATTTTTAAAATCTTCTCCATGAAAAATGGGTCATGTGATGCTATTTTCAAAGATCATTATTTTGTGTATTGGGTGTAATAGAATATATTAGCATGCTTTAATGTAAAAAAAAAACATTATTTTTCGCATACTGTACAGTATTTTAACTCCTGTATGCCCAGTCCTTCTAAAGCGCATTGATGTATCAGAGCAGAATACAGCAGAATGTATCAGAGTGGGGCGTGACTCTGCCAACAAACAGCTACATAACACACTAAAGAAAAAGGAATACATAAAAATGCATCATATGACCCCTTTAGCAGTGATGATGTAATATGTAGATGCCACAAGTTGGTGTGATTTCAACTTAAAAAAATGATGCAAATTGGGATGCAGCCTCTCTCTCTGCCTTTCATTCCTTCACTCTGCAGGTGAAACACTTTGATAAATTAAGTGTGTCATCCCTGTGGTTCTTCTCTGTGTGGGTAATTGTATGCTGTTGGCTCATGTAGGGAGTTTGCTAAAGAGCGAGAGCGGGTAGAGAACCGAAGAGCCTTCATGAAGCTCAGGAGACAGCAACAGATCGAGAGGGAGCTGAACGGATATCGGGCCTGGATCGACCGTGCAGGTACTCTTACATACTGAGCTGGCAAATGCACCATGCAAAACAAATCAAGTAAATCAAATCTGTCAAAACACACTGTGCCACAGCATCGCCCCATTCTAGAGCAGATGCTCAGTGCCATTAAAAAGAAAATGCTTCTATTTTGCAATTTTTTCATGGCAAATTATATTTGGTATATATCAGTGAATAAATGCATCATTCATTCATATATCAGTGTAACAAATCAAGTGAAACATAAACTAGAAATACATTTCAGAATGCTTTAAATGACAGCAGAACCTAATGATCATGTTCATCAGCATAGTTTAAAAATAATCCAGAATGCACTTTTTGCTAGAAGCAGGAAAATCTGAAAATAAAAAGCGGTGCACATGATCGATGTCACAAATTTGCTTGCTCGTTTAGTGATCTAGAAAGAGTGCAAATCTTAAATATTTCTTATTCATTGGTTTCTTTGTTTTATTTTTCCAAAATCCTATATAAATAAATTAGATTTTTAAATGCCAGTTTTTCAGTGAATTGTATGTGCACAACTTGATAAAATTCAAATGCGTTTTTATTTTGCAGAGGAGGTGATGCTTGCAGAGGAGAACAAGAATTCAGGACCTTCTGCTTTGGATGGTAAGATGTTTGACCTCTGCTGTTTTTCTCTCATTTTCCCACGTAGATTGTGGGATGCAGTTTTTTAATTATGTGTCAGGGTTAGGGTCATATGATTATTTTGAACACACTAGTAAATACACATTCTCTCTCTGTCCCAGATTTCATCATTTATTTAATAGCCTGTTCTGGTCCCATAAAACAGCACAGGGATTGTATATTCAATAAACTGATGTCACAATAAACAAAACGCCATGATCCTGCTCATGGCGCACATCTGTGAAGCAAAGACCCACCACATGACATCCGAACCCTATGCAAGGCGACAGGTTTTCCCCAGAATCAAACTAGGTTTTTTTTTTTTTTTTATTAAATGTTGATTGACAGCTTCCCAGAGGCTGTGCGAATGGAAAACAGGCAGTTACCATGGTGAACTGTTATTTTGATGCCCCTGCTGTTCTGCTGTATATGTCCCATCTTCCCATTTAAGATGATTGTCTTAAAAAACTAAGCCCTACATGGACAACAATTTTTAGGGGGTCAGGAGAGACTGAGGTCTGTTTTGTCCCTTGTATATGAGGCTTGACAGCAATAGGTATCCAGGTTCTGCAGACCAGTCAAGTTCTTCCACACTGACTAAATCAATCATTTCTTTTTGAACCTTGCCTTATACACAGAGGCATTGTCATGTTAGAATAGAAAAGGGTCCTGTCCAAACTGTTGCTATAAAATTAGAAGTACACAATTCCCTAGAATATCATTATATGCTTTAACATTAAGATTTGTACTCATGGTAGTCAAACCTGTTCATTAGAAGGGGGTGACCCAATACTTTTGGCAATATAGTGTATTTGGAGTTACAAAAAATGTGAATGATTTTTATTTATTTATTTATTTATAATTGGGAACATGTAATATAATAATTTCCGACACGACATGGGCAGGGCTATCCAGCGTGACATGACCAAAATGCAAATTAAGTGTCTGTCAATGTTTTATAACCCATATATGCTTTTATTTCTTACAGTTTTGGTTCATTAATCTGTTATTTGTTTAGTCTGAAATAAAAGAAATATAATAAGATAAGATAATGAGATAAATTATTTGGTATGTTTTCTCAGTGCTAAAAAGAGCCACCACAATAAAGAGAAGAGGGGTGGATGATGTTCGGAGAGCTCCAGAGGAACAGTATACTGACATATCGTCTGTAGGTAAGTGGTTTCCTCCCCCAAGTCTCCTTCCTATCCTGTCTAGATGATGCTAAATATTTACCCACATGTAATTATATGCACATTTTCTGAATATCATTCACATACAGCTGAAATAATCTCTTTATCCAAACAAGAAGTATACAAAAGTGGATCAAGTTGTTTTGCTTGTTCATAAATATTTTTGTCCATCAGGGATGCCATTGAACAGAGCCAGCATACGCAGTGCTAAAAGAGGACCAACGTCCTATTTCCGTCGGAAAGAACGCATGCTACGGATCTCCGTTCGCCGTATGGTGAAGACTCACACCTTCTACTGGACCGTTCTGAGTCTGGTGGCCCTCAACACTTTGTGTGTTGCCATTGTACACCACAAGCAGCCTCAGTGGTTGTCTAGTCTCCTTTGTAAGACCACAAGCCAAATGAAATTTTTCTCTCTATGGATATGCTGTCATACATGATCAATAGTCTTAACTTTAAAGTGATTCCTTTCTATTGCAGACTATGCAGAGTTCCTGTTTTTGGGCCTGTTTCTTACAGAGATGTTTCTCAAGATGTATGGACTCGGACCCAGACTCTATTTCCACTCCTCCTTCAACTGCTTTGATTTTGGGGTAAGTGTATTTCTGTCATCCTTTCCATAATCTTCTTTGAAATGAAGATAGCACAACAGTGCAAGTGTCAAAGAGGATCAAGGTGGTGACTCCAAATATGAGTGTTCATGACATGTTTTATCAAGAAAGATAAAAGCAGTGCAAAGAAATAAGAGCAGATGAAACCGTAAATGTAAGTTACGCTTCTCCACTCTGAGCACTATGAACATGTCTTTAATTTCTATGTAAATTTTAGGACCCAGCACTGAATATCAATATGTAGCTTTATGTAATTAAAATTCAGTTTTAGTTCTGGACTGTGTCAATATATAATGATTATCTGTTGGCTAATCTTTAATTTAATTAGAACGTTTGTAGCTGGCCCTTTCCATGAATACTGATTTTTTTAAATGAGTAAATCTCATGCTTTCTGTTTGAGAACTATAAAACTTGTTCGATCAAATAACATCTGACATACAATTAATGTAACATGAAAAGTAGCTGGTTTTAAGCCCATCAAATATCTGTAGCCCACTTAAAAATTGTGATTTTTGCTTATATCAGAGGTCTTAAAATTATTAGTCACAATGTGTCATGAATTTGTTGAATTGATATTGAATTTATAGTACAACAAAGATTTTGTATTGTATGTATATATATTACATATGCTTATGTATACAGATCCATGCAAAAGACTTCTCACCACAGATTTTGGTGCTTGGTTTGAAAGTGACATTTATTGTACTCCATACATTGCTACACAACTGACAATAGACAATGGACCTTTTTTACCTGTGAAATTTTGAATAAATTTTGCTAATGTGACCATACCTTTAGACAGAATTTTACTGTCTAAAGCTACTGATGTACCTTTGACAGCAGTGGCATATTTAAAAAGGTCAAATTCCTGAATTGCTTCCAGGTGATAGTGGGCAGCATTTTTGAGGTGCTCTGGGGGTTCTTCAGACCTGGCACATCCTTTGGGATCAGCGTTCTGCGTGCCTTGCGATTATTGAGAATTTTCAAGATCACAAAGTAAGTGCAAGCTTGCCTGGAATAACAGCCTCTTGGGTTTGTTTGCTTCTTGCAGAGACAATAATCTATTTATTGACTTGTGATGTCTTTGCTCAGTTCTGGATGTCCCTATTTTGAACTCAGAGATGCTGTATTTATGTTGTTAAGGTACTGGACGTCCCTGAGGAACCTGGTTGTGTCTCTGATGAACTCCATGAAGTCTATTATCAGTTTGCTTTTTCTGCTTTTCCTCTTCATTTTGGTCTTTGCACTTCTGGGCATGCAGCTCTTTGGTGGAAGGTAATATCTTTTCGGTCTAAGCACAGACAGCGCCCGTAGACAGTTTTGAATTTGGATTTATGACTGAAAATTTCTGAATGCTACACCTGTAGTTATGAGCTTCTCTTTATGTCATTTGCAATAACAATGTTAAATCTTCAGTTTGCTTTAATCCTGACTCAATAATACCCATATCAAACATGGCATCAAATTTCATGCAAAAAAAAAAAAGATGTTTAAATTGGAACTATAACTCTATGTGACAGGTGTAGCAAGACAATAGAAAATAGATCAGGTTCAACCGGTTGGAGAAAAGAATAAAATAATAATAATCTATTATTCAGTAACCTGGTCAGACACATTTTGAATAAAATGGCTTGCAAAGAGATGTTTTTTTTTTTTTCTTTACAGGTTCATCTTTGAAGACTACACACCCACTAATTTTGACACTTTTCCAGCAGCCATCATGACAGTGTTTCAAGTAAGATTTCACCCAGTTGTAATCTGAGTATAATGCAAGAGTCCGGATGTTTCTTAGTGAAAAATGGCTTAGAAAGGAGGCTAATTAATTAGACCAAGATTTAATTGCACAGATACAGAGGAAATTAGGATCAGAGCTCAGAACAAAAACATACTTAGTCAAATCTTCCCTTTATAATGATGAAAATGGGGGAAAAAAAGGTCCAGCACAGAAAAAAATACTTTTAGGCCCAAACAAAATTTGTAGATTTTGATTCTATGGCAAATTTGTGGGAAAAATCTTTAAAATTCTGGGGAATGGAATTTTGTAAAATATGTTATTGGTATCCCTTTTATTGGTAATAGAGGGCATTATCAGATTAGCTGAAATATTTAATAGACAGACATGCAAGGGGAAGCATCTGTCAAATTATTCTGCTGAAATATGGGAAGCTCTCTGTGAAGTTAGATTCCATGTGGGCCTGAAATAAGTTCACTGTGTTTCTAGATTCTCACTGGCGAGGACTGGAATGAAGTCATGTACAATGGCATCCGGTCTCAAGGTGGCGTGAAGTCAGGGATGTGGTCATCTGTCTACTTCATTGTTCTGACTTTGTTTGGAAATTGTATCCTACGTTGATTCTTTCTCTATCCATGACCAGCAATGTGTGTGTAATATTCTTCAGGTTTTCACTAAAGGTTTTCGTTAATTTTTAAGTCAACATGAAATCAAAATTGACCTTATTTACTTCTTAATATACATTCCTTTTCTTTCTGTGCATGATTCTTCACTACAGTTTTCTCTGTTGTCTTTCAACAAAATGTAACTTGCTTTTTTTATTTGCCTGACATTGCTAAGCTTATAAGATTAGTGCACGTTTACTTGAAACTCTATGCTGATTGCATAATACTGTATGTTGGGTTAAATATGTCCTTCTTAGTTTTGGTGGTTATTGCTGTATAGCTCATTGTTTTGAGCCAAAATCCTTCACAAAATTGTCAGATACACTGCTCAACGTCTTCTTGGCTATCGCTGTTGACAATTTGGCCAATGCCCAGGAGCTCACAAAGGTATATCCAGCAAGGTTCTTTTAGCTTTATATGCTGAAGGATTTGTAAGGCAATTGTATAACGAAAAATGCTTTGCTGTTCCAAAGGATGAAGAGGAGGAGGAAGAGGCGTTTAATAAGAAACATGCCCTGCAGAAAGCCAAGGAGGTTGGGCCCATGTCCTCTTTCATGTCCTCAGAGTAAGTGAACCAAGTACACCCTTGCCTGCTCTTTCGCCCTCTCACAAGAGATGCTAACATACCAACTAACACTACTAATACCAGTCTTATGTCTGAGATATTTTAGTCTGGTTTCAGAGACATCTAAATTGGCATGTCTGTCAAGTATACCTGTAGGACTTTGCAGCTTCAGTACCTGGCCAAATTGACCTAGATGCACAAGCTAGTTTGAGTCTACAGGGATATTGCTGTATGGTTGCCAGAGTATGTAAACAGTTGAAGTCTTTGCTTTTACAGATATGTCTTTCACTCTGTACCGTTTAAATCAAATGCTACACAGTTACAAAAACAGTAAAGAAAAAGTATTACAACTTTTGAGTGTTTTGCTTTCCCAGCTAGTTCGCGAGACGCAGTTACTTGAGACCAACAAAATTATTTACCGTTGTTGAAGGTTGTACACAATGTTCTTTCGGTTGATTGCGTAGGGATTTTTGGGGCTCTTTATTCTCGAAGCACAATAATTTGCTTCAAAATCAACAGCAAGTTGTCATAGCAACCGGCAAGCTTCCCAGTCTTTGCAGGGATGAGTCTATTATGTTGTCATAGAGACGAGTTGTTCCCATCAAAAAGAGAATTACAGAGTTTTGAATGCCTTTACACTGGTCAGCCTGGATATGTAGTCATATGTTATATCCTTTGCAAGAACAGAAGAGGCATCTAGCTAGCCTAAATCTCAAAACATAAAGAGAATATAATGGCTAAAAAGGGAGGTTAACCCACAGATAAAAGTTTCTATAACCGGAGTTTATACACACATGCATCTTTCTGTGATTTTGGGAACTTAACACTGCATGGATGTGTGATGTCAGACTCCTGGAGTTGAGCATGTGCAAGTTGGGATGACCAGTCATAGTGTGTCCTCAACCTTACAATCCAATCACCTTTACATCTCTTGATTGATCATAGATGCTTTAGAAGCTAATTTTTCCTTTTTTTCTTTTCATTGATAGCACAGTACATTTAGTGACTTGAGCGAGTTTTGGATGCTGAATTGAGAGCGGTTATATATCATGAAAGTCCCCGTAAGCATGGATTCACCTCTGCTAACATGCTATTTAACGCTGGAGGTGATATATAGGGTGCTTCCTGAACCCATTACGTACTGTGACTAAAAGGGGAAAAAGTCAAGCGTGAAGTTTTCAGTCAAGAAATGTAAAAGCAGGGTCCAAAATAACTTTTTGCTACACCTTTTTGCTTGTGGCAAGTGATATGAGAAAAACGATCCATGAATGTATATATATATATATATATATATATATATATATATGACAATTAGGGATGTGACAATTCAGTTAACTTACTATGCGATATGATTCACGATACAGATTTCACAATACAATTTTCTCACAATATTTTTTTAACAAAATGTCATTTAAGGCAAATTATAAATGAAAAGATGTCCTTTCATTATTTCTCAGACAAAATGCTGCACATTTCTTTGTGAAATTTAAATCATACAAACAAAAGAAATCTCTTCATATAAACAAAGGGTTTGCTTGTGCCCATTTATTTTAAAATTAGAGGCAACCACTGCATTTTAATCACAGTCCAAACAAAGATCCTGCATACATGCTGCATGAGCAGTTTTTTTCCCTCAATTAGATTGCATAATTTCAGAATTTGAAATTTGACTTTAGCTTTGTGAAACTATACTACATAAAACATACCTGAACAAAACAAAAACAGCAGACGGGCTAAATGAGAGTGCAAATTCACTTTCTGACAGCAGGTGGCAATTATGGAACAGCAGCAATATAGCATTTCTTTGGTTACCGCTGTAAACAAAACAGTGCTGTGCTTATAAACACTACCTTAATATGCATTATACAGAGGTAAGATGAAAAGAAAATACCATTTAAACTTTTCTGAAGACAGTTCCCACCAGAGATACATTCATATAAAACCCTACCCCCAAATGTATCGCAATTCGTTTAACATTTCGACCGACTTAAATTGTCACTTATTTTTATAGATTTTCAACTGGCTCATTACGTGCATTGTTACATCCCTAATGACGACTGATTTATTTAGCTGTTTACCTTGTCTATTAGTGGCAAATAGCACAAACAGCATTATTTATAGTATCATGTACAAGATGAGTCAGTGTTCATCTTGCTGTGAATCTGCACCTGTCATGAATATGTTAAGCTACATTGTGATTTTCTTTCTATTATATTCATTTGGTGGATTAATGAGAGAAATATTGTGTTGCCACATGGAGTTCTGGAGAAAAAAAAATCATCCCAGCCTCCTAGATAAACTTCTAATGGTATGTTTCCCACTGTGATTAAATTTTTTTAGAGGATACATGAGTTGTGTCAGATATTTTTACAAGTTTATATCTTTCTCATTTGAAGACATTCTTTTACTTGTCTTACATCATTCTTACAGTTTATGTTGAATTGCAACATAATACATAATTTCTTATAGTTGCTAGCCGTTGGCAAATTTGATTTCCTCAAATCCAGCTTTTATTCTCATTTGGTGCTTGGCAAGTGTTATATTTGGACCCTGTGAAAACATTTGTTGTAATATATATATTTATATACTTTTTTGGGCATGCTCGAAATTTGAAATAACTAATAACCAATGTTTGTGATGAGTGTCACTGTATAGAAAAGAGGCTTTACTGTCATTATTGAATGATGAGAGACTAATATAATACATGTTTGCTGGACAATTACTGAAAACAAAACCAAACAAACAAGATTCTGTATGAGGCAATGGAGGCCATGCCTTTGTCAGAATAAATTGGTATGATGTGAATACCACAGGGTCTCTTCTCTACTGCATTTTGGGAGATAATGTGAGAGCTGGTTGTCAGTGAACTCAGACTGGAAATTGTGGCCTGTGGCATTTGGATCTTGCATGTTTACTTCAAAGTTTAAAAAAAAAAGGCTGTTGCAGCATGTCTGAAACTGCTTGACGAGAACTGGGAAATGAATGCATGTCTTCAGTTAGCATGACAACTATGGACGTCATCTCTGGGAAATGCCTATGTATGATCAGTTGAATACTAAAGAAATGAATCAGGGTGCTCTCTCTTTCTGATATTGTGTGCTTATGCATATGGATCCCATTTATATATGTCTTATATCTGTGCCATGTTTCTTACTGTCTCAGCATTTCAAAATGTTCCAGAATACTGTATTTGTTGCTTCTTATCTAATATAATTACCATCATGTTGTCATGTGACGCTTTGCTGCCCTGCTACGCAGCCCAAAACTTTTTTCTTTTAATTTTTTTAAAAACTTTGTGTAACTTTAGTTTATAATCAGAAATAGTATAAATACAACATGTTAAACGTAAAAAAAATTAAAAAAAATTAAAAAAAAAAAAAAAAAAGAAGAAAAAATTGGCTTTAGCAGAGCATTGAAATACAACTGAAAAACAGTATGTCTCGACTTTTAGTCAATGACCTTTTTGGGCTGTGATGCTTGGCTTGTTTTGTCCTGGTTCTCGAAAGCACTAATGTCTTGTTTTCAACCAATCGCTCATTGATTACACGGACCACACAAGAGTACAAGTACCAGTAAGTAATAGTCTGTTTATTTCAATTTTAACATTCAGCACCACCTAATTTATCTATCTGGGTGAAGCTTTCTGTTCCACCATCTCTATCAAATGTCTGATTTCACATTTTCAAGTCTGCTCTTTGGTTGGAATTTGATTTGTCAGTTTCCTGCAATGATATTTCCTGCACTCTTTTTTCTCTCCCCATTCTGAATCAACTCTATTTCCAGTTTCGCTGTTTCGTTTTTCACTTTGATATTGCAACACTAGTTGTTTTCCATCTCTGTTGTCGTTACAAGCTGGACTATGAATTCCAGTCACACAAAAATAAAAAGTCATGAAAACAAAATTAATGGACCCTTTCTACCACGTTGCAGAGTACTTGTTAACAGCAGTCTCTTAAATATTTTGCCCACAGATACTTCAATTCTCATATTCAGCTACCCTGCTGACCTGACCAGTACACCTGGTCACCATGATGTTGTTTTTTTGATGACGGTGCCCTACATATTTCTTAACTAGTAAGATGTTCTTGGTGAACCAGCTGTCAACTGAATGGTCTAAGCCAGTGGTTCTCGACTGGTGGGTCGCAGGTTTGCTTGGGTAAACACTAAATATCAACATACATTAGATATTTAGAATAGCAATATAAATAGTCTTATCGACATTTAATAGGAAGGAAAAATTGTTCTTGCCATCTGTCCAATCAAAATCTACTTGGGTGCAAATTCATCTGTCACTTGGTAGAAGCTGCCCAAGTGTATTCCAATGTGGACAGGTGTGTTTTGTACAATGAATTATTGGCTGCTAAGAGCATGAGTCCATTGAAATTCTAGATACATGTAGAAACCAAACATTCAAACTGTAAAGGTAATGTTAAACTGACAGTAAATTGTTAATTTTTATGGACCAAAATAGCTCATGGTTGGAATAATAAATGTCAATGTTTTCATTTTTAAGATTTGTAAAACTTCAGATTAATTTTTATAAGCAAAAAAAATTAACAAACAAACAAACAATAAATCAATGAATAGATTTTGTTGATTTTTTTTTTTTTATTTTATACAGTTTTTTTTTTTTTTTTTATCTCACTTGATGTCCATTGTAATATAGAGTCCTGAAGCAAAACCAGCTGAGAACCACTGGACCAAGTTGGTCTTTTCAGAAGGGTAGAAAGGGTTTTGTTCTGCTCAGTGATTTAATGTAAACAATTGTTGTGGCATGGCTGTTGAAACATTTAGTTTGGCATCCAGTCTTATCGTGTGTCCTCTCTCTTTTTCCTCAGGAGGAGGAGGAGGCCCTACCTGTACAGGAAGCGTGCAATTCACCGGAGCCGTGCGGCCTACTCCTTTGAAGATTCAGAGAGTCTGGCTGGTGCTCGTCCACTCAATGCCTCTAACTCTTTCATGTCCAGGAGAGAGAGAAGGAGGAGATTGACCATGTCAGTTTGGGAGCAGAGGACCAGCCAGTTGCGCCGACACAGACAGATGTCCAGCCGTGAGATCCTTTTCAGCAGCCCGAGTGAGGAGCACGATGGACCACCTGGCTGCCATCACCACAAGAAGCCTGGAATATCTCCATCTAACAGCCAGCGCAGAGCCATAGAGACCACAACAACCACCACCATGCCAGAGGCTACCTTGGAGTCACCTATGCCTATGGACATCCCCGTGGATGAGCAAGCTCTGTCCATTTCTATTCCTGAACCCCCTTTACCTATTCCAATACCGGAGCCACCAATGGCTGCGGACATATCCCTCCCTGAACCCCCAGTGACGCTGAACCTACCCCTGACAGAGCCGTCTGAATCAAAGACCTCACTCGAGGGCACTCTGGACATCAACAACCATTGCCCCAGACTGAATGGAAACAGGCGGCAGCGGGCGGTCCGTAAGTACAGGCCTCCTGTGCAGGGGGACACGCTGACCCCTGATATGGGGCCCAGGCCCCGACGCCCACGCCACCGCGAACCTCACACAGATGCCAGGGGTAAAGATACACAACTAGGAGACAGTGGTGTTGACAGTAGAGAACAAAGGCCAGGGATTGAGGGAGATGAAAACGATTTAAAGAATGATGGAGAAATCAGTCCAGATGGCAGAGTGCTTGAACAGAGGTAGTTTGTTTAATTATTTCTTTTGATTTATATAATTGTATCAATTTATATACTTTATATACACAACTGTTCAAAAGTTTGGGGACAAAAAGTTTTTGTAAAGAAAGGAATACTTTTATTTAGCAAGGGCAAATTAAATTGATCAAAAGATATTTACGATATTACAAAAATAATATTTTCTTTTGAACTTTCTATTTATCAAAAAATCCTTAAAAATGGTCTATCATTGTTTCGACAAAAATATTAAGCAGCACAACTGATGTCAACATTGATAATAATAAGAAATGTTTCTTGAGCACCAAATCAGCATATTAGAATCATTTCTGAAGGATCATGTGACACTGAAGACTGGAGTAATGGCTGCTGAAAATTCAACTTTGCAATGTACAACAAACATGAGCATCATGTCAAAGAGATAGTTCACCCAAAAAAATGAAAATTCTGTCATTAATTACTCACCTTCCTGTTGTTCCAAACCCGTAAGATCTTCGTTCATCTTCGGAACACAAATTAAGATATTTTTTATGAAATCCAAGAGCTTGCAATTATTTTATTGATGTCCTTACTACGTTTCTGGGCCTTTACCATCGTAGCTGCATTGCTGTCTATGCAGGGTCAGAAAGCTCTTAGATTTCATCAATAATATCTTAATTTGTGTTCTCAATATGAATGAAGGTCTTAAGGGTTTGGATCAACATCAGGGTGAGTAATTAATGACAGAATTTTCATTTCCGGGTGAACTATTTCTTTAACCACAGACCATATTTCACTCATAAATCAAAAGCTGCTGTTTCAAAACCCCATTAGAACTTTGTGAGGAAACTGGCAAATTGGCCTTTGAGGTTGATCTACAAATTGACATCATGACTGAACAGCTCTATTCACATAACTTCATGGTGACAGTTTACATTAATTTCACATATACTTGTCTATTTTTTTATGGCCAAGTACACAGTATTCTTTGTTGGAAGACTGGAGAGAGAAATTCTGCTATCAACTTTTCCTTTTCCACAGGCAGAACAAACCAGACAACTCTGAATCATCAGAAACCAAACCAGCCAGTTCCCCCCGCAAAAAACCACCTCAGGACTCAGAACCTGCAACTCTGCAGCTCACTGACAGCACACTCCAGCAGTCCCCACAGGCAACTCTGAGTTCCGGCGAGACCGATAATAACAACCACGGATGCTTGAATCAGGATAAGTCCTCTCTCAACACCAGCATCGTGATAGAGGTCACCGACACTCAGCCATCCATGGAGCTGACCTCCATTACGGGTTTGAGCATCCCTGCACCTCTGATAACCCTACTGATAAGACCAGTTAGACTGATTGTTGTTGTTTAGTGCTGGATTGGTGCTGGTCTAGCTAGAGGAAGACAGCAGAACCAAGCTGTTCATTAGCAATGCCCATTAACATGCCCTTTTTGGTGAAGCTGTTTAGCAAAAGAAAATTTTGCTGGTTAAGCTACTTAAAAAATCCTAGTAGTAACACCATGACCAGCAATGCAGGTCCTCTCAGCAGGGAAAGTACACAAATATAGACTTATGTTATTTTATTCAAATTTCTACTTATCAGTACAATGCGGCCACATACACACTGTAAGTTTCAGGAGTGACAACCGCATTTAAATGCGGGAGTGAGTCCCGTAAATTATCGTTCCATGTGTGTACGGAACAACAGTCACTCCCGCATTTGTAACTATAGCAACGTTTTGTCTTCTTGCGGGAGTGAATAAAAATGTTGCTGTTTGTTATGTGCCATTTTTTGTCCATTTTAACTAAACTACCGCTGAAAGACGTGCAGAGCTTTGATTATGCTCGGGAGGCTGCTTTAGAAAGCGCTGTCTTGCAGTGTTGCCATGTCCTCATATTTACAAGCACTTTTAGGCATGTTGTTTGGTCTTAGGCTATCTCATAAAGATAGGCACTTTATGGAGTTAATAAAGTGGTCTGTCGCGGATATGAGATATATGATTTTTATTTTATTTTTTTTGGTGTTATAAAACAACGCATTTGGGTGTTTTATTGTTTTTTTGTGCTTGTCCATGTTTGTTTGTTTTTGATATGAATATCTGGCAACACTGACACTTTACCGCAGGGCTCATGTGCGCAGCTATCCCTGTGTCAAAATGTGCTAAGTTAAGACTTCTTTCACTGTTATTTTCTTGCATCTCGCATACAGACGAAGACACATTTCTGATGCGCGTTCAAATACGTCATTAACAACTAGTTGTTCAGTTCAGTTCCGTACACACTGTGTAGAATTTCTGTAAATGTGGTTGTCACTACCTGTATTTTTCGGGAGTTAATGCGGTTGTCAAATGCAGTTGTCACTCCTGTATTTTAGTGAATTATGTGTGTACAGAACGCGATTAAGGAGTAAAAGGTGAACTGACAACTGGATTTAGCTGAAGTGTGTACGCTAAATCCCCCCCCCCCCCTTATTTCTTATTTCTTTTTTAATTTTTTTTTTGGGTCACATCTTAATGACAAATTAAATAACACAAAATAATAGTCTCAAAACTTTAGATGTATTCACTATTAATAACCATAATAATAACACAGTTTGAAGATTTTTTTTTTTTAGCTATTCTGTTTGGTTTTATAAGCTAATTTGTATTATTTGGTTAACATGTTTATGTATGTCATTGAGAAGAGGGGAAGGTAAACCAATTAGTGAAGTATTTTTGCCAAACTATTTTGAAATTTATCAAAATAACAAATTAACATAATATATAATATAATATAAAATATATATAATATATAATATAATATATAATATTAATATAATATAAAAAATGGTATATATAATATTAATATAATATAAAAAATTGTTTTTAAATTCTAAAGCCATGTGAATAAAGGCTTTTTCATTTTTTCACACTACTCGAGTGCCTTGGATTTATGAGTATTTTGATGATACAAAAGAATCCCTCATCCAAAGAGCACCGATTTATGGACTTTTTACACCCCAGCAGCAATTTTTGCGTAATTTTGAATTTTGAAATTTAATTTAAATAATTATGTCCAACACAATTCCAGTCAAAATATGAGATTATAAGAAACTAGCCATATCCATCATTATAGCATATCCAACATGTATCCGCCTACCTGGCAAAAAACTTGATACTGTGGAGGACCAGGGATGTTGATCTCATGAAGGTCTAAAATAAGCCAGCAATGAACAAATTACATACAGAATATGTGCAGAATATTACATTCTGCATGATAAAAGGATTTCACAATGATCTGATTCTGTAATTTTTTTTAGTTATGAAAACATTACTTAAAACCATGTTTTACTACGTTTATACATGTGAAGATGAGTGGAGAGTGAATAAATTAAGACAACCCGATCTCATGAAAGTGCGTATAAATAGTACGCCAGATAAAAACAAAAACTTGTGGTATTGATGCGCAAAAACTTACTTTGGCGTGTATATGCTACGCAATGGGTAGGATTAAGAAATGAGCTAGCTAGAGCAGTGGTTCTTAAACTTTTTATACCAAGTACCACATCAGAAAATATTTGGCTCTCTAATTACCATCATAATGACCAACATTAAAATACAGTAGCGTAGTAGGCCTAACTATTCAGCTACAGCTCTGCACAGATCAAAAACAATTTTTTGTTCAAGCAGTTTTATTCCTAATAAGAATATTTATTGTTGTCAGCCACTTTAACATTGTAAATACACAGTTTGAACATTAACACTGCACTGTGCTTACATAGAGGTAAATAAAAAACGTAAATAATGATTAAATTAAAATGTGTTGTACCTAGAAGTTAAATAAAAACTTAAATACAAATAAATTTAAATAAAAAGAAAAAAATACAAATAAATTAAAAAAAAAAAGAAAAAAACTTTACTTAAATAAAGATTAAATTAAAATGTATTGTGTTTTAACATTAATTTATATTTAATTTAGTGATTCCTCTACGTACCACTAGAGGTACTCATACCATACTTTGAGAACCACTGAGCTAGAGAATACCTGCATATTAACAGCGTAAACATGAACCATGCGACCATATAATATGATTAAATGTTAATAAATTAAGTGTATCAGCAATCATAAATCATGCGACCATATAATATGATTAAATGTTAATAAATTAGGTGTATCAGCATTCATAAATCAAAGAAGAAATTTTTTAGAAATATATTTTACCTAGGTGACGAGGATCACTCAGTCGCTTTGTCTCAAGCTCAAATGCAGTTATGGGGTTTTTGACCAGCGAAAGTGTGCAAATGCGCATTTTATCCGTCATTAAAACAGCGGCATCACATTACGTTTTCATCAACAGGTTACAAAGTTTGTTGTAGCTATATGGGCTCTCAGTTTTTCCTGTTGTAAAATACATTTGGCCAAAATCTCATTTTATAAAACATGAAATGCTACTGTATGGTCAGGCTATTTAAGTGTATTGGCTATGACTAGATGGCAAATGCTAGCCCTCTCTCTCCGGTCTCACACGTCTCAGATCTCAAATACATCAAATATGAGCCTTTATAGACATAGCATAGTAATCTTGCATAAAGAAAATGCTGTACTAATTCAAACAACAAGATCTTTATTTACCCTTGCAAGACTTCTTTCAGCTGCTGTGGAACTTCAGTTGTTCATCATTCAGTCCAGATAGAGGGGGTGGAGTTAAGAGATTTGACTGACAGTTTGAGCGGATCCAACAAGATTTAGTCACAAGCTCTTTTTAATACCTCTGGCTAAATATTTGTAAAACAGGCAGACAAACGTAAAGGGTGACCAATAGCACTGATCTATGGAAGAAAAAAAAAAAAACACCGCCAACAAAAAAAAAGGGCACTTTGGAGTGTAAGAGAAAAAAGGGCATGTGCTCTGCACAGGTTAAGCCCTACCAGTGCGCGTGCTTGTTCAAAATGGACAGTCTCATATTTTTTTAAAGATTTTTAGCAAATGAATAATTTCTCTTTTATATATTCCAATATATTCTATAGAAGATCTATAATACTTAATGTAATACAATGTTATAATAATATTATAGAAGTATATCTACATGATATTTATCCTATGCAATAGCTATATTAGTAATATTGTGCAACAAGCTCCCAGTTGTCTTCATTTAATGAGTCATCCTGAGTTGACTCAATATAAAAATAAAAATAACACTAAAAATAAAAATAACAATAAATTTGAGCTATTATATTTTTATTATAACTGATCTATAATGTCTTTAATATTTTATATTATATAATATTGTTTTAATAATAGTATTTTTATATATATCTGTAATATCTATTTTTATTTTATCTAATTTTTGTGCAGAAAACTCCTAGTTCTCTTCTTTTTACTGAGTTATACTAAGATGAAATAACCATAAAAATCCATCATGTAAAAGCTCCCAATTTCTAATATATACCTGGATTTTACAGGTAATAGTAAAGACGTGGAGGCCTCAAAGACAGAGAAAGAAGAGGAAACACCAGATGCACCAAAAGCCCCTCCTCCTGTCAGCATGTTCATCTTCAAACCCAACAACCCGTAAGGCTGAATATTTATAGAACCACAGCTATATTCTATATTTTATGAATATTTTCTCATTTCATCTCTTACTCTTTCTATTTTACATCTCTTTCACAGGGTCCGCAGGGCCTGCCACTATATTGTCAATCTTCGTTATTTCGAGATGTCAATCCTTCTTGTGATCGCCGCCAGCAGTATCGCCTTGGCTGCTGAAGACCCTGTCAACACTAATTCGGACAGGAACAAAGTAAGAATTCCCCTCCACCGCCATGTCTCCATTTTTCAATAATTTTGTATACAACAACCATATGTAAATATGCACCAGTTCTCAGATGGTTTAAATTAGAATTGCATTTATATTTTATTAAGTGCTTCTAAGGAAACTTAAAAGCAATGCTGAGTATCTTTAACTTACTTAATTTACACATTACCCATCATTAGATGACATAAATATTTTTGTATAATTTTCATGTACTGCAGTACAGGTGCATGTCAATAAATTAGAATGTCGTGGAAAAGTTCATTTATTTCAGTAATTCAACTCAAATTGTGAAACTCGTGTATTAAATAAATTCAATGCACACAGACTGAAGTAGTTTAAGTCTTTGGTTCTTTTAATTGTGATGATTTTGGCTCACATTTAACAAAAACCCACCAATTCACTATCACAACAAATTAGAATATGGTGACATGCCAATCAGCTAATCAACTCAAAACACCTGCAAAGGTTTCCTGAGCCTTCAAAATGGTCTCTCAGTTTGGTTCACTAGGCTACACAATCATGGGGAAGACTGCTGATCTGACAGTTGTCCAGAAGACAATCATTGACACCCTTCACAAGGAGGGTAAGCCACAAACATTCATTGCCAAAGAAGCTGGCTGTTCACAGAGTGCTGTATCCAAGCATGTTAACAGAAAGTTGAGTGGATGGAAAAAGTGTGGAAGAAAAAGATGCACAACCAACCGAGAGAACCGCAGCCTTATGAGGATTGTCAAGCAAAATCGATTCAAGAATTTGGGTGAACTTCACAATGAATGGACTGAGGCTGTGGTCAAGGCATCAAGAACCACCACACACAGACGTGTCAAGGAATTTGGCTACAGTTGTCGTATTCCTCTTTTTAAGCCACTCCTGAACCACAAACAACGTCAAGGGCGTCTTACCTGGGCTAAGGAGAAGAAGAGCTGGACTGTTGCCCAGTGGTCCAAAGTCCTCTTTTCAGATGAAAGCAAGTTTTGTATTTCATTTGGAAACCAAGGTCCTAGAGTCTGGAGGAAGGGTGGAGAAGCTCATAGCCCAAGTTGCTTGAAGTCCAGTGTTAAGTTTCCACAGTCTGTGATGATTTGGGATGCAATGTCATCTGCTGGTGTTGGTCCATTGTGTTTTTTGAAAACCAAAGTCACTGCACCCGTTTACCAAGAAATTTTGGAGCACTTCATGCTTCCTTCTGCTGACCAGCTTTTTAAAGATGCTGATTTCATTTTCCAGCAGGATTTGGCACCTGCCCACACTGCCAAAAGCACCAAAAGTTGGTTAAATGACCATGGTGTTGGTGTGCTTGACTGGCCAGCAAACTCACCAGACCTGAACCCCATAGAGAATCTATGGAGTATTGTCAAGAGGAAAATGAGAAACAAGAGACCAAAAAATGCAGATGAGCTGAAGGCCACTGTCAAAGAATCCTGGGCTTCCATACCACCTCAGCAGTGCCACAAACTGATCACCTCCATGCCACGCCGAATTGAGGCAGTAATTAAAGCGAAAGGAGCCCCTACCAAGTATTGAGTACATATACAGTGAATGAACATACTTTCCACAAGGCCAACAATTCACTAAAAATGTTTTTTTTTTTATTGGTCTTATGAAGTATTCTAATTTGTTGAGATAATAAATTTGTGGGTTTTTGTTAAATGTGAGCCAAAATCATCACAATTAAAAGAACCAAAGACTTAAACTACTTCAGTCTGTGTGCATTGAATTTATTTAATACACAAGTTTCACAATTTGAGTTGAATTACTGAAATAAATGAACTTTTCCAAGACATTCTAATTTATTGAGATGCACCTGTATGACAGGCTATATTTAAAACTACTGTAAACTGTCATTTCTTTATGCTTTTACAATGCATGAAAGTTTCATGACCTCATATTAAATGAGATACTAAATGGAATATTGTGCTTTTTTAAGATGACAGATTCTTTTGTCATCTTAAAAAAATGCTGACCTAACACTTTTCATAATGCATGCATAGGAAATTTAATCTAAAAATGTTGATTAAAAATAGAAATGTTACAACTACCCTGTGTCATTACAAATGCAACATCTGTCTGTTACTTTGAACAAATAAAAAAAGGAATTTATTCCCAAATAAAATCTCTCATTTTTTGATAGTATAAATAAATACACAATAGATAGATGTTTGAGTTTCTTTGGTCCTGATGATATTGTTCGCTCATGGAGTGTTTGGCATTGTTTGCAAGGTAATAGAAATGAGATTTTTGTTGCAGGTTTTAAATTTCCATAGTGACAGCGCACCAGCTGTATAAAACCACAGATAATTACATGCTAAGACTCTTCCAGTAATAGTTGATGAGATCTTGTGTGTATGTAAACGAATTACATAAGCTATGTTCTCGAAGTTAAAAACTGAAAAAGAGAAGCTGAAGAAGTCGCCACTTTCCCTTTCAGAAATGCACAAACTTGTATTTAAATCTATAAAGTGAGGGTAATGTCAGTGCTGTGACTTTGCTAGTTGATCCATCATGAAAATAGCAACATTCTGGCTTGTTCAAATTTAGCCGTCAGTGGCAAACAATGCTAATGTCTCATAAGTCTTATTTATTTGCATGTTTGCTAATGCTGACTTTGTAATCCTTTTTGGATTACTGTCTTTATGTGTAATAGGTGCTGCGCTATTTTGATTATGTATTCACTGGTGTCTTCACATTTGAAATGATAATCAAGGTAAGTTCATGGATTGTTCTGGTTTTCATGTTCTGTATGTTCCTCAGTATGTATATATGTAATGTATTACATAAATATACTATGTATGTTGTTATCATATCTTTCTCAGATGATTGAGCAGGGTTTGATCTTACACGATGGCTCCTATTTCCGTGACCTGTGGAACATTCTGGACTTCATAGTTGTGGTGGGAGCTCTGGTGGCCTTTGCTCTCACGTGAGTCAAATGAATCCAAACATGAGATATTACAAGTGTAAATTAGCATTCTGTTGGTAAATCTGAAACATGCTAATGAAGCTTTTTAGCTGCATTGCTCAAATGTTTTGTTATTCATCTTCAAATTCCATTAATGCCATGTGACAACTACATGAGTTATGTGAGGAAAAACATTCAGACATTTCAAATTCTTGAAACATATTGATGTTAGTTGATGCTCTCTTTTCTGTGTTGTAAGTGTAAAGCATTTCTTTGTTCATTGAGAAGCTCTGGTTCAGAATGCCTGTCTGTTTCTCATTTTTTTCTCTGTTGGTCTTCTTGTGGATTGTGGCTCACGGCATCTGGCAGGAATGTGATGGGGTAAACACATTCTCTTGTGATTTTGTGCCATATAATAGTGTGTGTGTGTGTGTGTGTGTGTTTGTGTGTGTGTGTGTGTGTATTTGTACATGAGAATTAGGACAGTTTTTGATTGTTTAGTTATGTATGTTTTCACGCTATACAGGAGTAACACAGGAAGAGACATTAAAACCATCAAATCACTGCGTGTTCTCAGAGTATTGAGGCCTCTTAAGACTATTAAAAGACTTCCCAAACTCAAGGTATGTGAACATGAAAGGAATAGGTCAAAAGGTTTGTTAGTTGGTTTTAAAAGAAATTAACACTTTTTTTTCTTTATGAATGCATTAAATTGATAAAACTTGACAGTAAAGTGTTACACAAGATTTCTATTTTAAATAAATGCTGTTTTTTAACTTTCTTTTCAGCAAAGGATCCTAAAAAGATCATGGTTTCCACAAAAGTATTTGCAGCACAACTGTTGTTAATAATAAGAGATGTTTATTTAGCAACAAATGAGCATATTAGATTTCTGAAGGATCATGTGTTTTTACTGTGGTTTTGATCAAATAAATTCAGCTTTGGTGAGCATTAGTGTTGTCACGGTACCAAAATTTCAGTATTCGGTACCGATACCAGTGAAAATCCACGGTTCTCGGTACCAATTTCGGTACCACATGCTAATTAAAAAACACACTATTTTTAATAATAAAGTCAAAAATAAAATGTACAAAAATCAATGCCATTCTTTATACTAAATTAAATTGTGTTTCAAGTTTTTCCGCAAGTAATAAAAGTATGAAAAACAGTAAACAAGTTTCACCCAAATTTAATTTGTCTTTTAATTAATGAAATTGAAACACTTTTTTTTTTTTTTGGTAAATAAAGGGGATTTACTATTAAAATTAAAATATGGAAGAAATAGTGTGTGATTATTTTTTTAAAATAAATATTTATAAAAAATTTTCAACAGTAGTAATAATATCACATACATTCTCCTAAATAATAGTAATATATTTCTCTTTAAGATAAACTTTTATTTTGACGGGTTGCCATGAATACCTTTAAATTTCTGTGTGTAGCTATATGATATGACGCTGGTTTAACTCAAATGAAATGGTAAAATGCTCGTGAAGTGACTCTCAGAGCACTTCTGGAGACATTGTTTATGTATTTATGTCCTCATTTAGATGATGAAATCACCGTGAGCTTCACACGCGCTTCAGTGTATGTAGTTAAAAAAAAAAATAAAAAATAAAAAAACGCGCGTCTCTGCCATTCATTCATTCACACAGAGACTCACAGAGCATGCGGGATTCATATTTGAATCGACTTTTGCGGCTTAATATTTACAGATACTAGTCCATGTCGCGATTTGATTTAAGTGTAATGACCTACTTTTGATTAATTCATCCAAACTTTGAAAAATTCCGTGACATTCCGAGCTAAACTGTAAATTCCGTTTAAATTCCGGGTATTCGGTACCACCACCGGTACTTAAAAAAACCTGGTACCATGACGTTTTCATTTTTTTAGTACCGACTTGGTACCGAAGTACCGGGTCTTTTGACAACACTAGTGAGCATAAGAGGGTTCTTTCAAAAATAAAGATTTTTTAAAAATGTTTGTGTTTGTGTAGGTACAAATCTTTGTTGAATTGGAAGACATTATTGGATTAGGCAATTAGCTGAATACTTGATTAGTTGAACAGTGTTTGTGTATCTGCGTTGCTCATTTTGAATCACTTGAGGTTGATTATTTAACAGATGTGGTCAGCAAAGCAGCAGAACGAGATCAAATAAGAGGGAAAGTGAAATGAAACTGTATTGCCATGTGTGAAGAGACTGCATAAGTATTTTCAGTTCCCAGTCCTCACACATGGGAACTCTCTCCAGTCTGACAGAGCTCTCAGTGTGTATGTGTGTGTGTTTGTGTATGTAAGAATGAGAGAGACATGGTGTAAGAGGTGGAAAAAGAGCCAGCAATGTGTGGAAAAAAGAGCCAAAGCGATAAAGTGTGAGACAGATTTAAGAGACAGAAGGACAACTGCTTTTCTAAAGTAGATCAAATTTCACTGAAATAGACTGAGACTTTCATTAGAAATGTTGCCTTGGCATTCTAACTGAAATAATATGTTTAAGTACTAAAATTACCCAAATAAAAACTGAAATAACAATAAAGTTAAAACAAATGATAAAATTGTCATTATTTCTAATTGTTCTTTCTCCCTTTTTGATTTGCAGGCCGTGTTTGACTGTGTGGTCACTTCACTAAAAAATGTCTTCAACATCCTCATCGTCTACAAGCTCTTTATGTTCATATTTGCAGTCATTGCAGTGCAGCTTTTCAAAGGGAAATTTTACTACTGTACCGACAGCTCCAAGGACACAGAAGATGAGTGCAAGTGGGTGCCCATTACATCTGCAATATAAATTCTAAATATAATTCTAAAATTAATTTTAAAGCTGCTCAGACATTATTCAAAGCTCAGAAGACTTTAGAAAATGTCAAAGCTGCTATGAATAGAAGAATGACATTTTAGGAGCACAAAATCTTCCCTGCAAATGATGTGGGAAATGTTTTTTCTTTATGCTTTATAGGGGTTACTACATTGACTATGACAAAGACAAGAAAAAGGAGAAACGAGAGTGGAAGAGACGTGATTTTCATTATGATAACATCATCTGGGCTCTGTTGACTCTCTTCACTGTATCCACTGGGGAAGGGTGGCCGCAGTAAGAGCCAACTTTAGTATACATGTTTTCACATTGTATCATTTTTACAAACTTACTAACACCTTAAGAAGATTAGAATTCTACTTAACACCTTTCTAGAAGCTGTGTGCTGATATCTGCATATTGAGAAACTCACATTTTCACTTTCTAGAGCAGTGGTTCTCAACCTTTTTTACTCCAAGGCTTGAAAAAATTACTTGAAAAAATGTCACTGCAGACATTCTTTACAAATTAAAAGTACTTACTCTGCTAAATCTGGTTTGTTTGTGCATCAATAATAACAGATTCACGTGCGCCTAATGATTGACTCCTGTATGCCACTGTACTTCAATTACAGTCATCATCAATCAAAACTTTACTAGCACAACGCTGGTTTGTTTTATCCAACCAAGAGCTGTAATTTGCGTATCATATGCTCCTGCAGTGGTTAGGTGTTTTTAGCCACCGTTCAGTCTGTATTTCACAGCATGGAAAGAAATGGCTTGGGCTGATCCGAAACAATCACAGAATACATAGGAGAGAGATGGTGTTTTGTTAATTGTTTAACATAATTGTAAAATTAATGAATAATATGAATATATTTCATTCTCGTGGCCCCTCTGGAGAATCAGTGATGCCCCATAGTGGGCTGCGGCCTCTCGGTTGAGAGCCACTATTCTAGAGGTAACTTACACTGCAAAAAACATTGCTTGCAAATCAAGTGGCATATTTGAACAAATGTTGCTAGAGCACTAACTTGACTTTTCTGAGCCATTTTGCAATGATTTTAATTAAAGCAACTACTCTAAAGCTCTCCTCAAGTTCGGACAGGTGTCTTAGCAGAGTAACTACAGATATGGTTCATTACATTAAGTATTCACGTTCCACTAATGTTTGGCAGCCACAAAGTGTCCAAATATTATATAGCATAGACAAATGTGTATAGTTTAGTCTGTAATTAGACTCTTTGGCATTGTAGAGTTTTGCAGCACTCTGTGGATGTGACCGAGGAGGACCGGGGTCCCAGTCAGGGAAACAGAATGGAGATGTCCATCTTTTACGTCATTTATTTTGTGGTGTTCCCCTTCTTCTTCGTCAACATATTTGTGGCCCTCATCATCATCACCTTCCAAGAGCAGGGTGACAAAATGATGGAGGAGTGTAGTCTGGAGAAAAACGAGGTGAATGGTCCTGTTTTTATGTACATGTGCATAGAAGCAATTGCACATACTTGAGGCAACATAAAGAAAAATCTTAGTGTTCTTATGTGATATGCTGTTGAATGTTTATCAGAGCGCTGGTTCTTGTGCACATGACATGAGTGCTTTTCATAGAAGTATTCATTTTCTTCACTTCAGCAGCCTCAAAGGACCTTTTGATTGAAAAGTGCTCCAGATTCAAGACATTATTCTCACATCCAAATATTTATGCATGTATACATTATCAACCCAAAGTTAATGTAGCTGAAATTGGCATGTGTATCTTCATTCATAGCGAACTCAGAGATAAATCTACTGGTGCAAAATATATATATGTGTATTCATGCCCTTTAAGGGATAGTCCACTCAAAAAAAAAAAAAAAAGAAGTCATTTACTTGCCATTTACTCAAGCTTGTGTCGTTACAAATCTGAATGATTTGTAACGAAAATCATTCAGATTTGTTAAAATAAGGATTTCACACTGGATTAGGACTATTGAATTTGTCATTAAGATGTGACCAATAAAAAAAAGGGAGGGGGTGCCCTTTTTCAGTCAAATAAAGATTTCACAGTGATCTGATTCTGTAAATTTTTTTTTTTTTTTAGTTGCTACAACATTACTGTAGTAAAGCTGTTTTACTACATTTATACATGTGAAGAAGAGTGGAGAGTATAGAATACTAGATTCAAAAAAGCTAGTGAAGACGTGCATATTAACAGCGTAAAGATGAATTAACCATGCGACCATATAATATGATTAAATGTTAATAAATTAAGTGTATCAGCAATCATGAATCAAAGAAGAAATTTCTTAGAAATATATTTTACCTTGGTGACAAGGATCACGCATTATGTCAAACTCAAATGCAGTTACGGGGTTTTTGACCAGCAAATGTGTGCAAATGTGCATTTTGTCCATCATTAAAATGCTGGCATCACATGTTTTCATCAACAGGTTTGTTGTAGCTATATGGGCGCTCAGTTTTTCCTGTTGTAAAATACATTTGGTATCGCTGTACTTATTCAAACAACTAGATCTTTATTTACCCTTGCAAGACTTCGTTCAGCTGCTGTGAAACTTCAGTTCATTCATTCAAGATAGAGGGGGTGGAGTTATGAGGTTTTACTAACAGTTTGAGTAGATCCAACAAGATTTAGTCACAAGCTCTACCTTTCATTGGCTAAATATCACAAAATCAAAATCACTTTCACAGACTTTTTCATTCACTGTTCCCACCTGGTGGAATGACCTGCCCAACTCAGTCCGAGCAGCTGAATCCTTAGCCATCTTCAAGAAATGGCTAAAAACACATCTCTTCCATCTTTATTTGACCCTCTAACTCTATCACTCTCTATTCTAATTCTATTTTATCTGTCTGTCTTCTTTTTATTAAAAAAAAACATACACACACTCACCCTTGACCCTCTATCAATTGCGTATTTATTCTCTAACTGCTACTTTTTCTTTAAAAACTAACACTAGCTTTCTTTTTTCTATTCTATCTACTTTTTTTTTTCTTAAAAAAAAACAAAATTTGGATAAAAGCATCTGCTAAATAACTAAATGTAAATAACTAAATGTAAATATTTGTAAAAAAAAAAAAAAAAAAAAAAAAAAGACGTAACATGACAAACATAAAGGGTGACCAATAGCATTGATTTACTGAAGAAAAAAAACGCCACCACCAAAAAAGGGCACTTCGGAGTGTAAGGGCAAAAAGGCCAGTGCCTGTTTGGCTCCCACTGATTTTCATTGCATTTTTTGTCCATACCATGGAAGTCAGTGGAACCTGAAACCATTTTTTGGGTAGACTATCCCTTTAACCATCAGTAATGTCATATTAGCTTTTTTCTCAGACATTGTGACCTGAATCGTGCACAAAAGTGCAAGCGATCTTATGTAATCTGTTGCAAGGTTAATTGCAAATGTGTTAGAGAAACATTCTTACTGTATATTTCTCTCTTAGAGGGCTTGTATCGACTTTGCCATCAGTGCCAAACCTTTGACTCGCTACATGCCCCAGAACAGACAGACCCTACAATACCGGCTGTGGCACTTTGTGGTGTCTCCTGTATTTGAATACACCATACTGACGATGATCGCCCTTAACACCATTGTCCTCATGATGAAGGTAAGGAGGAATTTCTTTGTTGCTGCACTGTGATCTCTTTCTTTTACTATAATAAAAATAATTTCAAATCAGTTTCCTCCACTTATTTATTCATTTAGCCATGCAAAAAAATACCTTCCCTTCACTTTGCGTTGAGTTATGCTGAAGCTGAAATGGTTTGTTTGCAATAACTGTACATTATCCCTTAAATATAATGACAGAAATCTAAGGATGTATTATTCTTTTAAATGCCTTTTTTGTGAAAATTAAATGAAAACTTATTTTAAGCCTGTGAGTATTCCTGGGACAATACCTCTTTCTCTGTGGGTGTATTTGTCAAAATAAATTGGGTTGATTTAGCTGTTTTTCAGCTCCTGCTGGTGACCCCTGGTCTGTGATACTGCTAGAAAACCAGACAGTCATGAGTCACAGCTTATTAAATATTGATCTGAAGCACCAGCTACTATTTAACTTCTGTTCATTAGCTTTAGCCTGACATCTCCTGTGACTAATTTCACCTGGAGTTAGAGGTTGGCCTCCACTAGTCATCATGTCTGTGGTGGTCTGCCTAACACTGAAGCACAGACAGAGTAATAGAGCACAGATATTTTTAGCTATTGTACTGAAGTCTGAACAGCTTCCTTTCTCTCTGTCCATCTTATTCATTTAGTTTTCAGTTTCAATTTTCAAAGTGCTTTATTGGCATACTAGTATCCATCCAGGTTTTAATTGGATCGTGAAATGTGGGTGTCCACATTAGAATGGCTCCAGACCTGAATATGTGTAAAATTTTGCTTACTGTAAATAGCTTTGGCTATTGCTTAACATTATTTGTAAGCCTGCACAGCACAAGTGACATTAATAGAAAAGGATTGTCTGTTTTGTAATTAGGCCTAGGTCTTAAGTTGTTTGAATACTTGGGCAGTTTTAAGAAAGATTTGAAGTTGGCTCTCAATGCTTTGTATATTTGTATTACTACATCGTTGCCATACTCAGTGGTTGCCAAGACATTGCTAGGCAGAAATTTATGATTGTCATGTGATTCGTATAGACATCAAATGTTTATGGAGAAAAATTGGAATACATAGAGTGAGATAGACAGAACTGCGATTTTTGGTCATCTGTAGCCAATAAATACGTTTATTTATAACATTTAAATAGCACATTATATCAGTGTTTTTTTTTAAAACATTTTAATTTACCATTGTTAAAGATCATGTTGTTGTTGTTGTTTTTCAAGTCTCGTGCAATCAAGTTTTAATGTTTGTTGCGGTTTTACTAATCTCATGAGTCATGGTTACTGAGTGTCTAATTAATCTTAATGGCACGTTGTTGCAAATAAGTGAAATATAAGATAAAATTAAATAGTTAAAAATTAAATATTCATAATATATCAAAATTTAAAACAATTTAAGACATTGTTTTACACATTTAATCATATTTTATGCATGTTGACTTTTGTTATTCACATATTTACAGCAGTGTATTTATTAATACATTTCTAATAATTCACATAGCATGTTATTCTTGTAAATGAAAGTTTCTACATTACAAATCTGTTATCAAATGTGACTGTGATGAAGTAATGTTACCAAAAAAAATGGCACTTTTGTATGTTGATTCAGAGTTGGCATCATCTGAATGTCCTCGCAGGGGTGACAGTCTAAATATGGCTGTTAAATATGGCTATAAAGACTACAACAACAGCAAAAAAAAACAAAAAAAAGTGATGTAATACTTGGGTGTTTGCACTTTTCCACAAAAATCACACCAATAGCAAGTTCAAAAGAAGCCTTTTCTCGAATTACACAACAATAGATGAAACTGCATTAAGAGAATTGATTTTACAATTACCGTAATAGGCTGTTTATTGTTTTGTTATGCATTGCTATCTAATCCAGTAGACTGTCCCAGACAATGGTCTCTTCTGCTGCAAGTGTGGTGATAGTATTTGGCGATAAGTTTGGCGATTAAGGCTCCATGATCCGCCATTGCCATAAAAAACAAAATGGTCTATTGGAGTGAATGGACATAACACAACTCTCTCTCTCAATGGTCCTGGTTTCTAGGTGGTTGCTTGGGTGTTGCTCATTTGTTGCTTTGGTGCTTTTCTGGTTGCTAAGCTGTTTTGGTGGCAGTTGCAAGCCTGCTGTTGCTTGGGTGTTATGTTGCTAGACAGTTGCTAAGGCATTATGAGTGGTTGTTAGGACATTACCAAATAATTGCTAAGGTGTTTTGAGTGTTTGCTAGGATGTGGTTAGATAGATAGATAGATAGATAGATAGATAGATAGATAGATAGATAGATAGATAGATAGATAGATAGATGTAAAAATAAGTTATATAAAGCTAATAAAACCTTTCTGTTTGTCTCTCTTTTTTGCTTTCTATCAGCATCATGACCCTATTGACGGTTATGACAATGTGCTAAAATACCTCAACACCGTGTTCACTGTTATTTTCACTGTGGAATGTGTTCTCAAGATCCTGGCATTTGGTATTATGGTAAGCACACACTGGGAATATGATCTCTCTCTCTCTCTCTCTCTCTCTCTCTCTCTCTCTCCCTCTCTCTCACTCCCTCTCTCTCTCTATATATATATATATATATTTATATACAATGTACATACATATACTGTGTATATACAATGAAATGCATTTCTAGCATTCATTATTACTTTTATATCTTTCAGAATTATTTCAGAGACACATGGAATATATTTGACTTCATCACAGTTCTAGGAAGCATCACTGAAATTGTGGTTGACAAAGTCCACACAGCAAAAGTGAAAAATCAATCAGCCTCATATACAGTATGTGTTCTTTGTGGGCAGTAGTCATTTACATGAGCAATGACATCCGTATTCTAATTGCTTTTTAGCCAGTATTTATTTGCACGAGCAAGCTCCTTTGTGATTGCTATGTGCTCAGTATTTATTTCAACAAGCAGTGACCTTTGTATTCAGATTGGTTTGTGTCCAGTATTTATTTGCATAAACAATAACCTCTGTGTTGTGATTGGTTTGCAGAGCTTTAATATGGGCTTTCTGAAGTTATTTCGGGCAGCTCGGCTGATTAAACTTCTGCGTCAGGGCTACACCATCCGTATTCTGCTTTGGACTTTTGTCCAGTCTTTCAAGGTCAGACATGGCTTTTACTGCAGTAGCACTACATTGAAATGCCTTAGGCCCCAATCAGACAGAATGCATTTTTTTTTCAGTGAGAGGCACCTTTTTTGAATTGAAAAGCACCTGAGGTTGAAAAAAAAAAATCTCTGAGCAGAAAAGCGCCTGACGTCATTCGCGTTTTTTTCAATTGTCGTTGATTGTTGTTTTTTCAGTCGAATGAATGGAGAGGCAGGCCTTCTGTTGTGGTGACGAAAGTTTACAGTTGCTTGGGAAGTCCGGAGACTGCAATGATGGAGGAGAAACTTGTGGTGGCTGTCGCGAGGCTGCATTTTTAAGTTTCTGCTAATATGATAGTTTACAGATTTTAGAGCGCTCGTGCTAATCCTTGATTAGACTGACAGGACAGCTGATTCGGTAGTTGCCTGGCAACATAAAAAACCCGCAATGCACTACTCTTTTCTAAATTAAAAAAAGTCAACCAAAAAAGGCAGTGTGGTGCGCCTTATGTTTTCAAACCTGAAAAACGCGTTCTGTCTGATCGGGGCCTTATTCTTCTTTTTTTAACTTCTAAACACTCTATTTGCTTTTATTTGAACCTTATTATAAAATATTTTCTTTTACAGAATATATTCAGAGTTCTGCAGTTCTGCAGTTTCATAAAAGCCACTCAAAGTTTTGCACTGTATTGTTTTTACAAAATGTTACTTCTACTTAAACCTTTGTTTTGTAGATAATTTCAACTTTAATTTGCTTTGTTTTTGTAAGCTTTGTACTTTTGTTCTTGCTATTCAGTAACTACCAGCAGTTATGTAATTGTAATATTTGCACATTATTGAATAATGATGGGTCTTTATCAAGCATCTGGGTTACATAGTTTATTAATGGAAAGAGAACCATTCCATCTTATTTCAAACTGTCATTTTACCTAAAACTTTAACATTATTTTTTAACTGCTTTGCAAGCACAGGTACTTTCATCAGGAAATGTAAATATAATTTAATATTCATTTTTGAGTTTAGTGTTTAACATGAGATTTGTCTTGCAGGCTCTTCCATATGTCTGTCTGCTGATCGCCATGCTGTTTTTCATCTATGCCATCATTGGCATGCAGGTAAAGGTTGTCTTTGTCCCCAGACTGTCCATCTTTATATTCTTCTCTCTGTCTCTTCCTTTGTTTTTTTCCCTCCATTTTTCTTACTTTACCTCATTACACCTGAAAATGTGACAGACACCTTTTATGTGTTTGTAATCTCACTAAAGGTATTCGGCAACATCAGGCTAAATCCAAAAAGCCATATCAACGAACACAACAACTTTAAGACATTTTTTGGTGCACTCATGCTGTTGTTTAGGTAAGATTAACTTCCTTTTTGTTGTAAAAAATGGGTGCTACATTTTATGGTATGTATTATTTTACAAGGAAGCTAATACAATGAAGCACTCCACCCTTTGGGGATGAATAAATGTGACATAATTTATGATATGCATATATATGTGTGTGTGTGTGTGTGTGTGTGTGTGTTTAGGAGTGCAACAGGTGAGTCATGGCAGGAAATCATGTTATCGTGTTTAGGAGAGAAGGAATGTGAACAAGATGAGTCTCTCAACAACTCAACAACAAATGAGAAAAAAGATTGTGGTACCGACTTTGCATACTTCTACTTTGTCTCCTTCATCTTCTTCAGTTCTTTTCTGGTGAGACGCAATTCATTTTAATGACACAAATACTCAGCGTTACAAACATGTACACTCAAAACCTATTCACATCAAATCCAATTTTTTGGCACATAAAATATATATGGTGAGATTTTAAAATGAAAAAAAAAAAATTGTATTAACATGAAACTAGTATCATTGAAAACATGAATATGTACCACTGCTTAACACTCTGAAGCTCACTCTGAATACCTTTCTGCTTTTCTGTCTATTTCGCTGACTCTATTTTCACATTTCTAACTCTCTTTTAGATGTTAAATTTGTTTGTGGCTGTGATTATGGATAATTTTGAGTATCTGACACGTGACTCATCCATTCTGGGTCCTCACCACTTGGATGAGTTTGTACGGATCTGGGGAGAGTATGACCGTGCTGCATGGTGAGCGATACAGCTTTCCACTCCTTTCAGTTGATCACATGCAACACAGATGTCAAAAAATATATATATATATATATATTATTTTCTCATTCTGCAACATAATATTTAATTGATTATAAGGTGTTTATAAATACATACAATTGTTTATTTACAATTTTTTTAAACGTATGCCTAATGAATGTTATATTTAAAAAATGTACAGGGAAATTTGCTTTGTAATTGTCATTAATGTTTCTGTTTCTTTCTTTGCTCTAATTTGTAACCCTGCAGAATTATTTAAAGGGGTCATATCATAAGGAATTTTCACATTTTCTTTGGTCTTTTGATATTAAAGAGTTAATTACACAAAGAAAGCAAACTCTTGCTGAATTTGGACCTCATTTACTGACACTAACCTGCAGAAAATGGTTGTCTGAGTATTTACTTTGAAAATTACAGCTGCAAAATTACAGCAGTTTGATTCTACAATTCAGAGGAAGGGTGTAAAATGGAATAGCTATATCATGATGGTTTTTGGTGCAAAAAAACTTCACTAATGTATGGTATGGCCCCTTTAAAATGTATTTCATGAAAAATAACCACTCCTACTACATTTATCTTGAAGTTGTCTAATTTACTGTTAACGGCCAGTATTTCCTTCTCCAGTGGAAAACTACACTATAAGGAGATGTACAAAGTAGTACGCACAATATCACCTCCACTGGGCTTTGGAAAGAATTGTCCCTACAGGGTGGCATGCAAGGTTTGGCTCACCCACAAAAAAAAACTACCCCTCTGCCTCTCTCTCCTCCTCTCCTTTTATCATGCCCCACTCCTTCACTAGATAACACCCCTCACCCCCTTCTCGTTTCCGTGATCTACTCCAGTGCTCCTTTCCACTGGGTCAAAGACTGGCAGAGACAAGAGCTCAGTGCACAGAGAGACAGCTCATCCCTTTGGTCTGTGTCCCGCTTCTGAAGTGTGAATAACTGCTGCAGTTAATGACACTGAGAGCCATCCATCAGTGAACTCCATTAGATAATATCTAACACTGCCAATGGATGTCAGTAGGGATTCAGTCTCTCTGTGTCTGAATTGGATTTGGGGCTTTTATTGAACATTATTGCATAAATGTGGGTTTTAGGTTAGAGGAGGGCAGACTCCTCATGTTCGCCATTGCCTCACCTGTTTGTAAATCAAGAGAACATTATGCTCATCTCTCCCCTGACCTACATTAACTTTATAAATTAACGTTATATTTTTAAAGGGGAAATATTTGCTATTTGGCAGTTTTTAACTTATGAGGGCATATTTTTTACTTTTATTAAAAAAAACATGTATGTTACCATTTTATATTTTGTATTAGAATTATATAATTTATATATTTAATCTAACACATTATATAAAACAATTATGTATTTATATATTATATTTAATCACACACACACATATATATAGTATTTGTATTTTTAAATTTCATTATATTTTCACTATATTTTTCACTATATTTTTTACATATATGATTTTATATGTATGTATTGTATTTAATGAATATTATTTATACACATTACATACATTAACAAAAAGAAAATTTCAGCAAGTCATTACTTTTTTTTTTCTTTTCTTTTTTTTTTTCTTTTTTTTTTTGCTGCCATTTTTAACCAGAGCCCTTGTTAATTTCTGACTCTAAGCGCAATGCCCCTTGTGGGTTCATGTTTATTAACTAATTATAATAGCAGTGCTTCCTTTTCAATACAGCCTTTCAAATCCTCAGATCCACCTGCTTGACTCATCAGATCTTTGGCTGTTTTAATATTTTCTCTCTTTTAGCCTCTTCTATGCCGGCATTGCATAGAAAGACCTCCACCTGACCTCACCTCTGTGTTTAATCAGTTTCCCTTTTTGACAGTTTTTCTTTTCTTAAATATGAAACACGTTAAAATGACCTTCCCTTTCCTGTCTCTTCCTTCTCCCTCTATCTTTTCTGTTGTTTCCTTTTTCCTCTACGCCAATCTTCCTCTCCTCCCTCGTTCCTTGGAATGCCCAATTCTTCTTCCTCCTCCTCTTCTTCATCACATTGCCCCTGGTGACTGCCCCCTCCTAGTGGCCGTATTCATTACACTGATATGTACGAGATGCTGACCTGCATGTCGCCACCGCTTGGCCTGGGCAAGAAATGCCCCTCCAAAGTGGCGTATAAGGTAGTCTACAGTATTACAATTTGAATGAAGTCTGCTTGGTTTCAAGAGGCTCAAGCTCAGGGCCGTAGTTTCAGTGTCCCGAAGATGTATTTGGACACTTTAAACTAAAAGAATATGAATTCTGTATTTTTGCATTATGTAAAAGCATATTGAACCAAGTGAGAATGATTTGTGAAACACAAGTTAGCTAAAAGTTTGCACTTGGTTTTATTTTTTCTATCTAATGCAGTGACAACTTAAGTGTTTTAGGACCACTGTATGTCAAATAATTGCAATACATATAGCTATATTATAATTTGTAGCAGATCAGTAATGTTATTCTTTGTCATTGTCTTTTAATCATCCAACCGTGAAGTCCCTGTACATCCACCAATGATACTTTATTTGAATATGTCACCTTAATGTCTTCAAAACACTGTCATAACCCTGACATTTATTCCAGTGTTAAAGGGTTACTCCACCCCGAAATGAAAATTTTGTCATTAATCACTTACCCCCGTGTTGTTCCAAACCCATAAAAACTTTGTTCGTCTTCGGAACATAATTTAAGATATTTTGGGTGAAAACCGAGAGGCTTGTGACTGTCCCATTGACTGCCAAGTAAATAACACTGTCAAGGCCCAGAAAAGGATGAAAGACATCGTCAAAATAGTCCATCTGCCATCAGTGGTTCAATCTGAATGTTATGAAGCGACGAGAATACTTTTTGTACTCAAAGAAAATAAAAATTACAATTTTATTCAACAATTCGTCTCCTCCGTGTCTCCTCCAAGTCACCGTAGCGCCATTTTGGAGAATATCCGCTAGATGCAAACTAGGGTTGGGCCGATAGACGATGCCATCATTCATCGCCAATGGCTGACAGACATCACGATGTTGAGCCGGCATCGTGATTCCTTCCCCCCACCCCCTCTTCCGCAATCCGGTGCACCCCAATTCCGTGTTCGGAAAGGAAATTAAGTATACTACGGAACCCCTAAGGGGAATAAATAGCCTACGAGATGGGAGGATAAAATTTTTTTTAATACTTTCTCTCACAATTATATCATTGAGTAATTAATTAAATTGTGGGTATCAGGGAACCGCTACTAATATGCAGGCAGGGCACTGAAACTGCTTTCGAATGCGCGCTCTTATTTTGCTTTCACTTTCGAGATTCGCGATCACACAGATTCTATACTACAGAGCAGCAGTACCATACATTTTACAAGATTAGATGTTTGTCAGTGGTGCTCAGTATCTGCAAATCATTCGCCATTGTCCTATAAGTCATCTCTCCTTACTCTGTGTATGTGGTAAGTGAACTTTCACGTACTGTAATGTAACAGGCTGCTACTGTAGCAAGCAGCTAACCATGTCCCTTTAGTGGCTCCGTAGAACGCGTTATTTGTTTTCCGTGCGTTCTGCATACGGATTCCCGCTTCAGCACACCCCTAACCCTGCCCCCCGATGTCATCGTCCATCATGATGTTTCACTGTAGACATCGTCCAATGCCAATTTGGTAGACATCGCCCAACCCTAACGCAAACTGCGTATGCTGTTCTGTGTCAGCTGTGCCACACGGATATGTTTTCTATGTTTATTTATGCTTTGATTTGAATGCCGTGTGGTGCGGCTGACACAGAACAGCGTACGCAGTTTGCGTCCAGCGTATATTCTCCAAAATGGCGCTACGGTGACTCGGAGGAGACGAACTGTTGAATAAAGTCGTAATTTTTATTTTCTTTGCGTACAAAATGTATTCTCGTCGCTTCATAATATTCAGATTGAACCATAACATTCAGATTGAACCAGTCACAAGCCTCCCACTTTTCATCCAAAATATCTTAAATTGTGTTTTCGAAGACGAACTAAGCTTTTAGGGGTTTGGAACAACATGAGGGTAAGTGATTAATGACAAAATTTTCATTTTGGGGTGGAGTAACCCTTTTAAAGACATATTGCAAAGGGCATATTCATAAAGTGTGATCCTTTTCCAATTTCATTACATAAATCTCTAATCTGTCTCTATCCAGTATATGTGTTTCAACTGTGTGCATGAATGTGTGATGTTGTGACGTCGTCTTAGTTAAGTAGTAGAAGTAATAACTGTAGAAGTTAAAAGACAACTAAACCTAAATGACTATTAGATCACTATTTTAAAAACATGCTCACTCCCAAGCTTTGTAATGCTTGTGTTTCAATTGTCTTCTGTCATTATGGTGACTTTCTCTCAGCGGTTGGTTCTGATGAACATGCCAGTGGATGAAGACATGTCCGTCCACTTCACCTCTACTCTTATGGCACTGATACGCACCGCGCTGGACATTAAAATCGCTCGAGGTTGCCACTACTGCTAATTTTCAGTTTGTAAAGATCAAACATCCTTTGATTTGTCTTCTTTTTTCCACAGTAATATTAGTTAAATAGTCTTTGTGTAACAGGGGGTGAGGACAGGGGTCAGATGGACATAGAATTGCAGAAGGAAATCAGTGTCATCTGGCCACACCTCTCCCAGAAATCTCTTGATCTGCTTGTACCCATCCACAAAGGTGAGAGATCTGAGTGAGAAAAAAATTGTTTATATTTTCTTAAAGATTTAACAGTTTTTTTTTTGTTTTTGTTTTTTTTGTTGTTGTTGTTTACATTTTTTGAGTATAATTCACCTTGGACTTGACAGTTTAGCTTGTGGTGCCATTATTGGTCACTAGGGGTGCCCACTGACTCCCCTGAAAGTGAGTGTAATTTGCAGCCGGTATAGAAATCTTAGTCTTCTACAACAAACAAATCTTTCTTCCAGCCAGTGACATGACCATTGGGAAGATTTATGCAGCCATGATGATCATGGACTACTACAAGCAGAACAAAGCTAAGAAGCTCCGGCAACAGCTTGAGGAACAGGTAAAGCACTAGAACTTCAGAGCTAAAGACTTTTCATGCCTATTGAAACAGCTTATATATGCAACATTGCCATTGCCTTTGCATAAATCTAACTATATAGAATGCTGTTCATTTTACTAAAGACACATAACAAAAAAATATTTGTCTCAATTTGAAGTGTAAACTTACTAAAGCTGAAAAAGATGTACTGTTTTTTGGGGTACTGGATCACTGTGCTGACCATCTAATGTTGTCTTGCAGAAACATGCACCGATGTTCCAACGCATGGATGCATCTTCACTGCCACAGGACATTCTCTGCAGTGCCAAAGCTCTGCCATTCCTGTCCCACAGTGCAGGATCTGCCCTGTAATTGAACATGTAGTGTGTGTGTGTGTGTGTGTGTGTGTGTGTGTGTACTTACAGTACATTCGCCCTGTATCTGTCTGAACCAGTGTTATTTTAGTATCATTGATACAGTTTTTTTAATATGTCTATATACAGTAGTTCTATAATTGAGTTTTAATTTATTTTAGTTTGTTTTAGTACTTCAGCTTAAATTAAATTTAAATGAGAAATGTTGCTTTGGCAACTAGCTGAAATATATTTATATAGTGAAAATGTTTTGTCATGGTTTTAGTTTTAACTTATAGGGTTAGGGTTAATAATAACCCTGGTCTGCACCTGTATATACACTGTATATATACAGTACGGTGCAATATTTTAAAGCATTAGAGACAATTCTTTATCACAATTTTTGTTATAAAAATTAAAATGTTTTATATACATTTACATAACATAAAATGTACCTATCGGTTACATGTTATGCTATATAATGATAAAAAATATATATATTTTTTTATGCATCAAATGTTTTTATCCCCCTTCTTAAAATGATCATTTTGGCCTGTCCCAGCATGGGTCAGCTTGAGGTCTTGATCTTTTTGATTATATTCAATCGCAAAACATTTTAAATGAATTGTGCTAAAAAACATTTCTGATCTCCAAAAACAATGTTTGTGCCCACAGTTTGCAACCTATTTGTGGGCGCATTTGTGGTGCAAGCCAACATGAGCATAATTGACAAGTTTCTCTGTTGTTTCCTCAGGAGTAGAGGTGGGTTTGTGGCACTGAGTCCCATCTCCCCTCAAGATCTCTTCATGCAGCCCTTGGCCCAAGACAGCATGGAAGAGAGGGATGAATACCAACACCAGTATCAGCCTCAGAGTATGGTAGGAGAAACTAAATACACAAAGAAATACATCTCACCTTAGACATACTGACACAGTATGCCTTGACATGTCTTGCATGATGTGTTTTATTCATTATTTTATATATGTGCATGAAATACCTGATAGCTACTTTATGTTTCTGAAACAACATTCACAATCTATTTAAAATTCTCAAACTTTATGTGAATTCAGGCTCATTCTCGGTCAATTCCCTTGCAATTTATGAATAATTCAGTTTGGAAAACTGATACAAATGGTAAGAGCGTCTGAATACCACACAGCCAGACACTGATTCATTTGTAAAAGTTTTAGGAATAGAAAAGTGAAACAAAATTTTCAGAGTCTTAATTTTGAGATATGACTGTAATTGGCATTGATATTTAATCTATCAGACAGTCATCTGCATGGACATCACCTCCCTGATTCACAATCCTGCATGATGCTTCTACTTTTCCTAACTCATTTTCTTTTCACATTTGCAGCTTTATTGTCATCCCTTTATTATTTGCCTTCTGGCCTTGTAAATGGAGAGATTTTAGAGAGCTGATTTTTCAAGGTTTGGAAGGGTGTATTGATGTGGTTTCTCAAGGTTAGACTGCCAGGTCCAGATAACTTCCAGCACTTATATAACCAGTGAGCAGTTATACACAAGCTTAGATGTCTTTCTGTGCTCTTATCTGTACTCTTATTTTCTACCCCTCCTGGTAGCTTTTTCTTTGCCTCTGTGCCATGAACTGTGATATAACACTAGATGTCTTATGGGATTTTAAGTTGGTTTATGTTTGGAACTCTTTTGTGCAAGAGCGTTTGTGTGTATGCCCAATATGTGTGGCTTCTGCTTTGAAACTTTCTACACCCCTTTTGAGTTGCTTATACATATTGGCTCAATGTTGTGCTTATGGTGCTTCCCTCTTGCCACTTTACTTTTCCTCTATGACATTTTTGGATATAAACTTATCTTTTCTTATCTTTAAATAAATACTTGCTTCTAAAAAAATGAATATAAGATTAGCCAGGTTATTTTGGCTTTAGTACATAACCTTGCATCTCTATTCTATGTCCACTCCTAACAATGACACACTTGGTGCGATGATATTTGAGGCCTGTTCACACCAAAAATGGCAATGATAACTACGTTCTAAAAATCATTCTAAATTTAGGAGAATAGCAAAGTTCACACCAAAACTATAACGATATAGGAAAACAATATTGTTGGGATCAATTTCAGAACAATTTTTTACAGCTGATGAACAATAAAACACTGACAGACTTTTGAATTTATAGGGCTTGCGCATTAAAATAGCAGATTACATTGCGAAGAAGTTATACAGAGCAAACAGAGTAACATGAAAACAAAACTACCTCATGTATACAGCACTAGTTTCGACAACATTGTCTTGCCTCCTTTGGAGTTGCACTGAAAAAGACTTATTTTTATTCCGCTACATTGACTGCATTAGCTAAATTCAATGTTAAATCAGATAGATTACACTAGCTAGATTTACTGATATGGTCAAAACAAGGCATGCTGAAGACATCTGCTGGTTAAAGCCATGTAAATGCAACAACAAAAACTGATACTGACTCATACAGAAGTATAAATAAAATTTGTCTTCAAACGCGAAACTCTATTAGCAGAGTAACGAATTCTCTTAACTCTTTTGTCTTTATCTCATGTAGGATATCGGTTTCTCCTTTGGTGTCTTTGCAAAATGTAAAGCAACAGCATGTCACTTACATCGTTCTTCGTTAATTTTAAAACTGGAGTGTGTAAGCTTATAAAAAAAAACAATGCTGGTGTGAACGCAAATATAGTTATTGTTATAGCTATTGTTATCGCTCTTGGTGTAAATGGGGCTTTAGAGCTGCTAAGTGTTGTGGACTGAATGTCTTTCCCTCCTCCCCGTTTTTTCTCTTTCTAACTGCGTAGGTGCCAGAGCACAAAGAATTTAGCAGTGTGCTGTGCCCCACTAGCATGCAGGCCGATCCTCTGCAAGTGCCAGGGAGAGGCGTCTCTATCCGAGCCTCTTCCATGCCTCGCCTGGCGATAGAGCCACAGGTACTACCTGTGTTCGCTTAGCCTAGCGATAACTAGCTGCTCTGTCTAAATCTGCTCTGTGGTTAGCGTCAGTGTTGCCGTTGATCCCAAAGAGGGAATGGAAGCAGTGGGTAGAAAGGTGTAGTTTGTGATTTGGTGGGAATGTAATGTGTAACCCTGCTGGAAAATCAAACTAAAACCAGCTTCTGATTTGGTTTGGGAACATGTTTATGTAGCAAAACCTCTGAGAATATTAATATGGAATCATAGTGTTTAAAATATGAATTCTGAAAATATTCTAGTTATATAAATATATATGATTATTTAAAAATAGTTTTTATCATTTAAAGTAATATAAATATTGATATATTATTAGTGTATAAAATAATTATTAATATTATATGTAATTTATTTGGGGTAAAATGTTTTATATGGTGATTAACTGGTGTGCCCAAGGTCAGCCTGTTTAAAACTGGTGGACCAACTTGTTTAATTTAGTAGGGACCTATGGTGTAAGCAGCTACCAGAAACAAACCATCTTAACCAGCTTGACCAACCTGTTTTTACCAGCAGGGAATGTAAGGAGGTGGTGGTTGTCTTTGTTAAGAGCTCAGTTTAGAAACCTTTTTTATGTAGGAACTCATTTCATTTACATTGTTTAGTGTAATGTCACTATGTACGGTTTCAAAGAGAGAATGTGTAAATCTTGCAGCATAAAAAGAACTTGTTTCATTTTTGTCTCTGTTTTTGTGTTCTGTTTGTTGATGCATGTGTGCTCTTGGGGTTTGTGTGCATGTTTTGTTTGTTCTCTATGTGTTTTTGTATTTTGTGCATGTACAGCAGGTGTCTTCAGAGAGCAAACTGATGAAGCGCTCGTTCTCTACGATCGGTGACCAGTGTGTGAATGGTGACTGGCAGGAAGAGTTCTCGCTGGAGAGGGTGAGCCCAGACCGACTGGAAAGACCCAGGCAAAGAAGCTTCAGAGGTCAGTTTGCAATAGGGATGTCAAAAGCACTGGTACTTTGGTACCAAGTCAAAACTAATATTGAAAAACATAATTCAGTCCCAGTCTTGGGGGTCTCTCCCATTTAACACACCTGATTCAGATCATCAGCTCATCAGTTGAGAGCTCCATAAATTGAGTGTATCAGATAAGAGAGAAACATACAAAATGTGCAGAATGCTGGGTCCCCAGGACCAGTATTGATATTGGACATGTGTAAGTGCTTTATGAAGATGCCCAGGCTATGGCCGCATTTATGCGTGTATTTTTGTGCCTGCACTTGTCTTAACATGTGCTTATGCTTGTGCATGTGCAGCTGTCAGGTCAAACCTGCGGGAGCCAGTGGACAAAGAGAGAGGACGGTCTAAAGAGCGAAGACACCTGCTGTCTCCAGACGTGTCTCGCTGCAACTCAGAGGAAAGGAGTCAGTCTCAGGAGAGACGCCACTCTCGATCGCCCAGTGAGGGCAGGAAGCACACGACCCTCAGACAGGTGAGGACACAAACACATGTGCACACCCTCTGACGTGGCAGAATATTTAGAGTTTGCTATGGAAAGGAAATACTAAGGGTTTGTAATTTGAATTAAATTGATCAAAAGTGGCAGTAAAAACATGTTACAGTGTTACAAAAGATATCTATTTCAAATAAATGCAGTTCTTTTGAACTCTCATTTTATAAAAGAATGCTGGATCCTGAAATGCATCACAGTTTCCACAAAAAAAATATGAAGAAGCACAACTTTTTTAAACATTGATTATAATAAGATATGCTCCTTGAGCACCACATCAGCAAATTAATATGATTTTGGATGGATCATGTGACACTGAAGACTGGAGAAATGGCTGCTGAAAATTCAACTTTGCCATTAAATAAATTAATTACATTTTAAAATACATTAAAATAGAAAATAGTTATTTTAAATTGTAATAATATTTCACAATATTACTGTTTTTACTATATTTGTGATCAAATAAATGTAGCCTTGGTGAGCATAAGAAACTTCTTTCCAAAACTTTACAAAATCTTACAGACACCAAGCTTTTGAACAGTTATGTACATAATTATGCCTTTATTTCTTCTCTCCATCATCTCATTGCTCTCTCTCTCTCTCTCTCTCTCTCTCTCTCTCTCTCTCTCACTTTATTTACCCATAATCTTTTACCCCATCTCTTCTTATCCCTATAGGGAAATAGTTCTGGCAGCCCAGTTCCCTCCACTTCTGATACAGGGACGCCTCGAGGGCGCCGTCAACTCCCACAGACCCCTTCTCGGCCTCGGCCCCACATCTCCTACTCTCCGTTAGTGTGCCGCGCTCATCCCACACAAGGGGAGGTTCGGTCACGGGCCCAGCCTGCAGAGGAAGGGGAGGAACCAACCGGGACAGGGCCAGGCACCGCCATGGCCCACTCCACCCCTCACCGCTACATCTCGGAGCCATACCTGCCACTGCAGGAGGACGTTAACAGTCCGGACTCAAGTGGTATAGAGGAGACTCTCACTTTTGAGACTGCCATGGCAACCAGCCTGGGCCGCTCCAACACCATCAGCTCTGCTCCACAACTACGTCACACCTGGCAGGTGCCTAATGGACATTTCCGTAAACGACTAGCACAAGCCACGTCGGGGACATCAGGCTGCGAGCTTCTCAGTGACACTGATGAGGATGACCGGTGTTAGATTAACGTTCAGATGGATGCCTCTGAACTTTGTGCCTGGATCTAAGGAAAAAATATGCCTGTGTGTGTGTGTTTATTTGTGTGTCTGTGAATGTAGAGTCTGATCAGAGATGTGTAATTATCTACTAAAGAACTGATTGTGGTGAAAGGACAGCAGCAAACATGTTGAAATAATCAAGAGTCAAAGCATGAGCACACTGAGATTGAAGATCGGGTTTGTGCCCTTACACTTTCTCTGAACCTTCCCATAGATGAAGCGCTGGCTAATGCAGATGCATCCAAAGGCATCATCAGGATTTGGGTCTTGCCTGAACGCACTCAGGTTTCCAAACCTGCCTCCACATATTGAGATGTCCCATCAGGAGAAAATTTGTATACTGCCAGTAAGGACAGCGTGTTCAGACACAGCGTTTACATGGTCCTTTCCTGGCATGGTATACAGCAGTGTACATGTGGATGCCACTTGTTTATGATTAAACCTGTGTCGGAGGTTTAATTAGGAGGTACACACAAGCATACACTCCAATACACACTCAGAATGCAGGCAGTAATGTTCAGTCTGTCCATGACGAGAGGTAAATACCCCTTTAACTACATATCGTAATAATGACTGACATTCCATGAAGGTAACAGGGATGTGAAGGGCCAGATAAATAGTGCATGACATTAATGCAAGTGGATCCAGGTGACGTCCTGGCCTTTAACAGTGGAGTCCATGGAGGACTCATGTATCGTATGTAAATATTATAAATCCAGTATATGTACTGAGAAGTTTCCAAGCCATGTTTTCTGTAAAGAATCTAAATTGTCTTAAAGATGTTATCTTTTGTGACACGATGACCAATCCCTGTCCTTTCTATTTGTAATGCAATCTATTTGAAATGGTTCACATACACCATGTTATGTTTGATTAGACTTATCATGTCATTCTTTTCTTGCTGATTATTCTTGGCCCTTACGAAAATTTCTAAAGTCTCTCTTGGGGTGAATCTCACAAAGACTGTCAGGGTCATTATTTCACCACAAAGCCAAGAGGAAAAATAAACTATTATATTTTGTGGGAAGAAAATGAGGCATCCAATATGCAAGCAACCATTATGAATTTTTGCATTGCTACATAGAATTTTTTACTTGTGCAGTAAATACAATACAAAAAAAAAAAAAAAAAAATGTGTTGCGAACATTGTCAAAATGCAAATTTAAGGATATTTACTGTAGTTGTGAAGTATGAATACAGTAGAGTCTTATGAAGATCTTATGAGAATAAACAATTCTGGATGCATTGCAGTCATGAGAATTTGGGGAAAAATTTACTTAATTGTCATTAAAATGATGTCACAATGCAAATAATCTTAATGGTACACAAATAGGGATTCTTGCTTCCTATGCAAATTATAATTTCAAAGCAACAACAAAAAGGGTAAGATATGACCTGTATATGTTTTACTGTGATTCACCCCTCTAGCTCTATTAAAATAATGGGAAAGCAATTACAGTGAGTGTTTGTTGCCTTCGGGTTCATTTGTAATGTTTATTGTGAATTTCCGTTTATAGTTTGGCATAGAAAATGAATGAGTCCTGTTGTTTAAATTGATGAGAAGCATCACCTCCTTCTTGCGTGCTAGGCCTAGCAGAAAAGCTGCTCTTGTGAATGCAATTGCAAAATTCTAAATGGGACTGAAAAGTAGCTGTAGGAAATGGGCGTAACGTGTAATATTAAGTCTTTTGAGTATTGTAGCAGAAGTATGGAACCAGTGTTATTGGTCACCCAACATGCCTCCTCAGACTGGTCTCCTCTCTCGATTCCACATAAATGATACAAAGAAACAAACAAAACAAAGATAATTACATAGCATTTTTGAATTAATAAAGATCTTTGGTTAGTTTCTGTATATTCCAGCATCTTATTATAAGCATTTTAAAATCAGTTGCCACTCAAGAGAATTTCTGTATCATGTGTTGTGTTGTAATTTGTTTTCTTGACATGTTCCTGAATGTAGAGAGTATTTGGTATTTGTTCTTCATGGCCTGCTGGGGGTCGCTGCCTTGTGAATTATATGAAATAAAAAAAGATTCCCACTGCAGCAGTCTCTGCTTCCTAAATCTTATGGTTGATCTGTCTGATTTGTTTTACAGTTTATACTTGATGCAATGCCATGTGTGAGTGATTAGAGTGGATTCTCTTATCTAGCATACTGTTTTCAGTCAGCTCTGAGGGTGTTGAAAACTATTTCTTCTCTCCTATATGGCTCTATTGGCAGTATTGCGTTATTTATAAACTCTATTTCAAACTGTGAGATTCACTATAGCGCTTCAGCAGCGTGTTGTTGATGATGATTTACTGCTGCTGTCTATATTTGGCCTGTCCCACTTTCCTGAAAGCCCAACCATCTGTTTTTCTATAAAAACAAAAAGTGAGAATGCCCACGAATGTGCTAAGCATACAGCATTAGACTGTAAGGATCATTTTAAAAGCAGTTCTGTGGAAAACGATCTCCTCAGAATGGGTAGGCAGTTAAATGGATGGATGGATGGATTGATAGACATATAGGATAGATAGATTGATTGATTGATTGATTGATTGATTGATTGATTGATTGATTGATTGATTTATGGGTAGATGGATATATGAATATACATATGAGTAGATAGATGGATAGATGTATGGCTAGACACATGGGTAGATATATGGGTAGATTTGTGGGTAGATAGATATATGGGTAGACATGGGTAAATAGATATATGAGTAGAATTGTGGGTATATACATATATGGGTAGACACATGGGAAGAAATATGGGTAGACATGGATAGATGGTAGATATATTGGTAAACATGGGTATATAGGTAAACATTGGATAGATATATGGGTAGAAATGGGCAGATATATGGGTTGACATATGGGTCGACATATAGGTAAATAGATATATAAGTAGATTTGTGGGTATCTAGATATATGGGTAGCCATGGGTAGAAATGGGTAGATAAATGGGTAGATGGGTAGATATATGGGTAGATAGGTGGATATATGGGTAGACATGGGTAGATAGGTAGATACAAAGGTGGACATATACGTAGATGGATATATATATATATATATATATATATTAATTCAATTTAACCCTTATGCACTGTTCGTTTAGGGCGTACACCTGTGTGAGTGTGTATGTTGCCACTTAATTTCTGTGTATTTGTGTTCTGCATTATTGCCGATTTAGTGATATTATTTGACAAATTTAAAAAGAAAAATATTTATTTTATCTTTTTCCCATTTGTTTCTATGTGTGGTCTCCAGAGATCCCGAACATCCTGAGTGTGACTTTTTCACACTAACATGCATGTCATTCCAGTTTTTATTTATTTATTTTTTTTTTTGGTTTTGTTTTTGTTTTAAAGAGGTAGCAATTGTTGACAAAGTCATTTAGATAAAGTAAACTTTTTTTTTAATTTCAGCAACCTTCATTTGGGGTCTTAAATGACCCCAAACAGTGCATAAGTGTTAATTTTATTGTTGTTGTTACTGTTTTTGCAATTTTGCAATTTACACTGTCCCTTCTTAACGTATCTTTAATTCATAAAAGCTTGTATGATGTGATGACTGTTCATAGATTTGCCAACTTGACATTTTCTCAAGACCTTTCAATATGACATAAATAGTGCTGGCCTACTGCAATAGTACATAAAAACAGCTTGTAGTCTAAACTGTTGCTGACTTAATTGACCCCCCTGCTCGTGAGTGAAGAAAGACTCAGATCAGATGAAAATATTGTGCCAGGGTTTGAGAAGAGTCCATATAGACATACCACACTGACAGGTGAAGCGTTCTGCCTTTCATACTCATGGATGAGTGAAGCCAAGAACGCTATATAGAGCTGAACCTGTTCCAGGTGCTGTCAATCTGGCTGTTAAATCAGATCAGCATATGTGAGGGAGCTGAGGCGAGACAGACCATCTGCCGTTGGTCTAAACGAATACATCCATCAGTCAAACGTTTGTTTGTATACAAGAGCTGTCACATTTTAAAATGAGACATCATCATGGTCAACATCATGGTTACTGATAAAATAATGTATAGCCTGAATGCACTGTAAGTCACTTTGGATAAAAGTGTCTGCTAAATGCATAAATGTAAATGTAAATGTAACATGTTTCCTTATATCAAAACAAAAACCTTAAGATACTGGCAATGTAAGCAGGCTACTTTCACGCTTCACAGTCTCTTTGAGTCATCAGTCTACTCTTTGTATGATATATATTTGTTTGGATTTGACATTAAAGTCAAAGTGTTTCCCTCCAACACTTTCTTTTACTGAATGTACTTGTCAGGTCTGTGGTAAACCTAACATTAGTCTGTGAGCTGAAGCTAGGTGGGGAAAACATCACTCACTGTGTATACAACAGATTCATCGCAGATCTAAAGTGATCTTCTGTACTCATGCAGACTGATGAAGTGCCTCTGCTATATTTAGTGAGAGGTAGCGTGTTATTTGGACTAATCAATTATTCACAGCAGCAATATTTATGTTTTTCTGTCTGAATGTGCTTGATTGTATGTGCATTGGGATATTTGTGGGTGTGTGAGCCCATTTGAGTGTGTGTGTGTGTGTGTGTGTGTGTGTGTTCCAGGTTCTCTGATGGGGTAACAGTTTATCTATGCAGAGGGGTTTGAGCAGTGCAGGTGCAGATCACTTTCATCACCACCTGGATCTGCTGATATGTATGAGACACAAAGACACAAACACACACACACACACACACACACACACACACACACACACACCACCAAAATAAGGTACACCCTCGTTTTAGCTAAGTTATTGCTCATTATCATCCTAGACAAGAATTCTGTATCCCTTTATTATTAAAATATTATTAATTCTGTATCCCTGTATCTCTTAATTAATAGCACTAATTCATATGTACCATTGTTATGGGCATGTATGTAGTAGATGATGGCTTTTATTTTATTTTATTTATTATTTTATTTTATTTTATTTTATTTTATTTTATTATTCATTTTATAAGCTACTTTTATCAAAACTAAAGTGCTAGAACACAGAGTTCTAGCACTTTAAGATCATAAAAAATACAATACAGAAAAAATATATTATTTTATTTAATTGTTTGTTTGTTTAGAAATGCTGTATCCCATAATAGCACCAATTTGTCACAAAATAACATGTACCATTCTCATGGGCATGCACATGGAAAGAGTATTTTCTTTTTTCTTTTTCATGTTATTTTGCTTTGCTTTTTTTCTACTGAGTTTTTTTTTTTTTACAACCCACTTAAAACCACATTTGCATTAGTGTTCATTAAAAGGATATTTCCATATTTCCACTGAAAAACCCTCTCAGTGTAGAGTTAATTTGATGTGACATTTGCAACAGCTATATTGACTAAGATGTGTAATGATATTAACTGAAATTCAGGTCACCGTTTAAACACTCCACTTATCCAATATTTCTCTAGAGGTACAAAAATTGCTTTTAAAACCTCATAATTGTGTTCGTATTTTCAGTGGTGTGGCATTTGAACAGGACCTCACTGAATGACTGACTGTCTTCCAATAGACCCTTATACCTCTGGGAGGAGCCGCGCAGCATTGCCTCACACCCTTTACCGTAAATTAGACACTCCTCTAAACACCTTGTCACATTCCTCGCTGGAGTCATGTGAACAGAACACACACACGTATGCTTAGGAAAAAATAGCTATAGTGATGATATGAGAGCTTTCTTGGCCAATGCTTGGGGTGAATATGACTCACAGTAGAGTTTAAATATTTGGTTGCTCCATGAGCTCATGCTTTAGATCTAACAAAACCAAACAATAAGTCACTAAGATCAGTATGAATCACTAGTTAACAGTATATCCTAATAAAGGACCTGCCATCTAATGCTCATTATTGTGGCATTTAATCTGTTATTCATTTGCTGTAAAGTACAGCATAAAGTAGTTCATCAGAACCCAGATTTGACTTTAGATATCAAGTGACAACCTAACTTTGTCCCTATGACGCTTCCTTACTTTTGGTTTCTATGGGAGGTCTTCAAATGGCCCCTCTTCATCAGGGTCATAGATAGTGAGGGTCTCTAGCATTTCCTTTGGGATATACATTGCTTATGCACTAAGTTGTGTTATGGAGAGAGTGTGTATGGCACAGCCCATCTCTGGCGGCTCTCCAGGTGCCGTTCTTTTTTAGTGGCCTTCAGAGTTCAAAGACTGACCATACCTCCTTCTGAAGCGCTCACAGACCGGCCTGCCTCTCTGAAGCCATGCAGCACTCTGAAAGTCTGCTCAAACTTCTCTGCTGTGTAGTAAGTGTCTCCTTTTATTCTTATACACAACAAATGCTTGAAAGTAAATTTACATTTGTTTGTTTGCAGACCTTGTTTTTATAGTTTGTAGCAATAATTGCTTTATTCTGAGCATGATTTCTGCATTTAAATGTTAAAATTAAGCTCTCGGTGCTTCTATCTCAGCAAGCATCAGTGAACAAATCTCCATCTGTGTTTTGATGTGGTTTGAGCATGGTGTGCATTTCTGAGTGTTTGAATGTCCCAGGCTAGGCTTGAGGCCTTTGTCATGAGCATGATAAGGACAGGAAGAGGCTTCAGGAACCAGAGCTGAATCTCAGAAATCCTAGAGAATTTCACACTCTTTCTTGTCTTCCTTTTTTAATCTGAATTCAATTTATGTAATTACACACAAAAACATTTTCATTGAAGAACTTCAGTGATAGTTTTAAACCTAGGGTACGTTTTAAAATAATTTATTCATACACTACTGTTCAAAACTTTGGGGTCTGGAAGATTTATTTATTTATTTATTTACTTACTTACTTATTTAAAGCTGCAGTCTGTAACTTTTGGCCCCTTAGCAGTTAATAAACAGAACTGTGTGCGTCTTGCGGAGGAACATTGTAGCCGCTGGAGCTACTTCTCTCTGTTTATGTCTATGACGAATCACGCAGGTACTGGGCTGCTCTGCAGCAGTACCTACCCAAACCAGTCTAAAATAGTCCGAAAATAAACACTTATTATAGGTGTACCATAGTGATTCAGGATAAGCCAAAAACACGGTTTGGAAAATGGATTCATGGTGTACTTGCTTACTATATAAATTTTGTAAATTTTGAACACAGAAAAGTTACAGACTGCAGCTTTAAATACATTTTTAATGTTGCACAAAATTCTATTTAAATAAATACTATTCTTTTGATGTATAAACCACTAAGTAAAGATTGGGTCCTACTACTTAAGAGAATATTATTATATTGTAATAATGTTTCCTATATTACTGCTTTTTTAATCAAAAAATTGCAGTCTTGGTAAGCATAAGAGACTTCTTTCAAAATAAATTAAATTTAAATTTTTCAACATTTGTGTATATATATCTCAGTAGCCAAACATTTTTGAGTGCCACTACATCATTTTTTTTACTGTTTAAATTGGGGTAATTGGCAACTTACACTGCCATTCAAAAGATTGGGATCAGCAAGATTTTTAATGTTTTTAAAGAAGTATCTTTTGCTCATCAAGGCTGCATTTATTTGATCAAAAATGTAATATATATAAACATATATATATATATATATTATTCCTGTGATGCAAAGCTTAATTTTCATGAGCCTTTGCTCCAATCTTGTCACATGATTCTTCAGAAATCATTCTGATTTATTATCAATGTTGGAAACAGTTGTGCTGCTTAATTTTTCTTTTACTTTTTTCTTTTCTTTGTTTTTTTTTTTTTTTTTTTGGAACGTGATACTTTTTAAGGGTTCTTTGAAGAATAAAATGTTTAAAAGAACAGCATATTCAAAATAGAAATATTTTCAAACAATATGTCTTTACTATCACTTTTTCTCACTTTTTGTAGCACATCCTTCCTGAATAAAAATATTAATTTCTTTAAATTCTTAAAAAAAAATATTACTGATCCCAAAGTTTTGAACTCACAATCTGTTGTTAATTATATAATAGTTGATAATGATTTTAAATCTTTAATATCTGTTAATGAATTATTGAATTATGAACATTTAATTATAGTTCCTTTATTCTCAAATAACTTAAACTAAATACATAATTAAAAAAACAACCTCAGGAAAGATAAATCCAACTTAGGTCCTAATATAATATAGTAACCTTTTTAAATGTTTTTTATGTTTGTTTAAGGATGTCATCGTGATGTATTATAAGAATAAAGCAACCTAGTTGCATGCACTGCAGTCTTTATAGTTTGTGAGGACATTGATGCTTTCTTGTGTAACTGTTGCCCCTGACAGCCACCGTTGCCATAATCACAGCCTAAGTTCAATGTCGGCTGGAGCGCTGGCACAAACAGCTAATTCTCTTTGCAATGCAAACTAGCCAGTTCCTGCAACACCACAGGCTGGATGAAATGAAAGTGAAGTTCAGAGCGCTCTGGAGCCCGTGTGAGAAAAGCAAACACGGGCTGTTATGCAGTCAAAGGATTGCCTTCAGCTCAACGGCCGCTTGAGAGAAACCTTTCTAACAATGGCTTTATTGAGGCTTTACTTATGTTATTATGAAGCTGAGATTGCTTTAGCAGACAATTCCCATACTGCATGTCACATTTAAACCTATATACAATAAATCCCCCTCTTCCGGACCACAGAATCAATGCTACAACATAGTTAATTAAATTTAATATGTTTCCACACCATATTGCATGGTTTCAGCCTTGTGTTGACTCATGCCATTAAATAATGCAAACAGCATATCAGTATAGGAAAAGAGTGGATGTTTGCAGTGTGTCACAAGCTGATATAATGTTAAGGAGAATGGGAAAATAATAGATTATTTTCACATCTGGTCTTTCATAACAATGCCATGAGACATTGTCATGGCAACTGTGGATGTGTCTCACGTACAGTATTTGTTGCTGATAAATCAATGAAAGGTCAGTGACAAATAATAAATGCCTTCAATACTTTATTTTTGGGCTGTATTTCATTTGGAGCTGTTGTTGTTACATGATTTATACAGTTTATTGGGTAGTTTATTTTATGACCAGTTGTCTTGTAATAATCAACATCTCCATTTGAACTCTATTGATGGTTGAGCTCAGCCAATAATATAAGCTCTTTTATTTCCAATATCTGCCATTGATTTAGTTTATATAGTCAGGTGTAAATGTCAGGGAGGTGTATTATTGCAGTTAATGTAATTGCTTTGAGTATTACATGTTTTATTGTGCTCATCAAACACATTTTCCCTCTGCATGGATCTTGGGAATTTGTTGTTTTCTAGATGTCTATTGTTTGCTTTCATCAGTCAAAAGTCATTATCTGTAGACTGGAGACGTTTTTCATCCTTTACAGGGTATCATGCAGCAAATGACCTTAGTAATGAGCGACCTGACTGGAGATGACCTCAAGTGTCCTGATCACAAATCCCACTGTGTCCAGGAGTCACAGGTAAAAATTAATCTTCACTTCATTTTTGGGAATAATGCCAAAGTATTTATGCAACCACTACAACTAACCCAGTCCATGAGAATGAGTCACAACTGCATCTTGATGAATGAAAACAAAATAGTAGGTACATTTTTCTAATTTACTGTTTAAAACTTTTTTTGTAAGGTACACTACTGTGCAAAAGTTTGGGGGCGGTAGGATTTTTAATGTTTTTGAAAGAAGCCTCTTTCAAAAATGCAGCCTCACCAAGGCTGCAGTAATATACTGTAAAATATTACTGCAATTTAAAATAACTGTTTTTTTTTTTCATTTATTTTATTTAATATATTTTAGAATGCAATTTATTCTTGTGCTCCTATTTTTTTGAGGAAACTGTAATGCATTTTTTCAGGATTCTTTGATGAATAGACAGTTCAAAAGAACACCATTTATTTGAAATACAAACATTTTATAACATTATAAATGTCTTTACTGTCACTTTTGATCAATTGCATGCATCCTTGCTAAATAAAAGTTTTTTTTTTTTTTTAACTTACTGACCACAAAATCTTGAAGAGTGGTATATCTAAAGACTTCCCTTTAAATGGATCATTTTTAAAAATGCTTGTGAAGACCTGAAAAATGCGCTTCATTTAAAGGCATGTTTCTTGTGATTTTCTATAGCTTTTGTTCTATAAAAAACATTCTTTATCAAGTGGTGTGAATTTTTTTTAGATGTCCTTATCAGATAATTGTCATGGAATATCTGTGTACTTGATATGCAAACCTTTGGATAAAAGAAGATATTAATGGCACATGAATTTATCACTGCTGTTGGAAATGTGGCTGTAGATTGTGTGTTTTTCCATTAGGGAGATCTAGAGGGCCATGAATCAGTCAACATCAGTGTACTAACTTTACGAGCGGATAAAACTCAGTTTACTTTGCTCACAAATGTGTCACTCAAGAGACGCTCTGTCTGATCACTGCTGTCTGGAAATCTCTTAGATATAAATGAGAGGAGATATTAAACATGGGTTGATTTTAGAGTTTATGTACATCATCTATATTGTGAATCATACTATATTAAAGTATGTATCTGTTCAATCTTATTTCAAGGAAGAAGATGAGTCTGTTGCGGTGGTGGCTATAGAAGATAAAAATAAAAAAGTGAAGGCTGACACAGAAAGAAGCATTCGTCAGTGCCCACATCTGATGTCAACTCCTTTGTCACCTGCTGATTTAAGCGGGCCAGATTTGCAGACACTAGCAAATGGATCTTTGGAAAGACTATCCAAATTAGAGATGGCAACATTGAGGTGCCAAGCTGATTCTACATATGAAATGAAATCTGAATGGACTGAAGCCTCTAGTTTTGACCAAGAGAAGGCAGGTGGAGATGGGATATACAAGAAAGAAACTTTAATTTCCTCTCTCACGGTCCAGCCCACCAAAACAACTCAATCATTTATTTTTCCAGAGAACACAAGCATGCTTGACCCTGAACCTCGGACTGTGAGCGTAAGAATTATTGATTCTACAGCAGGTAGTTACGTTTCACAGTCTAAAGAGTCTTTCAAGATGAGCACTGAGGTCAAATCAGAGGTCAAAGGTCAAACTAATAAGGAGCCTTTGCAGACACTACAGTCATCTGTCTCAATTCTGAAAAACAGTACAGAGCTTGGCATTTCAATGAGCACAAACCCAGTGGAAATGTCTAGAACAACAACAAATGTCCATCCGACTGATATTTTAGATACAGCCAATGATGCATCACGGACAAAATCTGTTAAGGATTCAATCACTGCGCCAAGTGGTTCACTTCGAAACCTGACCCACGCAACCATGGAAACCAGCACCGGCAGCGCCTCAGTCAATAAAGTAAAGTCACTGGAGAAGAATGAAGAAATCAGAACGACCAGTCGACCCACGACACCGATGAAAACGCAACCCGTAGCAATTACTCAGCAAATGCCTTTTCATCAACCTGGGAGTCCCAGTGCTGAAAGAGAGGAAGCTAGTACTGCCCTGAGAGAGAAAGATATAGATGAGACTCCACAGATTAGACAGGAGGATCTCAGATATAGAAGTGAGCAAAAAGCCCCTGAGACTGATGATTGTTATTCTGGTGATACTGCTGCCTGTTTAGGACGTCCTACCACTGTGCCAAATACAACAGAGACCCACTGTAAGTAAAAAAAAAAAAATAAATAAAAAAAATAAAAATCTGAATAAAAAAAAAAAAGTCATTTTTTTGAAGCTAAAGTGTGTACATTTTAAATTCCATAATACTTTATCCTACCCAAAATTAATTTGTATGTAAGCCATTTGCCCAGTATGTTAATTCCACAAATATTAAATTAAATTAAATTAAATTAAATTAAATTAAATTAAATTAAATTAAATTAAATATTTTTGTTTATTATAAAATATATTTATAATAACATATTTGTTTATAATTTTTGCTGTTTTCATTTCTTACAGGGGAAGATGAAAACAGACAAGGCTTCTCTCTTAAGCCCTAATAAATGCAGATGTACAATATGAAAATAATGTCTAATTTGGCATTTTTTGTTTACTCAGCCAATCAGATGCTCAGAAACATAAACAGAGAAGGAGGTCTAGTACGCACATCGGGTTTCACAGGATTAAGGGTAAGAAACTCACTTATCTCTCTAATACTTTTCTCTCTAATAATCCGTTAATATTCCATTATCTTTGCATCCATATTTGTCAGTGAAATGAAAGGCTTTGCTTTCTATTGATAGTGCTGTACTTTAAATTAATAATGGTGTTTATGAGTCTTTGCCAGATATACTAATATATTGACAACTTCACATATCTGTTCCACTTTTAAATGAGAGAGAAATGCAGTGTTTTGTAGAAAGTTAAGGAACATCATTACAGCCTGAAAGATATGAAGGAATCTATCATACATTATCCTTGAATACAGTATTTGAATATATCTAGATGGTTGTTTTGAAGAAAAATCCTCTTCTCTGTTTACTAATACTGTGATTCTCATCCACATGGTCATCTCAGACCCATTGCTAGCCTTTATAGGAAATTGAGTTTCCAGAGGCATTATTCAATTAAGTGTGGAGAAGAGGAGAAGGAGGGTCATTTACCTCCAGTGAATGGAGCTTATGAACAAGAACTGACTCATTGTATGACACTGAGAGAGAAATATTATCCTGAAAAGAGGAACAAGATTACAAGAATTATTTAATAATACCAGTGCTGAGAGAGAGAATGAGGGAACAGTTCTGACACTACGTAGGCCTTCCATTTTTATCCATTTTAGTGTATTTACTGCACTTCTTGTACATTAAACTGTTAATCTGTTTATTTCATTATGCATTTGTTATGTAAATTCTAAAATGCTTAAACAATGTAATAATCACTTTACATTACCGACGGTAGAAAGAGTGAGAGATGTAGTTGCAGTGAAGCAACATTAGCTGAGCACTTGCGCCTCCCTGTGGTTGCAGTATGTCTGTACAGAACTGTTGTCTATTACTTATTATACTTATATTAGATAGATAGATAGATAGATAGATAGATAGATAGATAGATAGATAGATAGATAGATAGATAGATAGATTCTCATTTATTATAATATAATATATTATATTATATTATATTATATTATATTATATTATTATAATTATTATTTTTTTATTTTTATTTTTTTTATTTTTTTTTTTTTTAGGGGTATCCAGGCCCTCCTGGCTTGCCAGGTCCTCCAGGTGAAAAAGGAGACAAAGTATGTATTAATCATTAATAATCTTGAATCATAAATTTTCAATCACATTTTTAATAAATATTTTCAGCTAAATCTTGTCATGTTCATTTTTCAGTCAAAAGATTGAATGTTTTAATGGTTGTTTGGGTGTCACACAGGGGTATGCGGGAGTGATGGGCCGAACGGGCCAGACAGGGTACAGAGGACCGATCGGACCACCTGGTATGCCTGCTATTATAGTCTGGTACACATCAGAAGAAGAATGGCAAGCATTCAAGGTGCATAACAATATTTTTGCTCATTTTTGCTCATTTTAGATTCATATTTTGCTACCATTTATTCTGAAAACATACAACTTAAATAGCTGATTCTGTGAATAGTTGAAATTCAAATGTTGCATACATGCTTACAGTCCTCGAAAACACTGTGTGCTTCTTCTTATACTTTTTGTTTTGCTTCCAGAAAAAGAAATTCTACAAAAAACTAGTGTCACTGTGGCCGGTGAGTTAATGAGAGCATTATTTGAATTGGATCAATATGCTGCAGATTGGAATTTTTTTTTTTTTTTTTTCCTTTTCTTCCCCTTTTCTTTAGAGAGTGAAGGGATTACCAGGACCTTTGGGACCACATGGACAGCCTGGACCACCCGTAAGTATAAATATATTGTTTGACATATCATCTCCATTTCTTTGTCCATGTAATTTCCACAAACTGTCTGTGCCAGTGACAATGGAACCAAATTCCTTATGTGTGCGTATATATATATATATATATATATATATATATATATATATATATATGCACGTTCTGTGATATAATGATATTTTTACAGTTTATTTATCTATTTTCAGGGCCCTTCTGGAGTTCCAGGCAAACAGGGGAGGAAGGGAGAGCAAGGGAAACTCGTAGGTATCTCTGTCTCCACTCTTCATCACACAATCATCTCTGGCAACAGAAAAATGCTAGATCACTGTTACATAGAGAAACATGGTGTGTAGTTTCATAAAAATGTGATCTAACCATGTGGAGACTTGAGACGGTTTAGAAAGAATTTGATACGCTCAGTGGGTCAAAAAGCATCAACAAGCGTGAAGTCAACAAGAGTCATGTTGTTCAGATTTCAGCTGATTCAAAAGAAAAGACATGCTATGCTTGACTCATGCAGGCTTGTTGCCATTCAAATCATAAGAGCAGTTAAATCTTTGGCGTCAAGGGAGAAGTGTGATCAAGATGACATTCATCTGAACTTCTGTTGGCTGCCTCCTCATTTACAAGCTTTTATGCTTTTGTAAATGAAAGAATTATTTAACCGGTTTTATAAAACCTTACTCATCCCATCTTCTCATAATACAACCTGCCATTGATGACAAATAGCAAATCATGTTTCTTGGTTGTGATGTAACTTAAACACTGGCAAACTTAAAAGAAAAGAAAACTCCCTGGTTCAAGAAAATACAACAACATAAAGAAATTATTTTTTGAGATCAGTTTCAGGTCAGGTAAATTTTAATTTAAGTTCTGTTTTTTAATTAAAAGTAATTTTAATTAAAAGTGAACATAGCTCAGTTGCATTACATTATTAACTTAACCCAGTCAATAAATGTGGTTAATCTTACCTGATGAGTATATTTTGCTCATGTTGTCTGGTTGGTATGCGAGTGCTTCCTCTAACAGAGTTGGGCTATATGGTAGTAATGCTTCACTCTGATTGGTGACCATTCATTTGCAAGAAGATTCTAAGTAAAGAACTACTGTGGAAAAAAAAAGTCCTTGTTAATGCTAAAAAGCTTATCTATAAATGTTGATAAGGAGACTGAACCATATGCTATACTATCTGTATCTTTTGTCATGTACTAGGGAAGAATAGGACCAGTTGGAATGCCAGGGTCACCTGGGAGACCAGGACCAGAGGGCACAGCTGGGAAGGATGGAGAGACGGGCCCTCCAGGACCACCTGGGGAGGATGTAAGACTTATGGGAATCTAAAAGCTCCATATGCATCTTTTCAAAGTGATTGAAGTTTTAGTAGTGTTAAATATATTTTATATTCTGCCTATAATTGCATACATTTGTCTGTGTGTGTGTTTGTTTGTTTGTTTTTTTGTAGGGCTCAAAAGGTTATGCGGGAGAGAAGGGCAGTAAAGGGGAGCTGGGTGAGTGGGTAAGAATGACCAGGGTTTTTCTATGGTTAATGCAATAACTAGGCCTTCATGAAATCTGTGCTTACAGAACTCCAGTGAAAACTGCAGTTTTCCACAGAACTGGAACTTGATTTCAAATCTCAAATCTCCTTTGATACTTTTATGCACTGCCAACAATTTTGACTATTGAAGTTTTGTAATATTTAAATATATTCTACAGAAGTCTGCAAATTGCATTTGGGCCTAGCCAGAACATAACATAATCTAAATATCCAAGACCAAAACAGGAGTCCACTACTGTCCACACAGCATGTTTATTTAACATATCAGCCATAAATTAAAACAAGTGATTGATTATATCCCACTCCATATTCCATTATTCACATTCAAAGAAACTGTATGTGGTGTGTTCAGGGTGATCTTGGCGAACATGGACCTCAGGGAACCAAAGGAAGAAAAGGAGAGAAGGTAAGATGTTGCTCCTGCTCTCCAGACTTTCACTAGATATGTATGATAATATCACTGACCAGCCAACTCTCTCTTTAGGGAAAAAAGGGACAGAAGGGCCTAGCAGGGGTAGTAGGATATATTGTGAGTAACATCATACTTCTGATTGTGTCGTTTCTTTATGAGGCAGTTATTCTGTCTGTCTGTACATATGGTACAATACCATTCAAATGTTTGAGACTGATATCTCGAACTATTGATATTGAGACTTTTAAATATTTTTGAAAAATGTCTCTTATGCTCACCAAGGCTGCATTTATTTGATCAACTATACGGTAAAAACGTTAATATTATGAAAATTTATTACAATTTAAAATAACTGTTTTCTATTTTAAAAGATTTTAAAATGTAATTTATTTCTGTGATGACAAAGCTGAATTTTCAGGAGCCATTAGATGAAGATATTACAAGTTTAAAACAATATGTTTTCCATACACAGGGGCCACCTGGACCTAGAGGACCACGGGGATACATGGGGCCACCTAGTCTACCTGTATGTGCTAAACTATCATTTTTTCGTTGTACATACAAAACATACAAAAAAGATGAGCAATCTGATTGTTTTTGTAATGATCTCTGTTACAGGGACAGACAGGGGGGCCTGGGTTCACTGGATCACCAGGACCACCAGTATGTTACAAAAACTTATTTAATATTTAATAAAAAAAAAAAAGAATTTCTTAATTATTCAATATCATCTCTCAATTCTTTGATGTTCAGGACCTGACCTTTGACCTCTCTTTAAGGGTCTTACGGGCCCAAGAGGGTTGAAGGGAGTTCCAGGCGTCAACGGACCCCCTGTAAGAAACACTCTAGTTTTTATAAGCTTCAATCCAATAATTGTGACTGTCCTTAAACATCATCATTCCAGTAATCACAAATGATTAGGAAAGTCATAAAGATTCATTAGTCAAAAGCTGTAGGAAAATTGACTAGTACGTAATACTGATTCTCTTTTATAGGGACAGCTTGGTGAGATGGGGCCAAGGGGACCACTTGGCAAACCAGTAAGCCAATCTTTTATTTCTAAAAAGATTCTTTAAAAAAAAAAAAAAAAAAAAAAAAACTAAAAACTCAAGAAAAAAGTCATATGCCATTATGTATTTCAGGGAGAGGAAGGGCCTGATGGTATTATCGGTATTCTTGGTGTTCCTGGACCACAGGTGCTGTGAACTATGCATTTTACCTTTCTCATTTACATAATGTATTTGTGTGCTCTTGGCCACCATGATTACATGCATAGTATTTTACAGTTAGGGTCCATATTCTGGTTAAGCCATTATTCTGAAATGAAGTTTCAGTCAAAGTCTTATATAACTGGATTTTGTAATCCATATCGTAATATTGTACTCATGCTGGAAAATGTGGAATATGACCCAATTCTTATATTAATCTGGATATGTATTCATTGTCAATGTAGTCATTGAGTCTGTTCTTGTCTCTTTCCTCTCCTCTCTCAAACTACTATGTCTAACTACACTTATTATCAAACAATCTATTCAGGGAAAACCAGGGGGCGATGGACCACCAGGTCAAAAAGGAGACCCTGTATGTGCATCTCATCTCATTTTATAAAAGCTTTGAAATTACAGTCACATTTGAAATCTCATTTTGATTTTCCTACATTTACCTGAGGCACATGTATTTCTTATTCAAACAGGGAGATGTGGGAATTGAGGGAGATATTGGGAGTCCAGGACCACCGGGCCAAAAAGTAAGCCTGCAGTTCACTCTTCATGAATAATTATTTACAGTCTCTTTAGATATCTCTCATATTATTTTGATACCCCAGTGCACTTCTATGGTAATGCAGCAGTAAACATAAAGCCACATTCTTGTTTCAGGGTGCCAATGGAAAACCAGGAAAACATGGACCCTCGGGTGATCCAGTAAGATTATTTCAAACAGCTCCTTAATATTTTAAATGTCTAATTGTTGTGAGACACTTGATATTTTTAGACTGAGTTTTCTTTTGTAGAAGCTGCTGGTAAACCAATATATTTATTTCAGTGTGTAGTTAGTGAGGCTACACAGTAATCAATAAATGAAATCAAAATTGTGATGTTGGCTCTTGCAGTTATTAAGGCTTTAATTTCAATATTCAATTTCAATTTAAATAATTTAAATATACAATCAACACTTTCAGTGTGTTGTGAAAGGAGAGCTTTTATTGTATTTTAATGCTGTTTTTGTTCTTTATTTTTGACATATAAGCAGCAGCATGAGATGTTGATATGAGATGTTGAATATTTTTATATAACAGGTCAAATTGTAATATAGTGATATTGATTATTTATATGACACTAGAGAAAATAATATAATGGTTTTGGGATAATTATATTTGTTGTTTTTGACTGTCTGTAAACTTCAGGGTTTGAAAGCACAGCGTGGAATGAAAGGAGATTCTGGCCAAAAGGGAGATCTAGTGAGTTCACTAAAATATTTACAAAAGCTCTGGCCAAGTAAACAACACTTTTTATTGAGAGCCAGATGTACATTGTTCTCAGACTAAAAAAAACCCCCAGAGAACTAGAAATCGAGGGAGTAAATGTTGAAAGAGCTAATCTATCATTTCTTATCTGTGGTTTATCTTTGTCAGGGTCCTCCGGGGCTGCCAGGTAAACAGGGATTCAGAGGCAGAGGAGGGCAGTCTGGTGTACAGGGAGAGATTGGCCCTACTGGACCTGCTGGTTTACCAGGGCCCATGGTGAGCGGCGGTGGCTACTTTTAACTGGTCAAAACCTGACTCACTGAAAGCCATCCACTTAGTCATTACATTGCTTTTACTTCAGGGCTATGATGGATCTGTTGGAGATCCAGGGAGACAGGGAAAAGATGGACCTAAGGTACAGTACTGTAATTCTTCATTTGTCAAAGGAATCTAGTATGTGTTATTCCATAATTTAAATGGCATCTTTAGGGAGATAGAGGCCACCCTGGTTTCCAAGGTGCTTCTGGAACACGAGGAGACAAGGTGATTGATAATTGCTCACAATGAATTTTTGACAAAAGTCATACATTAGATTTCACATACATAAGCGATTTCAATAAGACGACAACATTATTTTACTTCAAAAGGGTCGGACTGGCCAAGGGGGATTCGCTGGTTTTCCAGGACCTTTGGTAAGTATGATTTCTTAAATAAAGCTGCAAGTCATAATTACGAAAGCAAGGACACCAATTGTTGAAATGAGATCATTTTGAGAAGATTTGTTTTATCATAGCACCCCTAGTGGTAATTTTAGAAAAAAATACTTCAAAGTTTATCTATAGATTCAGTGTTTTTTTAGCATCATTGATATACTATTATAAGTAGTATATTATATTTTAAATTCAATTATATTTTCATTATTATAGTTTTGTCATTTTTATTAGTTTTTTTTAAATATATAGTTTTTAGTTGTAGTTCAATAGATTTACCATTACCTATGACTACTTAAACTCACTGTTACGTTTGACCAGTAGGTGGCACTGCAAACAAATTTACATGGTATTCACAGACCACTGTGGCAATAATACACCTCATCAAAGGTCATTCATTCATTCATTCATTCAATTCTAGGGCCTATAGACTGGGGAAAATTATAAGAAAACTAAAAAATATGAAAACAGATGCCTATGTACCTTTGACTAAAGAGAATGTTTAATTCCAAATGTTTGTTTTTACAGGGGGAGATGGGAAAATCAGGAGAACCAGGACCTGAAGGAGAGCCCGGTATTAAGGTTCACTTGTACACCAAATCATTACCTTTTAAATATAAAACAACTCATGCAATGACTTGCATGATTTAGTAAGGTTTGATCATAATTTCCTTGTTCCTTTGGTCAGAATTATTTCAGTTACAACAGAAAATCTCATTCAAGCTCATGGCCTAATTAACCCTATATATCAGGTTACTTACATTTTCCATTTTTTAATGGGACAGGGTAGACAAGGAGTCCCTGGAGGAACCGGATTTAAAGGTCAAAAGGTAAACTGAGTTCCCTAACGATTAGTCCAATACTATAACACTGAATGTCACAACAAACTTAGCATAGCATTGATTAACTACAGCATAGACTATGGTGGATTAGCATCCATCTTAGCAAAGTCATGATGTTTATGATCATTTAGGGACTGCAGGGTGTTTCAGGGAGCAGAGGACAGGACGGAAATCATGGTGCAACTGTAAGAGCCACACATACCCAATTTTTTACAGAATGCCCTGTTAGTTTGCTTCATTAGCCACTAAAAGTAATGTGTGTTACAGGGATCGATTGGACCACCAGGATCAGATGGAGATAGAGGACCTCAGGGTCCCCGGGTAAGACCTCCTCTTATTTTTTCATGCTTTGTTAGACAACCTTTATACTGAAATGGACAAAGCAATTGATTAAATCTGATGTCTGAACAGGGTTTACAGGGAAGGCCTGGTGCACCAGGAATCCAAGGTCCCGTTGGAAAAAATGTGAGTTTTATTTTCCTTTCCTGATTGACAGGATTTCCAAACCCTTCAGTGTCTTAGTTATGTAACACTCCATCTTGTGGTATATTTAGCTGTTAAAAATGTTATAGTTTGCCAATTCTGACATTACTGTCTAAGAATATGACCTACAGGACAATGCTATTAAATACTTTTTAAAGGGGGAACCAGGGAGCCTGGGTTTCGCTGGCAAACCTGGAAAGTCTGGAATCAGAGTAAGTAATGATTTCATAAAATTCCGACCAATTTTTTATATTACATGACACCCAGTTCTTTAGACCAAATGTGGATATTTTTTTTTTTTTTTTTTTCTGTGCTCTTTTATTGCAACTGGCAATGAATTTTATATGGCTAGTTCAGTCTTAATAGTTTTTTTTTTCTTTAAGATATTGTGTTGTGGTCTGTTTTCCTCAGGGTGTCAAAGGCAGAGAGGGTTCAGAAGGGCTTCACGGCAGTCCTGGAGAGAAGGTTAGTGGTTTTGTAAAATGTACCAGTCACGTCATGTGACACACCATATGATGACAAAATGTAATACAATAAAAAGCTGAAAACATTATTAGCTACGTTTAACAGTAATCAGCTGCAGATGCAAAAGTTTCCTTTCATTTTTGCATTCAAATAAAACCTCCTTTCATTCACAAGCCATTTGTTCTACTGTCTGTTCTCTTCTTATAATTTATATCCAAACACATTTTACAATCTTTTCATTTGATATTAGGGGAAAAGTGGTCCTGAGGGGCCCAAAGGAAAACCTGGTCAGCCAGTAAGTGCCTTATAGGTTGTATATATTTAGAAAAATTTCCTCATTCATTAATATTAAACTGTAAGTTCGAAAACTCTATCAATCTATCAATTTCTCTGTCTAGGGTCCTCGAGGCCTACCAGGGGAGAAGGGCTACAGAGGACCTGCTGTAAAGCATACATTTAACACACATTTGCAATCTTGTTGTCATGATGCAATAGCAGGAATATTACTATGTGTTTATCCAGTTAGTAACGATGAAACATTTGTGAATGTAATCTTCTAAAGGGCCCACAAGGAAACATTGGCCAGTGGGGTGAGACAGGTCTGCAGGGGCCGGTTGGAAATCAAGGGCCCAGAGGGCCGCCGGGGCCGCATGGAGTGGCTGGGTACCCAGTATGTGTTTTTGGTTTATTTGGTTTATTGTTGTGAGGACTGAGGGAAGGTTTCAGCTCTAATCCTATATTGTATTCTCTGTCTTTCAGGGTAAAGATGGACCACCTGGACCCCTCGGACCTCCAGGAGATAAAGGTGATAAGGTGAGCTTTTTTTTTTTTAGTTTTATCTTCATTATTATTATGTAAAATGTATTGGTTCTTTCACCGTGGCCTTGTATGAGACCTTTTGTTTATAAATGTATTGGACAAAGGGACTGAGAGGAGCCAGTGGACTGAAGGGAGTTGCCGGTATCGATGGTGAGGAGGTAGATCGCTTATATATCTCGATTATGTTATCAAAATGAATATGCTTTTATTAATATTAATACATATAATGCAAAGATATTTGCTTTGAATGTCCTAAATAGTTGGTTTGAGAACCATCCACATTTACACTACCTTTTTAAAGTTTGGGTCAATAAGTTTTTCTTTTATTTAGCACAGCTGCATTAAATTGATCAAAAGTGGGTTTTTTTGCTTTCTATTAATCAAAAAATGTTTTCATCATGGGTTCCACTAAATTATTAAGCGTAACAACTGTTTTCAACATTGTTAATATTAAGAAACATTTCTTGAGCACCAAATCAGCATATTAGAATGATTTCTGAAGGATCATGTGACACTGAAGACTGGAGTAATGATGCTGAAAATTCAGCTTTGCCATCAAAGGAATAAATTACATTTAAAATATGTTAAAATAGAAAACAGTTATTTTTAGATGTAATAATATTTCACAATATTACCGTTTTTACTGTATATTTGAGCAAATAAATGCAGTCTTGGTGAGCATAAGAGGCTTCTTTCAAAAACATAAAAAAGCCTACTGACTTCAAATTTTTAGCGGTAGAGAAATTGTATTAAATAAAATGGGTAACCATTTTTTTAGGGCTCAGTGGGTGAAACTGGACCAGTTGGACCAGCAGGAAGCAAAGGCTTGTCTGTGAGTAAAAAATCCTCTGATGCTGTATGTTTGCCATCTCCATTTCATACAAGTACGTTGTGTTATGGTGTTTTATGTAAATGATACACAGGACAGAACTGTCGGTTGTAGGGTGAGAAGGGTAATGAAGGATCTTTTGGTGATCGTGGCCCAAAGGGAATCCAAGGAGAGAGTGGAAATCGAGGACCACCTGGAGTCAGAGGACAAAAAGGACGAGACGTGAGAATACTGATCTGATTTTTGATTATTTCTTAGGTACAAAATACCATAAATTATTAAGAAAAAGATGTTGTGTGTTTGTTTTTTGTCAGGGGTTGAGTGGTGCTTCAGGGCAGAAGGGAGATCATGGATCCCCTGGTGAAAAAGTGAGTTTTTTTATGAGGTTTGCACAGGTGTTTGAGTGAAATAGTCAAATGCATTGAAATATTCTTATTGTTGAGATGTTTTCTGTGTGTTTTTGTTTTTGCTCAGGGTCAGACAGGTGTGAGAGGTTACTCTGGGTTGGTAGGAAAGTACGGTCCTGGAGGGAACATGGGAGAATCTGGTGAAAAAGGCGACAAAGGTCTACGTGGAGTTGTTGTGGGTACCACTTCCTCTTTTACAGCTACTGAAGCCTACGAAGAAATATATTTATTTTGTTTATTTCAATGTTCTATGGGTATCATAGGGCGAGGCAGGAACAAATGGGCCGCCAGGTCCAAATGGTGCTATTGGGTTACCGGTAAGTTAAGTTTTATATATTTGATTTATTGTATATTTTTGGATATACATTTGACATTAATTTATTCCATTCAAATTTAGGGTTTGCCAGGAAAAAAAGGATTTGTTGGACAAAGTGGAAAACTTGGACCAAAAGTATGTTTTTATTATTATTATTATTTATTTTTATTTTTTTACTGATGTCTGGTATGCTCTGTTACACCATCATAAGTGCATCTGTTGTTTTTGTCCCCTGCAGGGAGAGCCTGGAGTTAAAGGGAATCCAGGCAGCCCTGGGAAGTTTGGATCAATGGTAGGTTTTTACCTTTGAAGATGCATGCATTATTTAGAAAATGCTGTCTGGTCTTACTGACCTGAATTTGTTGAATTGTTGATGTTGTTTACAGGGTGTTTCAGGCCCAAGTGGGAAGAAAGGAGAGCCTGGAACAAGAGGCAAAATGGTGAGATAACACTTTACAACCGGATTGTTTTCCAATAATGAATAAAATATGAAGCATTTGCTATTAAAAACATGACAAAGACATTTCACACTGGCATACATTATGCTCAAATGGACAGTGTTAACATATCTAAATGATCTATGCTCCTGTCTAGGGGCCAGTGGGTCAGCCAGGAGCTGTGGGTCCTCGCGGACAAAAGGGAAAACCAGGATCTTCAGGACCTTCAGGGAAAAAAGGAGTCAAGGGTCAACCAGGACCAAAAGTCAGTGGCTCAATATTTTATAGACATATCATTTAATTTGGTCATAAGTAACTGGATGTTTTATGACTAGAGTATGTTGTGCATTATTATATTTTAATTTCTTCACCAGTTTTTGTAATCCTTTCACACAGGGAATGAGCGGTTCTCCTGGAAGGAGAGGAAGTAAAGGTGTTACAGGAAAGCCAGTGGGTTCATGCATTTTTTAGGCTTTTATTGTCTTTATAATATGCAACTTTACTGGCATCGTTACATATTTTGCCTACACAAACAAATAAAAAGTTCATGCATATGATGTATCATTGTCTAGGGACCTCAAGGACCAAACGGGAAACATGGCAATCCTGGTCTACCTGGAAAGCCAGCAAGTATCCCTAATACAAATGTCTGAACCTTCTCATTATTTTATGATTGTGCCAAACATGATTGACTGTTACACTAACTCTATTTAAGGGACGCAGTGGTACAGATGGACTGCTGGGAGTTATAGGCACTGAGGGCGATCCAGTGAGTAGCTTTCTTTTATTTACATTTTATAGTAGTGCTTACCAATGCAAAACTCAAAGCTAGTCTTACATGTCTTGTTTGGACTTTTATGTAATTTCCTGTTTCCTGTGTGTTTTGTAGTCAGTTTGTAGTTTGGTTGTTTGATAGGTCCTCCTTGATTAGTTTCCCCAGGTGTGTCTTGTTTTCTTGTTAAGCTTGTCACCCCTTGTGTATTTATACCCCTGTGTTTCCTTTGTTCATTGTCTGGTGTTGTTCTACATCAATGAATCGTGTGTTTGTTGTCAGTTCTGTTTTCCTTACCAACGTTTGGATTTATCTTGCCTGGATTTATGTTTATGTTTGCACCTGGGTCCTGCTTTCCCTCATTCTGAAGCAGCCACGTTACAGCTAGGGTGTTGTGGGTTGTTATTATGCAGTTGTTAGGGTGTTCTGAATATTTGCTATGTAGTTCCTAAGGTGAATGTAAATGATCTGGGCCCTAATTGCTTTATGGTATATATGGCAGATTTAGCATGAACATGAGCATTTACTACCTTACTGTACAACTTGCAGGGTGACATTGGTTTCCAAGGACCTACGGGGAAACCAGGTCCTCCAGGTAGTGCTGTAAGTATGTTTGTTTTATACAGACTATCTGAATAATTTATTGTAAAGCATGTTGGTTTTATATTATGGTCATGACTTGTGGCATGGTTTCAAAAACAAATTCAAAGGGTGCCCCAGGAACACCGGGTTTGCAAGGGAGTCAAGGACTACCTGGACCAAAGGTAATTTCCTCTTTGTCTCTTAAATAAATGGATCCTACTAGAGTCAATTTAACAGACTTTTCATCACAGGGCGCTGTAGGACCCAAAGGGAAACCAGGACCCACCGGGCTGATAGGACCAAAGGTAATCAAATCAGTCATTGTTTTGCCTTCTACAATCCATAAGGATTTTAATTTTTGAAAGTTTTTTTTTTTGTTTGTTTGTTAAAACTTAGGGGATTCCGGGACTTCAAGGTAAAAAGGGAGATGTTGGACAAAAGGGACCAAAGGTATCACTGTAGCCACTGATTATCGACAATTGTTTTAGCTTCGGACATATGAAATAATAGTAAGACAAATCACCCCAGTTTTATTTAGAGGCCCAAACTGAGCAAAATTATGCAATTTGTTGCAGTAGCTGATATTTATATGGCCAAAAAGTTAGATGTAGGCTAATTGGAATTATACTAAAAGTATGAACTGTCAATCATAAGACAGAAAGCACATAGTAGATGGTGTACAGCAGGTTTTTCACCAAAGTTTTGATCATATTGGTCATTTCAAGGCCTTGCTCATTGCTCATTAATGTAATTTACAGGGCCATGTTGGTATTAGAGGATTGCAAGGGCCCAGTGGACCACCAGGAGAAAAGGTAAGTTCAAATGAAACATAGAAAGCATATCAAAAAACAGCCAGTTGCTTTTTATTTCAGACGTTAGGAATGATTTCCTTCATCTTGCAGGGAAAGCAAGGTGCTCCAGGGTACAAGGGACGGCCTGGGCCGAAAGGCATACAGGTAAATAACTGCTTGCTGTATATTGTGAACATTTACCGTGAACTTTTGATTCTTTATTCATAAATATGTTGTTTGTTGCAGGGTGAAGCTGGTGCTCGTGGCCCTCCTGGTGGCAAAGGATTCCCTGGTTCACCTGTATGTCTCTTTGTAAACTCATTGACCAGCTTTATCTGCTTTAGAACAATGGCATGGATGACTAGTTTCTTGTTTTGCTCTACAGGGTCAAACTGGAAGGAAGGTGTGTACTGAAATTGCAGGTGTGATTGTAATTTATATAGCTCTGCTTATCTTTGCCCTGTACCTGAAACAGGTAGGTATAGATACAGATCTTATTAGTCAAACTGACCTGCAGTGCCCCAGCATGCAGTATTCAAACGGCAATGTACAGTAGGGTCACACTGAAACATTGAAAATATGGGATTTAAAATATGATTTATACCTCAAGTATATTTTTTTAGCTTAATAGAGTTAAATGTGCTTTCTTAAGTATTGTTTATATCAACAGGGTATGAAAGGAGTTCAGGGAATATCAGGACAGAAAGGTGTGAAAGGTCGGAGAGGACCTCCTGTAAGTGAAATAGTTTTCCTGCATGTGACTTTAATTTCACACATTTTAATGTCATACATATTTTATTCCTTTTTAAGAGATTATGTGTCTTAATCTGTTTATATTCTGACTCACTCTCATCATCTCACAAGGGAAAACCAGGTGTTCCCATCCAGCAGACACCAGGGCATCATACTCCACCTCATGCTCAGAAAAGAGGATCACAAAATGTTGGTACAAACTCAAGCAGTCAACCTTGGTTTGTTGAGCACTGAAACACACTTTTTATTGTCAAATAAGAGGGAAAGGTGGGGTTGGGTAGCAGAAAGACCTAAGATGAAGGTTTTAATATATTGATTGATTCTTTGCACATTTTTTTCAGAAAGCAAAGTTATCCAGAAAGTCTCGATTTGATGACCCTGAAGAAGAGACTGAGGAAAATAGCCGCTCGCAAGGCACCAAAGACAACCCAGCAACCACCTGTAGAGAGCTGAGTCTCATCCAGCCTCACCTCAGAGATGGTGAGCAGAACTTCAGACCCAAAAAATGTTTAAAAAAACAAAATCATAGAGAGGACTTTAATTTACTGTTGTCCTGTTTGTAGGGCACTACTATGTTGATCCAAACCACGGATGTCCATTTGATGCTCTCCGTGTGTTCTGTAATTTTACTGCTGGTGGTCTAACTTGTGTGTCTCCTGTCCGGTCTAAAGTAAGAGGATTTTCACAGTCAGTCTCCTTTGGTGATTCTAAGACATGTAAAGTGATATTTTTTCTTTACTCTGAGATGGCCAAAAGTGGGATTTAAAAACCAGAAGATATTATATAATCAAATCTCATAAAGACATTTATTGCCCATTATTATTATTACACTCCAAAAAGGGATTTTCAAAGGGATGCCACATAAGAACCACTTTTGGTTTGCCAAAGAACCTTTCAGTAAACAGTTCTTAAAAGAACCATTTTTTTTCTTTATTGTGAAGAACATTTTAATAATCTAAAGAACCCTTTTTTAAATATAAAGAATCTTCTGTGGAATGGAAAGATTCCTTGTGTGTTTAAGGTTCTTCATGGAACCATACGGCAATAAAAAAACTTTTATTTTTAAGAAATGTGCCAGTATAACACAGAATAACATTTACAGTTGTTTTGCATTGATATACTGTTATATTGAATATAATACTATATTAGTGTTTTTATTTGTGGTGATTTTGTCAGATTTCAGGGATGTGGCCATCAGCGGACAGATCTAAAAAGTGGTTTAGCGAGCTTCACAGAGGCTTCAAGGTAAATGACTGAACTTGCTGAATTTCATAAGCTGATGTAATTTCTTGTTAATTTACTAACATGGTGGGTTTTTTGTTTCTATGGAAACAGTGCTGTGAATATCATCATTTTTATTAAGAATAGCAGGCATCTTAATGAATAATTTTCTGATAATTGCTCTCCACAGTTTGAATACAGAGTTCTTGATGTTGTCCAACTGCGATTCTTACGATTACACAGTACCTCTGCCACACAAAGCATCAGCCTGGCATGTTCTAAAAAACACAACCTCACTGGTAAACACCAGGATACCACCAAGAGGGTGTTACGCTTATGGGGAGACTCCAATGAAGAAATCCATCCATCCCATGTCATCATATCACAACAGGGTTGTCAGGTTAGAAGCAATATCAGGGCATGTAATTAGTGTAGGACACTTGACAACAGCTTTTCTAAATGAGAAGTTTACAAAAATGGCACACATCCAAACCATGTAAAGTAAAACTATTCCATAACAGGAGGTCACCAGGCATTTTCCCTGCCTTATCTTTGCAGGTAACAGCACAGGTGAGGGTTCTGGGGAATTCAGAGCTCCACGGAGGAGACATACAACTCCTTCCCATAAGAGATGTTCTTTTGCAGGGTGGAAGAGAAACCTGGGAAGGAGATGCAAGCATCGTCCTTGGACATTTGTGCTTTTTATAGCATCATAGTTTCCATTCACACAAGGAGGGAGGAGGAGTGCATAGTTCCCAGGACATACGCTACAATCAGGCTTTGAATATTGTATAATAATGTAAAGGTAGATTATGATAAGTAAATTTGTTCTCTGGGTATTCAGATTTCTGGTAGACTGAAAGTGGTGCAAAAACTGTGTGTGTGTGTGTGTGTATGAGAGCATGAAAATGTATTTAGACTTGTGTGTCAGTGGGTTGTGAGTATTTATGCAATGATTTATTTATGTAAGGTTGTTACGAAGAAAAAAAAAGTGCATTTATTAAACATTTATTAAACCTTTACACCATGCCTTATTTTTTTATTAACTGATATAAAAAAAATGAAAACCCTATAGGGCATTTATACTTTATAGACTGCAAAAATGTTCTGTTTCTTCATGAGAAATATGTCCTGAAATTCTCAGTATTTTTGCCATCTTCCTAAATGATGCAATAAACAACCCCTGGATAAGTAATACTGCTTTTTTTTTTTTTTTTTTTTACTGCATTTAAAACTAGGCATCATTTCACATACATTAGTGAATTTGAATGTTTAATAAATAAATTGGGGCATCAATGAGCAATAGTGACTAGATCAGGATCTAACCATATAAACACATAATTAAAACTAAACAGAACTATAACCACATCATTTGACACATTTGTATTTGGGGTGAAATATGACCTGGGCATATATTCTGAAAAGGTTTTGAGATTCATATATTTATTCCACACATCACATCTTTGAAAAGAGAGAGATAACCAGTCATTACATAAACCAGGCAACGCTGTAAGGTATTGATACTGTTACTGTACTTTTACGGTGGAAGCCGCTCGTCCAATCAGATGTCGTTTCGAAGCAGACTCCGCCCCCGGTAGAGAACGAGCGCCTGTTGTTTCGGTTGATTTCGACAGGCCTGATGCTGCTGCCGCTGTCACACTGGTCTGCTTCACTCATACGGCGTCGCAGGCGTCAACGTTCACAGAGTTTGTCTTCAGAAAGCTGAACTGATTATTAAACACGTGAGTATTGAGGAAGAAAAACAAGTAAGTGATCTAAACGTTGTTTTTTTGTCTTTCTTAAACGGAGCCTGTAAAACAGACACTATTTTGTCGGAAACATTTCCTGGTAGATGAATATCTTTTGTGTACAATAAACGTATAGAGTTTCGTGCGTATAACGTTAGTTAGTGTCGTTTTAAGCCGTTTAAGCCGTTTATTCTATTAATTAACTATGGTCTTTTTTTTAAATCTTAGTAGTTAACAAATACTTATTTCCAATAAGTAATTAAATATTGACTAGTATTTGTTAGGTTTTTCACTTACAGTACTTTTCTTTGCACATTTTTGTTTATTGATTTTTATGGAATTTGTGGTTCAGATTTCAACTTATTCTGACTAGTACTGTATGCAAGTTATTCTGATACCAGTTACAGTTTCACAAGGATAGATAATCTCAGATAATCTTGCTTATTTCTTAGTTACTAACTAATAAAAATCTTCCTGCTAATTACAGTATTTTTTTTTCTTTGTCATATTAAATGACTAGCCAGAATGACTACTTTTAAAATTCAATTAAAATCTTACTAGTAAGTTTAAAATTATCTAATTGATGCAATCAAGATTAACATTCTTGGAATGTTGAAATATTGTTGAAGAAGGATCACATTTGTTGTTGGTGTTGGGTTTCCAGCAGCAGGATGGTGAATGAGGGTGCCGGCGCCCCACGCAGTCGCAGGGGGTCTCATAAGGTGGTTCCTTCATCAGACCAGGATGGCACAGGAGCAGAAAGAGCCACAGGAGAGGTGCCCTGCCCCAGTAATGGTGAGACTGACTCACTAAACAAAAAAAAAGACCTGATCCTCCAAATGCAGAGTATTCAAATTAGGCAGAGGCAAAACAGGCACTTTAAGATTCTAACGAAGAGAGTTTATCTTTTGTTAGGTCTAATGTAGATCATTCAACTCTGACCCACTGGAATCAGTTGCAACATGTTTCACTTAGTGTCCTTACTATTTATGTTGCTTGTACAACTTGTACAACCCATCATTTGTGTGACTCTGTCATATAAAAGAGTACATACCTTTGATTTTATTCATTTGCAGGCTCAACAAGAGATTTTTTTTTCTCTTTGCCCGGTCTGTTTAGGAGTTTTCAGTGAGGAAAATAATATAATAGATTTTTATGTGGTAGAAAATAGGTATATTATTAATTAAATGTTAATTTTCCTTAAAGAAAAAGTTAAAGTTTAATTTGCAATAATAACCAATAATAACCTTGCTTGTATTGAGGTCTTAATTGAGCTGTGTAATCATATATGCATTAAAGAAGAATGAGGAAACAATAGCCATGACATATTCATGTTACGTTAGTGAAACCATTAAGGTTAATTCTGGGATGAACAGACTGCCATGTGATTTGCCGTGTGACCTGATTGAGAAATTGCCATGTCCTGCCCAGTACTGTTATGAATGATGCAGTCATTCCCATTAACTCTGACATGATGACACTGAAAATTCTAGAGTAGTGTTTCATTGTGCAACCTCACTGTCAAATAGATTCAGGTTAATGCTTCACAGTGTAGCATTTGAGTTAGTCTTAGTGGTGTTTAAAATTATATATCATATATAATTTTAGAGTTTTCATATACTGTATATACAGCAGTGCTTTTTGGGGGAACATTCTGTAGGATATACTGTAGTGCTTTTTGTCAAAAGTCATCAAGTTCTACACTTACTATTAATTCATTACCTCTTAGAATACTCTCCCATAGATCGAAATGAAGACATTGCATTCCTTTCTGTCTTTCTTTTTACTGCATTTTAAAACTATGAATTGTAATATATTTAAGTCTGACATATGTATCCATCTATCCTAATGTGAAGTCTCTCTTTCCTAAATGAAAGTGACTCTTTTTTTAGTCTTTAATAATATAGCGATGAAATATTTGTATTTATACTGAATAGTTAATATTGTATTTTCATTTGGTGAAAACCTGCGGCCTACAAACTAATGAAAAAATGAATTAGTTTTTTTGATTGTATACATGTGGTGACTTTTTTTTGATGGCATCTTAGTGCATTTTATCATTATAAAATGAATTTTCAGTGCTTTTTATAGCATTTTTGTGATGTCAGTGTCCTTATTTATGTTAATGTACAGTAGTGTTGTATGAATCGCCGTCTCTTCTGTTTGCACTCTAATGGATGCAGGTATTCTGTTTGCATTATGTTAGATTAGTTAAATAGTAGTGGTATGGTAACCAGGATACGTGTCCAGAATGACCTGTTCCATCTGTGTATAGTTGTGAGCATTCATGAGGGAACTGTACTGATGTCTCATTTCAGGAACAGTGGAAGTGGAGCATATTATCAGCGCAAAACTACAGCTGAAGAAGAAAGCTGAGGTAGGATGGCTCAGAGGCTTTCAGTACTTTTTTCTTGTTTTAAAGGAAATCAAATATCAAAATAATGAATGCAACAGAGTGTTAAATGTCGTATGTGTGCAAATCTTGTTCTTTATCATTGTATTGTAACAGATTATTAGTATTATCACAGATTATCTGTATTATGACATACTATGTCACAGATTAACAGATCCTAAACATTCAAGCGTGACCTTTGGTTTGACTAAACCCTTTCAGTGATTTAAATGCAATGCTTATTCTTGTGATTTTGATCTGTGTAAAACTGACAGAGCTTTTGTTTTCTTTGAATGTTTGTTCTGCTTTGTTCTTGTTCATCAGGCTCAATGAAAAATAATGAAAAATGTTTAGTTTCTGTTAGTGGGTTAGTGTGTTAATGTGTTGCTTACAGCACATGGCATTTATATATACTGTATAATTATATTTTATACACATATATGAATAATATAATATAAGTTTAGCATTTAAATTAAAAACTGATCTTAACACATTGTCTACAGATTCTTTATGAGAATATTTCTTTTTTTATGATTTGCTGGCCACATGACAATAGATTTAAAATATCAAAATATTTATTTAATATTTAATATTTATTGTGTATTCAAACCATCGTGTGAATTGTATAATTTATTATACAATATATTAATGAATAATTTAATAGATTCAGACTAAAAGGTATTTTTTTAATTTGACTTTGTTTTTAGGGATCAAACATTGTTTCATGCTTTAGATTGTTTTGCGCTGCTTGATGTAAGTGCTCGTAAAGGTTACAGGAAGTGTAGACAGAATAGGGAAGGATGTGGTTGTCAGCCAGGGGCAGTGAGGTTTGGGAAAATATAATGTCCTTGTTTGTAACACATATCTTCTAAAGACTTCCCTAACAAGGACATTTTGTCAAATGATTGAACTTTAGAATTGATTCGAATTACAGACCTCCGATGTATTGCGTCATCAGTTCAGTTTCAGTTCAGTCTGTGACTGAATTTATTATCCGTAAAAGTTTCTTTGAGATACAAGACCTTCATTTGTCTCCATTAAGAACAGCTGCAGTCAAAAAGACATAACCATGACCGCTTGAGTTATCACATGAGACCTGATTCTCTGGCGGAATTACTCTTATCTTGCGGATATGATGTGTTGAGCTTCATAAGACATTCTGCAAACCTTCTGTTCTTGTTCGTAAGACCCTCCTTAGAAGAGACTAGCTTTTCTGTGTCTTTACAGTTTTGCTTTTTTTTTTTCAGCATTTGAAGGCAGACCTGATGAGGCAGTTTGACACTCAAGTCAATGAATTCATGGACAGTCTGATAGAGGAGTCTGCCAGTCTGGGTTCGTCCCATGTGAGCACAGTCTTTCCTCTCTCAGATAAGGAAAAAAGCAAACTCAGGTACTGAAAGCATGCACAAACCGGATTGCAATGAGCGCCACAGCTGGCTAGTACACTGTATTCTCTTCTTTTTTACTGTCATTCAAATCTGCTTGAATTCATTGCATTTGTGATTTTTTTTTTTCATTGTCTGATCTTATCACATGACTAGCATGCCAGTCTATCAGCTTAGTGCTTTTATCTCACATTCTTTTAGCCTTTTTCTCTTTTCTTCTGTTGTCTAACCCTTTTTATCTTCATCTCTGCTCCTGTAGGCATACACGACCTTCCCAAGGACAAAGCAAGCAGTTTGTGATCCGTCGATCCCTGTTAGAGTAAGTCATGGATGATCTTGCTGATATGTGTAAAATCTGAGATTTGTTTCTGTCTGTGGTCAGATTAGCTGACCTTAATAAACCTGTTTATTATAGCACAGTTTATGAAATGTAAACTGTTTTTTGAAATGCTGTTTTTTTTTTTTGTTAATTTAGTGTTTACTTAGGAAGACGAGAAACATATGGTTGTACGTCTTATGAATATTTGTAAACTAATAATGCTTATTACATGGTTTTTCTGCAGTGATCTGTTTGAGGTGAACCACATTCGCACCATCTATCACATGTTCATCGCCCTCCTCATCCTCTTCATCTTCAGCACACTTGTCGTGGATTTCATCGATGAGGGCAGGTTGGAGCATTCACAGTTCATAAACACTTTTGGAATCTGTTTTGCTTCAGTTTTGTAAGCTGCAACCTTGTTTTAAATGTTAAAGTTCTGACCTTGCCAACAGTGTGGTTTCATAAATGCATAAAGGTTTTGTTTTTGCCAAAATATGAGGAGATATATTTTGTCTTCGCAAGCGTAATGTTTGCAAGGTCTCCTAAATGAATGAAAAGGAGCTCTGAAACTATTCAATATATTCTTCTTCTGGCTTGTGTTAAAAGTACATTTCTGATATGTGTTAGAATTTTGAATAGTTTTAGCTCCTTATGTTATTTAAATGGGATTTTTTCCACATTAAAAGAAAACTTAACTAAAAACATATTCACACATGTAACATGTTTACAGTTAATCTATTCTAGCTGGTGTAAGGATAAAGTTATGAAATAAAATGACATGTTCATTTGTGATTGTGTGAACAAAAAGAATTAACAGATCAGTGATTTTACCAGACTGAAATATAATGTTTTGAGAATTGAGAAAGTAATATGCTCTTAACTATTTTGTTAAAATGATTTTATATATTTTATTTTTAGTAATAATTTGATGGTAAACAAATTTAGTTTCTCATGTAATGTGATTGGACAGCCTAGGGAAGTTATTTAGCAATATCAGCACAAGCTAATTAACATTAATGTCTCAGACTTCTTCATATAGTGATATCAAAACCTGCTTAAAAATACATGCAAAAAGTGTTTTCTCATTAGTTTATCATGTACCTTCAGTGTTACTTGGAGTAAAGTAAGACAGTAAAAGGAGATTTACTAAATTGTGTAAGATGCAAAAATCTTTCTTTCTTGCCCTCTCTAGACTGGTGCTTGAGTTTGATCTGTTGGTGTACGCGTTTGGCCAGTTCCCCCTAGTGGTTGTCACGTGGATGTGTATGTTCCTGTCCACGCTTGTGGTTCCGTATGTGTTGCTCAGTGTCTGGGCTAGTGTTTACCCCACGTCAAACCATCGGGCCTTATGGACAGTGCTGGCCGGTTCTCTCTTGCTGCTGTACCAGGGACTGTTTTTGGGTTTCCTGCCCACATATGTGGTGTTGAAGAACGGCCTTCCCCCTGCTTCATGCTTCATACTTATTCTAGAACAGGTACTCAGTAACCATAGCAACAGGATTTTTTTTATCATTCTGTTGCTTATTGGATGCTCTGTTTTCTGCTTTAATGTGTTTATTTGAATTTGATACTAGTTAAAAGTCTAATAATACTTGGTGTTTATTTTAATTTCACTGCTCAGTCTAGTTGTTGCTATTGTTTGTTTTAAACAGGTGCGGCTGATAATGAAGGCTCACTCTTTCATCAGGGAAAATGTGCCAAGAGTGCAATCCTTAGAACGAAACAAAGCAAGTAAGATCCTTACTTAGATGTTAGTAAATTCACAGAAATAAACTGACAAAAACTTACATTTTATTTTGTCTTTTTCTTTTTTTTCAGATTCGTTAGCTGTACCTCAATTCACCCAGTACATTTACTTTCTCTTTGCACCCACCCTGATATACAGAGATAATTATCCACGGTAAGAAAATATACTTATATGTATAAAAATGAATTGTTTCATAGACACACACAAACACATATACAGGTGCATCTCAATAAATTAGAATGTCATGGAAAATTTCATTTATTTCACTAATTCAACTCAAATTGTGAAACTCGAGTATTAAATAAATTCAGTGCACACAGACTGAAGTAGTTTAAGTCTTTGGTTCTTTTAATTGTGATGATTTTGGCTCTCATTTAACAAAAACCCACCAATTCACTATCTCAACAAATTAGAATACTTCATAAGACCAATAAAAAAAACGTAAATATTTAGTGAATTGTTGACCATCTGGAAAGTATGTTCATTTACTGTATATGTACTCAATACTTGGTAGGGGCTCCTTTTGCTTTAATTACTGCCTCAATTCGGCGTGGCATGGAGGTGATCAGTTTGTGGCACTGCTGAAGTGGTATGGAAGCCCAGGTTTCTTTGACAGTGGCCTTCAGCTCATCTGCATTTTTTGGTCTCTTGTTTCTCATTTTCCTCTTGACAATACTCCATAGATTCTCTATGGGGTTCAGATCTGGTGAGTTTGCTGGCCAGTTAAGCACACCAGCACCATGGTCATTTAACCAACTTTTGGTGCTTTTGGCAGTGTGGGCAGATGCCAAATCCTGCTGGAAAATGAAATCAGCATCTTTAAAAAGCTGGTCAGCAGAAGGAAGCATGAAGTGCTCCAAAATTTCTTGGTAAACGGGTGCAGTGACTTTGGTTTTCAAAAAACACAATGGACCAACACCAGCAGATGACATTGCACCCCAAATCATCACAGACTGTGGAAACTTAACACTGGACTTCAAGCAACTTGGGCTATGAGCTTCTCCACCCTTCCTCCAGACTCTAGGACCTTGGTTTCCAAATGAAATACAAAACTTGCTCTCATCTGAAAAGAGGACTTTGGACCACTGGGCAACAGTCCAGTTCTTATTCTCCTTAGCCCAGGTAAGACGCATCTGATGTTGTCTGTGGTTCAGGAGTGGCTTAACAAGAGGAATACGACAACTGTAGCCAAATTCCTTGACACGTCTGTGTGTGGTGGCTCTTGATGCCTTGACCCCAGCCTCAGTCCATTCCTTGTGAAGCTCACCCAAATTCTTGAATTGATTTTGCTTGACAATCCTCATAAGGCTGCGGTTCTCTCGGTTGGTTGTGCATCTTTTTCTTCCACACTTTTTCCTCCCACTCAACTTTATGTTAACATGCTTGGATACAGCACTCTGTGAACAGCCAGCTTCTTTGGCAATGAATGTTTGTGGCTTACCCTCCTTGTGAAAGGTGTCAGTGAATGTTTTCTGGACAACTATCAGATCAGCAGTCTTCCCCATGATTGTGCAGCCTAATGAACCAAACTGAGAGACCATTTTGAAGGCTCAGAAAACCTTTGCAGGTGTTTTGAGTTGATTAGCTGATTGGCATGTCACCATATTCTAATTTGTTGAGATAGTGAATTGGTGGGTTTCTGTTAAATGTGAGCCAAAATCATAACAATTAAAAGAACCAAAGACTTAAACTACTTCAGTCTGTGTGCACTGAATTTATTTAATACACGAGTTTCACAATTTGAGTTGAATTACTGAAATAAATGAACTTTTCCATGACATTCTAATTTATTGAGATGCACCTGTGTGTGTGTATATATATACATACATATATATATATATTAGGGCTGCACGATATTGGAAAAAACTCACATTGCGATATTTTGTTTTTCTGCGATATATATTGCGATATGAAAAAAAACAAAAACAAAAACAAAAAAAAAACACCAAATGACTTGAATAGCTCAATTTGGAGAGAAAAAAATATTGATTTTGTAGGTGAGTAAATCAGCATAGGAAATAAACAATTTACAAGCATAGATAAATATAATAGAACAAAGATACAAATGAAATAAACAGTGCTTTGTATTTTTAAGGCAAGTCCAACAGTATTCAGGTGCAGAAATTGAATAATAAAATGTAAAATAACACTGCATAATACAGTCTTCATTGTATAAATTAAATCTAATAAATCTGTGTTAAAGCTACAAAAGTGATTTTTCTGTTTTGTTGTTTGATTATGACACAGAAAGCAACAGAGACATTAAACTGCTGTTATTGTTATCCTCTTTCTTTCTCAATTGTTTACCTAAGACATAAGCAACTGTTTTTTTTGTTTTTTTTTTACAAGGATACATGGAGACATGCATTTTGACACGGTTTCGCGCATATGTGTCGTACTACACTGGATGCGGCGCGACACGACGAATCCTCGCCAGTAAACTGATATGCCTTGCTCTATTTATGACGTACTGACACAGAGTTGACACGATTGGCAACGGTCGCTTTGTCGCATCCAGTGTAGAAAGACTATGGGGCCGTTCACATCTGCAAACGCGTGGAAAACTCCCGCCGCGCCACTTCCTCCTCCTTTCCAAAGCGCTCGGGAGCTTGCGCTTTCCTGGCGCCTGCCGTTGCTAAACATCCGTGATGTGCTCTCCTCGACGACGCGGAAGTTTCAACAAAGGATAAATGGATTTCCAGCACTGAAAATCGCTTGCAGTAGCTCTGCTACTAAATTTATTTAAAAATGGGTATCTCTGTGCAGCTGTCGCGTCCGGAGTAGACACGGTGTCTGTGTGTGAGCAAAGAAAACGATCAGTATAAATATAACGATCAGGCCTACTAAACATCGCACATCCTGCGATGTGACTATCGCGGATGCGCACATCGCGATATCGATGCTGAAACGATATATCGTGCAGCCCTAATATATATATATATATATATATATATATATATATATATATATATATATATATATATATATATATATATTATATATATATATATATATATATTATTTACTATTAAGCTAAAAGTTTTAGCAGTGCATTGGTATCTGTTTTCATAGAAATAGCATGTATAAAAGTAATAAATAAAAAAATACATATATTTTTATTCAGTTTTGATTTCACTTATGTTACTTTGTCCTTGCAGAAATCCATGTATTCGGTGGGGTTATGTGGCTACAAAGTTTTCGCAGGTGGGCTCTTTAAAAGAGTACATGTTTAAGTTGTGATTTTTATAAATATTTATGCCAAGACTTGGTAAATGTTATGTTGAAATCTCGAATATGTTTTTTTCTGTGTCATTCCAGGTGCTCGGCTGTTTGTTTTATGCATATTACATATTTGTGCGGCTGTGTATCCCTCAGTTCCACAGTATCAGTATGCAGCTCTTTAACCTGAGGGCCATGGTATTGTGTGTCTTCAACTCTATACTGCCAGGTAGAATGTCGACAGGACAGCCACTTTTTAATGTAGCACTTATCTTTAGATATCTGTATACTGATAAGATGTCTACACACTGAAGAAGACACAGATGTAATAAAAAAGTGCACAAATAAATGCAGTTTGTGTAATGGTGTTGTCCTATATCCATAGGAGTGCTGGTGCTTTTCTTGGCATTTTTTGCCTTTCTGCATTGCTGGCTGAATGCATTTGCTGAAATGCTACGGTTTGGAGACAGAATGTTTTATAAGGTAACAAACAGCACCGAAATGTGCCCTGTATTTAATTTTACAAATATAGACCCTTCGATTTTATAGGCTTTATATTGCAGTGTTATCTTTCATGTTCCACATGATCAAATTTGTTTTATTGAAAAAACAAAAGATTAATGCTAAATTATGTTGCCTTTATACAATTGTTCATTGAATAATGTGCTTTTTCTCTAGGACTGGTGGAACTCCACTTCATTTGCTAACTATTACCGCACATGGAATGTTGTAGTACATGATTGGCTTTATTACTATGTCTACAGGGACTTCCTGTGGGTAAGTCATCAGTTGAAAATGTTGAAAATTAGCATATTAGAATAATATAAGATAAATATTTATTGACTGCTTGATTATAATTTATATTCTATGTAATTACTTTAAAAAAAATTTTTTTATACAATTGTTTTATATATATATATATATATATATATATATATATATATATACTTGTATTTAATTGGCTATATATAGAATCACTTTGAGTGTATTCTTTAAAAAAAAAATTCATCCAGGAATCACTGAAATTCATTGGTGTAAACAGTGTTTCAGATTGACAATGGCCCTATGTTGTGCTGTATTTCATTAAACAATCTGTTTTTGGTTTCTTTGAGTGGACTCTGGAATTTGTGTGAAATTGTGTCCAAATGTGCATCAAGCTAAACCAAATGTTATTATCATCCACATCCACAGATGACACAGAAGCGATTCCGTGCAGCGGCCATGTTGGTTGTTTTTACCGTGTCTGCTGTGGTGCACGAGTACGTTCTGGCCATCTGCTTTGGCTTCTTCTATCCCGTCATGTTCTGCCTCTTCATGTGCTTTGGAAGTAAGAATCTCATTTATTACAAGAGCGTGTCCTTGCTGAAAAAAGCAGATAGTCTTAGCTGGCTTAAGCTGGTTTTACAGCTGACCAAGCTGGTGTTTAGCTGGTCAGCAGCTGGTCTACCAAAAACCATCCAAACAGACCAATTTAGCCAGCTTGGGCAGGCTGGGATGCCAGATAACCACCTAGATTTTGGTTTAAGCTTCGGTTAAAATGACTCTGTTTTATATTACATAACTGAGCCTGAATATGAAAGTCTCTAATGCACTCATGTTTCTCTTAGTGGTGTTTAACTTCGTTCTTAACGACCAGAGAAAAGGGCCGATCTGGAACGTGATCATGTGGACTGCGCTTTTCTTGGGTCAGGGCGTTCTCATCTGCCTGTACTCTCAGGAGTGGTACGCACAGCGCTTCTGCCCCATTCAAGAGGTAAACAAAGTGCTTGTTCTTGGTGCGTTCATCTAGTTTGGGAATTTATTCATATATTTGTGGTTTCATTTTGTTTCCTCAGCCGTCTTTCCTAGACTTGCTGAAGCCTCGATCCTGGACTTGTACTCCACAGACTAACACTGCTGTAGATGCTCACTAAAGCCACACCACCAGCCTCCAGATGTATCGGATTTGTTCTTAACGTATTCTGGAACTTTTTTAGCATTCTAGGTATTGCACTCTGACCAAACAAAGTGAAAAGTGACAGTTTTACTCTATAATCACGAGGACAATGTTTTATGAAGAGGCCTTAGATATTTAATATTTATTATAACACCCATAATAGAATGTAGAATGTCTGTAATGTGCATTATGAATATTTCTTTGTTTCCTTTCAAATTCCTAGTTAGAATTTGACAATCTATTTTAGGTTATGTCTGATCTGGCTAAAGAGATTCTATTTTTAGAAGCCTTTGTGATGTTGAAAAGTTGAGTTGAGATCAGATTATACAGTAAATGTGTTTTGTTTACTGCCACTTTTTACATAGTGTTTGATATTGTGGTGTTATTCCAGTACTGGAGAGGCCTTGGAAAATTATACATGTGGTACATTTTGACCAGTATGCCTGGACTACACAAAATTGTAGAATGTTTACAAGTGGGGTTGCAAATTCTAAAACCCCAGTGGATTTCAATTATGTGCCATACTGCTGTGAAACACAAAAATAGTTTACTTCTTACATTTTACTCCTAGAGTTTTAATTAAAATGTCTTTGATTTAGGGGAAATTCTCCTTTCTGCCAGTTTTATTTGCTTTAGTTACTGTTTGAAGAGTTGGACTGATAGTCTGGACTTTGGAAATTTGGACTTCGTTTTTTTTTTTCCCTTTTCACTAGAGCTAAACTAATTAGATACTAATTTAAAAGCCATGCTTTAGGACTTATTTATTACGAAATAGGGTATCAAATTTTTGGAAATGTTGAGGTTTTGCAGCTGGCTGCACTCGTGATCATTATTACTAATGGTTTTCAAGCACAATCCCTTTGTTAGTTATAAATTATTATGTACACTGCCATGCAGGAGATTTATTTAAAAATAGGAATAATAAAGTCTAGGACATTTTAAATGGCATTTATTAGTGCAAAAAAAAAAAAAAAAAATTTAAAAAAAAAAGAGTTTTTAGTGAATTCTCTCCAATTCCACAAGATGTTTGAGATTGTATTATATTTTAAAAACTTACCTGCAATAACTGTGATGACCAGCAGGTGGTGAAGGAGAGTTGAATGTTAGGACTACTGTATGTCTGCACACAGCATTTTAAATTTTGTTTCTTTATGGCACCTGCCATGTAAATGTTCCGTTGTAATTTCTAGAATAGCCGATGACTGTAATTTTCATCACAAAAAAGTGATCAATATTTTGGAATAATCTAAACCGATGCCATATTTTTAAACTAACAACTTTTATCAATTTTTAAATGTTCAATGTGTAGCCTGTACCAACATGCTCTGTAATGGACAAATAAACAGTTTAACTGACTATAGTGGTTTGCTTGTATGCACTATGTACCATGCTGTGTATTGATGAGATATCAATATAATATATCAGGCTAATATGTTTCATGTGCATTGACCACATAAAATCAAACATGAAAAGTGAATTAAAATATTATTTCTTTACAGATGAAATCATGTTGCAGAAATTAAAGATTAATATTTTAATATTTAAGACTGAGTATATTTTACCATTGCTGTTGGTAGAGCTAAAAATTAATTAAATTAAGAGCAAAACATTATTATTAGGAATTATGCTACCCTACTACATTTGGGTTTTATTAATATTTTTTTTAATTCATTTTTAATTTTATATTTTCTAGTTGGAAGTTGTATTCATTTTGTTATTTTTTATTATTTTTTAATATGTCTCCATGATTTTTATTTTATTTTTTAGTTATTTTAGGACATTAAGTTAAACTAAACGAAGGTAAGAAACGTTGCTTTGGCAACTAACTGAAATAAAATGCGTTCAAATAAAATACATGCTAATATATATATTTTAAGTAAATGTTTTTTCAATGGTTTTATTTTCAGTTTACTATAATAACCCTGCTATCAAAGCATATTATTGAATATGATATTGATATAAGTGAAGTAGCATTCTATGCTCTATATTGCTTTAACACACTTCAATAACACCTTTTTGTTTTTATTATTGTACTGTTTACATTACTCAGTTATTGTCCTGAAGATGTTATTCACTATATATTATAAATGAACAATTCTCTTAATTTTGCTTATGTTAATATTCATGTATTAAAAAGAGAGGATCTTCGGCATCACCGCGATGATGGTGTGCTGCGCTCTCCGTCATTGGCTCGTGCAGCGCACGCCGCTGATTCTGCGGTAAAGATGGCGGCGGCGGAGGGGGCGCGCAGCGGCTGGAGCAGAACGGAACGACCCCAGACGGGTCCGCTTTAAGAGAAACAGCGCTGGGGGCAGGAGGATCGTACATTCCCGTTTAACAGAGCCGCTTATCCGGTGCCGTTTGGTAGAATTTAACGATTAGACTGTGCGTTGTTGGGTGGTGGGTGGGTTCTCTCGCTCTCTCTCATATACACACACACACACACACAGATTGCTAAGCTAAGCTAACGGAGCTCGGTCCGGTCTGGTAGAGGAGTAAGAGGAGGTGTGACCAAGAAGGGGAAGACTATCATCCCGAACAGAACAGGCCGTCGTCCCGCGGGTCGTTCTTTGGGGGATGTGAGAGGTCCAAACGGACAGCGGGTCTTTCCACGGATCTGTGTTATTTTCCCACCCAGAACACTCGCAGGATGGGACAACAGGTAGGCCGCGTGGGAGAAGGGGCTTCCGCGGTGATCCAGACCCCACCGCAGGGGCAACAGCAGCAGGGCAGATCGAACCGAGCCAGCGGCTCCGGGAGGAGACCCCGAGACGGCGGCGGCGGTGGAAACATCAACATCACCGGGACTCCACCGGGCAGAACTGCCGCCGCCGCCGCTGCAGCGAACATCATGCTGGATCCAGGAATCAATGTTTTCACCCTGCATTCAGGTATGAACCCATTCAGGTCTTCATTGTGCATGTTTATTGCTTTGAGTCACTGCCGACTTGCTTATCATTGTCGGTGAAGTGTGGAGCTGTTCTCCGGTTTAGATGGATCCGTCAGGATCGGCGGAAATACTCCATGACTCTCAGGCTGTGTTGCAAAATCTAGTGTGCTGACTATCTAGACAGCGCTATTTTGACATCACAAATGAGTTCAAACACTTAGTTAATCCCTAAACTCGCTCTCTAGGTAGACAGCTTACTATGTTTTCTGACACAATCACCGAAATGTGGTGAATATAAGCGCTCAGGTCAGCCAGTTTGAATAGCTATTTCTTATAAACAACACTTTCATGTCTTAGTGACTTGGTAGAAAACAAGACCTTAACCATGTCTTGAATACGGGGGGCAACATCAAGACGATATCTGATTTTTTTGGGAATGTCTGTGGTGTTTACGGCTCTGGTAGAAGCAGTTTGTGAATTTAACATGGGTTTTGTAAATGGTCAAGCATGGTCAGTGTCTGGTCACCTACCATTGGGACCTTTCATTGTAGAGTATAACAGTGTGTTGCTGTCATTTTGTCATTCCACTTGACCACCTTAGTCCCTTGTGTAAATGTATAGTTAAAAATGCTGCGTAACTGCATTTATGCCACCTCTAAGCAGCATTAAACAGCATGTGTAAAGACGTAATTGCCACTTCAGAAGCGTTTCTGCGCCACCTTTGCAGTGTAAATTTGTCATTTGATGTAGACGGTTGTGGTTGTTTAAGGGCGGTAACTGAACTGAGAAGGGGAAGTTCAGACACAATACTATCCTAACTGTAGAAATGCTATCTGATGGCTGTTATTTGATAGGGACTGGCTTTTATTGTCTCTTATGAAGCACTTGCTGGTGGGAAAGCTGCTGGGGAAGCCACCGCTTTCTCGGATTTCGCTTGTGAGTGATTTCACTGACTCATTTGTTTCAGGCAGTAACACAAAACACATATTTGATCGTAATACTGTTTGTCTGGCAATAATGTGTCACAGATTTATCTTTTCATAAATCTCATATTCCAGGTGTTGTTGGGATTATTGTGACTGTGGCTGGGATTACATTAACTGTCGAGACATAATCTTGGATGGTTTTAGATGAACAGTGTTGTCTGTTGTCCATTACCCAGGAGCTGTGTTACGTCTCTATGAAGTGTTGTGCCCAGTGTTGGTCTCTTCTCCACAGGGTGGGTTGATCAACGCCAAAGAAGAGCTTGTCACATCTTGACAGCGAAACCCTTCGGCTGGAAACACTGACTTGTGAGGGCTGCAGATGAGTTATTTTTACTCTCATTGCTTATAACCAGACATATAGCTGTGGCTGAAAGTCATCTGAATAATCAGGATAATAATTGTAGGGTTACAGGCCTGACTAACTGCCATGATCAACTTCATCAGACACATCTTATATCTGACACTGAAGTCTGTTAGAGGGAGACTAGGATATCTTTTAGAACATCTAGAATGTCTGTCTAGAGGAAAGATCTGAACTTGAGTAATTTTTCTCAGTCAAACCAGATTGTTTGGAATAAACACTGATTTTTCTCCCTGTAGCACAGTTAGTTGGAGTGACTAGCTTAAATATTTAGAGGTTTTTAGAAGATTTAAAAGATGATACGGAAAATCCTGCCATCACATTTTGTTGTTTATCTGTGAAATTGCTTTAATAGGGTGTCTTTTAAAGCAGAAGTTGGATGTTTTCATTAATCCACTGTAAGATAACATGAACAAACAATGAATAATTGTGTTTTTATTAACTCATATTAACAAAGATTAATAAATGATATGAAAACACATTGCTCATTGTCATTTCTTGTTGGCTAATGCATTAACTAAATGTAAAACATTATTGGAAAGTGTTAGCCTACAATTTTTTCTAAGAACACAAAATATCTATGTCATATACAGTGGCATGCGAAAGTTTGGGAACCCCTTGCAGAATCTGTGAAAATGTGAATAATTTTAACAAAATAAGATAATCATACAAAATGCATGCTATTTTTTATTTAGTACTGTCCTTAGTAAGATATTTTACATAAAATATGTTTACATATAGTCCACAAGACAAAAAAATAGCTGAAATGATTAAAATAACCCCCCCTTCAAAAGTTTGTGAACCGTTGGTTCTTAATACTGTGTGTGGTTACCTGGATGATCCACGACTGTTTTTTGTTTTGTGATGGTTGTTCATGAGTTCCTTGTTTGTTCTGAACAGTTAAACTGAGCACTTTTCTTCAGAATAATCCTCCATGTCCTGCAGATTCTTCAGTTTTCTAGCATCTTTTGCATATTTGAACCCTTTCCAGCATGATGACTGCATGATTTTGAGATCCATCTTTTCACACTGAGGACAATTGAGGGACTCAAACACAACTATTAAAAAAGGTTCAAACATTCACTGATGGTCCTGAAGGAAACACGATGCATTAAGAGCCGGGGGGTGAAAACTTTTTGAATTTGAAGATCAAGGCAAATTGTACTTAATTTGTCTTCCGGGAAACATGCAAGTATCTTCTGTTGCTTCCGAAGGGCAGTACTAAATGGAAAAAAAATGATATTTCAATTTCAGATTTTTTTTTTTTGTTTCAGATAAAATGTGAGATTGCTGAGGGTTGCAGAATCACTGTAGTACTCTCATTAACATTCTGTTATTACAACATCAACAGGAAGCTTTCTCACTGTTTGATTTTGAAACTCTCCAGTGCGGTCATCACTCAGAGACTGATGACTATGCAGAGGCATAGAGGGAGGTGGACTACTCGGTTTCCCAAATCATTTCGGCCCAATAGGGCATTCAGGACATCGACAGATGACTCATTTCAAGCTCGGAGCGAAATTCCGTCAGATCCAGGAGAATATTCATCTCTTTTCTAACTAGTGGAATTCCATCGAAAGCGACTGTGATGAATAGTTCTTAATTGACCTGCGTGGTCAGATGGAGGGATGGAAGGATAAATGAATAAATGAGTGGTCCTGTCTGCGTGCGTCTCCCATCCCCTGCGGACAGCCAGTGAGTCAGCCTGCTGCCGTTCTGAGGTCACAGGGCCAATTCCACAATCTTTTTATTTATTTATCAACTCTGTCCTGTACCAGCAGGCTTTTATTATTTCAGTAGGGTGGTGCAAAGTGCTGCCCTGAACCTAATGTAGTCCAAAGTACCCAAAACGATTGATTTTTAGAGCTCAGAACAGTGTGGGTCTTCAGTTGGCACATTTTCAGAAAGCAAAAAGTATAGAAAATTTGTCTAAAGCTGTTCCATCATTTTATATCTATGCATTTCCAAGCCACAACAACACTGTTTGTCCACAGTTAGACACATTTAATACAATGTTGATATTTTGCAGTGGCTTCAAATGAGACTCGTTCAACGAGAATTCAGTCCAGACTGACTGTTAAAGAAATATGAGAAAACAGTGTGGATGGTTATGAGTGATGCTATGGCTTTTGGGCTGTATGTACATCATCATTTTGTTTCTGGTAAGCAGGCATACTGCTGCTGTAATTGAGTTGTAATTGTGTTACATAAATCTCTGTTTTATCTTTGAATGGACAGCACTATGACACGTGTGAAATTCCCAGGATGTAAGATGATAGGAATTAGGGACTAAATTAGATTAAACAATCCGTTTTTTGATATGTGAGAGAGATTGAAGCAAAACAGCTGAGGAGAAGTTAATAAAGTAGTCTCAGACTTCTTTCTGACTCATTGTGAATACCTGATCGGACTCTCTTGCCCCACGGTTCGATTGAGTTGTTGTTGCACCACTAGAGGTCATTAGAACACTTTTTTGGCACTAGACTCAAATAGAGTATCAATGTTCATTTCATAGTTTTTTAAACATGTCTAGTTGATGTTGCAGTTGTCAGTTGTGATTTGGATACTCATCTTGATGTGAAAGTGGGTGCCTGTGCTCTCCTAGCCACCCTCTAATCCTGCTTCATTTTAACAGCCTTATCCGGTTCCATCCTCTCCTTGCGTCCTTATTAAGCTCTGGAGTAGATGACCCACTGGAGTAATTCTTGTATGTTGAGGCAGTGATGGAGATAAGGAACTCTTCAGTTCAGTGTCTTTCTCCTTTGCCGTTCCTTGCAGATCAGTGGTTTCCAATGTTTTTCTCTTTAGACCAGTCATAGCTGGTTAGCCATTTTCAGCTCTTTTGGCCCTATTTTGATGTGTGATGATGCAAGTGAATCAGTGCTTGGAACTGATTCATTGAAACAGGCAATTTGAAAGAACTGATTCATGGAAAATAAAACAATTAAGAGCATTTTTCTGCACTTCACTATGGAGAAAATTGCATTTGTTGCTTTTTTATTTTTTTTATCTGGGCACTGAAAACTTTTCGACTGTCAGGGCAAATGTTATTAAAAAAAATTATCTTGTGTTTTAACATATTATATATTATTTTTTCCCCTCAAAGATGATTGTCTTCATCTTTGCCTTTAGATGGTCTTTGTCTTCTCCTTTAATACAGTTAAAATATCTCCAAAAAACATTTCTGACCCAATAAAAACCCTGTTTGGCCTTTCATTCTTGGTCACATACACATCAAAGTAGTTCTAATGAATCCCAGTTGAATCCCATCAGCAAAGCGTCTGTAGCCTGTCTGAGCGCTACGATATGTCTTGGAACGCAGAGTGAGTAATCCCACAATTCAGTAGTGAAATCCAAAGGGAAAGAGGGGAGATTAGGGTTAAATCCAGAGAGAGAGAGACGTGTCATAGCATCTGCTTAGTTCAAGTGTCATCGTCATTCCCTTTCCCAGTCTTTGTGCATTTTTATGTTGTTATTGTGAATGTTGTTTTTGTTTATTTTTCGTGCGTCATGTTCACTCCACGGGAAGTTTCTGAAACGGAGTGTTCCGTTTCGCTAATAACATAGATTCACTGTGTTATATCACGATTTTATCACACCCTCGAGCTGTAGTACAGCTCATTTGGTATTGATAATGGACGTTTGAATCAAACGTGTTATGATCTGTGAAGTACCAGCATAATAAAATCCACTGGCGGGTTTGTCAACACCCAACAACCATGGTAGTTAAATGGATGACGCCTCCTTGGTGCTATTGAGTTCATGATGCATGTTCAGACAAGACCTACACAGCCTGCCAACACTTCCTGATTGCAAGACCACTTGGTTGATTCAATCCATCCGTCTCATTTACTCTTCATAAACTGTAATGGGTTTAGCCCACCATGCTCATTAAATACTGAAGGCTTAAGCTGTCTTATCTATGAGACAGTTAATGCAGTCACCCTCACCTGGTGACGTGGCTGGCTTAACCACCATGGTTTAATTTCCTTTGAGAATGTGTATTTTAAAGCTTTCGTCTTTAAAAATGTTCTTCTCACATTCTAAATGAAATGCAGGCCCGTAGGTGTTGCTTGGTTAAGCAGGCTCTTTTTAGACCTGCACAAAGAGGTGTTATGTTTGTGTTCATAGAGATTTGTCTAACACTAATAATTCATATTTATTAAATGTCTGGTTAGACATAACACTATCAAAAATTTGGGCCCGGTAAATTTTTTTTAATGTTTTTGAAAAAAAAACTCCTATGCTCACCAAGGATGCATTTATTTGAATAAATATTATTATTATTATTATTATTATTATTATTATTATTATTATTTGTGAAATATTATTACAAATAACTATTTCCTACTTTAAAACATTTTAAAAATGTAATTTATTTCTGTGATGTCAAAGCTGAATTTTTGATCAGCCATTACTCCAGTCTTCAGTGTCACATGATCCTTCAGAAATCATTCTAATATGCTGATTTGGTGCCAAGAAAACATTTCTTATCAATGTTGGAAACAGTTGTGCTGCTTAATGTGATAGTTTTTTTTTCAGGATGCATTGATAAATAGAGAATTCAAAAGAACAGCACTTATTTGAAATTGAAATGTACTGTCTGTCACTTTTAATCAATTTAATGCATCCTTGCTAAATAAAAGCATGAATTTTTTTAAACAAAAACCTTTCTGACCCCAAATGGGATGGTATTGCATAAATAAACATTTTCATTATGTAATTCTATTTCATCAGTGTCTATATGGAATGAGCAATGGAGAAATGGAGGATATGAGCATTCTGACGCATTCTGTGCTACCCACTCTGTTGTGGCAACCAGATCAACGGTGCATCAGATGTGTGTAAGCTGAGGTGGATGTTATTCAGAGGGAGCAGCCGCAGGTCTGGATGCTATCTGCACAAAAAAATGACTCAAAGTAAAGACTGAGAGATAGAGGGCAAGGATGGAAAGAGATTAAGGATTGTCTGATTAAGTGTGTAAATATGTAAATCTGTGTAAAGTCTTTTTCATTGATGTCACATCTTCTGGTTACATTGCAGTGTTAACTAAAACCTCGCGCGCTTATGCAATCTAACACCTTTGCAGTTGTCGCTGTTATTGTTGACTGCCGCAGAGAAAAGATGATACGAAATTATGCAAATATCACATTGCTCTAGTGAAAAGAACATGTAATTTCATAGAGTTTCATCCTGATGGGGCTTGTAAGTGTCTTGAGGTGGCGTTGTGTTGCATAATCTCTTTATAAGTACCTGTAGGGCGTGTGTTATTTTTATGCTTGTACATGCTTGTGGAAAATGTGCATAAGATCCGTACCATTGTAAACTTTAGAGTTTGCCCACGTGTTCCATCAAACTTTTGTTTCAAAAGAGTAAGAGCATGTTTAAAGGGAGCTTGTGTCAGGTCAATAAAGACAACGCTGACACCACAGGCTGAAAATATTGATCAGGTGACAAAACTGTTCCTTCAGAAAACCTCCTTCCGTTAGGTAATTATGTTTGCGCTGACTTGTCAAGCTTGGTGTTCTAGTCTTCTGATCCAGCATAAAGGAAAAGAGGGTCCCCGGGAGAAGCATTAAGCAGTCCCACAATGCTTTGTAGGTGTGGGTGTACTGCGTGAAGAGGCCCATTAGCACCTCCAATGGACAGGTAAATTACAGTAGCGAGGGTTCTAACTGCTGTGTAAGACGTCAAATGTAGGCCTGAGTGAATGGCACCGGGTAATTTCCCATAATTCCAAGTGCGTTGTTATTCAGACCAGCCTGTCAGATTGATGGCCACAGGAATGGAGACCAATTGAAAAGTCACTCAGCACAGGTAAAAGGACATATCTGGAGAATTCCTGAGAGATATGGTTGAGTTTTTTTTCAAAGCTACAGTAACTGTTCAAAAGTTTGGGGTTTCGGAAAGAGATACTTCTATTCAAGGAGGATGCATTAAACTAATCAAGTGACCGTATAGTAAATTGTAGTAACACAAAATATTTAAAATGAACTTTCTATTGATCAAAGAATTCTTTAAAAAATTGCATTATAGCATAATATCAACCAACACTCCAACATTAATAATAATAAGAAGAAATATTTCTTGAGCATCAAATCAGCATATTAGAATGGTTTCTGAAGGGTCATGTGACACTGCAGACTGGAGTAATGGCTGTTGAAAATTTTACTTTGCCATCAGGAATAAATTACATTTTACATATACAATATTGCTGCTTTTATTGTATTTTGCATAAGTGACTTTTTTTAAAAACATTAAAAAAATCTTACCAACCCCAAATTTTTGAACAGTAGTGTTTTGGCGTAAAGGGTCTGCAAGTTTTAAACAAGATAGTGTAGCATAACACAAACTCATGTCCTTAAATGTGGGTGAATAAGATTTAAACCGAAATTGTTGCAGTAAGTGAGGATGTAAATGATGTAATACTACTGTCTCAGGGCTCCAGACTGCGACTAAAACGGTTGCATTTGCGACCAAAAATATTAATTTGCGAGTTAAGTTTTTGCTGAGGTCGCCACTGACGACTATGTATATTTACATGTTAAAATTCCTGATTGTTTTGCGGTCACATCTTTTGTGTTCACATATTAAACTGAGACGAAGCACATCAAAGTTTTAGTGGAAAAAAGAGTTTCAAACAGTCCTCGTCTCTGCTGCACAGCAGCGTTGATGCTAAATGCAGCTCAGTTGTGCAGCGCGAGAAAGATCGAAATGACGTAGACGTGCAAGTAAAAGTGTGGAAAACAGTGTCTATTTTGTGCACAACTTCGCCTTAGCGCCTCAGTTCAAGCAGCAAGTGAACCCATTATATCTTTCTCTACTATAGTACAAAATTAATTAACATCAAAAGGTAGGCTATTATAAGAGAACCTACAGTACAACTTACTGAAATGTCTCATGTAATCGCTCATTCTGTGTCAAACTGTGGAAAACGTGTAAAGCTTGTAAACAATGCCACGTAACAATACATTTACCTCAGAATAACCATTGGGCATCCATAAGCTCATCAATCAGCTAGAAAAATATATTATAGTGTTTAGTATATTTTATTATTTGTTTGATATAAACCATTATTGAATTGCATTTAGGTTACCTCTAATAGTAAAAGCTTTTAAAAAAGTCTGTGTAAACACTAAACAGACCTTTGAAATTATCTAATCATTTGGCATTAGAATTGCATTCTTTTCCAGATATTTCTTCCTCAAAGGAACTAAAAGAATAATTTATTTGCTGTTAAAAACTGGAATGGGAATTGTTAAATTCATTACTATTCCTATTCCTGTTGTTGACACAATCAGTTAATTGCATGTGGTAATTTCACAAGTTCTCTCTTTGTATTGTAGTTTGTCTTCATCAGATTGTCTGTTGGCCTGTAATACAGCACTAGTCTTTTCAACTGGAGAGCCATTTACTGGAAAAGAGGAAGAGACTGACTGAGAGGGAAGACAACTGTGCAATTGTTGTTGCTGAGTACTTATGTTGGATCCTCATTATTGTGAATGAACAGGATCTGTCCTGTTTATGTGGGCCCATTGTTTGAGGAATCATTGTTCGGTGGTTCCTCTGTGCACGTACATAGTGTAATTATTCTGGGGGTATTTATGGCCAGATAGTTTTGTTTTGTGCTGTATCTAAAAATAGGCCTCGTCCTGCGCCACATGGCTTCTGCTGTGATGTGCTGAGCGCTTTCAGATAAACAGGTGAGCATGTGCTGTCATTCCCTAGTGCAACACTTCTCCATTACACCCCAGAGCGCTGGTGGTTCTTGCCTCATACCTCTGAAAGCTGAAGTGTGGTTTGTTCAGTTTTGAAATACTTTCTACTAGAGGTTGACAGATGTATTGGTTTTGCCAATTAATCGGCACCGATTGTTGATTACTGGAACTCTCGGTTATCGGCAAAAATCTACGCCGCTAGTTTTTCTGGGTTGTGTCCATTGCTGGAGCGGCTAAGAAGAGTCTGCTGTCATTATACAGTGCGAGAATAGCCTCTAGAGGCAGAAATCACTGACACCTTGTGTTGCAAAATGTTTTTGCATTTTTTTCGTGATAACAGGGTTTCTGCGGGGTCTTAAAAAGTCTTAAATTTAGTTGTATCAAATTTAAGGCCTTAAAGTCTTAAATTGTACAAGAAAGTCTTAATTATGATTTCAAGAGGTCTTAAATTTGGAGACGGAAAGACAAGAATTGCGATATGGCTGAATGTGACGATTAAACTTCAGAAGGCTATGATTTCATTAAATAAACATGAGCGCTGCAAGTTCAAAGTCCGGTGCTGCGCTGCTTTGTGTTCTGTCTTTACTGGGAAAACTGTTATATTTCAGCCAAACGCGACACCTGCTGGCAGAGAATGAATCAGTTAACATAGGTTAAACTAGAGTGCGTGCGATTCAGTCTATTAAAATATATTTAGACTGATCACATAATTTAAGATATGGGGGCAGAAAATGTATAGCCTATAATTATATCATTTCATATAGTTAATATCACACGAAGAGTGCCTTTTTTTTTTTTCTCCAAAAATCAGCATGATTACAAATGTGATATTGATTTTATGGCACAGTTCAATAAACAAGAAATTAATTTTAAGAGACTTACGTTTTAGACACCATATTGGCTGTTTTTGCTCTATTTCTACAACAAAAATAATTCCAAACACAACCACAGCACTGTTTTGCGTCTCTGAGCAACATGCGGTGTTTCGTTCCTGAATGAATCAAACGTTTAATTGATTGGGTTCAGTCGCAATGACTCACTTATTAACGCTGACTTACTGCCACCTATTGGCCATTTTAATTTCACGTTTAAAGTATATTCATATTTTTAAAATAATTTCAAAAATCAGTTTTCAACGTTTTATGTTTCAAATATCAAAACATCATTTATGCATTTGTAACTGTGCAGGTTAGCATTCTATGTCCCTCTGAGCTGCATTAAAGAGTGTGTAAATACATCAAAATTCTACTTCAGATGCATTGCAAAGATACATTTTGTTGATACTGATTTCATTTGCTTGGTAACAGCCCAAATGCAAGAATTAAAAGAGTATGCATACTTTTAGAAAAAATGGCTTAAAGGTAAAAATGCCCATAAAACTTGTTGGAAAAGACTCATTTCTATCACTGCTGTGAACTGACCACACAGAATATGAAGAATATCAAAAAAATTCAGGAGTCACCTGTCCATGGTAATCTTTAAGATACCAGCACAATAACACACTCAGCAAAATATCGTCTAATTATCGTTATCGATAAAATCCCAGAAAATACAGGGAGATCATTTTTTTTGCCAATTTCGCACACCCCTAGTTCATGTTATTTAATTTATATCATAATTTATTGATAATAATTGTTGAAATCAATATTATTAATACTTTTGACTTATCCATTTTCTTAAAAATGGTGTAAAGGCTGAAATGTAAAGTTTATCATTTTACAAAACTTTTTGTTTTTGTGAAAACTTGTATCTGAATTGTAAATTATGCTTTTTACAGTCATTTTTTACAGTCATACATAGTTTGTATATTATTCTTTTATTATCTGTGTCCTGTCCTGTTGCTGTCTTTCTGTTGCACTGTAGAGCTTCTGTCACAAAAACAAATTCCTCGTATGTGTAGCATACCTGGCCAATAAAGCTCATTCTGATTCTGATTCATTCTGATTCTGATTTCACAGTTTAATATGGTACTATAGACATTGCGCTACCCCGTTCATGTGGTATTAATTTTATTTGTGCAGGTCTTAAAAAAGGTCTTAAAAAGTCTTAAATTTGAGCTTAAAAATCCTGCAGAAACCCTGTATAAGACAGATAAGACAGGTCCACTTTACAAAAAGAGCCCATTTTTAACATTAAGATTAATGAAAGCTATATAAGTATATTGTTCCTTGTTAGAGTGTATTAATTTTCAACGTACTATTACTAATACATTTTTAAATTTTAAAGTTTGTCAACGTTAATAAACTATGAACTAACTTTAATGATCAATATAATAATTAATAATATTTTTATTAATTTACGAAGTATAGCAATGGTTATAAGTAAAGCACTACTAGTAAAGCACTACTTTGGTTTTTGTTCAGTAACCATTTTAAAAACTATCGGTTGATTAATCGCTATCAGCCAGTGTGGACCAACCTATCGGTATCTTTAAAATCCACTATTGGTCGAGCTCTACTTTCTTCTATCCCAGTTAATGGAGTAGTTCAACCTTGATATGTCAAATTTGTCCATTCATAGATTGATTCCCACTAAAAAGTTTAAATGCTGTGGTGCTATCGAAATGTGACTGTTTGCCCAACAATAGCACTGTTAGCTCAACTAATTGCATGAGTTTGGAATGGGACTATCTGGCAGAAAGTAAGAGCTTGGTGAATCCTGTTCAAAAACAGTCAGTTTTGCATTATTTATTCTTTTTTGTGACTCAGAAATGAGTTCATTAGTTCGTTTCATGGAAATAACTATCTGTCTATCCATACTCAGGCTATGAACGCAGGCAATTAGCACCCTGATGGGAGACCTGGCACCATTTGTCTACCTGCCGACTTGCAATTGCTCGACTCTGCTTATCTTTCCATCTTCTGGAATGAAAAGTTCTTCAGTCTAGAACAGTGGTTCTCAACCTTTTTTACTCCAATACCCCCCCACCCCCAACCTTTTCTATTTAAAAAAAAAGAGTATTCTAGTGTTATTACCTTTTTAATTCCATGTAATTATTTTTAAACTAAACAAATTCAAGATAGACTTAAATATAGTGTTTTATATTTGCAAAAATACTTAGCAAGAATATCACTGCAGATATTCTTACAACTTAAAAGTATGTGAAGCTAGATTATACAGTAACATTAACAAATAAGCACAAGTCAACCTGCCATACCAAAAAAGACCAAAGGGAGACGCCAAAGGACTGCATATAGCCACTATACGGATCTATTCAGAATCATTAAACACACCAAAATACAAATGAAAAATGAAACCATTTTGAATGTGTGGAAACTCAGCGATCTGAAGGCGGCTCGATGTCATCAGTCAACAGCCAGGTCCTCTGTCAGAACAAGCTTTTTGGAGCGTCTGATACCCATATGTAGGCCTACATAAACATCACTGATCCTCACAAACTTCTCCAAAACACTTCTTTGGTGAGCATCCATTTTAAAATACTCGCTGTACATTAATTTTGACAACAATGTGAATATACTGAACTGCGTTCAGGCAGAAATACGATGTTTTAGATGTGCCAAGAGCGCACATACATGGTTTGTTTGCGCATCAATAATAACGGATAAACGTGCGCCTAATGCACGACTGCTGTATGTCACTAATCGTCCTTACCTTGATTACAATTGTCATTCACTAAAACCTTGCTAGTGCAATACTGGGTTCTTTTATCCAACCGAGAGCTGTAGTTTGCGTATCATATGCTGATGCAGTGCTCGGGTGTATTGAGCCGCTGTTCAGTCTGTATTTCACACGGCGCGATGAGAAACGGCTTGAGCTGCTCCGAAACACAGAATAATATCACAGAATACGTAAAGGAGAGGTGGTGCTGCTATTTTTTCATCTTAATTTTTAAATTTTTTTAACATTAATCATAAAATTTGTGAATTGAATATAAATATACTTATAGTCTTAAGTTCTCTCGCGCCCCCCCTGGAGGATCACTGTGTGCCCCCCCACTTGAGAACCACCAGTCTAGAGAAAACTCCTGCAGTATAAGGGAACGTGCTTGTCCTTGAGCAGAGCATTCTCCTGTGAGCTGCTGTTGCACATGAGAATGTTGGTCGTAATTTCCTGCATGACAGATGTACTTGTCTCATTCCAGTGTAATCTTAGGGGGCTGTTCTGTACCTTGGGAATTCCAGAACTGGTGACGGGCAGGTGAGGTGTCTGGTTTATTGGATTTCAGGGAGGAGTTGAGACTGTTGACCCATCGCTATACCCTGCCCACTCTTGTTTAGTCCTCCTTACTCAGACAAACTTTACAAAACATCCTGTGAATGGTGTGATTTTTGTGTGAAATGGTCGTAATGTGGTGTAATTATTCTTGAATGGGGTAGAATAAAGTGTAACGCATAGTATTTTGACTGGAATTGTTAAAGAGGTCATCGGATGCAAAATTCACTTTTACATGTTGTTTGAACATAAATGTGTGTTGGCAGTGTGTGTACACAACCACCCTATAATGATAAAAATCCACCTAGTGGTTTTTATTTAATCTCTAAAAATATTATCCTCTTTTCAAATCAGGCCATTCTCAGCTTCTTGTCTGTGTGACGTCACACGGACGAAGGCCGCTCCCACGATTGTTGATTGACACGGCCGTCTTACCTTAGACCCGCCCTGAGTGAGCTGTAACAGTCCGATCACCATTGTTTCGATGCCGGAGCAGGGACGTAGACAAGAATGGCTCCTAAGCGATTCAGGTCTTTTGTTGTTTGATGTAATAATGAACATAGTTGTCATTTACTCCCGACATCTGAGCCGCTGAAGACAAAGTGGATTACTTTTGTTTGTGAAGGGAATGTGCCTCCCGATCTACCTAAATGGCTCTGTTCGCGCGAATCATTTGTGATCCAGCTTTACTTACAGCAGGAGTGAGTGAGTGAGGGGCGGGGTGAGTAGAGCTCATTAGCATTTAAAGCAACATGCAACAAATATTTGGCCTATTTTTTGTTCACCTGGACTTAGTGCTGAAACTCAATGTGCATTTTGAAGTTATGTTGATCTTGAAGGAATAGATGTTTAATGGCCTTTCAGATCAGGATGTTCTGTTCATAAGCCATGTTAGTTGAGAGCAGCCCCATAGTACAGAGGTGCTGGTGCAGCTGCCGTAAGCCTGGCCTAAGCCCAGCACAACAGCTGCGCTAGACTCCCATCAGGACAAGGCCGTGCAGGTCAGTCCGTTCAGTATGGCCATTCACACTGCACACACAGTTCTCCCTCAGCTGTCTCACAGCGAAGCTCCTGCACACAGAGACACACACAGAAAGCACACGTGTGTTGAGGAGCACACGCAGGACAAAAACATGCGGCCACGCGATGTGCCCAACGCTGCTCAACTGCTACATCAGTCAGAAGTGTTGCATGAGAGAGTGAGGAATGAACTAGAACAGAGCTTCACATTGTAATCTATTGATCTGTCTGTCTGTCCTTCTATTTGTCTGTCGTTCTGTCTTTTATTCTATCTCTTTGCCCCTCTGTCATTCTGTCTGTCTGTCTGTTCTGTCTATCATTATATGTCTGTCTGTCTGTCTGTCTGTCTGTGTATCTGTTGTTCTGTCTATCTGTTATTCTGTTTTATCTGTCCTTCTATCAGTCTGTCTGTGTCTGTCATTCTATCTGTTGTTCACTCTATCTATTTCTCCGTTTGTCATTCTGTTGTTGTTCTATCTATCTGTCTCTCTCTCTGTCTGTCTGGCCTGTGTAGACTAGAATTAAGACTTGAATCTCTTTTTCTTTTATGTTCACAGAATCCTTTTATTTCATGTCATCTAGTCTGTTGAGGTCTTGTGTGCTGATGTCTTTGATTATTGTTGAGAGGTTTTGGGTGTAACTGAATAACTGAGCATCCTATCTTAATACATTTTGCATGTTGCTCTGAAACTCAGGGGTACGTTTAATGTGGCACAGGCATTTTGCACTACAGTTTCCACACCTCCATGCTTTTCCAGCCTCTCCCAAGAGGATGTTGGGTAGGCAGCACACATGGTGTAGAAATGGAACCATCTGCTCGTTCCTACCCCCTTCTAAAACCAATGGGCCCCCCACACGCCTCCCCTCACAAGACATCCAATAAAACCACCCTCAGAACTCCACTCTTCCCATATCTCACACAAGCACATGTGGACATTTCTTACTCAGGGCAGTTGGCATGGAGGCCCACAATCAAGTCGCACTGGCATTCGGGCTGCGGGGTTGGAAACTCTGAGCTCTGAGCTACACCGGAGACTCTGAAATGATTCAATCAAGAGGAGCATTGCAGATTTTTGACTGAGTGTTGTAGTGTGAATTAAACCTGTAGTCTGAGGATTAGGGGCTAGAGTGGTTTCCCATTAGCCCTTATACTGGAACTGGGATCATGTACTGGGAGCTGTGGATCAGTCAGCTGACTAGGACTGGGAAGCACTGTATGCTGGTCAGGAATAAAGGTAGGGCTGTATGTATGTGTGCGTGTGTGTCTGTGTGTGGCAAAGTCAGGTTTGCCACACAGGCCTTGACTGTCTCAGCTGCGTGTTCTTGCAGGCCTATTAAGTTGTGTAAGACCAGTCTTTGTTTTGTCTTGGCTATGTTGTGTCTTTTATTCATAATGATTGTTTCGAATTTAATTTATAGGGACATTTTTAGACTTGTTGAACCATTTATTACATTTTGCCCTAATATTATTTTTTTAGTTAAGTCTAATCCGCTATGTTTTTATTTCTGTGGACAATGTGCACGTGTCAACACTAGGAGTTTTGTGTTTTTTTTAAGGATGTTCAAAACTACATATTTTAAAAATCAACTAGTTGGTGGGTTGCTCAAACAACTAATTTACTAATCCATCTTAACTGGTAGCTTTGGGTTTACTTGACCTGATTGAATGAGTTTCTTATTTGGCGTTTACATAAGACACATTGTCTTATTCAACAACAGATGGTATAAAATGCAGATGTGTTTTTAAAATTTAGACTATTGGTTATTGCAGTTATTTTTGTTACTGTTGTACACTAATAATTCAGTAACACTGTTAACTGTAATTTGTAAATTAATATTTTATTGGTAATATAATACTTTTTCTATTTTAATGTTGTGACTTAGCATTTACACTACTATTCAAAAGTTTGGGGTTGGTAAGATTTTTAATGTTTTTAAAGGAAGTCTTTTATGCTTATCAAGGCTGCATTTATTTGATCAAAATACAGTAGTACTTATATTATGAAATTATTACAATGTAAAGTAGTTGTTTTCTTCTTTAATATATATTAAATATATAATTTATTTTTATATTACATTTTAGCAGGGTTTACGCCAGTCTTCAGTGTCACGTGATCCTTAAGAAATTATTCTAATATGCTGTTGTATCTAGTCGACCAAAGTGTCCAATCTATTGTAGTTATTTTGTGTCATGATGGACTTTTTGTTGCTGTTGATTTTGTGATGCATGTTGAGGATAAATAATTTAGCTGTTGCTCTTGCTATGCATTCAGCATTTGAAGAAGGTATGTCAATTCCATGATGTTATTCTTTAATGTACCTTTGGATGTGAATGCGTTAATCATATGTCAATTCCATGGTATTACTATTTGATTTAGCCCCTCTGCTATGGTACCATCACAGTAGTTTTGTAAAGGTAAACCTATTGTTGCCAAATCTCAGAGCCAGAATTTGTTTCATAATGATCAGTACAGGGAGTTTATGATGCCTTTTCATTTCTAACTCATCTGACATTTTGTCCTGCCACACTTTTCCCTAAGGAAAGGGGCAGCTGCCCAGACATGCTTGGTGTGTGTGTTTGTGGCTGGTTGACAGCTGTAGAGGAAGACCAGCAGACGCAGGCATGCTCAAGGCGTGGGGACTCTCCCACACCATTTTTCCAACCTCAAAGCCGTTTCATGCTCCTCCTCTCCTTAAGAAGTTCCTTAAGAGTCAAACCCTCTCAGACAGAAGCAGAACCCTCAACACTTCAGGTCTGTGTTTTATTACATGTGAGATCAGAGAGTAATATAGCACTGCTAGATTATGCCATTGAGGACTCTGCCATCCAGCAGCAGTTTTGAGGAAGAAAGGGTCAGGCTGACCAACCTGTCCAACCCACAGGATGTGGACCACTATTGCTTCGCAGGTAGACAACGCTGTAACGGTGCCCTGAGTGCCAGTGATTTTGTGAATATTTATTTTTTTTTGCGGAGGATTTCAGATCGAGGGATGTGTATTTGTTTTTTTGTTTTTTTTGTATGGTCAATGTGGAAGCTGTTACTTGGTCAAATGGTTTGCTCTTGGGGTGTTTCCAGTGGTCATCGGCTTTTCACAGATGAAGTGTTTGGAAATTCTTCCAAAAAAATAAAATAAAATAAAACAAAAATTAGATCAATACTAAATGTATGTGAATGTAGTTGTAATGTATAGTAAAATATATACATTTTCTACTTATATTAGTATTCAGAAAATATTTAATACATTTCAGTCTTCTGCATTTATTGCGTTTGTATAGAATGAACTTTTCAGTTTTATTATATTAATTTTTTTATTATATTTTTAAATAATAATAATTATTAATATTATTATTTATGTAAATATGTTAAAATATAACAATTTCTTCAAGTCTTTATGGATTGTAAAATATTTCAATAATTATTGACTGCATTATTGACAAAAATAATTTTATATTAATTTAATTAAATTAATTGAATGTCAGTTGATCATTAATGTCTCTAGCATCTAGTACAGCTTTGTTTTTTTTTAAATAATGATTTATTGCAGTTTCGTGTAGCCTTCGTAATATTGTTTGCAAAAATTACTTGCAAAAAAAAAAGATCATTGTTAAGTGAGGTATCACGTAAGGAGCAAAGCGATTTCATTTTAAATCACCCTCCTTGTTTTCATTTTGCGTCAGTTGGTTGCAGTTTCTTCACTTCTCTTCTCCCTCCCCACCTTGACGTTAACGTGTTCGTCAACTCCTGAAACCCCTCCCCTCATACACTGACTCATTTTGCCCTTCCCAGAAGCCTTGTCTCATTTGAGATGTCATATGCTCCATCAACTACTGCTTATGTTTTCTGTTACTCATATAGCATCTCTTCCCGACAGAAGCCCTGCACAGGCCGTTTGGACTGGACTCGACGTCGCTGACGGAGGCGGTGCGCTGGAGCTCGAAGGAGAATCTGCTGGGTGCTGCGGAGAGTGACCCCAACCTCTTCGTTGCACTTTATGACTTTGTTGCCAGTGGTGACAACACACTGAGCATCACGAAAGGTATGATCGTCGAAAGGAGATGAGTGGTTGCGCAACATGCGGTGCTTAGTTTCACTGAACACTTTTAACAGTTTGAGCTCCACCTCTGTACACAGATGACAAACCACATTGCATTGATAGTATAAACTCAAGTGAAACCCTAGACCAATTTTAATACCTGGAAAAAACAAAGATGGAGAATGTTTTCACAACTGTTATGGATAACTTCCTCTTTCTTTATACCAAGGACACCATGTATCTTTCCTTTTCCATCCATCACTCTCCTTCTTTTCTATACTTCAGAACTACTTCTTCCTCTTCCCAGCAGCAGTGTGTAGGATCAAAGAACCGAGCTAAAAAAGAAAACGGATGCTCAACTTTGAGTTTTATTCAACTGAGGAGCATAAACACATGGGCACCAACCTGAGCCATATGCGCTAACGCCCACAGCTCTTTCCATAGACTTTGGAACTTGAGTCAGGCGGGTCGGTGCTCAGATGCTCCATGCTGAACAGCTACCGCTAACGCTAATACCCATTTTGAAGTGTAATCCCATCAGCTGGGTGAAAAGCAGGTGGGTAAACACAGACTAGCCTAAGAGAAGAGAGTTCAGAGAGAGGGAGTTAGCAGTCTGCTCTTTCCCTCTGAAGTACCCGCTAATGGCCGGTAATGTAATGTTGTCTGGTTGGCACCGATGCGCCAGCCTCTTCTTGTCTTGTCGCGAGGGCCTTGTTGCCGCGCAAGTGTCGATTTTGGATTGGTAAAAAAGCACTTGGTGTCTGAAAGCTAGCAGGCCTGAACTATGTTTCCATGGCAGGAGGAGAGCACCCTCTGCTGGACCTTTTCTTGATCAAAGCAAGACGAAAGAAGAGGAGGAAATTAAACAAAATGTATCATTCAAACTACCATTCAAAAGTTTGGGGGCAGTAAGATTTTTTAAAGCAATTATTATTTTTTATACTGACAGTGAAAGACATTTATAATGTCACAAAAGATTTCTATTTAAAATAAATTATTTTGAACTTGTGATTTATCAAAGAATCCTGAAAAATGCATCAGTTTCCACAAAAATATGAAAATTCAGCTTTCTCAGCATCACAGAAATGGATTACATTTTTAAAATATATTAAAATAGAAAGTTTTTTTTGTTGTTGTTGTTGATCAAATAAATGCAACCTTGTTGAGCATAAGAGACTTCTTTCAAAAACATAAAAAAACTAACCAACCGCAACTTTTGAACAGTAGTGTATATGAATCCAAATAAATTTACATGCACTTTATTTAAAAAAAAAAAAAAAAAATTCAAACAAAATTCAGCTAATGAAATACACAAACATGCCAAAAAGGGGCTTTATTTTTAATTTGGTAATTGATTACATCATTGTTTTTGATTGCCCACAGTGTACAAATAGATTTAACACTCTGCAGAGGGTTTAGAGCGTTCTTTTTTCCAACAGCTTGATTGAGCACAACTTAATGGAACAGAACACAGGGCTCTTGGGATGTTTTCAAAAGTGCTTTTTGGAGGCATATCTTGTTAAAAAAAAAAAAAAAAAAATACTATTTTTAACTTCCATGGCGTCTTAAAAATGTGTTGTTCATGGAGCGTGATGCAGCTGCCAGAGATGTCCGTCTGACACGTATTTGCAGAAATTAAAAAAACAACACATTACATCGAATACTCGGTTGATATATTTGAATGTCATGATTGTTACTTTTCTTTTTCCACTCTCAGGTGCCTTCAGTATTTGTTCAGATCCCAGAACTCTTATATAAGACTAGCTTCTTCTTTTCAGTCTGAGCTTCAAGTTCAAACTGATCTTATTTCTGAATAAATACTGTAGTTACTGACATAAACATGCACTTTGCCTTTGTGAAAGACGTGATGTACTTTTATGGCTGAACGATGGACTTGTTGCGGCTTGCATTTCTAATCTCTCATTCCATTCCATTCAAGGGAGATGCAATGGTATGAATAACAAGGGATTGCATTGCTGAATCATTAGGGAAAACATGCACAAAAAGTGAATATCAAGTGATTGCTGTGTACAATGTACCGTTTTATTTTGCATTTCAGGAGAGAAGCTGCGAGTGTTGGGGTACAACCAGAATGGCGAGTGGAGTGAAGTCCGTTCGAAGAATGGCCAGGGTTGGGTACCCAGTAACTACATCACCCCCGTGAACAGTCTGGAAAAGCACAGCTGGTATCATGGGCCCGTGTCCCGAAGCGCCGCTGAGTACCTGCTCAGCAGCCTGATCAACGGCAGCTTCCTAGTGAGGGAGAGTGAGAGCAGCCCTGGCCAGCTCTCCATCTCGCTTCGCTATGAGGGACGGGTCTATCATTACCGGATCAACACCGCCTCTGACGGAAAGGTTGGGCTGAAGAAAACGGCTGCTTTCACTTTACTTTGAAAGTAAAGCTCCCTTTCCTTTGATTTTAAAATTGGTCTCCTTCTCTTTTGCCTCAGGTCTACGTAACAGCTGAAAGTCGTTTCAGCACATTAGCTGAGCTGGTTCATCATCATTCCACAGTGGCGGATGGTCTGGTAACCACATTACACTATCCCGCACCAAAATGCAACAAGCCAACCGTCTATGGCGTCTCCCCCATCCACGACAAGTGGGAGATGGAGCGTACCGACATCACCATGAAGCACAAGTTAGGCGGAGGCCAGTACGGAGAGGTGTACGTCGGAGTTTGGAAAAAGTACAACCTCACTGTAGCTGTAAAAACACTAAAGGTTCGTGTTTTTGTGCATATGCTCCTATTTCAATATTTTCCCCCTATTTCATTGGTTTTTGTTGCATTGAACTTTTTATGTGGCATTGTGTGCCACCAAGTGGCTGGTCATTATATTGCACCCATGGATTTCTGTTTTTGTAGTTGTTTTGCTAGTTATGTATTTATATTCCATATTCCGTCCACATTTATGTTGTATTGCTTTATTTCAAAGGAGGACACCATGGAGGTTGAGGAGTTTCTGAAGGAAGCTGCAGTCATGAAGGAGGTCAAACATCCCAATTTGGTACAATTACTGGGTGCGTTCAACTAGTTGACGCTAGTTAACAAATTGCCTGAACAACTAGTCAAAACGCCAGATTTTCAAGCTATATATGCTTTAACTGGTTTCCGTTCAATTAAAAAAAAAAAAAATCTCAAGTAACTTGTCGAGTACATTAATCAACCATTAGAGTTTGCACAGGCATTAGAAAGTATGCACTGCTCTCATGATTTACACCATAGAAATCCAGTGTTTTGTTCACATAATAAAGAACAGTTATTTGTTTTGACCAAATTATGTTTCTAGATTTGTCCCGAATTGGTAATTTGTTTTGATGCCACTTTCTAGGTGTGTGTACATTGGAGCCTCCATTCTACATAGTGACCGAGTACATGCCACATGGGAACCTGCTGGACTACCTGCGTGAGTGTGACAGGGAGCAGGTGAACGCTGTGGTGCTGCTCTACATGGCCACTCAGATCTCCTCTGCCATGGAGTATCTGGAGAAGAAGAACTTCATCCACAGGTGAGCATAGCTCTTCAAACGTCAGTAGACTTCAGGAGTTCTCATGGGTTACATAATTTTCTCTTGTATCCCATTGAGAGATCTTACTCCAGCTTCTCGATTTCTTTCTCAGGGACTTGGCAGCTCGTAATTGTCTGGTTGGAGAGAATCACGTGGTCAAGGTAGCTGATTTCGGACTGAGCCGGCTGATGACAGGCGACACCTACACCGCTCATGCTGGGGCTAAATTCCCCATCAAATGGACAGCACCAGAGAGTCTGGCCTATAACACTTTCTCCATCAAATCAGATGTTTGGGGTCAGTTAGTAATTCAATTTTTTCGTAAGGATTGTGTTGGAAATTCTGATACTCCATAAATAGTCATGTGTTACAGACTGAAATTATCGATTTACTTATAAATAAGTGACTCACTTATTTTTCCCAATTTTCCAGCATTTGGAGTTTTGCTTTGGGAGATTGCCACATATGGCATGTCTCCATACCCAGGAATCGACCTGTCTCAGGTGTACGATCTGCTGGAGAAGGGCTACCGCATGGAGCAGCCTGAGGGCTGTCCTCCTAAAGTCTACGAGCTCATGAGAGCCTGTGAGTATCAACAGTGACTTTGATAACACTTTATAGCTTTTACATAACACAAAATTATAATCTCCTTAGTGTATATTCAAATAATGTCGTGTCATTCATATATGTTCATACATTCTATAAGCATTGTGTAATATTGTGAATTATTATTATTATTATTATTATTATTATTATTATTATTATTATTTCTATTTTAATATATTTAAAATGTAATTTATTCCTCTGATGGCAAAGCTGAATTTTCAACAGCCATTACTCCAGTCTTTAGTGTCATATAATCCTTCAGAAATCATTCTAATATGCTGCGTAATATTTTGTGGAAACCATGATACAATTTTTCAGGAGTCTTTGATAAATAGACATTTGAAAAGAACAGCATTATTTTGAAATAGAAATCTATTGTAACATTAATTTAGTGACTTTTACTGTCACTTCTGAGCAATTCAACATATCATTGCTTCTGTTAAAAAAAAAATCTTACATGACAATAAAATTTTGAACCGTAGTGTAGGTTTTGGTCATTAAGAAAAGCCATATTTTGTTTGTGTGTTGGTAGGTTGGCAGTGGAGTCCGCTGGATAGACCCTCATTTGCTGAGATTCACCAGGCCTTTGAGACCATGTTCCATGACTCAAGCATCTCAGAAGGTATTACTGCATCATCTGTTTCGAGCGACAAAGGAAGCTATAAACCAAGCTGACTTTTTATGCTTAATGATTAAGCAGAGAAAACTTGTACAATAAATAGTCTTAAACAGGCTTAAAAGGAAACAATGAATAAATAACATATTGTTACTTTTTATTGCAGTTTGTTTTGAATTTAATACAGAAATACATTTATGGTAATTTACTATTGAAAATCGACTGAAATAAAGTTGAAGTTAATATTTAATCAAGATGTGACCCACAGTACTTAGATGTAAAACATAGTATTAACATGCGCCTTCTTTCTGCTTACTCCTCTCCAGAGGTAGCCGAAGAGCTGTGTAAAACCGCATCTGGTGGACAAGGTGGGCTCACGCACACCTTTGGCCACGATATGCCACACTTGCCCTCAAAGTCTCGTGGGCAGAAGAAACACTCTGAAAACAAAGAGAATATGGAGGAGGCAGGACCCCATGGCCCTGCAGGTATACAGGCTCAACTCCGGCTCAGACAGAAGCTCAAGAGAATGGGAGTGGTGTTCATTATCGATTAACAGAGCTGCATAGTATATAACCCTACCAATATATATATATACACAAATATAGCATGATTAAGAAAATTCTGTGTATTTTTTATATATACATATATATATGTATGTATGTATGTATGTATATATGTATATATGTACGTGTGTATATGCATGTATATGTATGTATGTGTGCATATGTGTGTGTGTGTGTGTATATGTATGTATGTATGTATGTGTGTATATATATATATATATATATATATATAATGTATGTATGTATATATATATATATATATATATATATATATATATATATATATATATATATATATATATATATATATATATATATATATATATCCCTTTCTTTTGTTCTCATGTTTATGTGTGTAATGTTTCAAATGTATTGTGATCAGAAAACTGACATGTTCATGAATGTTCATAACAGATATTCCCTCTCATGTTTTAATTACTTTTTTGCTTTTTGTAAATACATCCGATTTAATTCCATTTCTCCCATTTGCTGCACGTCACTTAACCCCAAGTATGCACACAAGCACTTCACCCAACTGCATGTGTATCTATATTTTGATTAAAATTTGTTTAAGAATTTTCATGTATTGTTTGTCTACTTAAACTATTTATTTGGTATTTATTGAAATTACATAAAGTTTATATAAAATAAACTTTTAGAGTGGAAATATTTATATTTATGTTTTGGTTGAGATGCATCTTTTTGTCATGTTATTAAACCTATCAAGCATGCAAAAAGTTTACTTTTTAACATTTATACATTTATTGTTTTGTATTCCCATATCTTTATTTATTGTCCCGTCTTTGATGGTCCTGACAATCTTACTTTTCCCCACATATCAAGTGATACTCTCTATATAATGCAAATATCTAGACATCCTGTTTGCCACAGGACCTGTAAAAAAAAAAAAAAAAAAAAAAACATTAAAAATATCTTGGCCCACTCATAAAAAAAATTGCCCCATGAATTAAAGAGCCCTGACCTGGTGTCATGTCCTTTCATGTTTAAATTATGACAGCAAGCAGTAGCAGTAGTTCATAGAGACACTACACAGTTTCTTGTATAAAAGCATATACCAGGCTATTTCTTATAAATTACAGTCAGGGTTAGCAGCAGTGTTATCGAATACCACCCTACAGCCTTCATTTACACCAGGCTTCACCATGCTTCTACTTCTATATACTTATTTGGAAGTCCTTTGCTTGAGACACCACTATTGGTAACAATGCAATAAATTAAATATTCATTTTATAGCCAAGCAATCACAGTCTCACACAATAAGCTATTTGTGCACTGAGTAATGATGTAAGCAAGTGTTCCAGCTATTTAAATATGAGAGCACTGAAGCGTTAGTTTGCGTGTCTGCTGCTACCACTTATTTTGCTGTTCTTTGACTTTTGGTTCTTTTGTCCTATTGTGTTCAGGTCTTGCAGCATCCCTTTTTGTGGGTGATGGACGCTCCAGCAGCTCTCCTGCCCTACCACGCAAACAGAGGGATAAGTCTCCCTCTAGCCTGCTGGAGGACTCCCAGGACACTACCTTCACTCGTGACCGCAAGGCTGGCTTCTTCAGTTCTTTCATGAAGAAGAAGTCCATGTCTTCCTCTTCTACTTCATCCTCTCCTCAGCAGCAACAGAATCTCCCTATGCCTCCCAAGAGGAGCAGCTCTTTCCGGGAGATGGAAACCCAGCCCCATAAAAAGTATGAGCCCACAGCTGGGTTTACAGGCCCTCCTCCTCCTTTGCCCCAAACTGATGGGTTGAATTTTTCTCCATCTCATGGAGAGGGGAACCATGTGCAGTCCCGCTGTTGTGGGGCCACGTTTGGACAGAAACCCTCAAGTTCAAACTCTGGAGCAACTTCTGGTCAAGTTGGAAGCAGCAGTAGTTGGGGAAGCCTCGCCGGCTTCTTTACCCCTCGCCTTATCAAAAAGACCCTGGGATTGCGGACTGGTAAGCCTTCTGGTATAGACGAAGGGAGTGGAACCAAGCCATTCCCTCGTTCCAATTCAACTTCCTCAATGTCTGCCGGGTTGCCGGACTTAGAGCGCATGGCTTTGACATTACCAAGAAACCGAAGCAAACCCCCATTAGAGCGTACAGCTTCCACCACCTCACAGCCAGAGAATGGGGCAGCACGACCTTCAGATGCAATCCTGAGGAAGCTTGACGAAGGTACGGCTCAGATACGAGATCGTCCCAAAGCCAAACTCTTGCCACGAGGGGTCGCAGGTGGAGTTAGGGCACCAGGTGTAGGGGGAGAGGCAGATTCAGACTCCAACACACGGGGAAAAGATGGGCAAGATGACAGGCAATGCTGGTCGTCTCCATCGAAAACCTCCACCCTTGGTTCGGTCAATCTGCACAACCACAAAGTTCCAGTGCTGATCTCCCCAACCCTAAAGCACAGTTCGGCTGATGTACACCTAGTCGGTGTGGACTCTCAGGGCAACCGCTTTAAACTGCTGTCCGACAGTGGCGATCGTGACCGACCGCGACTGGTGAAGCCCAAATGTGCACCTCCTCCACCGCCCATGCTCCGCTCCCTCCAACACGCCTACAGTGCCGATGCAGCTGACGAAGCGGTCAGTGGAAACATAGAGATCAATGGAGATGGCATCAAAAGGTCAGGAAGAGAAGCCAGAGGAGCACGTCCATCAATACCACCACCACAAGTGCCTCCAGCCCCCATAGTCCCCTCTAGTAACAACACCACCCAAACTAAGATGGCCAACGGTGCTTCCAGTGGCGGACCTGGCCCTACTTCCACCAAACCCACCCTTAGACGGACTCGGCAGCAGACAGAACGGATCCCACTGGAGAAGATCAGTAAGGAGGCACTTTTGGAATGTGCCGAATGCTTGAGTAGTGCTCTTCAAGGCAACACCGAGCTTTCCTCCAGCAGCCAGGTCCTGGATGTGGGACACCAACTTTTGGACTACTGCTCGGGGTATGTCGATTGCATCCCCCAGACACGTAATAAATTTGCCTTTCGTGAGGCAGTGGGGAAACTGGAGTTGAGTCTACAGGATTTGCGTGCTTCCTCTACAGGTGGGGGAGTGGGACCTGGGACCAGCCCAGCTCTTGACAACTTGCACACGTGCATTAAAGAGATCAGTGATGTCGTGCAAAGGTAGCCACTGTGTCCACCTCCAAAACTCCTCCTCCTGTACCCCTTGAGACTTTTTGCATCAGAATCAATTTTATTTTATTTAAGTGTTGGGGGACAGAGAGTATTCTCTAAGAAGTACCTCAGAAAATTACTACAAACACTCTCTCTAACTTTTTATTGTTTACAGGTGACTTTCTCCTTGAAATTGCCAGTTGGGAACAGAGTTTCTTTGTATATAAGCTTTTTGTCACTACCAAAATACACAGTTTTGTTTTTGACAAATTAATACTTACAGTTTTATCTTGGTATGACAGAATCAGTTGTCACAAATAGACAGGGGTTGCACAGGTTAATGTGAGCCGACTACAAATGAACTGGTCCACTTATCACGCATTTTGTTTATAGTTACAGATTTCCATTCGCTTTTTCGATATTTCATTTGCATTGTTTCCATAGTAACTGGATATTGCATCAGAATGTCAATGCAAACATAAAAATACCCAACATTTATGGCATAAATTGAGCGTAAACAATATTGCTTGTTCAGAAGCTGCAGTAGTAATGATTGTGGATTACAAACATAGCTCTTTGTTCAGTCTCATATTACACACTAAAACTATTTCTCTCTACATCCCATACTGTCATTTTTTTATTTGATCACATTTGTTAAACAATACAGCATTTGATGACCATTCATAATTAGGTATATCTTTCTGTAATTAGTCTTTATTTTGACATGGCCCATGCGTTATTGTTGCTAGCAGTGATTTGCTGTGGCATAGTTGAAATGGTGTTGGGTCTGTCACCACATGGATCATATTTGGCCTTTTATATCCGTGGCCTTTAGATAATGCCCCCATCAGCCAGATGGCACAAATCTACAGTCTGACTCTTGAGTTCTCAACACTTAAGAATTCTAAACATGTTTCTAGATTTTATTGATTTGCCATGGGGGAATTATGTGATGTGTGGAGAGTGAATTTATTTTATGACCGTCATGGTGCCAACACAGAAGCAGCAACACTAGAGATACAAGTATTGCCAAGTCTTTTAACACAAACTGCATTTCCCTTAGCACATTGATTTGTAACTTTATTTTGATTTCACTTTAGAATGTCGCCATTTGTAAACTTGAATTTTAAATGATTTTGATTAAAAGCACAGGCGTTTTATGATATTGTAGATATTGCATATTATTTTATACCCACAAACAGGCGTGCAAGGTCATGCTCACTTGTGTCCTTGTGGTGTGATTTTGGTGTGAGGGTCTCCATCTGTGCATCTACATTATGAATGTATTCATTTGTTGAAAACAGGAATGTTTTTTTTTTGTTTTGTTTTTTTTGCGTGCGTGCGTGTGTATGTTTTCCATAGTCTCACACAGTTTAAACTTTATTAAAAAGAAACATTATTAAAAGAAACATTTTCTTCAGAACACAAACAGTTACAAATGTTTTCTGAGTCTGTATTCATAAAATGATAGATTTCTATTAGAATTTGCATAAATGAGATTTTTGTGGGTACCCTGCAATGTCATAATTAAAATGTAATGAAGATGATTTGTACCGATTACACTGGAGCACATTTTTAAAGCATAAATGTTAATTGCCTTGCCTTAATTCACTATTCTTGGGTATGTAGTATGGAAATTTTGGAAGGAGACATTGTTTTTGCCATGCATCTCCATTACATTTCAATTCCACTGCAACAGAAAATCATACATGTTGTTTGTTCAAAACCATTTTTTGTACTCTAAATCATAGCATAATTTGCCTACACTAAGTTAGCTTGATTTGCTATTTTTTTTTCTGCAATGGGCAGTGTTTTCTGATATTACATGGTGCCTTTTGTGAGAGATTTAATGTTTTGTGCACTGCAAGGTCATGTTAAAGATCTGTTTATGTAAATATGTTTTGCGCTAAAATATTCATTATCAATTTTAAGGTGGCAAATGGGATTTTTCAAGCCTTTATTATCATTCAAGCTGCCCTGTTCAGACATCTGGGTATGTGAGGTGTCCAACTTGAATAGGAAAAAGTGCAATGATCTGTCCTTTACTTAGAAAAAGACAGTGCTTGAAGTCTGGTCTCCTTTTACTGAAAGAGCTCATAAATTTGTTTTGCTTTGTCAGGAATACCTCTCGTAATCACGTTAACAGAGAAAAAATATTTTTCATGTGTGATTTAGCAGTTTGTTCTTTCAAACACATGCAGGTCATCTATTCCATTTATTATTATGTCTAAAAATGTTTCATTACCAAACAACTGCCTGTTTTGTATGTCAGTTTTACATGATTGTCAGGGAGTGTTTTGCCTTTTAAACATTTTAGTAAACAGCAAAGTGTATTTTTCTTGTATTGCCACTTATCACTGCAATTTGCATTTTTTCTTTTGTTAAAATCAGTCAGTTTTATTTTAGTAAACCTCCTCTGAAAGTTTGTGCATTAAACAACATTTTATTGTTTCATGTATAGAGGAACAATTCGGAGAGAACAATCTTGTCCTATAGTTTATGCTTTATGAGGCACTCAAGGCCTCTGAAGTGCAAAGTCGTACTGTTTGTCTCACAGACTCGATAGATTTCAGTTTCAATTACCCAAGTTTTTTTCCTTTTACATTTTTGTTTGTCTCTCTTATTTATTTTTGGTTTATTTATTGATCTACTTTTTATGTTGAATCCTGGAACTCATTTTTTTTTTTCTTTTTTTTTTTTTTTGGAGACTGTCTTTTTGTAAGGTCAGATTTTAAGTGCTGAAGAAATTTATATACCAAAGGCCACCTCTCTAGTCCTTCAAGTGCAATGAAAATAAAACACTCTTAATTTTGAATATGTGAATTTAACAGGGATTAAAAAGGCAGAGGTTGACAGATTAACAGTATTTTTTTCTGTTTTGTAAAAAGTATATTTTGTGTGATTCTAATTTAAAGCTCACTTTTAATATTATATTACTGTGAAGTCCTTCCTCAGTGTTACACTTGATGTAAATAATGAATAAAGAAACTGTTGAAACATTGGTTTGAGAGTTTATTTTCTAGTTTTATTATTATTATTTAATCTTTTAATTATTTTTATTACTAAAGCATGCTGTGGTGTGACACACTATACTTTATTAAGTAATGAACGTTAACTGAAATATTTGTAAAACCTTGCCAAGCCTATATTTCTCATTTTCAGTTAGTTTAACTTGAATTGAAATAATTAAAACTAAAACTGAAATAAAAAAAATAACTAAATATGTGTAGACAACAATGTATTTAAAAACACAAGAACTAAAAATGATAAAAACATATCAAAATTACTAAAACTTCAAAATTTTAAAAAATATACATATAAAAATATATAGTATACTACAGTATATATCAGTATATCAATGATACTAAAATATATATTTTTTAAATCTAGTGTAATATTCACATGCAGATCATATGGCCACATATTAAGAGATTGTGACCTAAATTGTGAAGGAAAACAGTTAATGTTTGATATATAGTAATTAGGGGTGTAACAGTTCACAAAATTCATGGTTCGGTTTGATACGACACAGTGGTGTCACAGTTCAGTACGTTTTCGATACAGCACAAAGAAAGATATGCCAGAGAAATTTCCTTGATTTTTACAATTTTTTTATTTATTAAAACTAATTTTTTTTTTTTTTTTTTTTTTTTTTTTTTTACTTTGAACAGTGATGGAATTATACTTGACCCATCTTCTGGGGTGTCTTCTTAGCAGCATATAAAACAAAAACAGCTCCGGTTTGAAGTATTCCAGCTGATGTTGCCTATTGTCATGCAGCAGATAAATCTTTTCCAGTAAGTTTAAATTGATTTTTACCTTTATGGGCATTTTTTTTTTTTACTTTTATAAAGCCATTTCTCTTCTAAAAGTGTGCATCACCTTTTGTGTCAATTTTTTACTTTTAATCAGTCAATAAGACATTTGGGCTGTTACCAAGCAAATGGAGTCAGTATTGACAAAATTCATTTTTGCAATGCAGAGGAAACAGAAGTTTCATCTGAATGGCATTTAGATGCTTTTACACAGTGTTTAATGCAGCTCAGAGGGACATGTAATGCTTTAACCTGCAGTTACAAATGCATAAATAATGTTTTGATATTTTAAACATAAAACATTGGCAACTGATGTTTGAAAATAATTAAAAATTTAAAAGATACTTTAAATGTGAAATTAAAACCGCCAGCAGGTGGCAGCAAGTCACTCTTAACAAGTGAGTCATTGCGATTGAACCGAATCATTTAATGGGTGATACATTCAGGAACGAAACGCCGTCATGTTGCTCAGAGACGCAAAACAGTGCTGTGGCTGTGTTTGGATTTATTTTTGTTGGCGAAATTGAGTAAAAACAGGCAATGTGCTGTCTAAAACTTAAGTCTATTAATTAACTTCTTGCTTAGTGAACTGTTGTAAAAAAATCATTTGTAATCATGCTGATTTTTTGAGAGAAAAAACGGCACACTTCTGTACTATATGAAATTATTTAAATATATACATTTTCTGCCCCCATATCTTGAATTTTGTGATCATTCTAAATGCATTTTAATAGACTGAATCATGCAGTGAAAGAACGCACTCTCTATGCGCACACGCACTTGTCTAACCTAACAGGATAATATGCTATATTAGGATTAGTTCAACGAATCGTTGGGTTTGTAATGCACACCGAACCGAAAGCCTCGTACCGAACGGTTCAATACGAATACGTGTATCGTTATATAAAATTAAACTAATATAGCAATATGATAATATTTCTTAGCCTACAGATTACATTATTTCGTATTACATATATTTTATATATATTTCACTCTATTGTAATGTAAAAAATCTAAATGGCAAAATATTATTTGTCTGTGCTCCAGCAGGTTGTGCAGTTATTCAATCTCTCCACTTACAAGCTTTGATGAATAGGGGGCGCTATTGGACAAACGCATCCCTCCATTTCCCCGCGGCAGAGGCGCATTGTGTGTCGGAAATGGGAAAACCCTGAGCCGTGAGGTTGTCGCTGCTGGCTTCACTGGAGTATAGAGAGTTACACGACGGCAGAGAGAGGGAAGAACACACAACCCTGGAGTTTTAAGCGGCAGAGACGTTAGTTCTTGGAGTTTTTTCGCTATGAGCTGGGGAACGGATCTCTGGGTAAGCACACTTTTCCCATTCCTTGCTCCTTGTGGCCTTTGTTCACTAACAAACAACTCGGGTTTTGGCATGACCTCAGGAAAGGTGTCCTAATCAGGCTGTCTGTGTATTCTCGGTCTGTCCTGCTGGTTTACAAAAACACCTTTACCGCCAGAAACAATGCCAGAGTTTGATACATTATAACGTTTAGCTTTTAGAATGTATCAAGTTTTAAATGTATCACGCGTGACGTTGCGTTTGATTCTAGTGACATTCTAAAGGTTTCACACGCAGTTTCGATGACTAAGAAGTGGGGAGAGAGCATCACCATTTATTATCTCGTTTTCCTAGCATACAACCGATGTAATATCGTATATATGTATTATTAATTGAAGACCAACAACAGTTTCTCGCAGCTGTATCTAGAGTCTGTTTCCATTGTTGCTTATTGGTGACAGAGACAATGCAGAAGATGATGTGCTGTAAAAGAGTAACCTGAGATGAAATCTTCAAATGGGGATATTTGTTGGTTAGATTTTATTTCTTTTTATAAACGGGTTCCATTGACAACGCTTCTGTAGTTTGATCCTACATCTTTGTCTGGGCTTCGAGTCTGCCATGTTCTATTGACAAAAGCGCGCATTTTAAATAATTAAAAATGCATCGTTTCGGCATAAGCTGAACTATTGAGAGACAATGAAGCCCGTCGAGTGTGTGTGGGTCTGTTACAGGGGTGTTGCCCTTCAGAATGGGCTACTGGACAAAAAGCAGAGGATGTGTGAGCTATTGCTTGAAATATCCCATGCATCGTTCTGTGTTTTTGAGGTTTATATGTTAAATCTAGATGGTTGTTTTTGTTTTAACTTTAATTGCTATGCATGGAATTACCAGTTTTGTGATTAGTCATGCATATTAATAACTGTAGTTACTTTTTTGAGAGTGAGTTTGTTTCTGGTTTCTTATGACACTGTAACTTGACTCATAATGTATTTGTAATTAACAGATTTTAAAAGGTTTTGCTAAAGATTGGGTAAAGTTTGTTTTATTGTTATTATTAATTTGAATAGTCTTAGGGTTCCTGTTGGTAACAAAGTAGCTGGTTTCTAACTGGTTCAAGCTGGTCATTAGCTGGCTGACCAGTAACCATCTTCCAAAATCCAGCTTGACCATCTTAAACTCTTATGACCAGCTGGTAGCTAGTTTGTTGCTGCTCTAAGACGGTCTGTCTGCTTGGACCATCTAAAGACCAGCTAGAATCCAGATACTATTCAAAACATAGACTAACTACCATTTTATGCTTGAAAATCCAGATTATTTATGGCTTTTAATAAATCCTTTATTCTTCCAAACACATTGTACAGTCTTGTAATTAAGACATTAATACACAGAAGAAAAAAAGACTTTCCAGCACTTTTCAAGTTACTAGCAATGGAGCAAATTATACTGTCAACTTGTTAGATTGAACAAATTCCAACTTTTACGTGTGGCTGGATGTTTGGTGTTGGGCATTCGATACTGTATGTTTGGCTTGAATTGGCTGTCTTAATTTCCTGTACCATAAATCCCTTATGCTGTGAATTATGGTATATCCTCCACAGTGGCGGTGGTCTTTTGTAGATTGTATTCATCTGTAATCCTGTGGCAAATCCCTTTGTACATGGAACATGCTGAATAATCATGTTTGTCTGCTTGTCTCATGGTGAATGTCTTTTTAACCATGAAATGTGGAAGTATTTTCCATCTGTAGCCTTGGCTCTGATGAATGAAATGCCATTCTATCCTTTAAATGCATGTGCACTTTTCATCATGGTTATCCTCAAATGCACTCTGCGTTAGATCCATTTGTGCTCTATTAAGAGTCATGTAAACTCAATTAAGATGTTTAATGCCGCTCATTATCTGTCAAGTGTTGATTTTGATTCAAAATTAGTGGTGTAACGTCTTGGGTGTGATTGGTTCACACCTTTCAGAATTACCCAATTGTAACACATAACAAGAAAACGCCTTATGCACAAGACAACTTGTTAGTTCTGAATGTCCTAGAGGATATTAGTGAGACATTTTTGTTGTGCAGATCTGTTATTAGTGCAAAGCGGACTTGAGCTGTGAGGGTTGCGTGGACTTTAATCAGATCAAGAACAAAGAGCTTGATTGAAACTCAATCACACATCGCTCAGCTGAGTAAGGAAAGCTGACATTTAAACGCACTGTTATTATTAAAGTTTCCTTGAGTTTGTTGCATCTCCTAATGTCATTTATTTGTTTAAAGTCTGTATGATGGTCTCAGAGGAGCCAGTCCAGAGCTCTAATGTTTTGTATACATCTGTATGGAGTCAGTGTGTGGATGGATCTGTTAGTGTGTGCTGTTAAATAAATTGCTTACAGGGCTTGAATGTGGTGATTCAGTCTTTTGTAGAGCAGACTGGTTAGACCTGTTACAATGCTTGCAAGGCTTGGATAGTAATTGTTCAGTCCATGCGTTTCGTGTGTTGTAGTGTTTTGGATTTCGGAAATGAATTGAACTGGGCAATGTCAGATAGCAAGTGAGTAGATGAAAAGGCTTCCTTGTTCTTTGAACTCCAGGATGCCTGTAGCCTCATCATTTTAATATATTTTAATATGTAATTTATACATTTTCGTCAGACATTACGTCAGTCTTCAGTTCAGTGTTACACGATGCTTCAGAAATTATTCTAATATGACCGTGATGCCTTTTTTATGATACTTATAGAAATAGAAATTGTTTGTAACATTATAAATGCCTTTATTGTCACTTTGATAAATTTGATGCATCCATACTGAAGATAACTGAATAAAAAAAAAAGTTCTGACCCCAAATTTTTTGAACAGTAGTGTAGCCTAGGTGTAATAAAATATTGATAACTATATAAGGTTTGCTCATGAAGATACATATGCATGATGCATTTATGATATTTTGAAATGGTCCATTTTTTTTTCTCTAGTCTTGAATAAACTGACAGATTTATAATCTTTCAGTAAGAAAGAAAACCTTTTGTTTTGTTGGCCGTGAAGCATAAACATGTAAGATTGTGAATGTAATTGCACTATTTTTATTTATTTATTTTTTTCAGTTATCAAAGGAAGCACTTATTTATTGAAATATAAGGACTTAAATCATGAGGGAATCTGCCAACAGAATTTGCTCTTTCTCCCTGATCTAAGATCGTACACACTTCTTGTAAACTGTCATGTCAAGATTTGACTGAGAATCTTGTTATACATCAGCTTAAAAAGCAACTTCTGTCTTCAGCCCCTGCAGTGACCCAAGAGAAAAGGCAGCTGTAGGAGGCTTCTGTCAAGATGGTTCAGTTAAAGGATATCTGTAGGACTTGAAGGCTGCTCTCTGTTTTTGACTGGTCAAGCTTTTGACAACCTGACTTTGTGTTTTTACAAATAGCCACAAAACAACCACATTAGCGCTGTTAGCTCCAGCATTTGAACACTGAAATCAGGCAATTGTACATTCAAAACAGGCTCACTCAACTAAGCTTATGTGATTTGTTTTTGTTTTTATCTAACCTTAAAATAATCCCTCAAATAAAAAAATAAAAAAATGCCAGTATTTACTCACCCGCATGTCCATTCCAAATCTGCTGTTACTTTGTTTTATTTAATATTTATGCAGCTTTTTCCATGACATTTCATAAGTGACTATGGCAGTCAAGCATCAAAAGGCACCATAAAAATGCAATGTATTCTACATTTTTTTTTATCAATATAGTATAACCAATGTAATTGTTATTGTAACAGATCAAACTTTAATTATGTACTGATTATTTACCATGTTCTACTGATTCCACAGATTACATCATCATACAAGTTTGGAATGATTTGAGGGTGAATAAATGACACAATTTTCATTTTCAACTTATTCATTTAAGAATTTGAGAAGTTTCAGTTTATTGTGGACAGAATTATATATGGACATTATTATATAATTAAAGATAACTCTACAAAGAGTCTGAGGATTTTTGTTCCACTATGGGATAGACAATAAAGTTTGATTAACATTAAATCCTTTGACCACTAGTAAGCTCCTTCTTGAACTATTTCCTTTTATTACTTGGTTCTTTAAATTGTATTTTTAGAGTGGTGTATAGGTGTTTTTCAAAGTCGTTTACTGATGTTTTTCTTTACTATGCAAAGCTTCACAGTTGAGGTGTGCAGATTTTTGGGAGCTGGTAATCTGGGATACCTGGAGTTCAGTCAGGTGAGACTCTGCCAGGTCATTATGACCGAGTGCCAAGACTGCTGTTGCTGCCAATATGCCAGAGGATCTATCGACATAAACACATGCTCTGAACATAGTCGTGGGAAAGAGTTGGTCAGGAAACAATATGCTTAAACCTTTGACCCCGACATTTAGTATGTCATTCCAGGGCTTTCCGAAGTTTATTGGCATGTTTGAGTAATGCTTTGCTTACATATTACATGTGTCTGTGGTGAGAGAACCAGTTTGTGCTTTTGTTGTCACTGACCCAATTTTAACAGAATGAATGCTGATCGTGAATTGATAACTTTTTTTTTCTGCCTTCCATAGTGTGGTTATAAAGATCCTTATTCAGTTTATGTGTCCAGTGTCATTGATGTTTTGAATTTTTAATAATTGGCCCCTTTTTCCAACTTTATTTTTGGAGTTTTATGCAGTTTTATTTTCTGTTGTTCCTGCCGTAATCAGAACAAACCTCTTAAAGTCATTTCACAGTATCCTTCTTAAACACAAGCTTACATTTTTGATTGCAGAGTGAATATCTGCACACAAACCGATCTTTGTAGTATTTAAAGCCCGCTCTTGGCTCTCTCTTCGGCCCCTGGTGCTTTCTGAAAGACCAACAGCTGGGTCCAAATGTCCATCCATATCATACAACAAAGATTAATTTAGTTTTGAGGTCAATGTTATCGTAACCAAGGGTGCGAAGCTTATTTTTCTGCAGGAATCGACTAATTGGAACATCAAACTTTGGGCTACAACCTTTTTTTTTTTTTTTCACACAGCCAATATTTATGGAGCACGACTCACACAAACAAGTTTTGTGCTCTTTGGCCTGGAACCGGAGTTTGAAAAACCAGCAGAACGTCCTGTGATCTTCTCTACCAAACCCTTCATGATGGCGGTCCAAAAATAACTGTACTCTGAAGCTCTCCTTTGTCCTTTGCTATAGATTGGTGGCCTCATCAGAAGCAATTAGCCCAGGTTGTAAACCTACATTGAATACGTGGTGCCACTAGGCTCCACTGTTTTGGGTGAACAGGGCCACTTTTGGTTCCAGATCCTGAATCATTGTGCCCCATGAAACTTTTCATAAGACTAAATGGAAATAGGGATCATTTTGGCCTGGGAATTTTCAGCAGACAATTGTCACATGATGTCTGAGCCATTAATATCAAATTTACATGATAAGTGGGGAATTCTCTTTTGGTTTGTTTTTAAACCCTCTTACTCACTTCCTTTAGAGGAATAAATTCTGTCATTTTAGTCACCCTTATGTTGTTCGAAACCTGTATGCTGTCTTGTTTTCATGGAACGCAATGTTCTTTTTTTGAAGAATCCTCACTTGTAAATTATAGAAAAAATTATTATTCTTTTTAATGCCATTTTTTGCTGTACTTTTCCCCTGAGGTTCTCTGTACCCTGGATTTGAAAACCTGTACGTTAAATTAGAGTAAGCAAGCATTAAACACTCATCCTGTACTGCTACGTGCAGCTAATGAGCTTCTCTTGCCTTTATCCACTGTTTTCAAAGGATTTTTACGATTCTAGGAGCTACTTGGGAAAAGGTGTCATAAATTCAGCTCAAATCTATTACATTATAGCTCTGTTACGTAACCTGAAGAATGAAGAGACACTTCAAAATAAACCACCTCACAGGATGCCACCCCTGCACATACTTTTTTAATAATTTATAAACGGAAGACCTAAGCATTTGGAATTAATTGTTTGCAGCTCTTGAATGTAAAATGAATTCAGCTTTTGCACAGGCAAGCTTGATGAGAATTGGCTCGAAACTGTGTATTGAGGGTGACGGAGTTCATTGTTCACAGACAGCTTCTTTCACATTAACAGGGCCCCTCAGTCCCCTGACAAATCACACAGGCCTGTTTACAGAAAGAGAGAGAGAAAACACAGGGAACCAGACTGGTCGTTTTGTTGTCTCCCACCTTTTGTTGGATGACATGCGTTTCGTTTTTTATGGCCCGTGGAAATCATTCTGGAGCCGTGAGACTGTTGCTTGGAATGGTCAGAATGCACTGGAAATGTACATTTATTCACTTAGACTGGTACGGTAGGGACAGTTTTACAGTTTTTTCACACGGGACAGCATGGTGTATCAAAACAGCTTGAGATTGTTTCTTGTTTCTAACGAGTGAATTGTGGATTTGCATAGGAGAGAAGCGGTTTCCAGGGTAATCCAATACAATTTATGCGTCTCCAAGCACAGTATGCTAAGTTGGCTCTGTGCTGAAATGCACAGCTCAAGTGTCTTTTGTTTTTAATCTAGTTATGCAAGTCAGGTAGAAACTCATTAATCTGTGAGCCTTAACCTGACTGAAAATCTTGGCTCCATTTGTTAAGCTTGGATTAAACTCACACACTGTTATACAGTCTGGACAAACGTGGTGTGATGGAAGTGCCTGCCGTTTTGAAGTTAATCATTAAAATGAGGTCTATGAGTAACTCTGATAGTTAAAGGCCTGCCCTTATAGATCATACAAGGTGAACAAGAGGGCTTGCTGGGAGCTTTAGGAGAACATGTTAAATATCAAATCTGACATCATATATGCATAATAGATTTTAGCTACATGCTATTCATGGTTAAATAGCATTCTGTCATCCTGTCATTCATGATATATGAAAAGACCCAAATGAAGCAAAATGCGTTTCACATGACTGACAGCGCAAGTAAAGAACATCCTGTATCATTTTGGAGACTTTGTTCTAGCCTAGTGAGCTGCCCATGTAGGCAGGATTTTAAGGAATCGTAAGCAGTCGCAAAGGTTTACTATTAAGATGCATTCTTTTGGTACATGTATTGTTTGTAGAGAAGCCAATCCCAGAGGAATGTTGATTATATATATAATTAATTTAATATTGAAAGGTATGGAAAGTCAAAATGGAATACAATCCAAAATGTTTGTGGTATTTATTTAATGCCTAGAGTATAGTATTGTTAGCCAGTTTCCGGTGGACTTCACATGAGCAGCATGATTTTTGTGATGCATTAATTTAGCTAAAATATTTGATAAACAAATTTATGCGGCTTGAAGTTTGTAGAACTTTGTCAGTGCGCATTGAGAGTAACATTTCAATTCTGTGGGAAGATGCAGAAAGATGCGGGGTTATGCAAATCTACTTACTTCAGTTAGAGTCCCTAGAAGAGTGACTGTAGAGAGCAAGGCATCTCCTGGGTGTTGGAACAGAGCCATTGTATTAAGTTGGAGGGGTGTATGTTTGCGTTTTAACTGTGGTAGGTGTGCTTTTTTCTGTGTAATCGGGGTCATTTCATACAGGAAGACAGACAGACGTTTGGGGGATGGGGGTCTTAATTCTTAGGCTTGCACATGATAGCATTCATGCTCTTTGTGAAATGTCTTTGTCTCCTAGACCCTCCAGAAGTTTCTAAATCATAATGATGCACTCAAACATGGCTTCTAATGATTTCCAAATGATCTCCCCCTGCGACAGTGCAGCCCTGCACTGTAACTGAAAAATAAACCCCACTATTTTTACATTGATTCGCATCATCAAGTTCCATTGAAATAGCTGTTCATATGTTGCCTAATTGACTTTTACATCTGAGATGAAAATGTTTTTCGATAACCGTAAACTAACAATGGGATCTTTTTGTACAAGGTTTTTTTTAAATGTCGTCCTCATGTTTTCCTTTTTGCATTGGGGTTGATAAAACAAATAGACTGTATCAGTATTGGCCAATATTCATATTCACATTCACAAAAATAATGGGACAAATGATATCAGATATGTTTTATCTGATTTAACAGGTTCATGTTTTAAGGACGGTTTCAACAGTAGTAAACTTCAGTAACATTCAGAAGTTCAGTTTGATATGTATGATATGTGTATGTAATGGAAGTGTAGATTAAAATTTTTGATGTCAGATTTTACTTGAGGGGAAAAAAAGAATTTCTATGTTGCAACTTCTTTTGTGAAGACCATTTCTGCCATTGAAAAAAAAATTTAAAAAGGGAATTGCATTTATATCTTGCAATTCTGAGGTTTTTTTTTCTCACATTTGGGAGTTTATATCACACAATACTGAGAGAAAAAGTCAGAACGGCGAGTTTATATCTTGCAGTTATTTCATTTCTCAGAATTGTGAGTTTAGGCTATATCATGCAGTTCTGAGAAAAAAAGTCAGAATTGCAAGATGTAAACTCAATTGCAAGGACAAAATGTCAGAATTGTGAGAAGACGCAATTATTATTTTTTTTTTTAAATTATTTTTTTTTAATTCAGTGGTGGAAATGGGCTTCCAGAGGTTTTTCAGAGAGCTGTGGAATAAATATTTATAATTCCAGCTATAGTACAAATAATTATCAGCTTTTAGTTTCAGCTAAAAGTTTCTATATTATTGAATCCCATGATTTTAAGAATTTAACCAAAATTTAAGCCCTATGTATGCTCAGTTTTGCAGTTTATGAATTGTTGTTTGACATTTCAACTGTCTTATTAGAATCAAGCTTGTTGTATTGTTAATCATTTTGTAATTTGGAGGCAAAATAGGATTCCTTTTCCAGTCATTCTTTATTCACCTCACAGTTTTGCATATTATGTTTGGACAGGCTAAAATTAGTTGGGCAGGAGGCCTGGAGAATATCCTGGAGTGCTCTTGCTTTGCTAGCAGCACGCTAGTGCTAAAGCAACCTGCAGTTATAACTGTCCAACACAGAATTGTGTGGGACACAGGAATGCATGACTTGCTGAAACATGGCTACAGAAAAACATATCCTTTTGAAAACGTCTCTGCAATGCAAGTACAGTTCATTTGACAGGTGCTAACAAGTGAATAGGTAAATGTCCTCTTTTGTCTCTGTTTTAGCATGTCTAATTATTTAAAAGTATATAAAAAAAAGTTTCATTTATTCTTACAATAGCCTTATGATTTTTCCCTCAGAAATTCTGTTGTATATTTACATTAAGGCATAAAACATTCATTTAATTTATCTTTTAATTAATGAAAATTAAACAAATCTTATTCTTTTGGAAAATAAAGGGGATTTCATATTACAATTAAAACATTGAAGAAATATTGTATGATTATTCCTTAAAAATAAGGTTTTAATAATTTTAGTAGTAGTAGTAGCCTATTACATACTTTCTACTGAACAATAGTAATATTTCTGCCGCAATGTCTTCAAGTTTAAACCGAACTTTTATTTTGACGGGTTGCCGTGAATACCTTTACATTTCTGTGTGTATATGATATGAATATAGCTTTACTCAAATGAAACGGTCAAATGCTCATGAAGTGACTCTCAGAGCAGTTTTGGATGTGTTGTTCATGTATTTATGTCCTCATTTAGTGAGGCGGCAGACTTTAATATCATCGCAAGCGTCACGCTAAACATAACCGCGCGTCTCCGCCATTCATTAACACAGAGACATGCAGAATTCATATTTAAATAGTCTTTTTGGGGCTTAATATTTATAAATACTAATGGGAATGGGCTCACTTCTGTGTGGGCGCACGTGTGTGTGTGGATTGTGTGTGTGCACGCGTTGCCTTCGTGGTCGGAACTCCGCTGTGCTCGATACAGAGAGCACGACTATGTAACGTAGAGACAGAAATGCCGTCGCGTAAATAAGATAAATAAAATTTTAGGCTATTTAGTTTGTTTAATAAAAGAACAAGGTATATAGGAAAGGTAACTTTAACTTTTGTTGTGATCTGGCGAATGCGAAATAAATTAAATAAATTAACTTGACCTTCAAGGGGGGCGAGGGGTGCCGTTGGGGGGGCGGGCCGCCCCCCAAATATAATGGCAGGGGAAACACTGAATTACTGCATTATTTAATCTCAAACACAGTCTAAATGTTATGTGTAGGCTATTTTACTTTTAATTTAATTATAAGTAGGCCAACAGCGCCCCCTACAGATTTAAACCCCTTACCGAGCGGGCGTTAGGACCCAGGGGAGGCTGCTGCTGCACGTGCTATTACTGTTTACTCTGTCACACACCGAACGTGTCATTCTGTACTTGCATTCACAGATTAAATGCAGCGATCCAAAAGAGTGAATCTAATCATCATTCAGACAAAACTTTGCTTCAAGAATGAGCCACACTGCTGATGTGATCTAATCACTAGCACACTCTGAGCACATGTGAGTTAACCCATTACTCTTATCGGCAAGACATATCGGCATAATTTTTCATATCAGGCTGATGCCGAAATTTACAATTAAAGCCATTACCAACTGAGAAAGTTAGTCGCAAAAGTGCGACCAGTGGGAAGAGTGAGTCTAGAGCCCTGTCCATGTGAAGCCCCTCACAGTCTGGTGCATCCATTCTGTTGGCTTCAACCTGGTGATTGCGGTCAGACTGTGCGGTGTTGGTGGTGTTATGTGGCCTGCTATATCCTGTTCCTCTACAGGAGAATTTACTCAGGCATATTCAGGGAAACCATCCTATTCAAATACTGTTGCCTTATGTGTTTACTAATGGTTGAGGTTAAAATTAGTGCTGCTGTTGCGAGTCATTTGGTTTGGATTGGCTGCTAAAGTATTGTTAAAGATGATGAAAGTAATCTTCAGCATTTAAATAGTTAGGTTCCAGCTTAATATCCAGGGACAGCTATAAGTAAACTATTCATACGTTAACTTCCCGGAGGGGTGTAAACACTGTCATGCTTTCAAAACATTGTTATATTTGTTTGAACCATCTAACATTTACATTTATGCATTTGGCAGACTCTTGTATCCAAAGTGACTTGCATTGTATTCAAGTTATTTGAAAAGTTCATGCATTCCCTGAATCAATACCATGACCTTGGTGTTGGTAGCGCCATGCTGTGGTTTTTGAGCTTCTGCCATAACCAGTGGCATGAGTATTGGACTTTTTATCTGAGCAATGGAAGGTGGGGGTGAACAGGACATGTGGGTGTTGGTGCGTCTAGCATCACAGAAATGACACACTTCACCTTTAAATCGAGATAAAGTGATGGTGGTGTTCTTCTATGTTGTCCATTATGTGTCCTTATCCTGCTTGTCTCCAATGAAGGAAGGAAGCCATTCCTTGCCTCACCCAGCATACTGGAGGTTTAATTGATTGCGGATGTTTGGAGCACTTTTTTTTTCTTGGTGCTCATGGAAGAGGATCTGTAACAGCAGCTTTTAGAATTAAGTTAAGCTCATATGAGTTGGCTGCTGTGTGTGGCAGTTATAACATGCCATGGCTGACACATCTCTGTGGGATGGAGAGTGTGAAGTGCTGTCTCCAAACACACTTCTTAAGCACATCCAGTGACGTGCTTTCAGTTCCAAACCACATGCAAACTTTGTAACTATGAAAATGCATGAAGTTTTGTGGTCATACAGAATGTGTTGGAAACTTGTCTGAGGAATTCCATATTTCATAAGTTATCAAAACGTTACTGAACATGTATTTGATTGCTATTTGTACTACTCCCAAATACTCTGGTCAGAAAAACAAGTTGTCTCACCCCAATGTCATGCCATTGGTTGAGCCCACGTTGTTATTCGGGATACTCAGAAAAAGCTTTTAAAATTCTCGGTGAGATGAGCCTACAGTGGCTTACTTTTTGAAAGAAATTAATTTTTATTTAGCAAGGATGCATTAAAGTATGCAGCTTTTGATAATCACAAGAAAAGCTCCTTGTGCACCAAACAGCACATTAGAAAGATTTCCAAAGGATCTGAAAGGCTTCTAAAAATTCAGCTTTGCTGTCACAGAAATAAATTAAATATTTTAAAATGTTAAAATTACAAATTATTATATTAAATAGTATTTCATAATATAACTTTTATCAAAACTGTTTAAATTTTATCCTTTGAGGGTTACTCCACCCCAAAATGAAAATTTTGTCATTAATCACTTACCCCCATGTCGTTCCAAACCCGTAAAAGCTTAGTTCGTCTTCGGAACACAATAAAAAGATATTTTGGATGAAAACCGGGTGGCTTGTGACTGTCCCATTGACTGCCAAGTAAATTCCACTGTCAAGGCCCAGAAAAGTATGAAAAGCATCGTCAAAATAGTCCCATCTACCATCAGTGGTTCAATCTGACTGTTATGAAGCTATGACAATACTATTTGTATGCAAAGAAAATAAAAATAACGACTTTATTCAACAATTCGTCTCCTCTGCGTCAGCGTAGCGCCATTTTGGAGAATATCCGCTGAATGCAGATAGCGTATTCTGTTCTGTGTCAGCTGCGCCACACGGATACATTTTCTACACTTTGATTTGAACAAAAACAGAGTATCCTTGTGGCGCGGCTGACACAGAACAGAATACGCTATTTGCATCCAGCGGATATTCTCTAAAATGGTGCTACGCTGATGCAGAGGAGACGAATTGTTGAATAAAGTCGTTATTTTTATTTTCTTTGCATACAAGAAGTATTCTCATCACTTCATAAAGGTCTCTGCACACTGAGTCCGAAATTTTCGTATGCGTTTTTTCATATTCGTTATCCTAAAAATTCGTCACTCACAGAAACCTTGCACACTGAGTCCGATGCGTATTAATTAATCCGTTGCGAAAAAATTTGCAAAACAGGACTAAATGGAGTCTTCAAGCAGTGAGGATGATTTTGTTGTCCTCTCGCTTCTTAAAAGAAAAAGAAAGGAAATATTGGGTCCATCCAATCCTGAGACATAGAGAGGACGGAGAGTTCCCCCTCCTTATTAAGGAGCAGTGGGATTATCACGGGCGATTCAAAGTTTACTTCAGGATGTCAGTGGCTCAGTTTGATGCTTTGTTAGCGATACTAGAGCCACATATTAAAAAGAAGACCACCAATTTCTGTGAACTCAGGGTGAAAGGATCTACAGGTGCATCTCAATAAATTAGAATGTCGTGGAAAAATTCATTTATTTCAGTAATTCAACTCAAATTGTGAAACTCGTGTATTAAATAAATTCAATGCACACAGACTGAAGTAGTTTAAGTCTTTGGTTCTTTTAATTGTGATGATTTTGGCTCACATTTAACAAAAACCCACCAATTCACTATCTCAACAAATTAGAATATGGTGACATGCCAATCAGCTAATCAACTCAAAACACCTGAAAAGGTTTCCTGAGCCTTAAAAATGGTCTCTCAGTTTGGTTCACTAGGCTACACAATCATGGGGAAGACTGCTGATCTGACAGTTGTCCAGAAGACAATCATTGACACCCTTCACAAGGAGGGTAAGCCACAAACATTCATTGCCAAAGAAGCTGGCTGTTCACAGAGTGCTGTATACAAGCATGTTAACAGAAAAATGAGTGGAAGGAAAAAGTGTGGAAGAAAAAGATGCACAACCAACCAAGAGAACCGCAGCCTTATGAGGATTGTCAAGCAAAATCGATTCAAGAATATGGGTGAACTTCACAAGGAATGGACTGAGGCTGGGGTCAAGGCATCAAGAGCCACCACACACAGATGTGTCAAGGAATTTGGCTACAGTTGTCGTATTCCTCTTGTTAAGCCACTCCTGAACCACAAGACAACGTCAGAGGCGTCTTACCTGGGCTAAGGAGAATAAGAACTGGACTGTTGCCCAGTGGTCCAAAGTCCTCTTTTCAGATGAGAGCAAGTTTTGTATTTTATTTGGAAACCAAGGTCCTAGAGTCTGGAGGAAGGGTGGAGAAGCTCATAGCCCAAGTTGCTTGAAGTCCAGTGTTAAGTGAAAACCAAAGTCACTGCACCCGTTTACCAAGAAATTTTGGAGCACTTAATGCTTCCTTCTTCTGACCAGCTTTTTGAAGATGCTGATTTAATTTTCCAGCAGGATTTGGCACCTGCCCACACTGCCAAAAGCACCAAAAGTTGGTTAAATGACCATGGTGCTGGTGTGCTTGACTGGCCAGCAAACTCACCAGACCTGAACCCCATAGAGAATCTATGGGGTATTGTCAAGAGGAAAATGAGAAACAAGAGACCAAAAAATGCAGATGAGCTGAAGGCCACTGTCAAAGAAACCTGGGCTTCCATACCACCTCAGCAGTGCCACAAACTGATCACCTCCATGCCACGCCGAATTGAGGCAGTAATTAAAGCAAAAGGAGCCCCTACCAAGTATTGAGTACATGTACAGTAAATGAACATACTTTGCAGAAGGCCAACAATTCACTAAAAATGTTTTTTTTTTTTTATTGGTCTTATGAAGTATTCTAATTTGTTGAGATAGTGAATTGGTGGGTTTTTGTTAAATGAGAGCCAAAATCATCACAATTAAAAGAACCAAAGACTTACAGACTGAAGTAGTTTGTGCATTGAATTTATTTAATACTCGAGTTTCACAATTTGAGTTGAATTACTGAAATTAACTTTTCCACAACATTCTAATTTATTGAGATGCACCTTTATATACAGTTCTTTGTGCTGCGAGATGAAGTGGATGAACTTGACAATCGCCATTCTGGATTTTGGCGTTCGCTTGTACGGTGGCTCTGAACTGTCAAAACACCTCTCAAAATGCTTGCCACGAATGCGAAAAAACGCAAAAAATCGAACCTGATCCAAATTTTTTTCGGAGGCAGTGTGTAAACGTGATTGACATAACGAGGTCTTATTTTTTAAGGTCTGAATTTTTGGACGCGGTGTGCAATGACCTTAACAGTCAGTTTGAACCACTGATGGCAGATCAGATGGACTATTTTGACAATGCTTTTCATACTTTTCTGGGCCTTGATAGTGTTATTTACTTGACAGTCAATGGTACAGTCACAAGCCTCCCGGTTTTCATCCAAAATATCTTAAATTGTGTTCCGAAGACAAACTAAGCTTTTACGGGTTTGGAACGACATGGGGGTAAAGTGATTATTGACAATTTTCATTTTGTGGTGGAGTAACCCTTTAATGTCAGTGTTGGTGGTATTGCACAATAGATCATGTTATCTCAGCCGGCTTGTAACTGTTAGCAGAGAAACATGCATTGCCCATGTTTTTTCTCTCAAGCTATTTAGCTGTAGAGACATGATTGTGCAGTTGTTCACTGCTCAGTGGGCAGTTTTGTAGCGAGACAGAAAATGAAGTGTCCCTCAGTGCAAAGGATAATCAGTGTCAGAGCATGCTGTAATGGTTTTAAAAGTGTGTGTCAGCCTTAAGTCACAAGGCAGTGAACCAACTCCCTCTTTATACACACACACACACACACACACACACACACGTCTCCTTCAGACTGGCATGCCTTTAAAGTCCTTTAATCTTGAACACTAGACCTTAACGAAGTTTCTCCTCGGGGTACAGAGGGATGTGACCATGTTAGAAGGGATGTAGGTGGTTTTGGGTACATTTTAGCAAGTCTTCAGAAGCAGCGAGATGAAAGAGACTGTCTGTGATGTGAGGCGCTGACAGCTACGGGAAGAGTGTGAATCTGAAGTGTAGAGAAATATGAGATATGACAGGCATATGAGTTGTAGACTGTGTTTCCTCCAGGATTTTCGTCTCTCTTCATTTCCATCACCACAGCATGACGACGTCCTAATGTTCTGCATTCCATGTCAGGTGCTTACAGACATGTCTGGCTGAAATTATTGCTCGGACAAATGTGCACTACATGAAGTTTTATTGGGACTGATTCATGGCAATTTCCTTTGGGAAACGGACCAAAAAAACCATGTGGCTCTGAAGCACTTCTGACACAGAGAGTGCAAATTATACTGCCTTGTGTGGATTCCCTTTGACTCATTGCTGAAAAATATGAGTACGCCTTTTAATAAACTTTAGTTTTTTTTATCTACTGCTTGGTGGCTATGATAAGATTAAATGTCCCTTGGACATAAAGGTTACAACATATATGAATGAAAATGTAGTCATTCTCAAATGTGATTTTAGATTTATAAATTTATTTGCAAGAAAGTGATGTAATGCTAAACTGCTCCAAAACTGTTCTGATGAAGAAACAAACTCATCTAGGCTACATCTTGGCACTAGGGCTGTACGATATTGGAAAAAACTCACATTGCGATATTTTGTTTTTCTGCGATATATATTGCGATATGAAAAAAAAAAAAAAAAAAAATCACCAAATGACTTGAATAGCTCTATTTGGAGAGAAAAAAAATATTGATTTTGTAGGTGAGTAAATCAGCATAGGAAATAAACAATTTACAAGCATAGATAAATATAATAGAACAAAGATACAAATGAAATAAACAGTGCTTTGTATTTTTAAGGCAAGTCCAACAGTATTCAGGTGCAGAAATTGAATAATAAAATGTAAAATAACACTGCATAACACAGTCTTCATTGTATAAATTAAATCTAATAAATCTGTGTTAAAGCTACAAAAGTGATTTTTCTCTGTTTTGTTGTTTGATTATGACACAGAAAGCAACAGAGACATTAAACTGCTGTTATTGTTATCCTCTTTCTTTCTCAATTGTTTACCTAAGACATAAGCAACTGTTTTTTTTTTTTTACAAGGATACTTGGAGACATGCATTTTGACACGGTTTCGCGCATATGTGTCGTACTACACTGGATGCGACGCGGCGCGACACGACGAATCCGCGCCAGTAAACTGATATGCCTCGCTCTATTTATGACGTACTGACACAAAGTTGACACGATTGGCAACGGTCGCTTTGTCGCATCCAGTGTAGAAAGACTTTGAGGCCGTTCACATCTGCAAACGCGTGGAAAACTCCCGCCGCGCCACTTCCTCCTCCTTTCCAAAGCGCTCGGGAGCTTGCGCTTTCCTGGCGCCTGCCGTTGCTAAACATCCGTGATGTGCTCTCCTCGACGACGCGGAAGTTTCAACAAAGGATAAATGGATTTCCAGCACTGAAAATCGCTTGCAGTAGCTCTGCTACTAAATTTATTTAAAAATGGGTATCTCTGTGCAGCTGTCGCGTCCGGAGTAGACACGGTGTCTGTGTGTGAGCAAAGAAAACGATCAGTATAAATATAATGATCAGGCCTACTAAACATCGCACATCCTGCGATGTGACTATCGCGGATGCGCACATCGCGATATCGATGCTGAAACGATATATCGTGCAGCCCTACTTGGCACCTATAAAGGTGATTAATTTAAAACAAATTTTTATTATTGGGTGAACTATTCCTTCAAAAGCTGTGCTTACAATGCTCTGTGTTTAGTGTGCTCCTGCAAGTAGCTGAATATAGCACCAGGCAAGTTTCCAATACTTGAAAGGGTTTTTGAATGAACTGTAGATTTAATCTACATTAAAGAGAGCTTCTAAATCCTAATATCACTGAAACCCACAGCATGGCAATCTTGCCTTCCACCATAGCTCAAAAATCATGTTTTAAATTATATTTTGTGCACTTTTTTTCTTGTCCTCATTTTCTTTTTCTTATCATGTTCTTATTCACATGCAAGTTCTTTTTATATCATGAAGACCAGAAAAGGTGGATAACTCAAATTTTGATTTAGTGAATACCACACAAAGCTAAATAATGACACAATTTTTATTTTTGGGTGAACTATTGCTTTACCTATGTGAAGGACACAGGTCCTTCTCAGACAGGTTCTTCTTTAGAAACTTGAGCCTTGTTTGTTTTGGTGTTCTTTTTGGCCTTTTTTTTTTTTTTGGTAGGGGGTGGGTACTGAATACAAAGTCATAATTGGTACACAGATCTCCTGTTGTTATTACCCAGCCCCCTCCTGTACCCTGCATGTGTTGTTAAGGCTTTTGTTTATTATGTAACAAAAACTGCCCAGTGCTGAGGGCCAAATCACAGATCAGTCTTTTTGCAAATCTCTGATCCTAGATTTGTCTTAGACTGTATTTAACTAAGAGTTTGTTTACATTTTTTAGATTTTAGATTTCTCAGGGCACCATTTACAAGAACCAGACATGTGCCTGTATTTCTGATAGTACAAGTACTGTACTTTGCACAGTGTTGTTATCAAGGGTACTTAAGAAAACATGAATAATTCTGTATAACATATGTAAATTGTTTTAGTTTTTAGAGTGCACATTAGCTTCTTTTCCATCAGTCAGTTATTGGCTGTAAATGTTCTGATTCTTTATAGCTGTCTTTTGCACTTTAATCTGTTTAAAGCATTTGTTTACTTAAAATTCACTGTGTATTGTTTTGTTGTATGTTTAATGTTTTTATCTTTTTGAGAAAGTTATTTAAAAATATTCAGAGGACAACAGTGGAGTTTAACTTTTTTTTAACCTGTTTTTGTAATGTAATTTAGTACCGTATTCCATAATACGTTTCATCAAATATCTGGAAAATGTGATACTGTCACATGCCAAACAAGAACTACATTCATATAGTTATAAATGTATTAACAGTCCATTAGTCATGTTTTTATTGGAATATACAAGAACTATTGATCTTTTGTATAATGCATTTATGTTCTTTGATGGCTTATTCAGGAAGTTACTAAAATAAGGCACCAATCAATTGTTTATTTAATGATAGTTTACTCATGCATAAATTTGTACTATTTAATTATTGAGAGTGTAAGAATGATATAACCGCAAAGTCTTATGCAATTATGTTTCACTATTGTTAATTTAGTATTTAGTGGTGACTGAGAGATGCCTTGAGCGTGCGGTGACTTGTGGGTTGGTTTAACCTAGACTCACCCAGGCATTCATGACACTCATGCCCATCCTGTCTGGTTTCTTACTGAGCACTAGTGAGGACAGGCGCTGCAGTGACAACTGTGGGTTACACTCCTTTTGTGTTTGTGTGTGCAACTTACTTTTTAAAAGTAGTTTATTTTACATTTATTTGATTGTTTGCTGTTGCATTCTGCTATGAATTTGAATGTGTGCAAATGTAACATCTGTCTGCGTTCTTCTCTGTAGTTCTCCTTAGGGAGACAGGAAATGTCACTCTCTGGCTTGGCCTCAGCGATGACCTCACCGACTCGGGCCCAGATGGTGTACAGGTCATCCACGCTCTGCTCTTGGCTACTTTTTCATTGCCAATGAAATGTTTTTATGTCTGAAAATATAACCTCACCAAATTTCCTTCTGTTGCCGCAGTTGTACGCCAACAATTACTCATGTCACTGCAGTAATGAAGGAGCAGAATGTTCTATTTCTGTATTACCATACTTGTTCCTCACTAAGCAGGGTAGGGCATTTAATGTCCTCCGGGTCAGCTATGTCATTTGATTAGTGATATAATTAGGTTTCTGTGAGTAAATCTGATTTATGGGCTTATAGGAGATATCCTGTATCTTTTTAAAATGAATAATCCTGTGTTCACTGTCTCTTTAAAGCAGACTTTTGCTAATTTAATAAATGCTTATAAGATCTAATATGATCTTTACAGACCTGACTTTGGAAAGGGAAATGAGTTTTGCGGCTTTGTTCCATGTTAATTTTGAAACTATATTGCCGAATATGTGTATGTTACTATACTTCTAAATGTTGGCTGTCAGATTTGTCCAATTAAATGCTCTCTAGAATGAGAATTGAGCAAGTCATAGTTTGTGGCTGTGAGGCACCAAAATTTCTCAAACCAAAAATATTCAACTGAAAATTAATTCAGTGTTGATTATTAAATAAATATGATCAGTTAATTGATTATTAATTAAACTTTATATTCGGTTTCAGTTTTTGGCTAAATGAAAACTTGAATTGCGGTTTCTGTAAAAAAAAATAAAATTCGTACTACCTTTTTCAATAGACAAGCCCTTTGGTAGTTCTCTCTCAAACTTCCTATTACAAAAGGAAATGCATAAAACTGCACTCGTCAAGCCACAGCACTTCATGGGATCTTTTTTGAAGCTCTTAGACACATCTGGTATTTAAAATGGTCTTATTCAGTATTTCAGTCAAAAGATGTCCTATTTGGGTTAGAGGTTATGTTGAGAGTTTCCTTTTTATGAGTAAAATTGACACGTGGCTGCCCCCTGACTCAATAGACGGCCAATTTATCAGATGTTACAGTCATTCTTTTATTCTTAGAGTAAGTTTTCTGGGGACATGAACTGTCCAAGTGTCTCTAGCACCACAAAACAACAATTGTTCCCGCCCTCAGTGGTCCTCGTGGTAATGACCCTAGTAATGTGTAGCTTTACAAACATGCCTTGTGACCTAATAATGATTCAGGCACTAACCCACTTCCTCCCGATGAATGTTGCCCTTTGATTCACAAAGTGTTTAAGTGATGCCTCATACAAAGAATTTGTTTTTATTTCTTGGACTTTTTTTTGTTATAAATCATAAAGTTTTGAAAATTTAACCAGTCTTACAAGTCAATACATTGAAGTGATGAAGAATAGAAAAAGATTTGTTGATGACTGAAACTCTATTAATGCCTCTGCTGCTCCTCTGTAAACGTCTCTGTTTGGTTGATGAGTCACGTTTATCTGTGGTTTTAGTTTGACATTAAATTGCAAGTTTAACTTGGTGTTTAGAGTCGGATATGACTTGCATGTGATTGCCGGGTGCGTCTTGTGAGCCTTTGCTGTGATACACTATATAGTGGACTCTTTTTCTCCCTCTCTCGCTATCTCCCTTGCTTTCATGGGCCAATGCTACTGGCAGGAACTTGGACTGTAGGATCATAAAGTAAGAGTTTATGTAACGACCTCTCCTGAGGCCTTTTCCATATGGTTTCCTGTTCCGGCTCCTCCGCAGTCAGACTGATCACTTTCAGTCTCAAACACGATTCATTGCCCAGTTCTCCCAAACCTTTAACGGACAAAAAATAGTCTTCAATGAGATCTTGTCATTGGTTCATATCAGCTGTATTCTACTTTGACCACTGGTTCACCATTGGCTTTTGAGTGTGTAGTGGGACTGGAACAGTGTTGGGGAAGCTACAGAAAACTGAAGATTGTCAATCAAAAATGTGTTGAATTTATTTTATTTAAATCATTTAAATTTTATTTTATTTTAGGCTTGGTCTTTTGTATTACAGCTACTTCTTTATTTGATGTAGGGCTGCACGATAAATCGAAATGAAATCGCAATCGAGATTAGGCAGACGCTTCGATTGTCATGCGAAGATTTAACTGCTTTCATTGATTCAACGTGACTAATAAACACACGACCACGACAATATATTGTTTATCTGAGTTCTTATTATTATAATTTTCATTATAATAATGTATATATTTATAATGCAATGCCTTTATCACTGATTAGAATACTATGAAATATGTTGTGTGCCTTATTCTGTGTAAGAAGTCACATCATCTCACAGAAGGATTTATTTCAAACACTCAACTGACGTTATGAAATGAGTTTGGAGTAAAAACGTTATTATATGTGGTATTTTCACATGCTTTCAGATAGAGCAGCATTTATTACACAGAGCCGTAGTTCACTGAGAAGTTACGCAAATAGCTGTCGTTATCGCGAACAATTTCTCCGATTTCATAATCGCGCAATAATATCATCTGCGAATATTTTTTTATTTTTTTATTTTTTATTTTTTGTTTGCTGTAACCTGTCAGTGAACTACAGCTTTGTGTAGTGAATGCTGCTCCATCTGAAAGCATGTGATGGATATTTACTGCTGATTGCAGAATTGGCTTTACTGACAAAATGCGCATGGAAATTGCATTCGATTAATCGTGCAGCCCTAATTTGATGTTTAGTTGATTTTGTAAGGCGTACTTTTTCAGATTAAATTCTAATGCTGATTTAAATGCTACTGAAATGTTGTGGTCAATTTAGTAGTGTTACTGTGTGTTATTCTTTACCACTTTAAAGAAACTGTTTGCATGAGAGACTGATCGATGTAGCCTGTAGCATTCTGCCCAGATATTTTACAGAAGCAGACCATTGGGACGGAGATCCAGGTTTGTAGTTGTGCAGGCTGAAAGTGATCTTCCAGTCTCCTTTTGTCTCTCTCTTTCCCCCCTCCCCCTTGCATCTTCTCCTCATGTGATCCTTTCATTGGGCAGACAGACTTAAATTTCTGCCACCACAGGTCTACTGTCATTTTCTGGCCAGTCAGCTTTTGCCCCAGTACAATACCTGTGGATCAGCTAACCACATCTATGAATTCTTCACTGCTGCTGGCAACTTAATACAAGGCAATGTTTTCGTCTTTACACTTTGATTCTCGTTTTTTTTGGCAGCATCAAAAGAAGTGCCATGTGGAGGCTGAATTAGGCCTGTCCCTTGTGCTGCTAGAGAGGAAGGATGAAAGAGAGAGGAAAAGGTGGTGCCCTTGGGCACTTCATTAAGCACAGCAGGTTGTACTGAGGATGTGGTGAGATTTTAGAGCCCCCCTTCCCCCCATCCTTCATTCAGAAGGGAATTGTGGAAGCGCCTTGAGATGAACTATTTGAATGCTAATGTATGTATTAGCCAAAACAATGGAAAGCTTTTTAGGAAGGCATGAATTTTAACAATCCCAGTGCCACCCTAAAAATCAGACTGAGAGTACTGTAATCAGTGGGCGGTGTGGCTCCTGGTAACTCATGGTAATAATTAGTGTTGGAAATTCAACCCGTGTTTTTATTTTATATATGTGTATGTGTGTGTGTGTTTGTATGTATGTATATATTAATGCTGTCAAAATTGGCGTGTTAACGCAGGTGATTTAATTTTTTCAGTTTAAAGCCGCGGTCACACTAGACTTTGAGCATGCAAAATCATTTCGCATGCTGCAATGGTCGTGATATGACGTCACGCTGTGCAGTGTTTTTTCAAAAACTTAAATTCAACACAAAACATACAATCTACTCCACTTTCCTGCAACGCTGCAGTTTTAAATTTGTTCTTTTAAATCAGATAGAAGGTCATGCTGTGACGTATCGATCTGCCATTGGTCTCACGGTATCACGTGATGCAAATTCGCAGGCCAGAGTTCACCAAGTTTGAACTTTGGAACGCAGCGAAATGCGAAACTTTTCGCACGGGCTTGCGTTTCCGGTCTGACGCATTCGCATGCGTATGAATGGAAGTCAATGGAACGAAAAGTGCAGTGTGACTGCCCCTTAACATATAAAAAGTATTTAACGCCGTTAACGCAGGGGCGGGGCTACTGTTGGCCACCCCACTTACAACTGCTGCCTCTGTCTCTTTTCTTGCTAAGAAGTGCATTTATTTAGTCATAGAACATCTTTACGAGCACATCAAACAGGAGACGTTTCAGACGCGCACTCCACTTCACCTCGCCACCAGGCGCGAGTCAAACGAGCATGGAAAACGGTACTGTACTTGGCGCTCGCTCTTCAGTTGCACTCACAAAGGCACCGGCTCGCGCTCTTCAATTGCACTCACAAAGGCACCGGCGCGCGCTGTAGCCGTTATCATATCATATCAAAGTGCGAAAGAAACGACGTGCATGCAATGTCGTGGTCAGTTAAGTCATGAAATAACCTATTAACCTAACCAAGCTGCTGTGATGTCTGTTCATCAAAAAACAAAAGAAAAAAGAGGAAATCAATAACTTTTATAGCTTTAAGGGTTCATCTATATTTAATTTAGAATTTAGTGTTTGATAACTTTATTCAATTTTTGTACAGGGTTAGCTAAATATGACATTTGTTATAATGGGTTTACTTAAATTAGAAGTTATAAAAGTTCACTTAAATTAGAAGTTATTTTATTAAGGTCTAATAAATATTAAAATTGATAGCTCTCAATTATACTGTAATGTTGAATGGCTATAGGTTGGTTGGCAATGGTTAAATCTTAGGAAAAAAAGAACAATTTTATAGAGGCATCAGTAGTATTGATATCAGTGATACTAGCCTACAGTCATACAAAAAGATGCCATTAAACAAATATTAAAAATATACTGTCTTTATATTGTTTCTACATTAATTCGAAGATGTGATTATTGCAATATAAAAGTATATTTAAAAAATTTAATGTTAGGTGGGATTAATCGCGATTAATTTCAGAAAAAAACGCAATTAATTAGTTAATTTTTTTTATCTATCTATCTATCTATCTATCTATCTATATTTATATATATATTAGTATTTTAAGTCTCTTTTGTATTCCAAGTATAATTCATGATATTAAGATGGAGTGCAGTAGATCTTTTGGGGTCTCTCTGCTACATTTCAGATGTATTGGGGGGACTGATATTAAACAGCGCCTGAGGCTTGTACTCTGTGTTTCAAGTAATAACGACAGAGTGACATTTCTGTCTTTCCCTGCCCCCCAACAGGTCATGGGTGTGTTGTGTTTTGTGAGTGTGTGTGTGTGTGTGTGTGTGTGTTTTTCATGCTCACAGTGTAGCTAAGATTTAATCTTTCTGTTTGAATCTTCCAGGCATACATGGGAAGATCTAACAATAATATCAACGTGCTATCAAGGAACAGTTTGCATGAATTCCTTTATGTCCTCATTCGCAGCCGTATGCAAGATGTTGACTGGCATGATCAGAGTAGTATGGCTCTATGATTGTTCTTTTGATTCCACCATGGTGGAACTCTGTGAGATTTTCATGTTATTGTTCATGTACTGACCTCACTTCCTGTCATTATTTGAGCACAGGATGTTTGCCTTCTAGGACATGCCTCTCCTGAGACGCCCATTGTCCTTTAAGACCCCCAGATTTTTGTTTGTGTTGTTTGTGATTTTCAGAAACATTTTGTTCTATTTTAGGAGTTTCTAAAACCTTTGTGCTTTGCATGCAATCTGAGGTTGTACTAGGAAAGGTACAGACTTTAAAAATGGAAAAGAGCAGCTCAATTAAACAAGTGAGTTGTTTCTCACTGAAAACATTTTTTGAGGAATTACATAAGTAGCTGAATATCTGTGGGAAAATTGGCTGCTGAGCCACTAGTCTCCCTCACTCTTGTAGTTTTCTTAACTTTTAGTGTGTTGTGCACTGCATTCTAATTGGAAATGTTGTCTTGTAGGGTGTTTTGCTTTAACCCCCAAGTGCTACCATTATTTCAACTAGGGTTGGGCGATGTCTACAAACTTGGCATCGGACGATGTCTGCAGGGGTGGCGGCTCAATATCGTGATGTCTATCAGCCATCGGCGATGGACGATGGCATCGTCTATCGGCCAAACCTTAATCTCAACTCTAACTAGTTGTTAGTTTGTTCCTCATAGTCTTCAGTCTGTCTAGATTCACAGATAATCTTACTGTTCTTCGGACAGCTCTAGTTTCCACATAAACAACTCAAAAATTTTGACTCAATTTGAGTTTTTCTGTTCCATGTTTTCTGTTCTCTTCTCATTGTAATGTTCAGTCAAGATGTTTACTTAAGGTCAGTTTGTTGACTTGACTTTCTTAGTACATGTTCCTGTTCTTGTTTTGCATGATTGTTCCAAAGTTCATGTTATTCCAAATAATATTTTTCAGAATATTTTTTTATTAAAGCCAACAATACCATGTGCCAATCTCCTGTTATATAGAAACATATTGTGCTTTTGTAAAACTTATTTGTCTTACGTTAAGGCTCAAGAAATTATGTATTTGTATAGTTGCTCAATGATTCATAAAAGCACAAATTTTTCAGTTTTCTCAATGTAGATGAAAGTAGCAGAGTTTGCATATTGAAGAGCCTTGGAATTATACATGCAGATATTATTCACAGAAAGTCTTGATGAAGATCATCATAACAAAAACAAAGAGGCTCCGCTGAGAGAGATGGAAAGAAACACAAAATAACTAACAGAGAGACATGCGAGATGTCGTGAGATGCGAATGTCTGGAAAAATGTTAAAGGAGCACTGCTGGAATCACCTTGCATTAAAGTGCTCATCTTGAGTCAGTGGAAGGAAATCCGATCTGCTTTTGCAAGCACTACAAGATATATGAGAGCCCCCTTTCTTTTCTCTCAGAATATTCTCATTTGTTGCACATCAGAAGTGAATCTGGGCATACTCACTTTTGCAGGGGGTCTGGGATGTTTTCTTCCCTTGAGACTTAACTTTATGAATTCTATCAGGTTTCTGTAAGCTGAGATTGGCCCACCTCTTTTGTCTCCTAGCAACTGCAGTTGCCAGTCAGCCTGTGGAGGTGGAGCCTGCGTGAACTCGTGGTATTAATTATTCATGAGCGCTTGGATGAGAGGGTGATGTAAGGATAGAAATTGAGCATGCTCGCATAACTCTGGCACTAACGGTAACCGGGCACCAGGCAGAGAATTGGATGTATTATGCCAGCCCTTGGCTACTGCCTTTGTTTCATTTACACTGTATAAAATATGAGCAGACTGGGTTTTGAGTGTGACCAAAGACGTGTGAAAGATTTTTATTTAGCACCAATAGTCATGAGCTTGTGTAATCACTCCAGCCAAAAGAACAGACCCTCACATCAAGATGACAGACCACCATCTACATATTATCAACGGTGCATACGGGCCAGTCAGAGAACACATGCCACCAAGAACCATGGATCAAGCTGTTTGTTGGATGTCATAGGTGTGTTTCGGTGTGTGTTTGTGTGTATTTAGAGAGAACCTGCTGGTTAACCAATCTGCCAGTGTGTAGTTCAAAAACCTATGACTATGTATGTATGAATATATATATATATATATATATATATATATATATATATATATATATATATATATATATATATATATATATATATATATATATATATATATATATATAATACATTTATATATTTACATAAATTTGTGTTTGTGTGTGTATTTCTAAATATTTAGATATAGATCTATGTGTGTGTGAGTGTGTACTGTGTGAATATATATATACATACACACACACACACACTGTAACATTGTTAATATGAAAAAATGTATTTGTTAATATTAATGTTAATTTTAAATTATAATTTTTAACTATAAATATTAATATTAACATTAATATTAATGAAAATAATTTTTTTTTAAAAAGTTAATGGAAAAAATACATATACAATTATAAATGCAGCAAGTCAAAAATAAATCAAAACAAGGAAACAAAAAAATATTTGAACTGAAATAGAAAGGAAAGCATTATCTCAGCCAAACCTTCCATTTGTGTTGAAGTCATTAGTTTTACTCTAGGACATTTCAGTTATTATGTGTCACTATAAGCCATACCCACTCCAGGAACCAGCCCACTCCGTGCTGATTGTAACAGTATTCTGTTTATTGGTTTAAGGTTCACTAGTTTTGTGATATGATTTATGCCTATGTCAATAGATGTCCCTCTTTACGCAGACCGGTTTTATGGTAAATCTTAATGAATGCCGTTGGGGGAGGGGGGGTTCCTGTATCCTTCAAAGTATTAGAATATATAAGAATAATTACTGTAAGATATTAGTATTGATGGTACTTTAATAATGAATAATGACAATGCCAAAAGTTAAAGAATAATTACTTTTAAAACTTGCAGCATAAAAACACCTAAATGCTATATTATATATATTTTTTAATTTATTTAGTTAATATTGATATATTTAATAAAATTTTTAAATAAAGGATTGTTCAGTAGCATAAACATTTTTGCAGTAGAATGAAAATTGGTATAAAATAATGAAATTTCATTGGTGTCAACTTATAACATTTTGGTATTGGTTAATGCAAGATAATAGGGACATTCTTCCCAGTCATTTCAATGGCAAAAAGTTTTACCCTATATAGTTAATTATTACAAATGTATAATTTATATGCATACTTTTGTTTGTTGGATATCAGTCAATATTGAAGAAATGGTGCTTGATGTCCAGATGTCCCTAAGAAATGTCTAATCAATATCCTGTGGCCCTAAAAGCAGCCTGATTTTACAGGACGTCTTTAACACAAGTTAGGTGTCTAGTACTTCAACCCACAGACTTGTTAATTTGGAAAATGTCCCTATTATGTTTACTTGGATATGAGTGATCTCAGTATTTTTACCTTAACTGCCGTGTATGCATGTGTGTGTTAAATGACACTTAAAGTCTGGCAGATGGTGGGGGGATGCTGTTTTTCCACTTGAGTGAAGCATCAGCGTGCTGCTAAGGTGATTTCCTCGATTTCAGCAGCGACTGGTATTAAACTAACAGGACTGTGTGTATTACTCCCTCCAGGCCTGGAGAATCACCCACACATGTCTGCATTATGTGTTTATGCAGCGCTCATCAGTTTTAGGAAGATAATTTGGATTTAAACCTCCCACCTGATGAGATTTGACTGTTAGGTGCTGTCGTTAAATTGCTTGCTCTATGTTAAAGGTGGGCAGGATTCTGCCTAATATCTGTCATGAGAGTTATAGCCCAGAGTAATCATTAACTACTGGTCCTATGTGCAAACAGAGCATGAGATTCCACTTTTATCTTAATTGCACTTCATCATCCCTTCTGTGTCTCTCTCTCTCTTTCTTTCATTCTCGGATTTGTGTACTCATTAGCTAAATAAGATGCTGTCAGGACAACAAAAACATCAAGTCAGCTCAAAATACAGGCCACTGAACAGATGAGCCCCAGTGTGTTCTACTGGCTTGACTGAAGTATTAAAATGTTAGGTTGAGGATCCAGTGACAATGTTAGATTTAGCATATGCGTATGTATGTATATGTCTATATAAGGCTGCAATGTCTGAATTCACTTGTATTATTTACAATAATAATTGTTAGTGTTTATATATATATATATATATATATATATATATATATGTGTATGTATATGTGTGTGTGTGTGTGTGTGTATATATGTGTATATATGTATATATGCCAAAAGTAATATTTGCTATGTATTGGTTATTAGCCAAAGCATAATTAATATAGCCTATTTAAAATAATAATTGCCTTATTTGTATTGATTATCGTAATTTCTATTTAAATATGTTTCTTTAATGAACACTATTAATTTTGTTGGGGTCAATGTGTTAGTGCCATTCCCATCCTGTTGTATACGTCCTTGGTGTAACATCACACAGTAGTCAGGAATCTTTTGCTGGGTTCACCCAAGGTTTTACTTTGTTTCTCATCAGTCGTGTCTTCCGTTCCTGATGATGTTCATCAGAAGTCCTCAGGGTGAGGCTGATTAAATGAGCTTGTAATCTGTGCTCCATGCTCTGTGAGGTGCTGTAAAGACGTTTGTTCATTGTTCTTCAGTGGAGGAAGTACGCTGACTGCATCTAATCTCAGTCTGTCTCACAGAGTCAGTGCCAGAACTCCAGAACAAAGCTCTCCTCTTCTCTCCTGGCATACAAAGGTTGTAGGTTCAAACCCCATTAGCTGTAATGTAGCTCCCATGTAATGTACCTTAAAACTGAATAGTCATTATTTTTGACAAATGTTGACTAGTCACCATATTAGGTAAAATGTAATAACATGATAATGTGATATCATAATTTGTTAGGACACACATAAGTAGTTTTGGATTTGTGATGAATCCTTTGAAGCTGCATTACTGTGTCTCTCTTGTCTCCTGTTGAACAGTGGATAGACTGTCTTGTGCCCCCTGTGAACAGACTGGCTCGGCCTCGGGCTAATACACAGCTGTCTGTCTCACTCTTTCAATCTCTACTTCTCAAACATCATCATCACCAGAAATTCAGCCTGAGACCTCACAGGGCTCCATACTGTAACTGCAGTGGTCAAAAAATAAATAAGTATTAGTTTAGAATATGTATGTATATGTAATTTATTACATTTTATAGATTATTTAGCTATTCAGTGTTTTGTTTTAGAAGCCATTGTAGGTGTTCTCACTCTCAGTCTGGCTACATCCAAGGCTTTACCATAAATAGTCCTTGAATGTAATGCTGTAGATGTCACTTACTCCTCCGTAGGGTTGTTTGTCGCTCAGAACCCAGATGGACTGTGTTTGGATCCACCGTGTCTGTGTTGTCGGGTTGGTGGTGAGGAATGTGATGTAACAGTCTTGAGCTGAAACTTTCAGCTCACCCGATTCTTCATCCAAGCTGGCTGGCTGAATCTTTCTCAGCATGTCTGGAATAACAGATAAAAGCAGTGAGATTTTTGTAAAGCAGGCTGGTACCTACATTTACAAACCTGTATATGTTTTTATAGCCGGATAAATAACTGCAGAGGAGAATCGTATTTGCCAAAACGATTCCTTGCCTTAAAATGTCTCTTAAAAGATTTTCCTCTTGAGTCGGTTGAAAACATGTTCAAAGCAATGAAACAATCTTTGTTTGCAATGTGAAGTTTATTTAGCATTGATTTATATTCTGCAAATGTTTAATATTCTTCAAACAAGTCCTTCCATATTCATGTTTCCTGTCTGGCACCAGCAACCCAGTGACAGATCAAACTCCCTCTCACTGGACCTCTTTCTCTTTTCTGCTTTCTTCCTTGATCAGGACCAGTTCGACAATCTCGACAAACACACACAGTGGGGCATCGACTTCCTAGAGCGCTATGCAAAGTTTGTCAAGGAGCGTCTGGAGATCGAGCAGACCTATGCAAAGCAGCTACGGTGAGCATTTAACGACATGCCCTACACAGCCAACTTCTGTAGTTGACTCATCTGATGTCAGTGAGGGGTTTCATTGCTCTGATTAAATTAAATAAGTAGGTTAATAAAAAATGAATGATATAAGTGAGTGATACTGATGCACTGGTTCAGATTCAATATTTGTTGCCATGTTTACAACAGATGCACATAACTACAAGCTTATAGAATCAAGTGGGTCAATTTCCTGAACAACTAGCTGACTAATTGGTCAAAAAGAAGCCCAGTATATTATAATAATGATTTTGGTCCATTGTGATTAATTCCTGAAGTTTACAGGCATAGCAACAATTTATTAACAATATCTGACTCTTCATCTGTGATATTTAAATTTACATTAAATCTACTTTAAAATAATTTAATCCACACTACTCATGTGATTTTAATTATTGGCAACAGCAAAAATGTTAAGGCCGTTGTTAAGCAAATAAAGGTTGATAGTAAAAACGAAAAAGTCATTTACAGTACTGTACATCGTACTTTTAACATCTTTGCACATTATTATAATATTTAAATAATGTGCCATTTCAGGTGTGCAAATGTTTTTAATGTGGCTCGTCCAATCATTTTTTATAGCGGAACAATCCAATTTAAACTAGGGCTTTAATTGTCCTAATAAGCACATCTGGTTTGACCCAAGTTATTGATTTCTTTCTTTTTTTCCCTACATCAGTTCCTTATGTGGTAATATTGGTTTTTGCCTTGAGATTCAGCGTGAGGGGTGAGAGACAAATCAGGGGTCAAAAATCCCTGCAGGCTCTAAGTTGTAAGATTTGAAATGAGATCAAACTGAGAATGAGACACACGCCGTGATTTCGCCAAAGGACACGCAATGACTGCAGCTGTGGCCTCCTATCCTCTCTCCTCTCCTGGGATGTCTCTGTCCCTGTGGACATTCTGCTGTTGCCTGGATACGGTTATAGAGTCGCTCCTCTTCCCCCTCTCAAATCTCATTGAAGGTTCTAGTGTAGTACCACATTCATTCTACCTGACAGGTCCCACACTGCTCTATAAACCCCCCTCGAGACACGGCCAGTCACATGGCAACACCCAGACTGTTTTTTCTCTCAAGGGTTTCCATAGTAAGGGGTGAATGGAGCCGAACCGCAGTACCCTTGTTTGATTTTCATATCATTTTTTAAATTTATCATGTATTGCTGCATTGTATATTTTTTATTTGTTCAGCAGGATTGCACATAGCAACTATTTTGGATGATATTTGATATATAGTTGATATTTTCTTTGATTAATCTGTTGAAAAAAGTCTGCCATTGCAGCATTTTATCAAAAGCATATTGTTCTGCATATTGTCCAGTTGTCGTCTTCAAATCCTGTTTAAATTGGAAAAATAATGTTAGTAATTATATTTATAAAAGATGTATTTATAAATTAACATCCACATTAACATAAAATGTATGGTATTTATTAACATGCATATGTGTATTTATAAAAAGAGTTTATAAATATTTAGAATGGAAAAAAATATACTAACAATTTTAATACTTTTTAGTTTTTCAGTTTTCAATTGTTTGAAGACAATAAATAAATCTGTTAATTTAATAACCAATATTATATTTTTAAAAAATCATGTAATCTAAATTATTTGTAAAAATGGAAAAATCCAGTAAAATACATAGTTATCATAACATATAAAATTATTCATACAGTGATACAAAATGTTGGACTGTATTCCAGCCGCTACTATTCATTGTGTTAAAATACATTTTAACATTACACCTTGAAGTGCACATAGCACACATTTTTCCATGGGTGTTTGTCGATTATCAGTCAGATGCTTATGTTTTTACTGCAGCCCTAAAATTCAGCAAGATCGTCTGAATCGAAAATAGATTCTGAGATACTTTGGTTATGAGTGTACTAATCATAACCAGACTAAAGGAGAGGGGAAGTGAGTGTTTGTTTGATCGATTTCATGAAGTGGATTTGAGGAAGCTATGGTAAAGGAAGTGCCAAACATCATTAATGCAGCTCGATGGGGGTCTGGGTTGGGGAGAAGGGCCGTCCCACTCCTTGAGCACACTCAGTGGACCCCCCACACCATCCCCCGTCCCTGAAGACAGCAACATGCCTGAGCACAGCAGTGCAGCTTCTCTCAAGAGCTCCCACATAAGATCTGTTTCTGCGTTCCTTCCCATGAGTTTATACTGCGTGGGACGAGGGAAGACAGATTAGCATACCATCACTTTTTTTGCTTGTTTACCATGGCCTACTTTAATTCTCTGATGCACAAAGTAAACACACTGTAGAAAGACTCCTTTTTGTCTTCATGGCTGTGCGAATAAGTTTAGTATTGATGTTAAGGGATATTATAATAGTTTTGTAGTAGTTATAGTAGTTTTGTTTGATCTATTCATAACACGTGCTGTTTTTGTGTCTATCTGTGTGTTCTGAATATTTCTTTTTGTTGCCCAACAGGAGTCTGGTTAAGAAATATTGCCCCAAGCGCTCCAAAGATGATGAGCCCAGGTGAGATAAATTGCATACTTTTGGTTCTTTTCACTTATTCTAGGGTGCTCCAGTGGTTCTCAAGTGGTTATTTTCACAGCTGTTTACACTTCTAATGGATGACAACAAAAAAAGAGAATTGTTTAGTAGGGGTGTGAATCGGCACTGGCTTCACGATTCAATTCGATTACGATTATCATGTCAACGATTCGATTCAATTCGATATCACGATGCATCACAATTATATCAAATTTATTTTGTGCATGTTTATTAAATTATACAAGAAGGCTTTTTAAAATAATTGTGTAAATTAAGTATTGTTAAGAATTAAAAGTAAATATAGCTTCAAAACATACAAGCAAATATAAAATAATAAAGGGGGGAAAAGATAATTATAAGTGATAAAGGAAAAGCACTTTCAGTCTCTGGGAGTGCTTTAAGTAATCCAAAGTTTACAGATAATCATAGTTATGGGTTTTTCTTTTTTCCTCAGCATTGCTGTTTGATTAGATGAGATCATAGACACTGGCAGCTTTAATAGGCTGCATTCACACTAGCCTAATGCACAGATCTATTTCCACATACAGTCATGGCCAAAAATATTGGCACCCTTGGTAAATATGATCAAAGAAGGCTGTGAAAATTAATCTGCATTGTTAATCCTTTTGATCTTTTATTTAAAAAATTTTGCAACAATCTAACCTTTCATTGGATAATAAGAATTTAAAATGGGGGGAAATATCATTATGAAATAAATGTTTTTCTCTATTACACATTGGACACAATTATTGGTACCCCTAGCAATTCTTATGAGTAAAATATCTCTAAAATATATTCCCATTCATATTCACAATTTTGAGCACTCCAGGGTGATTATGAACATGAAATTATCCAGCCATGGCTTCCTGTTTCACAGAAATATAAATAGGAGGGAAAACAAAGGCCAAATTGCCTTAATCATCCATCACAATGAGAAAAACCAAAGAATGTATTTCTGATGTGCAGCAAAAGATAATTGAGCTTCACAAATTAGTAAAGTGACTTTAAGAAAAGAGCTAGAGCAGTGAAAATGACCATTTCCACTATCAGGGCAATAATTCAGAATTTCCAATCAACATAAAATGTTAGGAAACTGCCTGGAAGAGAACGTGTGTCTATATCGTCCTAATGCACGGTGAGAAGGAGAGTTTGAGTGGCTAAAGACTCTCCAAGGACTACAGCTAGAGAATTGCAGAAAATAGTTGAGTCTCGAGATCAGAAAACCTTTAAAAAAATTGTCAAACAGCACCTACATCACCACATGTTGTTTGGGAGGGTTTCAAGAAAAATTCTCCTTGCTCATCCAAAAACAAACTCCAGCATATTCAGTTATCAGACACAACTGGAACTTCAAATGGGACTGGCTTCTATGGTCAGATGAAACTAAAAAATGAGCTTTTTAGCATCAAACACTCAAGATGGGTTTGGTGAACACAGGGATAAAAAGTACCCCATGTGTACAATGAAATATACTGCTGTATTTTTGATGTTGTGGGCCTATATTTCTGCTGGAGGTCCTGGACATCTTGTTTAGACGCATGGCATCATAGATTCAATCAAATACCAACAGATAAAAAATCAATAAGTGACTGACTCTGTTAGAAATCTTATAATGGGTCATGTTTGGATCTTCCAACCGTACAATAATCCAAACACAAACCTCAAAAACAAAACAAAAATGGGTCACTGAGCACAAAACCAAGCTTCTGCTATGGCCATTCCAGTCCTCTGAACTGAACCCTATAGAAAATGAGTGGAGTGAACTGAAGAGAAGAAGCACCAGCATGGAGCTGTGAATCTAAAGGGTCTGGAGTGTTTCTGGATGAAGGAATGGTCTCTGATCTCTTGTCAGGTGTTCTCTAACCTCATCAGGCATTATAGCAGAAAATGTGTATTAGAGAAAAACATTTATTTCATAATGATATTTCCCCCCATTTTAAATTCTTATTATCCAATGAAAGGTTTGATTTTTGTGATTTTTTTTTTTTTTTTGTTTAAATTTTTTTTTAAATAAAAGATCAAAAGGATTAACAATACAGATTAATTTTCACAGCCTTCTTTGATCATATTTACCAAGGGTGCCGATATTTTTTGGCCATGACTGTATCAGATGTTTTGTCCTGTTCTGAAAACATAACTGACTGACTGACTGTTTGCATCAATTTCGTATCATAAAAGTAGATTCAAGTGCATTTATAACCGCAGCCGCGAGCTTCAGGACAAACAAACACAAAGCGCACGTGAAAGTCTGTCAGTACGTGAGTTTCGTGCATCTAATAGTACTGCATTCCAAACGGCAGAAATGAAAACATATCTAAAGTAAAAGACTAAAATAACAGCAAGTGGAAGCACTGTCAAGCAATGCGCACGTGTTTCACAGCGCATATTCTGTGCAATGAAGCCCGCCGCGATTGTCTCTAGCGCACACACGTGCCGTATGCAGGAAAAAGCCAAGCTCAGATTTTAAAATAGAGAGTGCATTTTTAATACTCGTGTGACAAGCGCGTATGCGAATGACGTCATAGGCTATAATCGATTATTGTCTATTACTGCATCGATGCAGAATCGTCCGCATCGCTATGCAACGATTAATTTTGACATCCCTATTGTTTAGGTAGTAACAGACTATTACATATACCTCTTAGGGGTGTGTGGTATATATCGTCTGCGATAATATCGTAATTGTTGTTTTAACGATGTGCAACTTGACATTATCGAGTATTTTGCAAAAACCAAATAGAACACCTGCGGAGTGCATGCTTACATTACGTGATGAAGTCTAGACTAGGGCGCGCGCGCATTTAGTGTGTTCTTTCACTGCATGATTCAGTCTAATAAAATGCATTAAGAATGATCACAAAATTCAAGATATGGGGGCAGAAAATGCGTGTGTGTGTGTGTATATAGAGATATATATATATATATATATATATATATATATATATATATATATATATATATATATTAGTGCTGTCAATCGATTAAAAAATTTAATCGCGTTAATCACAGTCATGGACTGTGATTAATCATGTTTAATCGCACATTTAAAATACTAGGATTTACCTGTAAATGTATTGAAATGAAATGCATGACAAACTAGTTTAAGGAAACAGAACCTTTCACACTTCCGTCAGGTATGAGACATAATCCTTATTATTCTTTTATCATTATTCTTTTGTTTTTATTCAGCCATTATCAGTCTTTATACTGGGAATACAACGTTTACTAAGCCACATCGCTTCAATCCCAGTTTACATTTACCCAACTATTATCAAAAGTATTTTTAAATAAATACAACAAAACATTTTCTTGTGACCTTACGTGAAGTATTATGACAAAATGCATTATGAAGAAGAATTGGACCTGTTCTGCAGCTGCATTAGAGCTAATATTAGCATCATGCTACATAAGACTATTTATGAGATTAATAGTACACTTTTACTCAGAACTCACTTCAAACCACCATCGAGTGTTTGTAATAACTTCCTTTTACGATCACATGTGAAATTTGGTCGTTTACTGTTGTTAAAATATGCTCTTTATAGCCTTTTATATCGCTGCACAAATTAGCATTTCAGATGTACACATTCATCTCAAGAAAATCACATACAAATATCCTATCGTAATCGTGTGTTTATTATCTTATATAATCTATAGTGGCTGTTGTCATGATTATTTCTGCTGTGTAAAAGCCTCAACATGTATGCTCTGCTGAAACTCACGTTGTTTGTGATGTTTACAACCGCCTCTCCGTTCTTAAGTTGCCAGGTATACATTCCAAGTATAATACACATTAGTAAAAGGATATATTTTAATTTTCATTTGTCTATATACACTTTGGGCGGCCGCGGTACATTATAAAAATAGCCCAAAAAAACGCAACCCGCGGCTCTGTAATTTTTCCCGCGACTGTATTTTCAAAATAGCCCACTTGTGCCGTTACCCTGGCAACACTGGCTCACTGTACCCTCATCACACAATGATAGATAACCTTCCGCGCTGTGATGACGGGAAGAAGATGGGGTCAAACATTATCACATGATTAATTTGCGTTAAAAAAATATTAACGCGTTAAAAATTTTAATTAATCGCATGCGTTAACGCGTTAACGTTGACACCCCTAAAATATATATATATATATATATATATATATATATATATATATATATATATATATATATATATATATATATATATATATATATATATAAATAAGGGGTTTAACGGTTCACAAAATTCATGGTTCGGTTCGATACAACACAGTGGTGTCACGGTTCGGTACATTTTAGATACGGGGGGCGGGGCAATTGGTTACGTTGCAATGTTGGAAATATTTCTGTTTTAAACCATGAAGGCGAGCCAATGGATATCACACAAGCACGCGTTTGCACCAGGGTTTGCACACGTGCAAACTTTGCTCAAGATTTATACTGGTGAACGTCTTAATCTCAGTCAATTCACTATAAGCAGAAAGTGAAAGTAAAAACGGAATGACTGAGTAATGACGGAGCTTTCGGCATCTGACGCCGTATATTCTCTCAGAGACAAAGAGAGATGAATCTACTTCAACTAGGGCTGCAACTAACGATTATTTTGATAATCGATTAGTTGGCCGATTATTTTTTCGATTAATCGGATGATTAAAAAAACCGCTAAATTTTCTTCGTTTATTTTATTGACAAAAACACTTCCACATTCTGCCCAATGTCCTTCAAACAAATGTGCCAACTGAATGCTATAAAAACATACAGTGCTTAATTTATTAGACCACCTGTCATAAAGAGAAAACAAATATTTTAGGAATCTGTCAAAGAATTGTTTAAATCTAAAAATGTTATTTTCATTTATTGGGCAAATAACAAACTGAAACAACTACATTTTTATTCACATAAAAAAATAGCCTCCTGCCTTTCATAACAGCATGCATTCTTGCTGGCATTGTTTAGCTACTTTTTGACTGTAATTGGGTATCTGAAAAAATCTTTCATAGATCTTTCATTCTTTCATAGATAACAGAAATAATTATATTATAGCATTAGAAATACCCCACTGTTACTAAAGAGCTTACGCATATTGGAGGACTAACCAATACAGATAGCTAAAAAATGATTTTAGTAAACACCAATACTGTTAGTTTAGAGCAGCAGTGGCACAAAGCTTACATTATTTGTTATAAACCTTAAATACATTTGTTTTAATAAATTTAAGTGTACTCATGGATATGGGTGTACTCACTTTTGTGAGATACTGTGTGTGTGTGTGTGTGTGTGTGTATGTATATATATATATATATATATATATATATATATATATATATATATATATATATATATATATATATATAAAATACAGGTGCATCTCAATAAATTAGAATGTCGTGGAAAAGTTCATTTATTTCAGTAATTCAACTCATTGTGAAACTCGTGTATTAAATAAATTCAATGCACACAGACTGAAGTAGTTTAAGTCTTTGGTTCTTTTAATTGTGATGATTTTGGCTCACATTTAACAAAAACCCACCAATTCACTATCTCAACAAATTAGAATATGGTGACATGCCAATCAGCTAATCAACTCAAAACACCTGCAAAGGTTTTCTGAGCCTTCAAAATGGTCACTCAGTTTGGTTCACTAGGCTACACAATCATGGGGAAGACTGCTGATCTGACAGTTGTCCAGAAGATAATCATTGACACCCTTCACAAGGAGGGTAAGCCACAAACATTCACAGAGTGCTGTATCCAAGCATGTTAACAGAAAGTTGAGTGGAAGGAAAAAGTGTGGAAGAAAAAGATGCACAACCAACCGAGAGAACCGCAGCCTTATGAGGATTGTCAAGCAAAATCGATTCAAGAATTTGGGTGAACTTCACAAGGAATGGACTGAGGCTGGGGTCAAGGCATCAAGAGCCACCACACACAGACGTGTCAAGGAATTTAAGCCACTCCTGAACCACAGACAACGTCAGAGGCGTCTTACCTGGGCTAAGGAGAAGAAGAACTGGACTGTTGCCCAGTGGTCCAAAGTCCTCTTTTCAGATGAGAGCAAGTTTTGTATTTCATTTGGAAACCAAGGTCCTAGAGTCTGGATGAAGGGTGGAGAAGCTCATAGCCCAAGTTGCTTGAAGTCCAGTGTTAAGTTTCCACAGTCTGTGATGATTTGGGGTGCAATGTCATCTGCTGGTGTTGGTCCATTGTGTTTTTTGAAAACACTGCACCCGTTTACCAAGAAATTTTGGAGCACTTCATGCTTCCTTCTGCTAACCAGCTTTTTAAAGATGCTGATTTCATTTTCCAGCAGGATTTGGCACCTGCCCACACTGCCAAAAGCACCAAAAGTTGGTTAAATGACCATGGTCTTGGTGTGCTTGACTGGCCAGCAAACTCACCAGATCTGAACCCCATAGAGAATCTATGGGGTATTGTCAAGAGGAAAATGAGAAACAAGAGACCAAAAAATGCAGATGAGCTGAAGGCCACTGTCAAAGAAACCTGGGCTTCCATACCACCTCAGCAGTGCCACAAACTGATCACCTCCATGCCACGCCGAATTGAAGCAGTAATTAAAGCAAAAGGAGCCCCTACCAAGTATTGAGTACATATACAGTAAATGAACATACTTTCCAGAAAGCCAACAATATTTCAGTCTGTGTGCACTGAATTTATTTAATACACGAGTTTCACAATTTGAGTTGAATTACTGAAATAAATGAACTTTTCCACGACATTCTAATTTATTGAGATGCACCTGAATGTATGTGTGTGCATATGTATGTATGTATATATGTATGTGTGTGTGTGTGTGTGTGTGTGTGTGTGTGTGTGTATATATATATATATATATATATATATATATATATATATATATATATATATATATATATATATATATATATATATATCGCATGAAGAGTGCCATTTTTTTCTTCAAAAATATGCATGATTACAAATGTGATATTGATTTTATACAACAGTTCAATAAACAATAAGTTAATATTAAGAGACTGCCTGTTTTTGCTCCATTTCGCCAACAAAAAACAATTCCAGACAGCTACAGCACTGTTTTTCGTCTCTGAGCAACATGTTGTTTCTTTCCTGAATGAATCAACCGTTCAAATGATTCCGTTCAGTTGCAATGACTCACTTGTTAACAGTGAATTGCTGCCACCTACTGGTGATTTTAATTTCATATTCAAAGTATCTTTTCATTTTAAAATAATTTGAAATATCAGTATTCAGTTATACGTTTAAAATATCAAAACATTATGCATTTGTAACTGCAGGTTAAAGCACTCCATGTCCCTCTGAGCTGCATTAAACGGTGTGTAAATACATCTAAATGCCACTTCGCATGCAACTTCTGCAAAGATTAATTTTGTTGATACTGGTTTCATTTGTTTGGTAACAGCCTAAATGTCTTATTATTCTAATTGACTGATTAAATGTAACAATTTGATTCAAAAGATACACACTTTTAGAACTTTTAATTATCATTATCGAAAAAAATCCCAAAAAATATTGAGATATCGTTTTTTTTGTTTGTTTTTTTTTCTTCAATATCGCACATCCCTAATACCTCTAGAATATTTGAGTCTGTTTGGTCAGTCAGGACACTATTTTGGTCAAATTGTATAATTGACATTTTGGTCAAACTGTATAATTGACCATTATCTATAGAATGCAATTTCCTTTATAGATAGGCTAGTTCCATGTGTCTCATATCACTCTGCAGTCTGTTTCCTCATAAATAGTCTATCTAAAATGAATAAAAACATTTCTATTTTGAATAAATGCTGTTCTTTTTAACATTTATTCATCAAAACATCCTGAAAAAAAGTATCACGGGTTCCAAAAAAATATATTTTATTTATTTTTCAAATAAACACAGCCTTGATGTGCATAAGAGACTTATTCAAAAGACATTAAAAATCTTTCGAACAGTTAGAACAGAATTATACTACATATAATTGTGCATATATATAATTACAAAACTGGAAAAATAAAGATAAATGTTTGAACTACCATTAATTCTTTAAATTTGAACTCATGATATTATTTCATTGTATGTTTTGGCTGCAGTTGCTGTCCTAAGCAACATGTTTCTTCCCTGTTGGATGTAGTTTTAGGTAGAAAGCAAAAACAGGGGAGTATATGCTGGGTGTCAGCTCCAGACCCTCCCATATCCCGTAATGAATTCCATTAGATAGGCATAATTTCTCCCAGCATGTGTTTTTGTCCCAGGACATTCATGTAGTGTACAGACAGCCCACCAGTTAGAACTGCCCTGGATGTGGGGGCCATTTGCTTTCGCTTTGCAAAAATCTCCGTCCAGCCCTCCCAATACACACACATGCTTAAGGAGGAGAGACGAACAGCTTTTTGTGTGTGTGTGTGTGTGTGTTTGTAAAGGAGGGTTTTTTAATATAGTGAGCAAGTCATGCCTTGCAGACTGGCCTTTAGTCAATATCAACATACAGATAGAGTCTGTGGGCCCCCGGGGCCCATGATGGCAACTTGAGGAGAAGCTGCTTGTGACTGGTGATAAATGCACTTCATTTTTTATGAGGGCATAGACAGCTCTCTAAATGTCTCATATTAGAACGTAAGCCTTTAGTTCAGATGCAAGACGTTCAGAAGTCCTAAAATTGAAGTTTTCTAATATTTCTAAATAGATCATTCTGAGATTATCACTACATTTTTACTTATTCTTTACTTTTGTGCAATTGATGTCAAATGTGTCAACAACAAAAGTAAGCTTACAAAATTTTATTTATTTGATGAAACTGGATATTTTAGCAAATATCACACTGAAACATCCTATATGTTTTTTATTGCACTGTTTTACTTTAATTTTGCCTTAAAAATAGCTATTGATGCTGTTATGGCAATAAAAATAAAAGATGTGAACAGATCATGTTTACCATTTTTTTCCTGCAGGTTCACATCCTGTCTGTCATTCTTCTCCATACTGAATGAGTTGAATGACTATGCAGGTCAGCGAGAGGTCGTTGCTGAGGAGATGGGGCACAAAGTGTATGGGGAGCTGATGAGGTACTCACAGGACCTGAAGGGAGAGAGAAAACATGTGAGTGCCAAATATATGCACCTGAGACACCTGCACACTCTGGTGAAGTTCAATACAAATTGAATTTTAAATATTGTTGTGTGATCAACAGCATCTCCAGGAGGGACGGAAGACCCAACAGTATCTAGACCAGTGCTGGAAACACATGGACAACGTGAGTCATTTTGAGATTTGAGATGTCAGAAGTAGGGCTGCAACGATTAGTCGACAATAAAAAAAATTGTCGACAAATATTTTTGTTGTCGATTAAGTCGTTTGATCTCATATGACCTAATGTAAGAGCCTGCAATAATGCGATTTGACCAGTGTGGCGCTGTAGCGCAAGACTAGTTCAGCTCTCCTGGATGCAATTCAAGAGAAGACGACACACAGCGCTTCAGAGCAAAATGCAGATGAACGAACCTGAAGCTGCTGAGCGGCGTTTGGATGACTATGCAAATATATGCTGCACGCTTTCCTCTCAATAACGAAATAAACACAACAAAAACTGACAGCGGTGTGAAAGCAGCAGTTAAAAACGCATCTGATTACAACAATGTGGATGTTTGCACGAGCTCTGCAGTAAAGTCCAGTCACGTCACGTTTATTTATATAGTACTTTATGCAATAGTCTTAAATCAAGCAGCTTTACAGTATTAAACATGAAAAACCAGAGTCAGTGTCGATTTCAGTTAGAATTACAACTTGATTTTCTGTTATAAAGCAGCTCTCCAGTGTGGAGCTAGCTAGTGATAAAATATTTTTATTAGTGGGAAAAAACATTATTTCATTAAAGTGATAGTTTGCAAAGATCAATGCTTGATCTAGCTCAGGACTGTTTTGATTATCATAACCCTATAAGGTATTTTAAGAGAGATTATTTTGTGAATAAATTAGTTTATCCAAAAATAAAATGTCTTATCACTTACCTTTATTTTGTTTCTTATCCATATGTCTTACAAAAGGAGATGTTAGGCAGAATGATGTGTCATTCAGTTACTTTTTCATATAGCTAATTACATGGTGAATGAGAGAGTTTCTCTGTCTGTCAATTGTATAATAATTTTAATTACATAACATGATTTTCAAAAGCTGAAGTGATTACCGTTATATATTTGTTAGAATTTTAACTAATTGCAAAAGCTGAATAATTAGTCAATGTCTACTGATTAATCAGTGAAATAATCGACGATTGATCGTTCATTATCGTTATATTAATCGTTAGATTAATCGATTATCAAAATAATCATTTGTTGCAGCCCTAGTCAGAAGTACTGATACTTTGCTACTAAAAAATTACAGTCAATTATGTCTGCAAAAGGTGGGACAAAATAATATTAATAAATTATTTTTGTTCATTTTTTTTATGTTTGACTATTTGTTACTACTACAAATACCTCAAAAACTTTAATTAAACTTCGTTTAATTTGCATCTTTTTTTTGTTCCATTCATTGCAGTTTGTTTCTTTCATCCTTTATTTTATTAGTGACTATAAAAAAAAAAAATTAAAAAAAATTAAAACCTTGAAGCAGTGTTTACGTAATTTAAATACTGAATAATAGGGGTGTAAAGGTACACAAACATGACGGTTTGGTACATACCTTTGGTTTTCACGGTTCGGTATAGTTTCGGTACTTTTCGGTATAGTTTTGGTACTTTTCGGTATTTCGGTATTTTTTTATTTATTTTTTTATTAAACAATGGTTTACTGAACAAATAGTACAATTAAATTAAATAAATAATACAATTAAAATTTTCTTTGGGATAAAAATCTGCCTCAGCTTCTGCTCAAACTATAGGGAGCCCTTTTACATTAAGGATACAATTAACAACAAAGCCCAAAATTCAATTACTATTTATTTTTAACTATACTGATCAAAACTCAAATGAATTTTTTATGCAAACATGTAAATTGCACATAATGCAGTTTTTCAATGAACTTCTAAATTATACAATTTCTATGTTGTTGTTGAAATATGTTCATTTACACAGTGGCTGTCATAATAACGTGTTTCATAAAAGATTTATTTAAACATATTAAATAATTAAGCATTTTTACTGTGTTGGAAATTGAATATGAGAAATGTGAAATTTTACTGGTATTCGTATCAACCACAGAAGTTTTGTAATAGCATCAGCTCTATTTGAGATGGTTTGTACGTATGCTATTTGCACTGTCGTGTCAATGGCTGAGTGCAAGTGACCGATTCACAACCTCTCCTCCAGCTGTGACCTGAGATCCAGACATATCTGCGTGTGTTTATGTCCAAGTATAAAACAAAAGAAAGTGTCAAAGACTGTTGGCAGTGTACAAATGGAAACCTTCCTGCGCCACATTCAAGTTATCAAGCTCTCTCTTTCCATGCGCCCTCTCTCTCCAATTTATACCCTGCACTGCATTCCTGCATCCTGTACATTTCCTGCCTGTCAGTTCATCTCATAGTCTGTATGGCTGGAGTATTTTTGCAGCTTTATGGTTGCTGCAGCTAAAGGCCAGCAACAGCTGAATCTGGCATTGAGAATGGCCATGTTGTAATAACATAGGTATTCCTCGTTCTTGCACTGTCACGAAATGAAACACAGATGCTTTGGAAGCTGTTACACAAATTTCATTATCGCTCTCACTCTCTGTACTCTTTTGGATGTTTGTTTGTACGTTTATCTGTATTTATGTTGCTACTTGATCAAAACATGACAGTATTTTCGACTGTATTTTATGCAGGAAGATCGTTAAGGAAATGCGTCGTGTATTTTGACAGTTTCCTTTTCCGTATGAATTTTACAGAGTAAAAAGAAGTTTGAACGGGAATGTAAAGAGGCAGAGAAATCACAGCTCATCTACGAAAGGCTAGACAACGACATCAACGCCACAAAGTCAGAGGTGGAAAAGGTAGTTTACGTGATCCTGACATACTTGACTGAATATTATCTGAACCATTTGAAAAATCATTGTAAAACAGCACGAAAGCAGTTTTTGGCCTAAGACTCTAAGTTATCCTGAGGCCTGAGCTGTATTCCTGAAGTATTAGTAATACAGATGACCATTCATTCTGTCTTAGGCAAAGTCCCAGCTGTATTTGAGACAACACATGGCGGAGGAGAGCAAGAACGAGTATGCAGCCCAGTTGCAAAACTTCAACTCTGAACAGTGGAAACATTTCAACGTGGCCATCCCTCAGATATTCAAGGTGACGATATCCCTGATTTGTAGTTTCTGATATTTCAATTCAATTTTTTTAGCTAGTTTTTAAAGGCTAAGCATTTAAAGACTATACTCACTGAATAAATAGTTGAAAACAAACTTATTTTAGTATTATTTATAAACTATTATAGTATTTATTAATATTTTGAATTAGCTTTGCGGTTTTTTTCAGTATTTTTAGTTTTAGTAATTTTTGGTTTAATTTTTTTATTTAATGTTTTTTTTTTTTAATCTTTCTATTTAGTTCAGTTTTAATAATTTTAGTATTTAAACTTATGTTATTCCCGTTAACAGGGAAACATTTCTTCAAGTTAAATTTATCATCTAATATTTATATTTTATTTCAGCTTTATTTCAATTAACTAACTATTTTTAGTAGTTTCAGTTAACAATAAAACTGTAATAAATTGCATTTGGTTTGCGACTGCTCACAGAAAAGATCTCATAAATCAAACATCTAGTGTAGTTTTGTGTATGTAGTTGAACCTTTGTGTCTGTGCGCTTGTAGAATCTGCAAGATATGGATGAACGGCGGACGGTCAAGCTTGGGGAGATGTACCGGAGTTTTGCTGAGGTGGAACGAAGAGTCATTCCCATTATCTCAAAATGCTTGGAGGGCATGGTTACTGCTGCTAAAAATGTGGACGAGCGTAGGGTAAGTGCTGAAATGCTATTAAAATATTTGAGCCCTACAAAAAAGAATTGCATATTTGTAAAACATCTATAAATTCTAGAATTAAATATTAACCATATATACTGCTATTCAAAAACAAAAAAAATTATGTTTGAAAATATATTAAAATAGAAAACAGTTATTTAAAATTGTAATAATACTTCCGATTATTACTAATTTTACTGTATTTTTGTTCAAATAAATGCAGCCTTGGTAAGCATAAGAGACTTCTTTTTAAAAAAACATTTTAAAAGATCTTACTGAACTTCTGTGGTATATATTTGTTGCTTGCAAAAGAAAAAAGATGATTTTAGAACTAGCTGGTGTAGTTATGACATCTAACATGCTTTGATAACCAGCCTTCATCCATTTGTTGCCTCAAGTAACTTATTACGCTCCATTATGAATTTAAGGAAATATACCATACTTCTCCCTGAGGTCAATTTGTACCTGTGATCTCCATGGTAGCTGCGGTCCACTTCTTGAAAGAATAAAGGGATTATCAGAGACGGCGAGTCGGCGGGAGGAAGCGAGGGAGTGGTTGATTGGGAGCAAGGGAGGATAAGAGAAACATAAGTTGCTCATTTTCTTAGTGCTGTCGCCAGCGCTGATGCTTGTGGTGCTGTAACCACTGATTACAATTTTATCTTGCCGTGTTTTAGTCTTCCTCTCTCTTTCTCTTTCTGTCCTGTTCTTGTATAAATACTACTGTTAAAAGATTTAGTGTTGGTTAAATTATTATTATTTTTATGATTTTGAAAATTCTCTTATGCGCAACAAGGCGAACTACAGTAAAAAAATAGTAATATTGTGAAATTTTTAGGGGTGTCCCCGACTAAGGATTTACGTACTCGAATTGGAATTTTCGAATCTTGCCGATAGTCGACTAATAGTCGAATCATTTGTTTGGGGGCATGGCAAAATACATTACCAAGAGTCAAGTCAGACATTCGACAGTCATAATTACTGATGTTAACACACAGGAAAAATGTGTAACAGACGCCTCGCAGATACAAACGGGGTAAATAATGTTTTATGTTTTGATTAAAAGATAGTTAAAATTAAACGTCAGCGAAACCATAAGAATTCGCAATTTTTTATTTTTTATTTTACAATAGTGCTCTCATTGTAACGTTATGTATATGGCTGTAGTTATTAATGTTCAGCACTTCTGTTTTGAGCTGCGCGCACTGAAGATGACCAGTAGAATGAAGCATCTGGTAGCAGGTTTTTACTCATCATTTATCTCATATATAATACGCTTCGTTATTTATACAACATAACGTTAATGTATTATGACTTATTATGGGCTGTCTGCACAAAATGCCTCGAATGCAGAAGTGAACGTGTCTGCGCGGCTCTGAATGAACTCCTTTTGTGGACGCGTTCTTCACGCAACAACGTGCAGAAACACGGCAACTAAAACTTTAAAAATTCACAGCGTTTTATTACAATAGTGTTCTCGTTATAATGTTATGTACAGTCATGGCCAAAAATATCGGCACCCTTGGTAAATATGATCAAAGAAGGCTGTGAAAATTAATCTGCATTGTTAATCCTTTTGATCTTTTATTTAAAAAAAATCACAAAAATATAACCTTTTATTGGATAATAAGAATTTAAAATGGGAGGAAATATTATGAAATAAATGTATTTCTCTAATACACATTGGCCACAATTAACGGCACCCTTTTATTCAATACTTTTTTAAACCTCCATTTGCCAGTTTAACAGCTCTAAATTTTCTCCTATAATGCCTGATGAGGTTAGAGAACACCTGACAAGAGATCAGAGACCATTCCTTCATCCAGAATCACTCCAGACCCTTTAGATTCCCAGCTCCATGTTGGTGCTTCTTCTCTTCAGTTCATCCCACTCATTTTCTATAGGGTTCAGGTCAGAGGACTGGAATGGCCATAGCAGAAGCTTGGTTTTGTGCTCAGTGACCCATTTTTGTGTTGTTTTTGAGGTTTGTGTTTGGATTATTGTACGGTTGGAAGATCCAAACATGGCCCATTATAAGATTTCTAACAGAGTCAGTCACTTATTGATTTTTTATCTGTTGGTATTTGATAGAATCCATGATGCCATGCGTCTAAACAAGATGTCCAGGACCTCCAGCAGAAATATAGGCCCACATCATCAAAAATACAGCAGTATATTTCATTGTACACATGGGGTACTTTTTATCCCTGTGTTCACCAAACCCATCTTGAGTGTTTGCTGCTAAAAAGCTCATTTTTTAGTTTCATCTGACCATAGAAGCCAGTCCCATTTGAAGTTCCAGTCGTGTCTGAAAACTGAATATGCTGGAGTTTGTTTTTGGATGAGCGAGGAGAATTTTTCTTGAAACCCTCCCAAACAACATGTGGTGATGTAGGTGCTGTTTGACAAATTTTTTTTTTTTTAAGGTTTTCTGACCCCAAGACTCAACTATTTTCTACAATTCTCCAGCTGTGGTCCTTGGAGAGTCTTTAGCCACTCAAACTCTCCTCCTCACCGTGCATTAGGATGATATAGACACACGTCCTCTTCAAGGCAGTTTCGTAACATTTTATGTTGATTGGAAATTCTGAATTATTGCCCTGATGGTGGAAATGGGAATTTTCACTGCTCTAGCTCTTTTCTTAAAGCCACTTCACTAATTTGTGAAGCTCAATTATCTTTTGCTGCACATCAGAAATATATTCTTTGTTTTTTTCTCATTGTGATGGATGATTAAGGGAATTTGTGCTTTATTTTCCCTCCTATTTATATTTCTGTGAAACAGGAAGCCATGGATGGATAATTTCATGTTCATAATCACCCTGGAGTGCTCAAAATTGTGAATATGAATGGGAATATACTTCAGAGATATTTTACTCATAAGAATTTCTAGGGGTACCAATAATTGTGTCCAATGTGTATTAGAGAAAAACATTTATTTCATAATGATATTTCCCCCCATTTTAAATTCTTATTATCCAATGAAAGGTTAAATTTTTGTGATTTTTTTTTTTTTTTTTTTTTTTTTTTTTTTTATAAATAAAAAATCAAAAGGATTAACAATGCAGATTAATTTTCATAGCCTTCTTTGATCATATTTACCAAGGGTGCCAATATTTTTGGCCATGACTGTATATGACAGTCCCAGTCATAGTTCTTAGCATTCTGCATTGTTATTTGAAGAGATAATCACTGTAGTACTACAATGAAGCGCTTTACTGCAGTGCAACTCAACCAAATGCATCTGATATGAGATAAATAATATATACACAATATATATATAAACCGGCTGAAATGTTTTGAAATCACTTGTACCGTACCTGATCGAAAAAAATCTAGTCTTTCACTTTGCCTGCACTGTTTGTGTCTTGCTAAAGATTTAAATTCTCGCCGCCAAGATGCTCCTCTGTCCGTTACGGATTTTGGAAAGTGAAAATTAAATCTATAGGGTTGGTTGGATTTATTCACGCACGTTAAAATATTTATTTAAAGCTTCTTTCTTTTCAGATTCTTATTTACAGCATTATCTAATAGGCTGTATATTATTGGGAGAAAACTGGTAGTTCTATGTGAAATCAGACATTTGAGCTCCCCCATATAGCCAAAATGGCATGATCATAACACCACTGCGAATATTCGACTGTGAGATTGGGAGTCGAATCAAGCTCCTATCGAAGCATCGAATCGTCGACTATTCGGGGTCACCCCTAGAAATTTTACTGTTTAAAATAACTGTTTTAATATATTTTAATATATTTTAAAATGTAGTTTATTCCTTTGATGGCAAAGCTGAATTTTCAGCAGCCATTACTCCAGTCTTAAGTATCACATGATCCTTCAGAAATCATTATAATATGCTTAGTATTTTTGTGAAAACAATATTTTTTCCAGGATTTTTTATTGAATAGAGAGTTCAAAAAGTGCATTTATTTTGAAACAAATCTTTTGTAACATTATAAATGTCTTAACTGTCACCTTTGATCAATTTAACACATCCTTGTTGGAAAAAAAAAAAAATCTTAGAGGCTGAACTTTGAAAGGTTGATCTAGAACTTTTAAGAATTGCTTTGACTTTGGAGTCAGACAGTTCTAAGCAAAAAGCATATGAAGAAACTAAAAGTAACTTTCAGTGAAGTCTAAGCCTTCTTAAATACAGGCGCCCAATCTTGCTTATTTTTTTTTAGCCAGTTTTCCATGATAAGTTATGTTTTATAGAGGATCCCCCTAATTCTTGACCAGCTATGTGTGCAGCCTCAGGTGCATAAATAGCCTCCGCAACTCCATGCTGAGTTAATAGCCCTACTGATCATCAGACAAGATCTCAGTGCTCATAACACACATATTTAGAAGCTCCTAACTAGGTTAGGATACCCCTCCAGGTCTCTTAAATAATTTAGAATTTAAGACAAATTAATTTATGCACAACTCTTTCTTTATACCAGGAATAATGCTGCGTTCACATTTTGGCAAATTACTGTAATTTCAAGATGACAGCTCAAAGATTCTACTTGGAGCAGTTCACATCCTCATACTCGGAAATGATTAGTTTCTTTGGCAACACCCATAACACCATGCTATCTTTGTTTTTCCTCTTTTCCCCTCGCTTTCCTGAATTCATTGGTGGATACTTGCCCTGCCCAGCGACAAACCAATCGGCTCTGATTATGACCTGATTCTGTTTACGGTTTTATTTATGAGCTCGCTTGCGTTGTTTTGAGATTTCCTAATGCCCTCTGCTCGAGTGCTGAGGTCAAGAGAGGCTCGTAGAGGCTGTTAAACGGGTGACACGAAGCCAGAGCTCTTTTGTAATGGTACCACACCCTGGACAAACACACAGTTGTCCCAGTCCAGCTAACCATCCTGCCTCGTGGCTCATTTCAGTTTACCAACACTATAGTACTCACTGTTCCTTCCTTCACATAATATTAGATAGATACATGGATTCTTCCATGTTAAGGTCTCTCTTTTTTTCCTCCCAAGATTTTCATTGTTGCAATGTCTTTTCCCAACCATTCAGTATATTACTGCCACTGATGGTGTGACATAGTGGTATGGGTTGCAAAGCATAAGGTTGCTAGCTCAGTCCTTGAAAGGAATGAGCTTTTTCTTATAGTACTGTTAAATTGTAAGTGTCAAGTGTTGATGTTCAAGAGTGCAAATAAATAAAGGTGTGGTACCAATGTGCTCAAAAAACATTTCTGATTTACAGTGTTGAAAACAGATGTGCGGTTTAATATATTGGTGGAAACATTTTTGAAGGATTATTTGATGTATAGAACATTTAAAAGAATGGCATTTATTTGAAATGGAAATCTTTTCTAACAATATAGATGACCCCAACGCTTTTAATCATTTTAATGTATTGTTGCTGAATAAAAGTACAATTTCTTCTAAAAGAAACAAGACTCCAAACTTCTGAATTGTAGTATATGATTCTTGCACTTGGCTCTACATAAAAGTTATGCATATTGTTGCTGTCCCACAGGATTCTGGGATTGTAGTGGAGTCATTCAAGTCAGGGTTTGAACCCCCGGGTGATTTCCCCTTTGAGGACTTCAGTCAGAACATCCAGCGAACAGGATCAGATGGCACCATTGGGACCCCCAAAACGGAAGGAGGCAAACCGGACCCTAAACACGCTGTTGGCAGGACCAAAAACAAACTCTGGCTTTTTGGGAAGAAACCGAAGGTGAGTTTCACAAACTCTTTTCATTGCTAAGCAACTTTCTGTTACATTTTAAGGCTCATTTGCTTAGAATGGGTGATGAATTAAAAGTCTACATGATGTCCAGTCTCTCTGTGCTTTGGCTTGTGTGAACAGTAAAGGATTATATGGCTAGGTAAAACTTTTAACTTCTGCTTTCAAATCTATGCTGTCAGTACCTACAAACTTCCTGACCTTTTTATGTATTTTTTTAACAACATGACTTCACGTTTTTCCTTCCCTTGAAATAGTTCTTGTTTTTAAAAACCCTTAATTTGAATGATGTAATGAAAGCTAAAACTTGCTTCTAAGCAACATTTATCAAGCTAGACTTCATTCATTTAGGCATTTAACTAGCTAGATGAGTGATTATAGTTTTGGATGTTCATTTGTTTGTGTTTGGTTAGTTGTTCACGTTAAATCTTTGTTGTCCCAGCTTCCCCCATCCATCCCTCCCCCTTCCCTCCTGAGTTTTCCCTCGGGCCATTTCCAGCCTCCTAAATTTTCTACAGAGCGGATAGCTAACCATCTATCCGAAATGAGAAATGCAAAATCTAAGATTCCATCCTTCCGAGCTGTGAAAAGAGGGGTAAGAGTCGGCCCGGATCTGGCGTGTGGGTTTGCAGTGATAATGACGTTAGTGCTTATGCTTGGGCCGGTTTCTCTCACCCAAGGTTTAGCTAATTCCTGCACGCGAGGAAAGTGTGAATCACAATTATTTTTGAGTGAAGGAATAAGGCTTTATCTGGGTCCAAAGAGCTGTGCCCCTATTTTTAGCTGTGGGATTTGATTGTTGCGTAAAGCAGCAGAAAATGGTGGAGGGAGTGTTGGTGTTTGTTTTGTTTTTTTTCTTTTCGCAATGTATTTTTTTATGCACACGCAAATTTGCATATTACAGAATGCAGCTTAATAGTTTTTTTTTCTACCTGTGTTCACAATGACAGTAATTTTACTCACACAAGTTGCATTGCCTGCACTCTCATTGGTAGATGCTGCATTTTTACGTTGACATGATTGATGTTGCTTGTTTCTCTCATTGAAAATTGCAGTAACTTGCCGTTACTTTAACGCTATAAATCGCTGTCATGTCTCTCAAAATAGACTTGAGGATGGGAACACAGAATAAATTTACAAACATGAGAGGATTGTCTTCTGGATATATACATTGAGTTTAGTCTGGGAGACTCAGTGTTTTGAATAATTCTCCTTTGAAGTTCTTTTAAATACAGAACAAAGCTTTTTGTATAAATACCAAACCAATTTTGTTTACGAGAAATGTTTAACATCCAATTGTGAATCTTTTTATAGAAAAGTGCCCATCAAATTCATTTTAATTATCTTCAAAGAGTTCCAGTCTGACCTTTTCTAAACAACAGAGCAAACGATGACACTTCAAATATTTTTTTCCCTAGGTTTAATATTTGTGAATGGCTTTTTTAACTGGACGCAGCTATTCTGAAATTTCACAAGCACCATCTTTGTTTCCTCAAGATTTTCTTGGTGTATATAGCCAAGAATTATTGTGCAACAAACCTGCTGAATGTTTGCAAATTCAAATTACAATAGAAGCATATTGGATTGCTGTCATTATTTAAAACATTTGTTCTAGTGTTGACTAACACTCTGCCAACTGCCATAACGAATGACCTTTTCCCAGTAGTTCAGATGAGCTGATTCGAAAACCACGTCAGGGCCTACTTCTGTAAAACCAAATGCCACGATATTACCTGTTCTTCTTTTAGCTTCTACTGTATAACCTAGCTAAAACACAAATTTTGAAACAAATATGAGATTGTTGTGAGGTTTCAGGCTGGTTCAGGTTTTTGACCTCTGACCAGACCTCCAAAATGCCTCTCTTGTGGTATTAACCATGCTATACTCACAAGACCTGAGCTAATGCTCCTGATATGATGGTGCCGTTCTGTGTAAACATGACTAAAATCATCAGTCAAAATGCATTGGACTGACTGATGTTTATAAACGATTTGTCTTTGTTCTTTTTGAAATGGCGTGACGTAACCATAACCTCTCAGTGGTCTTTAAAGCTGGTAAGTGATGTGTGTTTTGGACTGCTGTAGTATAGATATGAGATTTAAGAATAGACTTTGAGTGTTTAGTTCTAGGATACTATGACTACAATGAAACCCCCTCTTTCCTCATGTCGTACAGCTTAAAGATGTCTTTCTTATAGTGTGGCTAAATGTTTATAAATAAAGTGGAATTGCAAAATTGGAATGTATGCAAACAAATGGGCCTATTAAAACCTTAGGAAGGACATCTCTCTTAAGAACTGCTGTTTATACCATGTGCGCTGTGACTGTCTTCGATCGTCTGGATGCTTGTCAGTGCTGCTTTGCCTCCAACCAATAACCTGTATTTGTACAGGCACCAACACTAGAGGATCTCAGCCACCTTCCTCCTGAACAGAGACGCAAAAAACTTCAACAGAGGATCGATGAGCTGAATAAAGAACTGCAGAAAGAAATGGACCAAAGGTAGACCGTGGAGAGTGCTACTCAGTCTTTTTGTTTGTTTGTTTTTTATAAATTCTCTGTCTAGCATTGTGTTCCCTTAAAAAAAAAAAAAAAAGTGAGTAGCCCCTTTTTTTTTTTTGCTGAGAAAAACATCTTTCTATTGGCAAAAAAACCCCCCTGAATTTATTATGTTTATTAATTTTTTTTAATAATCAGATCCATTTATTTTAGTTATTTTGTTTTATTTGTGTGTTGTTACATTTTCCTTCATTTTTTTCCCCTGTATGTTTGCAGCCATGCATGCTCACAGCTTAAAACACTGAAAAACCTATTAAATAACTAGAGGATAGCATCTCAGAATCATAATTGTCTTTATCGCAGAGATGCTCTTAACAAAATGAAGGATGTTTATGAGAAGAATCCTCAGATGGGAGATCCTGGAAGTCTCCAGCCCAAGATTTCAGAGACCATATGCAACATGGAGAAACTCCGCTCTGAGATCCATAAAAATGAGGTAACCTTCCCAGAGGATCGGCTTATTATTGCAGTCTTATAAGGAAGCACAGCCTCCGGGAATGTACATCTGGATAAATTTGACACAAAACAGCTGAGCGGCTCTGTGTGTCACCGCCATCTAGTGGAGGAATGGATATAATGCGGTTTCTGCATCACATGAAATGCAATTTATCTTTAAGTTTCTCATAATAAGCCTTTGAATTTAACAGATGTTTATTAGTAGTACAAAATACTGGAACTTGTATCACTCTTCACCATTCTCTTTCTCCATCTCAGAGTTGGCTAGCAGAGGTTGAAGGAAAGCACGGATCCCGTAGTGAGCGACGTTCCAGTGCAGATGTGAACCACCACGCACCCCACGGTAGAGAGAGGTCTGCATTTCCTGATTACATTATCTACATTCTCAAGATAGACAGACTAATAATATGTCTAGTATACAGCTGTTTCTTTTATGAGTGCCTGAACTGTTTGTAAATCCATGAGTAGAGGAACTGTTCTTGCTGTTCTGCAAGATTTTTGTAGATATAAATGAGTAGAAAGGCACAGCACTGGGATTCAGATAGTCATGTAGTTGGAATATCAACCATAATCATTAAATGTCGGGGCATATTGACAATTTATTATCATAACATGGAAAAATGTTGTTTATATTAATGATAGTGACAATGTCTCTTGTGATAATCCAGTGAAATATAAATTACCATTCAAAACTTTGGGGTCACTTTGGGTGATTTTTTTAAAGATATTAATATACTTTTAAATAATAAATATACTTTAATTCAGCTTTATTAAATTGGTCAAAATAGACTGTAAATATAACTACAATGTTAAAAAAAGATTTTCTGAGAGAGATTTTCTCTTTCTAATAAATGCTGTTCTTTTGAACTTTAACTTTGAATCTTTAAATATCAAGCAGCTGTTTTCACCATTGATAATAATAAGAAATGTTTCTTAAGGCACAAAATCAGCATGTTAGAATGATTTCTGAAGGATCATGTGACAGACTAGAGTAATGATACTGAAAATTCAGCTTTGCCATTATAGGAATATTTAATATATTTAAAAATACATTACAATATAAAACTGTTATTTCAATTTGTTATAATATTTCACAATATTACTGTTTTACTGTATTTTGCTCAAATAACGTATAAGAGTGTAAGCATAAGATTATGATTTCATAAGAGACTTCTTTTTAAAACATTAAACATATTTTGAAAATTAGTGTACTTACTGCAGATGTACTTAATCTCATTACATTTTCTTATTATTTAGATATTGATGTATGTAAACCAAAAGATATGATGACTAAGACACACGTGATATCAGTGGAACAGTAGCTTCTCATTATGTAGCATGGTTGTCATATGCAACGACTGTGCCTTCCAGTCCTATTCAAGTGCTTTGCGTCTCCACACGTCACACAGAACATAAAGGCCGCTTTAAAACATTGACGCTCATCTTCTCTCTTTCAGCCCTGAAGGCAGTTACACAGATGACCACAGTCAGGAGCATCGGTCTCCACCGCAGCCTGACCCACATGAATTTGATGACGAGTTTGACGATGACGATCCTCTCCCTGCCATTGGCCACTGCAAAGCTCTCTACTCTTTTGATGGTACAAAAACAGCTCGCATTAAATGTTTTGTTTACACCTTTGCACATAGTTTCTGTGTTCATTTATGTGACTTACATTCTTGTTAAAGTATTAAAAATGTGTTTGTTCCTTAGGCTCTAACGAAGGCACGTTGGTAATGAATGAGAACGAGGTGCTGTATGTCATAGAGGAAGATAAAGGCGATGGATGGACGCGAGTTCGGAAACAAGGCGGAGTGGAGGGCTACGTCCCCACGTCCTACGTGGAGATCACACTGGAGAAAAACAGCAAAGGTGCGGTCACCTACATATGACATCACCCACGGCGGCGCCGCCTAGTTATGACATCACACATGGGGGAGCGTGTGTCAGATTTACCGTGACTCATCAAGTGCAGCTCGGCTGACTGCCATATGTCTTTGTTCACCATGTGAGCCCAAGGACAAACACACAGACACGCTGGCTAAAGTGACTATTTCCTCTGCACTATGACTATGCTGCAGCAGATTAAACTGTAGAACTGTAGAGATTTGTATAGCTTTTATTCCATTTTTAATTAGTGCTTAATGCACTGTTTTTAATCAGTTTTATATCGTTGAAGCAAACCTGAACAAACGCTTCAGCTCCTTTTCAAATGTCTGTTTGTCTGAGCGGTAATTTGCTCATTATAATGAGAACAACTGTCATACTTCAATCATCAGCTCCTATGTTTTTATGCATGTTGAAACTCAAGCACACTCTACTTGGAGCATCTTCTCATTGTTTCTACAATCCGATCACAGTATGTACTTCTGACCTTTCAGTTCATGCAGTTCTTCCAGCTTTCTCCAAAGTGTTATTTCCTTGCTGCTACATTTTCCTCTTTGCAGCACCAAACTTGTGCTACTCTTCTGTTTAAATTTGTAGTGGCACAAATTCCTTTTTAATTTGTGACCTGAAATTGAATGCATATAATAAATATGATCCAAGATCGACTTGGGCTGGCTCACTAGTGCCCTCTATCTTTTTCTCTGTCGTTGATCAATCTTTGTTGTTGGTGGACCTGTCAATGACTCTGTCCTCTCTTTTCTCTGTGGCTACAGGTTCCTGATTGGATGAGTGGGGTTCTGTGGTGTTTGGTGGACGGGACTCACTTCTGTGGGTCTGTTAGTGGGGCAGTGGGGCAAATTTAAGACCGAGATTGTGTTGGGGCGGGTTGCATGTTTGCATGCTGTTTGTTTCATGGCATTAACACCATTCCATTGCAGCAGACGTTCCAGGGAATATCTGGGAGGGCATGGGAGAATGGGGAAAGACGCTCTTGAGCAATAATGGAGAAGCTAAAAAGAGTCGTTGCCTGGCACTAACATATTCAGCGGAGTGTGTGTCTGTCTGTACGTCATCTCATGTTCATCATAACATGCACCTGCACGATCCAGCAGCCTTTCATTCCTCATTCCGTTCTGACCAATTGACCCCTTATTAGGATTTAACCACTTCTTATCCCAACCACTTTTTTTTATTGTCTGTTTCCATTGACTTTTCTCTTCCTCATTGATGCATTCCATGTTAACCATGATGTGAGTCTCAAAAGCATGACCAGTCAGAGTAGAGGAAGCATGGTGCTTCGCAACAGTCCCCACAGCAACAACCACCCACTGGCCCCGCCCCCTTTTGCCATAGTCTGGATGCTGGAAGGAGCTGGATGCAGCTCTGCATTTGACCAGCAGGGGGATCCAACACCATATAAACAAGCAGAGAACCGCCAGCGAGGACCTCTGAACACCAACCATCATCTCTGCCTTAATTACAGGCCTCTGTGTGGAAACGGGTCTATCTGACCCTCAGTACCCAAAAAACTGCTTGTTCTTGGGCTGCCAGCTCTCTGGGGTGCTTTCTCCATTTCTCGTCCAGCTCCTGATGTCACATGTCCTAAAAGAACATGCTCACTGCCTCCTAACAAGGGACAACACGTCTCCAGAATCCGATCTCAAGTGCGTGTATGTGAATGTGATTCTTACATATGAAACTGTGTATGCATATGTATATATCTAGTTAGTTTTTATTATTAAACTATGTATTAACATCTTTATTTCAGAATTAATGTTTTTATCGTGACTTTTTTTAAATTTTTTTTTTTTTACTGAGCGAGTGACTTTCAGGCTTTGCTTTTAAGAACCGTGCCGTAATCACTTTGTAACCAGTTCTTCTTCAACTCTTTTCTCAATAGGGCCCTGGTCTTAACCGATGCACATTTTACCCCGTTGCATTTGAATTGGAATTTTAGGGAGTGAATGATTTCGGATGTGAATGCTTCCTTTTGTGTGAATGTGTTGTACATTGACAACGTTGACCACTATATACTGGGGTTTGTGTTGGAGCAAGAGCAACTGAGAAATAAATACCTGTGTCTGTCTGTCTCGTTAATCCTGCCTTTCATTTCTTCACTCTGTTTAGCCTGATGTATTTTGTGATTTATTTCATCACTATTGCTTGTTTTTTCAGCAGCTAAGGTTTCTAACCTGAAATTTTGTATATGCAGTGCATCATGTGCTGTTGTAGAGATAATAGTTTTGTCAATACACACACAAACACACACACACACACAACACACATGCACAACTGTTCAAAAGTTTGGGGTCAGTAAGATTTTTTTTTTTAATGTTTTTAACCAGATATCTAATATTTTAGGCTCACCAAGGCTGATCAACAATGCAGTAAAAATAGTAAAATTGTGAAATACAATTACGAAACAGAAGAACTGTTTTGTATTTTAATATATTTTAAAATGTAATTTATTCCAGTAATAGCAAAGCTGAATTTTCAGCAGCTATTACTCCAGTCTTCAGTGTCACATGGTCCTTCAGAAATAATTCTGATATTTTTATTTGGTGCTCAAGAAACATTTCTTATTATAAATGTTAAAAAAACATTGTGCTGCTTTATATATTTGTGGAAATCATGATGTGTTCTTTGATTAATAGAAGGAACAGCATTTACTTAAAATAGTAATAGAAATCTTTAAATTCAAAAATTGCTACATTTAATCAATTTAACGCATGCTTGCTGAATTTAAAAAAATTCGTACTGATCCTTATACAGTATATATTACACATATGAAAAATTGTGTAACAATTAAAAGCTTTTATTAGATATTCAATATTTTCAGAATATTTCATTTATGGGTGACTATTTACAGGTCAATAATACTTAACACAATATATTACACAAACTAGCCTTCACATGCGTACACTAGTGATGATTATGTACATCTTTTTCCATGTGGGATTTTTAAACATATCAACACTTGCTTTGACCATTGGGCTTCATGATATTTCTAAGTGTACAAACTTTACTACCTCGTGTTCCTTCATAGAGCTGCAAATTTGTCTTGAAGGTGTTGTCCATCATCTCAGTTGTCTCTTATCCACAACTTCATGTGTCAAATGATTGAGCACATCCATACACCTCTCATGAAGTGTTCTCTCTGCCTCCAACGTTATATGTATTTCATAGGGTGGATGATATATTGGAAATTAGAAATATTCTACGTACCCTTCCTTCTTTTCTTGAAGGCAAAACTGGTACCTGCTCATTTCATTAGTGTGGAGCACAGCACACCTCTGGAAGATGCATATGGAACAAAGTAACTCTCCATAGACAAGGGCCATTTCTGCTCATGAATGGCTTCCAACTTGCAATCTGCATGTGATCTGCTGAAGCTCACATTCTAGTAGAAAACATCCTTTTTCAGATGCAGATGACCTTTGACCTGACTCCACAGAGAGTTTTAGAGAGTCTAATATGTATATAAAGTGTCTGGTTTTTCAGAGTTCTGTGTGTTTGACTGGAGGCTCTAGTTTTCTGGACAGGGCCGTAAGGATGAGTTTGAATTTGTCGTATCGCTCTGTCTGGTCCACAGCCGCCCCCCTACTGCCCCAGAGCAGACGCAACTGGAAATCAGTCCTCAAGATCTCCAACATGTCATCATTAGGTTGGAATCCTGGAGAGAGAGTCAAATGTCATTAAAGAATGATTTTTGGTAACACTTTACAATAAGTTTCAATTTATTGTCATTAATGTAATGGATATCAGGAAATAAAAATGAACAATTTTACAGCATTTATTATTTAGGGTTAATATTAACAATTATTTTTTAAGTACATATCACTTTAGTAGTTGCTTCATTGTGAGTCAGACATGACTAAAGTAATGATAACTTGTTCAGTAGATGAATCAGGTTAATTTAGTAACTGCTCTAAAGGATTTTTTTAGACTGTTTTGAGTCTTTTGAGAAATTCTTTTAAAGAACTAGCTCATAAGATTCGTGAATCAGACTACACTAGTCATGCTGTGTGCTTGTTTTGGTACCCAGGCCTTTTACGTTTTAACTTCCTGAGGCAACCCATGATTTAAATGCATGGATTTTACAAATATGGTCTGAACAGCATTATTCCAAATCCGTTTCAATCCAGTGGCGTATGAACATTCTATTACATTAATGTGTTTGGCTCACCAGTTCCCTTAAGTTAAAGCACCATGTTACTCCTGAAATGACTGTTGTAATGTCCTTGTCTTACCCTGGAGGATCCGTTGTGCATTGCAGGTGTATGTGTCCGCATTGCGTGCAACAGCACGAGCTCCTTCCAGGTGCCGGAACATGATTTCGCAGCCTTGGTCGTTGTTCTCCCACACGTCCATACCTTCAAAGGTGACCGCAGGCCTCTCCATCAAGGTGAGCAGTGGCATTAGCAGCGGAACACTTGCATTGCTCAGTGGGATTTCAGCTAGAAAGACAAGAACCAGAATTTGACTAAAGGTGACCTATGAAGGGCATTTAATGTGTTTTAGTGTAAGAAACTCACCACTTCCTTCATGGAGTCCTTTGTAGAATGGTTTCAAAGATTTCTCATAAATAATGGCAGTCTGTGTGTATTTTCTTCGCAAGCTAGTCCAGGTATGATCCAGTCTGGTAATCTGTTTATACAAGAAAGATCACACAGATTATAGCCTGTTTCGTCGTAACATATTGTGAAAGTCGTGACAATACGTCTCGAGCACAAGTGGCAGCTAGAAGGCGCTGTTGGGTACCTGAGGCATGTCCAGTGCTTTCATTACAGAGGAAAAGGCATAAAGATCTCCCATGGAGTCTTTCAGCTCCAGAGCTACCAGAATTATCCGGTTTAGGGTGGCTGCTCGCTCCTCCAGACTTCCTGTACACCCCAGGATATCCACAGCAACTCCAATCGCCATAGTGTTATGCCTGTTTAAGAAGAACCAGCTATGCATGTTAAATGTGTGGCCTACATGACATTGAATGCTGCAAAAAAAAACTGTTTCGTTAGTTTATCATATACAACAGTTAATATTCTCTGAAAGAGTTGTCCGCCCTTATGAGTCATCAGAAATCTGCTTAATACGTCATGTGTTGACAGCATCTGTTTACCTTTCCATGAGGTCCTGTCGCAGCTGTCTCCCGTGAGGAAGGGTCACCAGCTCCAGCCCAGAGGTCACACCCATTTGACCTTTCACCTCCTCAGAAACATTTAGTATCCTAGCAACCTGTAGCATGTACACACAGCGTTTGCATCAAAGGAATTAACATCCAGAATAGAAAAGTATTGCACAGAAGCTTAAAGCTAAATTTGGGCTGTGAATGGGTCGACTGTTTTTGTCCATAATATTGGTCCTGTGACTGACATAATCACCAGCTTAAAATTTAATTCCCATATACACATACAAACAACCTGGAGCCGCTTTCAAAAGCAGAAAGACATGCAGAGAAATTGACAGTCACATGTATAAGAGGCTTTTTGGGTCATTTTTAATTGGATTCATCTACATTTAGCCCCTGCTGTGTGGCACAACTGTGGTCTTGTACTCTGATTGGCTGGAAGAACCAGTCTCCAACCTGAAGAATAGGCTGACTCACATAATGAGCCTGTAATTACAGACCTGTTGGTCATGATTGTATTCAGTAAGTGGGTGTGGATGTCTGTCCCTAATTCTGTTTTCATCTGTCTTGATTTTCTCCTTTGTTGTTGACTGCTTAGTTTTACTTTTCTTTTTTTTTTTCCTGAATTTTCCTTCCTATTTTTTGAAATCGAAAGCGATCAGGTATACAATCTGTGATGGATAAGCTGTATTATCATACTATCTTATAGAGACTATCTTAAGATTTTCATAATCAGTATTAGCTTTTGTAATGTGTGACTGCGCAATACTGTTAAAATTGGAGTCTGTAATATATATATATATATATATATATATATATATATTTAAGAAATGCATACTTTTATTCAGTGAGGGTGCATTAGTTGGTCAAAGTGACTAAACATAATTATGCTGTTTTTATGTAAATTATAATGAACTTTCTATTGATTATGTAAATGTATCATTTTCCACAAAATATTCACAATTTTTTTCACACATTTTAAAATAGTTTTTTTTTTTTTTTATTGTAATAATATTTCACAATATTACTGTTTTTACACTATTTTTGATCAAATAAATGCAGTCTTGGTGGGAATTGCAAGAATAGACTTCTTTCAAAAAAGTTTTCCAAAGTTTGTATACACTTAATTCATAATTATTATAATTAAGGTTTAAAATTACCTGTTAAATTTGGGCATTTAAGCTACATTACCAGTAATAGTTATTTGGAAGGTCCAGTTTAGTTAATCCATTAAGTTTCATGAACTACTACTACATTAACTATACAGTTAATTTAGCACATTTTTAGCATTTGTAGAGATTTATATTAATGTATCATCAACAAACATAAATTAACAATGAGTAATGGCATATTTATAAATGAACATGAACCTAGATTAGATGTTGTTCATTGTCAGTTCATGATATCTAATGCATGTTGATAAATTGAAAAGAATAAATATTAATTGACCAAATTTTGATTTTATGTTGACTTGAAAAGCTCGTAATTAATATTACCTGACAGTCTGCTTGGAGGATGTGTTTGGCGATGGTCTTTGGATCCTGACTGACGAGCAGTTCTTTGGCTTTCTTCAGCACTGTCATCTCCAGTGGCTTGTTCTCCACTGGTAGAAGCCGGAAGCAGATGTCACCAGGTTTGAACGCTGATTCGGTTTCAAACACGGGTCTTTTCAAACCTTTCTTGCAGTCCTGTTCTTTATCCACGTTCTCCTCATTGTCTTCCTCACTCTCGTTGTCTAGGGCCTCAATGGCGTTATGATAGGAGCTACGGTCAAGTTTAACGCTACTATCACATCTCCTTAACTCCTCCTCACTCTTTAGCCTCTCCACATAGCCATTAGCTTGTGAGCTAGTCATCATCTTTTCCCAATCAGCAGGGCTGCATGGACTCAGTTCACAGTAGCTTAGTTCTGGACTCGATGGGCTGCCCGACTGCTGCTGTTGCTGGGATGAAGGTCGCTGTTTGTGGGGCTTTACAGGAGGGACTGGTGGGGAGAGAATCTTCAGGCCAGGGGTGCAGGATACTCTCATAGAGGGAACCTTGCTGGGTTTAGGGGGCGGTTTGGGACACAGCTGGCTGTCAGATCCACGAATAGCCTCGCCAGGCTGGGTGTCAAAGGCCATTCTGCGTGGCACTGTGGGGCTCAGAGCTGGCTCACTTCCTGTGCGGAAAACTGGGGATTTGGGGCACGGCTGGTGCTCCATATGCTGAACCTGAGCCTGGGGCCTACAGCCTGAAAGCAAAGGCATACAATCAGCTTTTTATTCATTAAAGTAGAAAATATGTTGTAGATGGACATGGTAAAAAGGAAGTTTAATTCAAAGCTGCAAAGTTTTCTTTCTGCATTCTGCACAGTAAAGCAGATTCAGCGCTCTGGATTCTGACATGGACAGCAGAGCTGCGTTTTTTGCATAACCATATTTATTCCACTGACACAGACATAAATTATCTCTATCCCCACTTTAATTCTTCTCCACAGAGCTTCTTCAACAAAACATTTTATTTTGCATTTCAATCCCACGTCTCATTTCACACATTTAATGTTCAGTAAGCCAAAGTGAATTTCAAAGGTGGAAACGTCAGCTTGACTTTGAGAACCACTTTCTCTTTGGCACAAAGTGAATGTGAGAAAGATGACTGGTTTTCAGGGCTGTCAGACGCGTGTATCACTAGAGGGTTGGAGGTGTGACGGGGTATCAGTGAGGATGAGAGCTGACAGGCACTCACCGATAGGGAGAAAGCTCTCCGACTGATGGGTCTTCAGTGGCCGTCTCCTCTCCTGAACGTGGTTTAGACATGCTGGTTGACTTCCACACTTATCTTTGTTGCTGTGAAGGAGAAAGACAGGCCATTTAGTTTGTTCTCTAAAACTCTTTTGGACTATGACATGAAGTTCACACCACTTTAAACTGAGTTCATTTCAAAGCTGCGTGGCATGAATTTTTAAAAGTACAAATTCAGTGCAATCTCTCAGTTAATGTTAGGCAACCTGTTATTAACCAATTACTTTAATACCATTTTTAAATTGCTAAGTTAATAAGCTATTTTGACACATTGTTTCGAAAAGTTAGACTCCCATGTGCTGAATCTGTACAAGTAAGTAAAACTTTCACTTATTTTATGTTTACGGATGCTAAAAATCTCTTTATATTATTGTGGAGCTGTCACATCGTGGGACTGAATAATTGAACATATAAGTAGTTCCACATAAATAATACAAATTTAATCAATATTCAAAAGTAAGAGTTGCTTTCTTCCTAATTTGCTAGCTTGAAAAATGCCTTATTTACTTCCTCCTGGGGTCCTAATGAGCAAACCTGTCAAGGATTTCCAAAAGATTGCAGTTAAGAAATGGAGTTTGTGAGTTACACCACCAAGACCCAATAAGTATTGACAATATTATATAGGTTTTACTGTATAAGCTTGAGGATAATATGCAAATTCATGACTAGTCACTTTTCAAAGTAGACTCTAATTGTATTACTAGTATTGTTTATTTTGATGCTTATTTTCTATTTCAGAGTTCAAGATGGACAGTTGAACCACAGATGAATGTCCTTTTACTTCAAATTGCTTAAAAAGATTGAATCATGTGAGCTAAATCTCTGTGATTTACTGTCTAGCCAAGTGCTGAAAATATGAAAGGAAGAGAATTATTGGCCTCTCTTTTTGGGGGCAGCTAAATTGCATGTATTACAAATTACATGAAAAAAAAGGCTAAATACAGATTCTGAAAAAGCCACATTACACAAACCGTTTGAGAACTAGAATCTGTAATTAGTAATTTGTCAATCCTTTAACGGGTAAAATAATTAATCTCTCTTATTTTCTCAAATATATAATTAAAACGCCTTCCAGAATATTTCTTCTTGGCAATGCATAATAGTGCCATAGGATAGTCTTTCTCTCACCTGAGGAGATTCCCACGGCTGAGGGTGTGATCCTGGGTGTGTGCGTTCATAATATTCAGACTCAACCGTTTGGAAGTCAGGCTCTTTCGCTCAGAGTATCCCGCCTCTGCACGTATAGATCCAACTCCATATTTCTCCTCCAGGCATCTCAGAGGCAGAGCTCTGTTGATTGGCTGAAAGATAATCGCTCCGACAACCTCAGATACCGGCTCACGGTTGCCCACGTAGTATCGCACCAATGCGGGGACGCTGTCAAATCCCTCCTTTTCAAACAGGTACTGAACACGTGAGTAGGCCTCGTTCATGGTTACCACGCGTTTGTTGATTTTGAAGTGTTGAGGGGTGTTCTTCCACTGGCAGGTCAGAACGTAGTTTCCCGGGCTGGACAGCGAGTCTCGGATCAGAAAGTCTCCATCTCTCTGAACCAGGTTTTCAGCCACCTTAAATTCAAACATACACACAATTTTTGTTGTTTTTGTAGTCACTGTTTTTTTCTCTTTCATATATATTTTCCTTCCTCCTTAGTTTTAAGAGTATTGCATGTTGGATCGTGGCGTAGATGTGCATGAAGTTGTGGTGCTCATGTAGGAGCTCAAACAGTGGAGGAAACATTCTGAAGCTAGTATGGCTTTGTACTAATGATATTCTGTCTGATCTCAGATTATGTACACATCCTCAGCAAACATTACCAAACTACTTTTATGACAGTGATTCATGGCATGACCTAGATATTACTTTCTTTTGTGGATCACTAGTGCATTCAACCAGTTTAGAATGATGGACTACGTCTCCAAACTGAATGTTAGGTTTCTGGAGGCTGTTCAGAATATTAATGAGTCAGAATGTAAATCATTCTGGAGATCAGAAAAATTAGCCTAGAATAATACTATAAGAAATACTATATTTCTTATAGTATAAAACAGAAGCTAAAAAGATTAGCGTTTTGTGTTTGTCCAAATATGCATAGTTTCACAGGTTGCCGTCATCTTTTATTAATAAGTATTTGTCTTTTAGCATTATTTTTTTTTTTCCAGTGACAAACAAAACACAGACGGGCATTTACAGGAAACGCTTTTGAAATCAAGCACGGGTCATTTCACACCACTGGTCATAAAGAGATGCATGCCAAATCGGTAAATGCCTGTCTTTCCTCTTTCCTTGTCTGTAGTTTGTTTGATTAACTCGAGGCGAGCAGGTCAGACTCGTCCAGCTGAAAGACTCATGGGTAAACACGAGCTGTAGTGCAGCACACATGCTGTCAGGGGTTTTGTGATAATCACAGGGTGTGTAGTGATCCAAGGACCACTCAAAAGAATCAGACTAACTGCTGATTCCTCTTAACAGTGTTGATGGATAGCGTGATTGTAGAGAATGAATTAACAATCAATCCTTACAGATATGCAATTTAAGGGCACCTTTTTATCCATTGTGATGCTGTGGGAGTTTGTCTTACTCATGAACCCGCTGAACTATATTCTAAGGTCATTCATAAGGTGTGTTGAGCCATGAGGAATAAGTTTGTTCTTTCTGACTATATTTGTGGTGTAAGCAGTAGCCAGACTCTGGATGCTGGTAGTTCTGATCATATGATGCCGTTAAATAAATAGACCTCGGGTCAAATAGCAGTCATGATTCATCACTGCATTAACCATTCTTGCTCTGTGACAATTGTTGATGGATGAGTTGTCCGTTTCAGGGGCATATCCTGCAAAGGAGCATGGGAAAGAGGAGCCAGGGTACATGCTTTTCATAAGAACGGATCTGTAACTGTCAGCACTGTGATGTTTGCCATGATGAGAAACTGTTGATGGCTGTTTTTGAATAAAGCTTGGTGTTAATGAACCCTCCAGAATATAGTGGTTAAGCACCATGAATTGTTCTAGTAGAGATATTGTTAGTCTGAGTTTTGCTTTTTGACAAGCATTCAGTCCAGACTCCACATATAGTGTTTTGTTTCAGTGAAATGTTTTGTTTTCCTTTATCATAGATCAAGAATGGGTGTGAAAGTGACTTTTCTTGTTCTGGACAGGTTTGGCGCCTGCAACCAGTTCAGAACAAGTATTGATCAACCATTACATAGGTTCTTAAATACACCATAGCCCTTGGGCCCTGCAAAACAAATACTCGCCACATCTATATGCTTTTTCTTATTTCTAGCATCTAATAATCAATATGCAACTTCACATAGCCAAGCAAGCAAAATTGCACATAAAAGGAACATTTTAGAACACTAGACACTGTATTTATAGGTTATTTTGCACAAGGTGCCTATATCTAAATGTAATGTTAATAAAATATATAATGTATACGTTTCATCATTTTTGACCAATGTTTTTGAAGTATTAGGACACTGTAGCTTATGAATCATGATAATACTATAGTATTTTTGTAGTAACTTGTAGCACCTTGTAAAAAACATGGTAGATGCAGATGTAGTATCAGAGAACCATGACACTAATCTCCTACAACAATCTATCTTGATACTTCCATGGTACTTTTTGTAAATTGAACAAGTTAGCAACAAGAACATCTAATGCAAGTCATATCCTCAGTGTTTTTTCTTCCCTTAATCAACTATTACTGGCCAGATCTTTAGCTGAAGCAAACATGGCCACATGTCTTTAATCACTACCTTTTATACAAAGAAAGTGAATGTTTGAGTGCCAGATACAGGCATGACTTCACTGTCACAAAAGAAGAAAACAGCTATGCTTTGACAGCAGAAAGGTGTCTACTCTCTGCAAGATTCAACTTCTGAACAATATTGCAGACACGTGGTAACTGTACACATATATATTAAATAACACAAACAGTCACTCAACACAAATCTTCTATAATCCAAACGTTATCCCATAATGATCACCCACCCCTCTCCCTCTTCTAATGCCCAGAAAAGTTGTACCTGTCTAGGGATGGCTCCATGATACCAGGCATGGCTCCTTGGTTCCTCACTGCTCAGTTTCAGTTCTTCTTCTAGTTCTCTCCGAAGCTTCTCCGGTGGTCCATCCATGATGTACTTGTCCCTCGAAAACTGCACATAGATGGGCACAGAAGAGTACGTTAGAGCCATGGTGGCCCTAGATAGTTTGTTAGTCTCTATGATTGAAGTATACGTGTATCAGTCTTATATTAGTCTCCTCTCTTTTTCTATTCCCCTCCCTTCTTTTTGCCCTGTGACTCAGTATCTGACTGGCTGGTGGATCCCGTGCTTCCTGTGCTGATCTGTTTACTGTGACGCGTAAGTCCCTCCCTCTTCCTGTCTGTCTCCGCCTCCTTACGCTGCAGGGCAAGCCCTACCTTTACCTGCACACATGCCCCACTGCTCTGATTCATCATGGACTTTTCTGGTTCGTTGGAAAAAATTGCATGTCACCTTAGAGGGTTGTGGATTTCACAATTGAGGAATTTAAGAATAGTTCTTTTCAATAAGCTGCTTAAAAGAAATGTACTCTTAGTAATTTTCTATGAAACATGAGCTTTGATTAGTTTATACTAATACCATAAATCAAGTTTGTAATATACTTGATAAATCTCAGTTTATCTTTCCCAGCTAGGTTGTGTTTCATTCATAGGCTTGCTTTCAGTGTCTCAATAACATAACTCAGTTATGTGAGCAGATTGTCAGTGTAATAGAATTTAAAAACAAATGGCACAAATAGCACTCTATACTCTCATGCATTTCAACACTGATCCCTATCCAACAACTGAAATGTAGACAGATTATGCAATTTTAATTCTCGCAATATCCTCCATGTCTTAACAGCACATGCCATTGTTGTTTATCAACAAAGTAGTAGTAATAATGCTCTTCTGTGGCCAAATGAATCTGGTTATGTTTGGACTACTGTACTGCACATGTAATATATTATCAATGATAAAAGCTTTATTAATTAAATCTATAAGAAATTATTCATTGTTAGTTTATGAAACCATGCATTAATGTTAACAAATTCTTTTAAAATATTATAATTATAATATTATAATTTTAAAACAGTATGAATAGTACAGACCCACTAGTAGAAGTGGTACAGGGTTTGGGGCAGTGCAACATGTGAGAGAAGTCTGTTATAATCAAAGAATTTTGGAGAAAAAAGTTTCATGGTTTCCCCAAAAATATTAAGCAGCATAACTGTTTTCATCATTGATGATAATGTTTCTTGAGCACCAACTCGACATAAAACAGTTATTTTAAATTGTAACAATATAGTAGATAAAAATATTACTGTTTACTTTTTTTAATCAAATAAATCCATCCTTGGTGAGCATAAGACTTTTCAAAAACGTCAAAATCTTACAGAACTTTTAAACTTTTCAACCTATTTTTCTCAATCATAAACCCTTATTTTCCTGAATTTGTGATTTTTATTCATATTTCTATGAGACTGAGGGCTTAAGCACTTTGTGGTGTGCCTAACAACTTTCTTTCTTCTATCATGGATTACTATCATGGTTCATTGCTTTATCAGCCATGAAACTTTGAACTGCATACTGTGCTTGTGTTACAACCAGGGCAAAAAAAAGAGGCTGTTACATATTTTAGATAGGGGATTTCGAGGATAATCTTGTGTTTCCTTCTTTTTGGTTAAGTGTTTGGAATGTCAGCTATGTGTGGTACCCAACCTCAGAGACCTAAAGTGGTACCTTTGTGCTCTAGCTGGTAGTTGTACGCAGTGGGTACTCAAGCACGGCACTGCAGGATAACCCCAAGCTAAATCTGTGCATGAGGGGAAAATTCCCAGCAGGACTCCTCGTTTCAACTTTGTAGTTGTGGTTTATTGAGTAATATGTCAAATGAAACTGACGTAAGGGCAAAGGTAATTGGAATTGATGAGTGACTGACTGTGTGTGTATGTGTGTGTGTGTGTGTTTGCGCTTAGTAGTGGAAACTTCAATTGATACGACACTGTTTGATTTAGTTAAGTCAGCTGCATCGCACACTGGCCACAGAGCCAGTGATGCTGTTGTGCATTTTTATTAACAAGTCCCATTTTAGTGTGTCGCTGCAGCTTTGTAGATTTAAATCTAAGGTATTTATCAAGGCACACATTATTGTGTAAAACCATTTAAAGTACAATAAAAATCTGTGTAGCATGTGAAAATGCCATGTAAATTATATAAAACCCGACTATACGTTTCATGTTTTTCTAGGACTGACAGTAGCACATGAGCTACATCAGTTTGCTGTGATGTTGAGAAGATGCTTAGCTGTCAGTTTCTCTCTCTCTCTATGTCCACTGACCCACAGCCCAATCAATGTCTGTCAGGCAGTTATTAGGATCTTACTGACCACAATCTGTCACTGTGGTCCACCACAAACCACTGCACACAGGCCTGGCAACGCTGGACATCTTTAAATCTGAAAAAGCCACTTTTCGTCTCTATTTAGCAAAAAACTAAATCTGCAAAGAACCCAAAAACTACACGCCCCACAGGGATGAAACCATGTGCAACCGATTGGGTCTCCTCCGATTAGTATATACCATCGTTTAATAGCAACAATCATTCTAAATTATTTGATTGATATCAAGGTTTAAAATAGCCCTTTGGCTTGGCCATATTCAAATTATGTTCTTAATTTTTCAGTTATGTGAACTATGTAAACAGATTCACTAGTATTTATTTCTGAATAATTTTAGGGGTGTTGTTTAGGCACAATGTGAAGCAAAGTACTTAAAAAATAAAAAGGCACTGCAAAAAAAAAAAAGAATAAATTATTTTAAATTGTTAGTTTATAAACATTTATTTATTATTTATTTTAAGGGGGTTTCAAACACTTTGCTTTACTACTTTATAGAACATTTGACCCTAAGTGGATAGCCAGCAGTTGATTGCTGGGAGAGATATAAATTCTGCCATAAGATCTCTTAATTCTAGCCTCTGAGTTACTGATTTGTGTTGGGAAAGCATCTCACACAAACATATGGCAGAGTCTTATCACTTCCTTTTTTGAGCAGCTAGTGGATAATCCTGGTCGATTTATACTCATGTCAACTCTGCCACTGATCATTCAATAGCTTTAAAACAGCAAAATGTTTTCAGAGGACTCCGTCTGAAGGGCACATTTTAGATGGTCAGGTATTATGATTACTTGAAAGGCTGTAACAAACCCGCCGAATTAAGGAGTGGTGCATTTCTTTGAAAGCAAACTATAAAAGCAGTTCTGGGCTTATTGAAGTGAATTTATTCAAGTCATGCCACGCAATGGACAGTTTTTCCCTTTATATGGAGAAGCTTCTAAGATCCTTACTATGTATAGAGACTGACAAACCCAGGCCAGAGCGAGGACTGAAATACACTCTGATGCCTCTGGTATTGTAGTGAGGGACGGGTGTCACACCCTCTCCATTTAGACAACAGTGAGCAAAGCCAACACCCCCGCAAGCCACAAATTACAGTGACCAGACGACACATACTTTTACCCTGGCTGGGAAAATCATCCCAAAGCAGTTGTTTGTGCTTAGTGTCTTCAACTGTATTACACAATACAGTGACTAAAACAACCGACCAAAATAGAACTTTTAGTAAAAACATATGAGCACGAGACTGTATTCTGGTTGCGCGGAATGCGAATATTTTTTGGACCTGATGTTCACGTGTTAGGTTTTATGACTGCTTTGTGATTGCATGCCAGCTGAGGTGGTGTTTATCTGGCATGGCCATTGCATTCATTCTGCGCTACAACATCGTGGATCCATTTAGAGGTGCACTGAGGCCGTAAATGTTTAAAAATAGCCAAAGCTCAATTGCTCGAGCAGCTCGATAGCAGCATGACAAATAATCTCTCCATCGAGCAGCGGTGTAGACATATTTGTACATCAAATCAATCACCTCTACTTTTAGTTGTAGCCATTTATATATTGCCATTTTTATTTTTGCACATCTGAGGGGCTGATTGCTAAGGTTCTTTTTAAATGGTGGCATGCATTTTGAATGTGAAGCATTTGGATATATTGAATTATGGTTCAAAGGTCTCATTGGGTAAGTGCAGAGCACAGGTTAGCTATCGACAGAAGAATTGGCCGCATAATGACGATATACGAAACACTTTGCAGTATTAATAGGAGTCATTTTCTGTAGTAATTCGTGAGACATCATAAGCATGGCTGAGTGACTAAGCGCACATTATATCATATTGGCACACGTCAGAACTGACTGTTCTCATGGCTTTTCTGGTCAAAGATGATGTGCTCAAAGGCTGAATTTGATCTGGAAAGCCGCTTTTGTATAATGATTATGGATGAGATGACATTCCCCTGTTGATTCTTGAACGTCTAATCCTCTTTAGTTTACTCCACAAGTGGCCGTTCAGCAGCTTAGCAAGTGAGCATTTAAAAACCCATGTTTGATTTGGAAATTTTGCAGATTATGGCAAAGTGCATGACTGAAGATGGAGATCATTTTCATGAGTTTGAATGAGATTGACGACTTTGTCGTTGTGATGGAAACCAGCAGGACGGCTAATCTGATGGTACATGTAGATAGTTAGTCATACTTGTACTAATGATTAGAGATTTGAACACCATTTGTGCTACAGACATGAGTAATACCTTTAACGTTGCAGCTTGTAGAGAACTAATTCTTTTCTAAGTGATCTGACTTACAATAGCTGGACGATAAAAGAGGAAAAAATTACGCTGACTTATGGGACCTTAGGAAAAGAGGTATCTTAATCATACCTAGATTAAAAAAAAAACATCAAAGAGACTAGCAGCCACTCAGAACATCCTAGCAGCCTTTTAGCGATGTGCTAAAAATGACTTTGAAGACCTTGGCATCAACTGTCCTCACACCATGGTGGTGACTTTGCATGGATAAGCATCTCTCACATTAACATATAAAATGTAAAAATCTTGTTATTTCCTGCTGTTTCCTATGGGGGCTTGAAGGATGGAGACCCCCTGTCTCAACCCTGTAGGTTGAGATTCCCAAAGGGTTCAGTGGGTCATTAGCGGCCTCTTATGTGCAGGACAATCGACCTGGTCTGGGCTTTGGTGTTGGGTCACACCCTTCCTGAACCAGAGTAAACAAAGAGGGCCATCAGAGTGTCCCATCAGCCTCCTGGGACTTTAAACACAGGACCTCTTTCTCTCTTATCTCACCCCCATCACATTGTCCATTTAGATGGTCCCTGGGGTGTCTGCCATCGTCATGTATTCCTGGACAGGGCAGGACAAATCTTAGCTGAAAGAACAGACCATCAGTGTCTGGGGATGTGACAGATGCTCATGAAAGATTTATGGTCCTTTTAAATTTATTTAAAATACACATTTTTGGTGCAATTTAGGGATGAGAATCAGCACGAACCTGGCTATACAATATTATACTCTACAATTTGTCAGTGTATTTTTTTCTGTTCTGTTCTCACACCAATTTTTTCTGTTTGTTTTATTTTTCTATAAACATGTACATGTTTGTATATATCATTAATTATTATTTATTAGTTTATTATATTTGTTAAAGTAAATATTTTTTAATTCACAATATATATCAGTATTCAATACTATAAGTATACAAATTTATACATTTTTTAATTTTTCTAATTTGGTTATTTTTATAAATGTATAATTTTTTTTAAAAAATGTATTCAGTTGTCATAAAATGTCAATACTTTGATATATCTCCATTCTTACTGTATAATAACCTAGTCAAATTGTATCATACATTGTGTGGATTGAGAGGGCATCTCAGTTTCAAGAAAAAAAAAATCTAAAAAAAGCTAGATTCTCTCTCTCACTCTCTCTCTCATTTAATCACATTTTCTCCATTTCAATCTATGATCCCCCAGCCCCCTCATTCCATTCCAGTTCTGTCCCAATCAGCGTGGCCCAGCCCTGGCTTTGTAAGGAGGGCAGAAGGGGAGATTAGGGCCTGGGGCAGCTGTGCTGGATCACTTTGAACATGGCCTGTTTTTAATGTTTCCTCAAGCGTGCTCAAATTGTTGTATAGCAAACAAGAGAAGAAGGGGAAAAGTAGGGGACACGCTTGTCCCAGGGACTCAAAATTGCTGGAAGCCATCCTGTTGGAAAGGAAAGCCTTGAGCCTGGAGAATGCCTTGAAGTCCTATGGATTGCTTGAGGAAGGTAGAATTAGAGAAGATAAAACTGACTAAAAACAAAACTTTTTTTCTCGAGTTCTCAAATTATACAGCATTTCCTCTTGAACGCTGTTGAAATGTAGATAACAAAAGATTTTGAAAGTCAAAATTATTGTTCATGTTCATGCTCTGATTTTGAATGATTCAGTGCACATTATTGCAAGAAAAAATTAACTGTATTGCAAGAAAAAATTAACTGTAATTTTTCATAAAAATGTAATCGCTTGCTCTGACTCTGAAATGTCTTTCCTGTTCAGCTTCAAACACAGGTGTCAGTGGTGTTTCAGGAGGGTGCTTGTCCTCTACAGCTGACTGCTCTCATTCAGGTTTGGCTGTTCTGGTATGTATATATTAGGTATATATTATTTTTTTTAATTTATTTTTTTTTTTAAGTGCAGGAGTAGTTGCTTGGTCACTCTGCCAGTTGCTGAACACTTGAAGTGCTTTCCGGAATAATGTTTTTATTCCCTGATCCAAAAACATATATTTTTTTATCACAGACAGGAGGTGAAACTTTTGGTGTAGACTGAAGGGACTGTGCCAGGCTGTGTCAGCACCTCTCCAGTAGCCTGTCAATCAGACAGCCTTCCCGCTGTCCCACTGCTCTGCTGAGCTTTTATTTCTGCCACAGCCATGATACTTCTGCTGTGTTACACTGTCAGTGTGTGGGGAACCTCTGCTGCATGTCCAGTGTGTGTGGGAAGTATTAGAGAAAAGAAGACATGATTCCTTTCAGTTAATTTCAATGAACCAATTTGTTTGGGTGTTTAAAAATGATTCACTGATTCGTTTTAGCCATCACACAAATCCGGACTTTAACACAGAAACAGCTAGACAGAACCAAGAATGAAACCAAATACAGGGATCTCATGACACTGTTTGGAGTTAGACTACTTTTAACTTGATGCCATCTTAAAAACACTAGTGGCCAGACACTCAAAAAACAAATGCCATAAAGTTTTAGTCCCAAACAGACACTAAATCATTGAAAAGAACCGACTCAGAAGAACGATTTATCTGACATTCATTAGAGTCCATGTCTGTCAGGTGTAAATATACGTCTCTGCCAAACGAGTAAGCCTGTTTATTTAAGGCAGACTTGTCACGGTTTGCGTTTCAAGCCTCCGTAGGGTGGAAGACATTCACAGATGTACCGTACAGTACACGCCACCCTCCTTCTCACAGCTGCCCCTCACACTGACCAAAATAAAGCCCTCAAGTTGTTTTCACCACTGAGAAATTTACTTAGAAGTCACTCGCTGCCAGATGAAGCTTTCTATGACTGAAGCCATTCTGTGGGAAACTTCCTCTCAAAAGAAAGAATTCATACAAGAGGCACCAACACTGCCCTCTCTGTCCCTCTAACGCCCACTGACCCCCAACACTATCGCAAAGACCGGAAGTCTCCATGACAACCCTAGCGCTATTTTTAGAAACAAGCCCAAAAAATGTGGACCAGACCCGAATGTTTTCAACAGACGTTCAAGCCCTGAGAGCGAGGATCCGATGAGTTGGCCGGCCAGACGTGAGGAATAACAAACATGCTGCTATTTCTGGCCAATTCAGCCTTAGAATTCGAAAATATAGACTGTTCTGATAAACAAGCCAGGAATCTGTCATCAGTGTTGGTGCAATTTGCATTTATGCAACTGGCAGACACTTTTATTCGAAGCAACTTGCATTGAATTCAATGCTATGCATCTATGCATCTTTTCAGTTCATGCACTCCTTGGGAATTGAACCCATGACCTTGGCGTTGCTAGTGCCATGCACTGGTGTTTGAACTACAAGAATACTGCTATGAAAAGCAGCACTGTTCAATGAATTTCTGTTTCCCAATATGCTCTGCTTTATTGTGTTCTAGGCTTTGATGGACCATAGATCAGTAGTTCATGCATCCTCAGAAAGAAAGAACCAATTAGCCACACCTGTGGAGACTCACAGAAATACTTCAGGCCACTCAGACATTTTAATGCATTTCATCCTGTTGGCCTAAACCCTCTGTAGTCTCTGTGTAATGCAAGTCTTTGAACATTCTTGCTATTAATAATCCATAAGTTTTGAATAGTTGTATGATCCGCTGGCTGATGGTTTCCTTCCACATCGGTTCCATATAAAACTGTAACAGCCTCATGCAGGGCAACCAATTTTATATCACCCATAAATTCACTCAACCCGACCTGAGCAGCTCTCTGTCTTTATCACATGACACATTAGATGAGTGAATAGAACTGCACGTGTTCACACTTACGACCCATTTGCAAGCCACAGAGATAAAAGATTTCAATCAATACTGGTTAAATGGTTTTGAAGACAACAAGGAGGAGGGTGTGCAGCTAAACAATTAAAAACAAAGTGAATGGGAAGAAACACACATACACACTTGTAAGTGAGCGTGTGCCTGACGCCTCCACTTACTATAATGAAACAAAGAACCCATATATATCTAAAGAACCCAGACCAAAGACTGCCACAATAAAACTACACATGGACCTGCTTTTTATGGCACCTCTATCAATCTTTTCTTTTCTGACACATTTTTGTTGCCTTTTTGAAAATTTCCCTACTTTTTAAAATAATCTTTCTGTAATGGTACAGATCTATTTATTTATAAAATTTTACCCTTTATATTTAAATTTTTACTGCTAACCAACATAAATTGTTGCATAATTATGTAAATTAACAGTAAACAGTTGTTAAAAAATAAAGAGTAAAATATTCTAAATATAAATATAATAAATATTACACGTGAATTAGATGCTACTAAAACGCATAAATTGATGTTAATTTATACAGATGTCATTTTAATAAGCTTTCACTCACCTTGGCTCCAATAACAGAGCTCTTCTGATAGAAGCAGCACAAAGCTGCCGTGATGGTCCTTAAAATATTGCATCTCTCCGACATCTCTCTTGTTTCTGTAGCACTCATCAGTGGAAATACTCTTACACGCTTTAATCTCCAAAACTCAGTGCTTTGTACCTCCGGTGAACAGAAGCATGTTAGCTGCCCAGCGACTGTCTGTGAACTCTCTCAGCACGAGTGTGAGTGTGTGTGCATGTGTTTGTGCGCTCAGCAGTGCATATGCTGCTCCATGCTGTTGCTCTCACCCCCGGGCAGCCCATGTAAGGAGCCGTGCTAAACTCCATGTGATATGACTTTCCAGCCAATCAGAGTTCAGTCATCTGCATGAGCGCCACAAAGCCAGCCTCTAAACCAACCCCCCTTTCCTCAAAACCTCTAACAGCTTGTCAGAAAATATATGAGGAGGGAACAGGATAGAAAGATGTATTTAGATTAGGGCTTCAAATTCCTGAAGTTTTCTCTTAGAAATTCCAAATTTCAAAGCTTTTTTCTTCAGGTATATGCTAATTAGTGATTGAGCGAAGATTATATTCAGCCATTTTGAGATTTTCAGTCACTAACTGGCCAATTAACAGAAGCTGGTGAAGGGAGTAAATATTATGTTTTGAGTTCTGAGATATGTAGCTGCATTCCATCGGCCATTCAAAAATCCATTTTGACTGAACAATGATGCTTATATAATGAATCATATTCATGTATAATTTCTAAGTGTAGTCCGTACACTTTTTCTGATTTTCTGTACTAATTTTAGGAGAAGATTTGTGATTTAAGCATGATAAAACATGTTAAATTGAGTAGAAGTACTACCTCCTTATTTGCAGCTAAATGCATAATTAAATTAAGCAAAATACTATATTTAACAAACAAATACTGGATTTTACAGAAATCTGCAGCACATGCTCAAATTCCATGTGGGCCTGGTTATCAGGGTTTAAAAAGATGAAAATTATCACTTCATACCAAAACAGAGTAAAGAACAATGCTGACACACATTGCAAGTAAATGAGAACATGCTGAGAGACAATCTGATATCAAGCGGTTCAGTGACATGAAAAAAACTTTGCTTATCACTAATGACATTTGAAATTAATCTTTTTAGACAAGTGAGAGCATTTCCTGTGGAGGACTTTCAGGAGCAGTTTTCCAGGCAGATGAGGAGAGTGGTGATACTGTGTGACAGGTCTGCACTGAAGGACCAGGACTGTGTCTTTTAGTATCATCACAACACCACTCTAAAATCCAGCGGGGTTTCAGTAACAGCAGGGGGTTAATATAAAAGAGCATTCCCCCAGCAGGCAGGCCTCTCTTCCCCAGCTGGGACTGTCCTGACCCTGAGAAGAGAGCTCGGTTGAGCCTGAAGGGTCCCAGACGGCCAAATTCACTAATTTTTCCCACTGGGGTTTAAATAACAAGACTACTCTGTCTCTTAGTCACACGCAAACAGCACTTAGTGTTATTGCGGCTAGTTGGCTAACTAGAGGGGCATTTGTTGGGGGGCTAACGGGGGCTTTCTCTTGATTAGCCTATTTGTTAACAGCATTACGAGTTCTGTCATTTTCAGGGAAAGGAACCCCCACCCCATAGAAAAGGCAAAGTAAATGTAAAAGAGGCATTTGGAAACCAGTAAGTTTAGAAGACAGAAGAGAATTCATGTTTTCCAGACCATTTCACCGGACTGAATAAGAGATCAGTGTTTGTGTGAGGTGAGTCTGTCTGTGTGTGTGTGTGTGTTATTTGCACCTTTTAATATTGTGTGGCTATTTAGAAAGGACCTTTCAAAAATGATTTCATAATACCAGCATTTTTGTGGGGTCTGCACACATAAGTCCATTAGTGAAAATGCTTCTTTGCATTTTTTTCTGTATAATTTTTTTTATTATAAATTATTTTAGTTCCACAGCAGTTTGAGTTAAAAAAAAAAAAAAAAAAAAAAAAAACTAAATTAACAAATTAACATGATTATCTCAGTACATTTTTTCCCCTAGTTTTCTTTGACAGCAATAATTGAGCTGCATGAATTCAAGTTTGTGTAAAAATCATGTTCTCCAGCATGAACTGAGAATGATCCAAAGAGCGTTTAGTGCTTTAGTGGAAGCAGGAACATCTGACTGTCTGTGCAAAGAGTTCACATGATCAATGACGCTAATTTTGTTATTGGATTATAAACATAAACAGTGAAGAATATGAAATATTTCTTCACTATTGTTTTGAACCTGGACTTTTAAACTTTGTTGTATATTTTTTTTTAAAATAACCAACAAAATGAAGTGGAATATGAAGTGGAAAATTTCTCTGTTCATCGTTAAAGAGGGAAAACAGTAAAGTGTTCTGTTTGTCCTACATAATCCAGAGCCATTTTTGGACGCAAAGAGTTGGATGTCTATCAACAGATTTATGTTTCTCCCAGATTGCTCTTAAGAGGTAAACAAAGACATTATGGCTGGCTGGCACACCCTCGGACCAACACTGGAATGTTCTCCCTGAGAGTGGGCTCCTAAACTAACTAATTATGCTCAATAAAATCACCATGGTCCTGCGAGCAAATCTGCCTTTCCACAGTCTGCTAAAGAAAGCAGCCAGCGTGATATTTTTGTACATAAGAGCAAAAAATACATTTTAAATACATGTCTGACTTCACTTCAAGAGAGCATAGTTCAAAGGGTAAAGTGCTTGCGTGACCGTTTCTAGCTGAATAGCATATGTATATTTTATTTAAAGTAGGGTGAATAAGGGTAATTTGGGAAACCTTTTATTCCATCTTGCTCTTTTTTTTTCTGAGCATGCGAAAAATGCAGATGAGAAAATTAGATTTACAATTCGAAAATGTAAAATATTACAAAATGTAATGTGAGCAAGTCCTTTTTCTAAGGTGACAGTCCAACAGCAACTCCAGTGCATAAAGTCTGAATTGAGACTTTATCCAGTGGTTAGTCCACAAGTTTGTTTTCTTGTTGAGATTTCATTATAATTTGCTTTATTTTTCTCTGTTATAATATTTTTATTATTACAAATTTTAATATTATATACTACATAAACTGTGATTGGAAACTTTTTCACTCAAATCAGTAGAGTTGCTGTTTCAAAGGATTTCACTTTTTATAAATTCTGATGTGAAATGTGAATTAAAACTTGCTGTAATTTATTAGGTAGTTTCACAGTGCTGCAGTGCATATACATGAACACTAGGGGGTGTTGTGCCTCTAATGTGTGCAGTAGTAATAATAATCAACGCAAGCTTGAGTGGCTCATAGTGGCTTCCTCATAGTTCTCCAATTCACACTAATGTTATGTAAACCTCTAGATGCACAGATGATCTTCCTTTTGTTTAGTTTGTCACCTGAGTGATATGACAATTCATCTCTGTTGCAATATGTAATACAATGTTCATTCAGCTTTTGCTTTGACTCACTAATGTTTGGTTTTATCAGTCTTGCTCCAAGTTCACAGTCATGTAAAGATCAAGATTCTCCACCCTAAGGCCATGAATGTGATCAACGATCTTCATCACCAGTCAAGTTATGCCTGTGGACAAGATTTTAGTACAACAGAGTGTTCCCTGAGGTAAAGCTCTAAAAATACTACTTTTAATATCACTGCATTAAGATCTGGAACACATGCCAAAACATTAAATTATAATAACTGGAGGCTTTAATGCACGGAGTGTGCCACATGCTATTTCTTTCATTTCGATTTAATGAAAACTCTGGGTAGCTGACAATGCATTTATCGGGTTATATATAAGTAAAACAATAAGTCATAGCATTCGTTAGGGTTAATCTGCTGAGATGTTTACATAGTTACTTTAGTAACACTTTATATTACCTCTGTTAAACATTATTACATATAACGCTTAATCAGTCGTTAATGTATAAATAGAAATATCACCCCTGTAATATTTTCATGTGTATTTACAGTTGAATTCTTTCAAGAATTATATGTTTGTAAATGAAAAATATTGTGCTGTGTAATAATGAGTTACTGATTACACCTTTAACACTTTCTTCAGTGCAGACTGACCTAAAGTTCCTGCCTACTTTCATGGCCATTACTCTGTTCTTTGTCTATCTATCTACAGAATATGAAATATCAAGTAATGGTGATATGATTTTATCTAACAACATGAGTGGGTGTGTCAGTCTCTTCCATCAGGTCTTCATACTTCCTGTCTCTCTCATCTTCTGAGAGACAGAAGCCCTTTGAGCTGTTCGTTTTTGGGTCAGTCTATGTTCTCTGTTCAAAACCGGGCTTTCTGTGCTTCTGTCTCTAGCTGGTGTGTTCAGAGAGGCTGCAGGCCGGACTAAGGAGGTCTTTCTGTGGGTTCGCAGGGCAGCAGATCCCACAGAGAGAACAGTGCCTCATTGTTCCTGTAAAGCTCTTTCATGACTGCTTAGCAGCTTACTGAGCAACAGTGTGTGTGTTCACCATCAGGCCATCAAGAACAGAAAGATATGTGTGCGTACATGTGCATGTGTGGGAGAAAGCAGGAAATAAATATGTTGTTATTAAATATTAAAAATATATTAAAAGATAATAAAAAGTACAACAAAGTTGTAGTAACTTGTCAAACATCTGAGATTACAAGAATACAGTCATAATAATGGAAGTCATCATATTTTGAGAAATATTTTGTGAATAAAGTTGTTAGCAAATTTTATATATTAGAAATCTCATATTGCTACAGTATTGTGATTGACTTTTTTTTTTTACATTTTGACATTTTACTCAAAATATTATGACTGTTACTACAACTTTATTCTGCTAATCTTCGATTTTTATGTATTTATATATTTTTGTTTAAGCTCTAAAATGCTTTCATATGTAACCATATGGTTCTTGGAGATTATAAAAAAGTTCTTGATAGTACATTATAAACTCTTCAGATTAGATCACTTTTCAGTTTGTATCAGCCCATGCAAATTTTGAATCGTTGTATATATCTTTCTTAAAAAGTGCAATGTGAAAATTAGTGTTAACATGCCAATGAGACCAACATGTCATGTAATTTATAGTAGGCTAAATTAAATGTGGCACTGTTTCATTCCCATCCATGAATCACAAGAAGTAGTCAGTGATTCATGCGTCATATCCGCAGATCACAGACTTGATTCCTACTCTTTCAAAAATTATATTTTTAAACATCAAGTCACCCAAACAATTTCCTCCCTCCAGATCCTCTTTGATGATAATAGCTCAAATTTCTTCAATCTCTGCTTCACACGCAAGGAGAGAGACAGAGAAGAATAAAGGTTTGATATTGGAAAAAAAAAAAAATCATATCATTCGTGCTTGATATTAAATATAGATAGATGACTTGCCCTAAGTTGTGTGGCTAAGGTTTTGTCCTGGGGTTACAGATGTTGACTCAAACTTGACTCATTCAACCCCAAACCATGATGGAAAGCACAACCTGATCTGATATCATCTGAAAACAAACAGTTTTCACTAACAATGCTAAAACCAGGGTCATCTGACTTCAGGAAGTGATATCAGTGCATGAGGTCTTGGAAGTTAATTATCTCATATTTTTGATGGCTGGCTTCCTGTTAACTTTGAAGAAAACATTCCTTAACTAACAGGTCATCAAAAAAATAGGCCAAGGCTGTAAAACCAGCACATCTGAACTGAAAACCCAAGGCACGCAAAACTAGCCAGTCAAATGTTGAAATAAATTAAACCGGATGGAAGAGTGGCACTTTTAAATTGATTATTCATTACAGACCTTGTGTATAGATGGTGTATTTAATGTAATGTGAACAAACCAGCTGTAAGGGACAGGAGTATCATTTTCAGGTCCTTTTTTTGTAGGAAAGACGCACAGTATTTTCATCGGTTCATGGCTGAATAATCAACATCAGGTCACAGTTTGAGAGGAAAGTATAATTTATATCAAACTAAGTATAGTGTCTACCCTGATTATATTGTCTGTAGATGGTGAGAACTGTATTGATAATTATAGCAGCATAATCTCAATATAGATTATATTAAATGAGTTACTATTTTAGACGATAAACCCCATCTGTTGTTTTCTGACTGACGGATTGAACTTGTGCACAGATCTGCATGGGAACCTTCTGTTACTGAGAGAGATCAGAGATCGCAGGTTCTGTTCAGACACTAGACATGTACAGACACAGGTGTTTGATAAACATGACGCTGGAAACGCAATACCACTTGAAGGGGGCAAGTTGAGGTCTACATTCATTCAGTCTGAGGGAGAGGACGGGGGATGATTTACTGAATCTATGACCACCTCAGACCTTGACGCAGACACCCAAACACACAGGTGTGGTGAAGACTCTGTCAACATCTAGATTTAGTTGTTTTCAGCTGAGTTTTTAATGGTGTAAAAAACTTCACATGGCAGTAAAGATTACTACAGCTGCTGATGCATGCTTACAGATGGCCACACATTAAACAGGCAGACAGTTCTAAGATAGAGTATAAAGTATAAAGAGCTATATATGCAGTTCATCTGATTGAAACATTTCATGGCTGTTATTCCCCTGAGGATATGTTGTCATTTCCTGTTAAGTTCTGTTATAGGCCTCTCTAATTGGAGGGTGAATCTCACGAATGTCTGAATCATATTTTTCTCCAATTTTTTTTTTTTTTCAATTTTTATTTTATTTCTTCAACCACATCACATTACCCCCTATTAATATCCAGATGAGTTTCATTTTTACAGTAATATTGCCATATATCATTTATATAAACACATTAATTTATTAAAATAATAATTTTTCACTTTTTTATTCATTTAAATATTAATTGGTAATGGCAAAATAGTAAAAATAAAATTAAATCATTCCTATTTATTTATTTTAAAAATTCAGTTCAAACAATATGTACTTTTTATATAAATTTAGTGGTAAAATGTGTTTAATTGTTTAAAAAAAATCAGTGCAAAAAACTGTACTGGTACAAAAATAGGCTTGTGCAAAATACAATGTCTGTAAAATATGGCAAATATTCTTGGACAGGCTTTGGGTTTCACCCTGTAATGTTGTTTTATAAAAAACAATTTTTGATTATGGTGACTATGTTCAACTGCACTGGAGCACTGCTAAGGTATAGTTGCTATTGACTGTGTGTGTGTGTTTGTGCTGTTTGCTTTGGTTTGTTGTCTGTGTGAAGTAATGTTATGAGGTGTTTGTTCTTCACAGAGAGTTGCTAGACCCCAATAAGATGCAAACCACTGAGCTACTGAGGACAGAGAGAGCGAGATGGATAGTTTCTCAGCAGGCTGACAGAGGTAGCTGTGTGGTGACAGCACACTCAAGGCTGCAGGTGATCACAGTGGAAAATCTCATTCAGTCAGAGCTAACCGAATGAGGCACTCAAGATATATGTCACACCATATCTTTCATCAGAGTCGTGGGTGCTGTAATACAGTCATATTGTGTGATGAAGAGTTTTCATACCTGCTAGATGATGCCCCAGGTCAAAATAAAGCCAAGAAACAATTCTGCCTTTGCTGGCAAAGTGAAATTTGTCATTTGTTCTTAACTTGATACTGCAATTTCAACTGCATATGTTGCTTGCAGAGCCTTGAAACATCACCAGCTCATTTCCTCCTTGTAATTGTGCCATTTTAATTGAGGATGTGTCTACAGGGGCCCCTCGAACAGTAGGAAATGCAGAAATTGTCAGATCTTTATCGAAAATTTTGGCTGTAGAGTTTCCTGTGTTTTATGAACAGCTCTGGCTTAAAGTTGCACAAGTCTTAAGGTCTGATGTATTAAGACATTGCCTGTCATTCCCCTCAGAATCAAATGCGCGTCAACTACCTAGACGGGTCAAGGAGAGTGCACTTTATTTGCTAAACTCCGTGACGTGAGTTAAATAACACTGAGAAATGGAACGAAAGTATTGTTTTTGCAATCCGCTTAACTCTAATCACTCTCAAATGGCTCATAAGATACATCAGGAAGCGTAAATGTTTATACAACAAACACTCCTACTCCTAATCACTCCTACTGGCGCACACATTTATCTCTGATGCAAATCCAAGTATGCAATGTAATACGTATATTTACTCAGCACTCAGTCAATAAACTACAATCCTTCATATCCTCAACATCCAGCACAGATGACATTCCTGTCCTACTTTAAAGACTCTATAGACTTACAAAACTCCTTAAGCTGAATAGTATTGGATATCTCAAAGGGTTAAGGGTTGCCCTAAGATCATTTCTGTCTTCTACAAACCCTCACCCATCATTACCTCATACATTGCCAGTGGCTTTTCACCATAATAGAGCAATCATTCCACACGCACATGTTAAGGTAAAATGTGAAGACTTACCTTGACATACTCCATAGTAGGGTCCATGCCTGCACCGTCCCTGCAGGAAAAAGAAAGAACTCTCTTCAACGAACACATCAACTCTCCTTTAGCTCAGCTGCCTGCCGGTTTAACTGTAAGTGTGTGTGTGTGGGTCCTTCTCTGGGCAGGCTGTACGTTGGACTGCAGTAAAGTGCTTTCCAGTTCAGCCCCTCTTGCCTGAGGTCATTACACCACAGTATAGACCACAACATGTGGACACAAACACCCACCATCCCCCCAAACACACACAATTACTTTCAATTACTTCCGCACCAACCCAAAAATGCAAAGTTCAGCTGAGATTAATGCAGATATCAATTTAGACAATGAATAAAAAATTTAAGCAGGCTTTAAAACAGAAAAAATGTAGGGTTAAGTGGTCAGGGATGAGCATGTCAGGTCTTTTAGTGGCTCTCTGTCTCACACACAAACACTCTTGTGACTCTCTCCGGATTTATGCTTACGTGAAGACTTAAACCCCAAATTCTAAAGGATTATAGCCAGGAAAAGGGAAATTAATTCCTTGAGTCTAAATTTCCCACAGGCTCAAAAAACAGCATAAATAAACTTTCAGTGCAACCTTTGGGTAAGAGACAAACTTAGCGCAAATGTAACACAGAATCTATACAAAACATAGGAGAAGACAGGACATAGCAATTGTTCACATGACCTCTATTCCTGCCTGCAGCTTTAAGGTTATGGTCTAGATGTGACTTACCCTAACTGCAGAGATGGCCCTTGGTCAGCACTGCATTTTTTTGTTTTATTTAGATTCTCTGTGTGGAACGCAGGAACCATGGTGGTGAAGAGAGTCGCGGAGAAGAACGAGCGGTCGAGGTGCACGGCTCAGCTTTTTCTCCATTTAGATTTTTCCACCCTCTCTCTTTCTGCATTTACCCAGAGTCCCTTTCATCTCAGCTTACACAAAAACCTGACTTTTCTTTATGACTCTCTCTTTCTTTCTTTCTTACCACCAGGGTGTGTGGTGGACTGTCTCACCCCCTTAGGGGAATAAGAGGGGCTTTCAGATTCAGTGTGGAGGTGGCACCTGGGGTGAGAGCTCAGATATATAAAAAGCGTCAGATAACTGGAAATATGAGAATGTGTGAGAAGATTTGTTTTGGATTGTTTGTTTGCTTCGCATTTGATGGAACTTAAAAGCATAACTGATTTCCTGTTTAAGTTCCCATTGGACAAATCACTAGAAAGCTACTCTAGAGGCAATAGGTCACGCTTTAAAGCTTCTGAACACTTACATTAGTGCGCTATAAGAGTACACTGTTAGCACTCCCACGGGTCGACCCAAGAGTGACTTGAGTTTGGGACCAGGCCGAACATACTGTCTTATCCGCAAAGAGAGGGCAAACCGTGAGGACATGGCCTCAAGAAAAAAATCCATCTCCATCTCTGGCTCGTTCTGTGCCAAGCCACAGCTGTATTGTGTCTCAGAGTGGTGATTTGTACCTCAGTCTTGCCAGTCATAATTAGAAAGCTGAGGGAGGACATGGCAAGTTAGAGAGATGGACAAGCTATTATTGGGTTTCCAGAAACAGTTTCATAATGTTTAAGCCACAGGAGAGAAATGTGACTTTTGACATGCAACACTCCCAAAAGTCACCCACACATTGAAAGACATAAATCAAAGGCAGTTCACAGCCAAGACGACAGGGGCAGTGTGGCTCTGTGAACCGATACCAGTCAGGTTCACTAGGGAGCTCAGGGAGTTTCAGTAGGAATTCAGTCCATTGATGTGATTCTTCTGATTAGTGTAGACTATGGTGAGAGTGTTCTAAGATGTGTCTGTGGTTAAGCTGTGTTTCCCCAACAAGTAAACTGGAGACGACCTATGACTATACCATACAAACCTACCTTCCTATGTGTAAGGGAGTTTAATTACCATTTGGGGACAAAACTATTTTAAAATAAGGTAAAAACTGTAATTTATTTTGTTTTATTTTATGTTTTATGCTTTTTATGTTTATTTATTTGATTGTTTATTTACAGTATTTACCTCAAACTGCAAAGGTCTTCCTTTATGTAGATTTAGGGTGTGGATTCAGTATAGTTTTATATAATGTAAATGGGTGTGTGAGAGGAAAGAGAGTGCAAAAGACTCCAACAAAAACTGTTTCACATCACATCAGCAGAACTGTGTGGCAGAAGGAAATCCTTTGGACCACCTGGTAGTCTAGATGGAATGTTTGGGTTCCGTAGAGCTTAGCAACCCTAATGAAGTTACATAATACAGGATGGCCCAACAAAGACCTGAGTCTGCCAGCACATGCAGAGCATTAATATCATTACTTTTATGCATTTCATGTCAACTATCAACTATTATTACTGCTATGCATTTCTTGTCAACTATTCATGACCTCATTTTAATTAAATGACTACATGGAATATTTGTCCTTTTAGTTCATAGTAAAAAGCTCTCATGCGAGTACATTTATCTACTTGTAGGTAATAGTATAACCAATAATACACTTGATGTCTTAAAAGTGATGTTGAACATTATGAAAGATAGGTGGCACTGTCTGGTGACAAAATATGCTGTAATTGTTTTTTTTTTTCTAAAATGTTTTTACATTTTGTATAGTATTTTGCAATAAAATGCAAACATTATTACTAATTATTTAAAGTAAACAGGTAAATTTACTCACATGAGAGATCTTGTTACCCTGTATATTGCACAATGGAGATGTGATGGCAAAGTGATGGCTGATTCACTGTGATGATAGCAGTACAACACCAGGAAACCAGGAAATTTAAAACTGTTTAATCATCTGATTGTTTGGTTTAATGTTTACCATGTTTCATTTCTATCATTTGGCAGACTGAACCAAAAATAATTTTGGCACGCTCCGTGACAAGGCCATGTAGTTATGAGGGTGTTGAGTGGATTCTGTCAACAACTAGAACCACTTTAATCAGCTTTAACAAGTAAATCAAATGGCACTGTTGCTCCTCCATCTCTTTCATCTGTCACATTCTCTCTCTTTGTCTCTCTTTCTTTGTGTTTTTCTCTCAATCTCTCTTCCAATCTGTCTCTTCAAAAATTCTTTCATCTCTCGGTCAAAATCTACAGTCTTCACATATAACCTGTGAAGAGTTGTGTGTGTGTCTGTGTTAGAACAGCTGCCTCACACATGCAGGTAGTAAAGCAAAGCACTTAAATCCTTGATGTTTTATAAAAGATAAATGTTTCAGTCCTAGAAACAAAATCTACAGGCATCTTGTCTCATTTGACTACTCACCTGCAGGCAGACACACTCAAACTGGTGAAGCATTCTGCAGCCAGACGTTCAGGAGGTTGGCGTTTAATCACAATGCCATCCAAGTCTCCAACTCGGATAAATATAATGTAAGAAAAAGTCATCCAGGAGTAAGCTAGTTATTGCTTCTGGGCTGATTCAATGTAGGTGTTGATAATGAGAAGTGTCAATCCTTTTCTGTGCTGTAGGTTCCTCTCTCTCTCTTATACCTACACAGTGTTTATGTTCTACCTATTTCTTTTTCCATGTGTCACGCAGAGTCGCAATAAGGTGTTGTTATGGTGACTGGGCCGCTATGAGAGGTCGTTGCTAACCTTGCTGCCAGCCCAGAGCAGCTTCTTTTGTATGCTGTGGTCATTTTTCACCTCCCATTTCTCAGTGAGCTTTGTAACTGTGAAATAATAGTCTAATATTAGGTAACCTTCAAATGTCAAGGGACAGATGCGGCCCACTGGGCTTACGGAAACCCAAACACACACCTACGCCTCCACAGATACACAAACACACATAGTTACACTTAAAACTGTTTTTATAAAAGCCACTATTTAGTCTATCTAAATTTCCTGAGGTGCTTCTGGTAAAAGTACTTGCTGAAGATGTTAACAGCAACTCGAGTTATCAATGTTTTGTTTTATGGTCTGTACACTGTTTCTCTTTGGCACTTTCCACATAAATCCTATATTTTTTATTTTTTATTTTGTTTACCAGGATTCTTTTTTGTGAAATGTATTAGATATGTTAGGTCAATTATCATCCAGCAAAAATAACATTGTAATGTCAACTGTTTCCAAAAATTAAGATCACAAAATAGTCTTTTTTTTTATTTCATCTATTGAATTAATTTTTAATTTAGCAGTAATAAGTAATTATTTATAGTTAATGAACAATTAAATTATCATGCTTTAATAATATTTATTTTAATTAAAAATGAATTATATTTACATTTTTTATTCTGTAATTTATGGGAAATATACATTGATGAACAACAAAAAAAAGTTCATTTAACATTTAGTTTTAGGTTTGTGATTATTTCTTATTAAGAAAAAATGTATAACTTAATCGAGGCCTTATTTATTGCCCTGTTTGTGGAGAGTGCCCTTTATTATCTGCAACACTGTCTATACAGAGCCAGACACAGATTACTTTACTATATCTGCCAGGTCTTTTATTGAGGGTGAGATATATTTCCTGTTAAGTTAGTCTGTGTAAATATGGGACAAACACAAACTTCTTTGTTGCTGAGTGTGATAAGATCAGACAGCCAGTAAGGATGATACAGTTAAACAGGCCTAGAGCTATAGCAAAGACAGTGAAAAAGAGAGACAAGATGTAAGAAAAAGAGATGGAGACAGTCCTGGACATGAGACTGAGCCAGCACCTGCTTGTGTTTTATGATTATTATCTCAGTTGTCCTATTTTCTGAAGACATTAAAGTTAACGTGATTGAAGAGCAGTATAAGGAGACGATTTGGTGTCGACTGCTCTGACGGCCAACTTATTAAACCACTAGCCAAAACAAAGCGGTGATATGTTACTGTAAAAAATAAAGCCGGAGCATAGAGGTAACATTGGAGGTTTGTATCTACAGTATATTCAAATCAAATTACTACACACTGCACAAATAAATGCTAGCAAAGGGTAATAGCAGTTTTAGGGTGCCAAGTGATGCTGTATTCACTGTATTAGCTGTTGATTGAGTTCACCTTTGCATCCAAATCACTTTATAGGCTATACTATGTAATATTTTATAGTCTAAAATAATGCTACTTTAATACTAAAGTTGTGTAATTTTTATATACCAAAAATAAGCAATCCATGTGGGGTCACAAACCCCAAATTTAGAAACTGTTCAGTTTGATTGTTAGACAGTAGATGACATCTTATAACCTATTATATAATATGGCATTTAATTCATAAGACATTGTACTAAAGGTAAACGTAATCCCATGACCATGTCATGGCACACACAAAAAAAAATGCATTGTCATGATTAGGACACGGTGTAATAGTATTGAAGCATGTTTTGTAAAATATTATCTGTTCTTGCTAAACAGTCCTATTCTATAATCTGGCAATCTGCAAATGAGGTATATTTATATGTATATGAATGAGATATATATTCAGCCAATTTTGAGATATAAAAGTCTTGATCCTATTCTACTTTTAATCAGAAAGTGACCATTTTGGCTTGTTTTTTGGCATTGTCACAGTGTCTTTTGTTGGGTTTTAAATATGTTTAGTCAAAGAACATAAGCCGTCGTGAGCAGGCAGGTTAAGTTGCTGTTGTGGCAACCTTCACCTAAATCTTGACCTTAATCTTGACTATGTATTTGAAAGCAACATTGTTCTAAGCTGGCAAAGAGCAGTATATGATTTCATGAATTGGGACTGTGTTTTAAACCATATTACATATTACTTTCTATTTACCTGAAGGGGCATTTACACTGAGACTGACGTGTCCATAGAATAGCAACACTTGAACAATTGGGTAGCTTTGAATTCTTAGCAAAGATTGTGTTGTTTTTGCGGATTCTGTAGGGCTTTGTTGCGTTTGAATCACTAGGAGAGGACAGGTGTGTAGATGTACTTTATTTCTTACCTAGATGTGACACTGCTCTTCCTGTCTGAGTGGAAAGCTTGGTGTTCTTCGATAATGTTGTGTATGAGCGGTGATGGTGGCAGGCGATATCGGCCTGGGTATGGTGCTATTGATGACCCCATATTTCCATTCATCTCCCACTGCTTCACAGGGGAACCAGTGCCATTCTTCTTCTTGCGAGGCAGGGTACCATGGATGGAGACTCCCTGGTAGCCGCTGACCGGCATCTCGGCCATGGCAGGCCGTGAGCTCAGCAGATCCATAGAAGATGCGAGTGGACACTGGCGCCCAACGTGCATGTTCCTGGGCAGACTAGAAAACCTCCCTTCTGCCATCATCCTCAGCTCTGTAAAATGGTAAAAAAGACAACATTACATGAAGTTTACAAAAAATACACATTATTTGATATACAGTAAAAACATAATATTATGAAATATTATTATTACAGTTTAAAAGAAATGTTTTCTATTTTAATATTTTTTTTTTAAATGTAATTTATTCCTGTAATGGCAAAGCTGAATTTTCAGCAGCCAGTCAGTGTCACATGATCCTTCAGAAATCATTCTAATATGCTGATTTAGTGCTCAAGAGACATTTTTTTCTCAATGTTGGAAACCGTGATACATTTTTCTAGATTCTTTGATGAACAGAATAATGTAATAGTCTTAACAGACACTTTTGATCAATTAATTGTGTCCTTGCAAAAACAAACATCAATAAAAAAAAAAAACACCTTTTGAACAAATTTGTATGTATGGTGTTTTTTTGTTTGTTTTTTCTGCTTATAATACTGGCAGTAGTCTGTGAGTCTGTGTTTATATCTATATTTAACAACACAGATATGGCAAAATGCTACTGGGTGTTATTTGTTCTGACATTCTTTCAGGTGCTATCAACAGCTAGTGTTTATAAGAAACCTCCTGCCATGTGTGTCCTGCGGCACAGGTAAGTTGGAAGGCATTACTGTTTGATAGACCTGTCTCCTGGTGGCAACAGAGAGAAACAATAAACAGACATTGCTCTCAAAGAGAGGGAACTCTGTTCAGTCTGACCACAAGAGGTGGCGATAAGGATCTTCCCTTGTTGTCTCCAAACACGGTTACTTCAGCATTCCACAGCCACATGGAGACCACTAACTGGTGCAGTGAAAGTGGAGACTGATTTTATGGAATTATGGATGAGCTAGATTTGAAGGCAAAAAAGTCAACATTCCATCATTCATGTCACTCAAATCCGGTATGCTAATATCCAGCGGGTTTTTTTAAATTTTTTTATTTATTTATTTTTTTAAGTAAAAGCACTGCTGGTGTCCATAAGACTTTGATTTTCGTATGTTTATTGAGGGGCTTAAAATCAAGAGAAAACTGTGGGTGTGTGAGTTCAATGACCCAGACGCTGGATGTGTGTTGACCCCATTAAAGAGCGCTGTTAGGGTTATTCGGAGCACACATGCACGCAGCAGAGCTGGTGTTGCCGTCACCCTCTTTTGTCTCTTTTGTAATGAATGAAACTCAATCTTGGACCCTGACAGCGCTTCTGTTTAAGGTCTGGCATGATCTCATTCCCTTCATAGAGGGGAGGAGAGGGGAGGGGAGGAGAGGGGAGGGGAGGGGGGAGGGGTTCTTCCTCTGCCACATGTAGCTGTGCATTAAGTTCTGAGCTAGCAGCTCATATTGTTTGTGTTTTCTCATAATTTGCAGTGCAGCAGTGCATCCCAGGTCCCAAATGAACACTAGCCGAGCTTCAAATGTGACTGAAATTTGACTTTGGTTGTAAATAAAACATCTTGATTCATTTAAATAAAATAAGATGCCCAATATAATTATAGACTGTCCCTCCCTCACTGCTTATTTATCTGATGTAATCAACGCAAGTGAATAAAATTGTTAGGAGTAGATAAAGTGAGATAATGCTCAGAGAAGGGTCTTTGTTTTAACATTATATAACACTTGAACTAAATATGGCACCATTCCTGACATTAAGAATAACAAAATCACCCATTGTAATGTTTTCGTTGTAATATTAACATGTTTGTGAAAGGTTTCACAGACTGTATAGGATTCTGTGAGTTAGAACTGCACCCATCATAATCAACAAGGCGTAGACACAGGCTGAATAAGATTAATTCTGCAGTGTAGACAGCTTAGTTGATTATAGCGATATAGTAATAATAGGATATAGTTATAATAGGAGTGTTATATTGTCATGTACTGTAGTTTTTTTTTATAATTTATTTAAAATGCAAATTATTGTTTTGTTGTCTGCCACAAGGGCTAATGCTAAGTTAGGGAGTATCTTGATTTACTGATGTATAAAAAGACAATAAATTATTTCAGAAACAGAGTTCTTATTCTGAATATGTGTAGCCTATATAAAAACTATAGCATAGATGCCACAAAGAAAATAAATATTTTAATGTAAATGTAAAATTTGAAATGAATAATTGTCATAAAAATAAGAGAAAATAACTATGATTTTGTCATAATCGTGCAGCACTACTGTGACCTGTGACACAATGTTTGAACCTGTAAACTAACCACAGTTACCTCCACCCCACAGATCCACTCATCCATGACCACCAACGTCCTGAATCAGCTTATCGTGTGACTGTGCTCATTTAATATTGTTTTTCAGTTTAATTTTAGATTTAACAAATCCTAAGATAACAGTTGGGCTGGATGTATAGCTTAGAATCTTTTGTTCTTAAAGGATAAGGAAATGTATGGACTTAATCAGCCTACGCCTGTCATACACCTGTAAATCACTTTTTTATTTGTGTTTATGTAATTCTTTACACATTCTGGGTGTTCTGGTGTAGAATGACTAGATCCAAACAGAGGGTTTTTAATGGTTTGATCAGGGCACTTTGCAGTTATGAAATCCTGCTAGGAATACCTCAGCTGTATATTTATGCACCTGGAGCACCTGTGCGCTGTCCCGGGGCCCTGAAACATGAGACTCCATTCACTGGTGCTGTTTTCATGTGGTGTGTAATGGCTAGGAGACATTAAAATCCATAGATCAGTGTTACTGAGTTATCATACTGGCTAGTCAGGAATCCCCTGTTGGTTTCAGATTAATTTGTCTCACATGTCTCAGTGTGTGAGAGATAGTCATGCTCATCTGAGAAGGCAGATCTGCACTTCCTGTGTCAGGGGAAGTGAGGGGTCTGAGTCATAATACTCATATACACCAGTGATTTTATGAGGGCAACTTTGACCTTTCTAAAAATAAAAATAGGAACATAAAGTGGGAAAAGCTGGCATGCTCATATTAGATTTTTTAAAGGGATCAGATTTTAAAGGGGGCAAACCCTCCAGGTCCCAGAAGGAGGCCATTTCAAGAGGTATGATCATAAATCTTTCCTTTAATGTACATATTTCACAGGTGATTGTGATTTTAAAGGTATAGGTCACTGAAAAATGACACATTTTTTCAGCATTTACTCACCCTCATGTCTTTTAAAATCCATCTTACAAATGTTTATTGTAAAGGAAACAAGAAATAAAGTCATACAGATTTAGAATGACATGAGCGTGAGTAAATGATGACCATTTTTATTTTTGGCCAAATTACTCTCTAAAACTTTTTCCTCTCATAAGAAATGAGGCCTTACTGAGGTAACAAGGCAATCAAATCATATTAATGTGCATTTAAACAGCCAAATAAATTTGTTTCAGTGTAATTGGCTCTGGTAATTTTTTTTTTTTCTTGTGAAGTGAAATTTCATATTTAGCCACAAGAGTCTTTAAATTAAATCAGTGCTTTTTAATTATACCCATTGTCTAGGATGGATGAACTTGAGTCAGGTACAGTCACAGACAACTGATAATCATCAGTGCATTTTTTTACTTTATACTTTTAAATAATTAAAAACCACGGAATGCCTTTTTTTTTTTTTTTTTTTTTTTTTATACTTTATTTCAACTACTTTTGCCTAGATTTTTATTGACACAGTCTCCGTAGTATAACCTAAGTACACATTTTTCTCTGTACAAAATTATATATGGTTATAGTTAAAAAGATATAGCCGAACAAGCACTGTTTAATATAGTAATAGCAGCAACATCTAACATAGACACTATAATGTAAAATGTCTCTGTTATTTGTAACTCTTACATAAACTACTCTGTGTAATAGGAATCTGAAACATAAGTGATTTCCCTGCTTTCAGCCCAGGTCAAAAGGCCACTGTAGGCTAACATGGTGTCTAAGAGCTCTGCATGGTGTAATTTTCAACATTTCAGCACGCAGTGAGGCAGAGAGACAGCTGTCAGCACTACAGAAATGAGTCCCCTGCGGCTCTAGATTACACATGCTAAACAATTAAACCATTAACTTTCTCTTCCTCCCCAGAGGTCATGAATATGCAAAATGCTCATTAAACGGTTCTTAATTAATGTTTCGCTCTTCTATTTTCTCTTTAGACTCCCTATCGATTTTCCAGTTCTCTCTCAAGTGCTTGTTTTATTCTAGACTGACATGCCATCATATGACCTCACTCCAAAGTGTCAATCACAGTAGGCCGTTCTCTGTCTCTCTCTCTCAATACTGCAAAGCACAGCTGGTTGCTGGCTGACATCATCCTCTATTTCAAACACGCTTATTTGCCTCGGGCTAATACAATGTCATGTTTGAGAATGTTAAAGTGTCTTTGTTCTCCAGGAAAACCATTATCTTATTCTTTTTTTCGACTGGCTTGTAGACACTATAAGGATAATTGCCCAAAAAATATTCTGTCATTTATTCACCCTCATGTTGTTCCAAACCTATATGACTTACTTTCTCTTGTGGAACACCAAAAAAAAAAGAAAGTTTATCAGAAGGTCTGAGCTGCTCTTTTTAATGCAATTAAAATGAATGTGGAGCAGAGGCATTCAAGCATTGAAAAAAGCATGATAGAAGACGTCCATGTAACTCATAAGTCTTCTGAATTCATACAGTAGCTTTTATGTGACAAACAGACTAGTTGTTAGTCACTGAAAATCTAGCAAATCTTGAATTAATGGCTGTAGTCACCATTCACTTCCATTCTATGGAAAAGAGCAGCTTGGAAATGCTATATATGACTCCATTTGTGCACCACAGAAAACAAAAGGCATTAGCATGAGTAAATGATGACAGAATTTTCAATTGTGAGTGAAATATACCTTTAACATTTTTTGAGAAATGTTTTAGTTGTCTCTCGCCCCTGCTGAGTTTTTGCCAATAACCTATTGCTTGCTCATTTCAAGTTGTTTTAAAAGGATTATCCTGAGGCAATTATGCAAAGGTATTAAAGGGGTGTAGATGTAGGAACTGTACTGGGTACAATGACAATCACAGTCAAGGTCACACTGTGTTTTTGTCATACTCAAAATCTGCATGCAATACAAACAGTTTTCAAAGAGCTCTGACTCTCAGAGCAAAAAGGTTAAACACATGAAGGAGGAGAATTCTTTGCGCATTTCAAAACAACAAGACGACTATTCTCACTCTGGCCCTTTCATCATCCAGCCATCCCCCACAGGAGTTGGTGGGACTCTCGTGAATAATGCAGTTCTACTTTAATTAATTCAAACCTGCTTTTGGAACACAAAGACTCGAGTGAGAGGAGAGCAAGTGTAGGGTTTAAGGAGCTCTTAACACAAAGCCATGCATCAACCATGATGGCCTGAAGGAGTGGAGAACACATTCTGAAGTTCTAATAGAACCAACCACTTAATTGTACAACCATAGTGCATACATAAATTAAAAGAATGGTGCAGGTTAAATACAAGTTAAGATGTTTGACATTTAGATTATTACAGAAAGTTATGTTTTGTAAAGCTGTGAAGCTGTCTGAATTGTTCTTTTAGATTATTATAGGGAGATTAATGTCTGGTTATCCTGACGTAATTCCTGTGGTCATGTCCTAGGTCACGTCCCTTTCTGGTATCCCTGCATGGATCATGTGAAAGTTACCAGGTGTAGCGGGCGGCTTTAAATTGTCATGACAGAAGTTGAAAAATTGGATTATAACTTTGCACAGACAAGGTAAGTACAGCATTTTATCACATCTCTCATGGTAATATGTAAGCCTTATGGCTGTATGTTATGGCTGTTATTTTTGTTTCTGGGTCTGGGAACATTGCAGTTGTGTTGCTGTCTATGCAGGGTCAGAAAGCTCTCCAATTTCATCAAAAATATCTTAATTTGTTTTCTGAAGATGAACGGAGGTCTTACAGGTTTGGAGCGACATGAGGGTGAGTAATAAATGACAGAATTTTCCTTTTGAGTTGAACTATCCCTTTAAAGAAATTATTATTAAGCAGAACAGCAGTTTTAAACATTGATAGACATTTTACATGAGAACCAAATCAGCATTAAAATGATTTCTCACAATTTCACAATATTACTGGTTTTACTGTATTTGTCATCATCTTCATCATCATCATCAAAAAATAAAAAATCTTACTGACCCCAAACTTTTCAACGGTAGTACTGTAGGTCTTGAAGCAAAAACAGTTAAAACTATTGGACTACATTTTGTAGAGTGAGAGTTCTAGTACTTCCTCTATGATATCACTGTGTTTGTCTCATTGATTGAGGGTCCCATTGTCACTGACAATAGCAGTAAAGCAACAGGAGACAAAACAACCAAGAATGTATCATAGTCCTCCCAATGCGGACCACTCAGCTGCACACAGAGAGAGGAACATATGGGCAACAATACATCAACATCTCTCCTCCATCCCCCATGACAGACATAACACTTTCTGCTTCAACTCGGACTCAGTTGTCAACAGCCACAAATCAGGCCTGAGCGGTTCATTACGCAGTCCCAGCGCTAAATCTTATCAGAGGAGGAAGCGTGGAAATACATACAGACTTGTGAACACACCACACGCCCATTCACTGAAGGCGTGGAGCCAGCGGTCACATCCGTCTCTCTCAGCTCTACGTGCTAAAAGTAGATCCTTTAAGATCTTCCAATCCAATCACATGCAACACGGCTGCCCCCTAATTACTATAATGAGCATGTTGAGTGGAAAACACCACAAACAAACAAACAAACACCAAGAGCAACGAAGGGAGGACAGAATGAGGCCAAAACAAAAAGGGTCCCGCTTCCTCTGCTGGATATGCTAGAAGCTATTAAGCATGTTTAAATGGACAATCTTACACTGATATACTTAATAAGATGACAAGATTTTAAGTTAATCGACCACTAGATTTTCAGCATTTTTATGTACTTATTCAATATGTGCATATCTGTGAACAATTGACATTAAGATGAGAAAGAAACCAGTTTTTATATGTAAACATGATTTTGTTTTTAATAATGAGCTGTTTTGATATAATAGTTTTTTGTTGTACAAGTAAACACACTCATTGATAGTTGTTCTTATTATACAATCATATTCATAGCTTTCACTTGTACAGACTACTATAGTCACGCAATACAGCCAATTTCTAATGGACCATTCTTTTGTTGAGCAGGAAAGGGTGAGAGGAGATGTCAAGCCCCAAACCCCCTGCTACCCATCAACGATGTGACCCGCAGTGCTATATTCAGTCTGTGAGTCGACTAGTGAGATTTATGACATATTAATCACAAATTTATTAAAGTCCTCAGCAGTGGCTGCCACTTTTTTTCCACATGAGCAACTCAAAAGACAACAGATACTGCTGCTGCTGTGAGACTTTATAATACACTCACACACACACACACACCCATCTTCACAACAGCTACTGTCACCTACTGAATGTTACACACAAAGTGTCACAGTTCGCAAGCAAGTAGACAATCATATTTAGCGTTATTTGTTAGAAAAGCCAAAATTATACTTAAAAACTACATATATGTATAAATGTGTATGTGGTCATGATAGATAGATAGATAGATAGATAGATAGATAGACATAAATACATATATACAAAATTAGAGGAAGTTGAAGTACAACTTTACCACAACAATTTGTATTTTTTTCCTTACCTGGCTAAAGGTTGTAGCTTCTCCAAGTATGCAAACCCTGAAATATTCTCCTTGTGCAGTCTGTTAGTAAGAGTTTCTCAGTTCCACAGTAAGCATAGCGGCCTAGTGCACAGATTCACACTGACGGACAACAACAAGTTGAGCGTGAACGACAATCCTGTTATGTTGCCTCTGACCTCCCACTATGAACTGTGCCGGTGTTTCCCAAGCAGTCTTACAATCTCCTCCAAGTCCCTCTCTCTCCTGCTCACTCTCTCTCCTTAGTTCAGCCCCCACGGGAGTGATTTAGGATTTCCCAGACACACCCTCTCCAATGGGCGGAACTTATGGAGTCATCTCACAACTGACTAGCCGGCCCCTGCCCCCAGCAGCTCTCTCCTCTGTCATGTGTCCAGTCCGAACATTACTGGCCCCTCTTTGTTCAAGTTAACTTTTTGGACAAGTATCACAAGTTTCTGTTGTGTGTCAAGTCAGTACTGGAAATGTCAATGTTAAAACTTGACCTAGTCTAAAAATAGACTCCTCTCATAATTTATACCTTATATGGTCAACAATGATTTATTTAACTGTCAACCATTAAAATGCTTTTTCAGAAAAGGCTAATCAGAATGGCTAATTTTTTTTATTTTTTTTTCTGTTGTCTGTGAGGAACAGAATTTCCCGTCTCTTTGTCCTCGGATTCCTCTTCATTGACAGTGGGGCGATAACAAACGACAGAGGCAGAGTTCCTTCCCGAATGATTCAGGCAGAGAGATGGGGTGCGGTGTGATCTGACTAAAGGCTGATGAGAGTGCGGTGATCATGCAGGTTTGTTTTGTCATTCAGTTACTGTCTGAATGTTGTGCAAAACATTGTGCAAACATCCAGAACCAAAGCTATCCATTTTAATACATTTCTAGTATTGTAGGGTTGCATATAAATACCAAAATTGCCTAAGCACTAGTGCCACAACAATGAATTCACTACTAACAAAGTGTGTGCACTAGAAACACTGCAAAGGATACATCTGGATTGAAATAGGCCTCCTTAAATTACAGCACACCTGCCTAGAGTACCATTTGTCATGTTTCAAAACCAGACATTGTCCTGAAAATAGAGATATATATCTGTCAAAGACACCACTCAAAGCACTGTTATCAATCTTCAGCTCCGTGCAATTAAACGTGCACACTTTGAAATTGAGCGTTTATTATGTGACATGGGCAATAGATCACAAAAAAGGAAGAGTTATGGTGAATCTGTCAACATGTCTGGTTTGTTCAGCCCTGGAGTTCTCAAGTAATGTAGTATAGACACAACCAAAGATAACAATATCCATAACGAATGATAAGTCTGGCAAAACAGCTTCACATAAAGTAACACTCTAAATTCTAATTGCACATCAACAACAGTAACCAACCATTTCAACTTTTTAACTTGCTAAAAAAAAAAAAAAAAGCTCTTCTTCGCCTTGACTTGTATTTTCTCATTATTCCATGTTTCTTTGTTAATATACACGTGTATCATAGGCACCAATCCCGTGGGTGCTCAGGGGCTCGAGCATCCACAGAAATGATCGAGCACCCACGGAAAAACACGAGATAGTCTTCGTTCATTTTAACCAATAAGAAATGGACTGCAGCTTGTATGACTTTATTGTCGTTTTCATAGTTCATTTGAGGCAGTTTTTGGTGTTATTTTAATGGCAAATGTCAAGAGTGCATTATTGTAATAAGAGGGTGCCACAGGGTGCACGAATCTCTCAGCTTGCAGCGGGCTTGCTCTCCAATAGTGATCATGGCTCTGCATTATATATGCATTCATTTGTTGTTTTTCTTTACAATAAAGTTGTCTATATTTAGTAGATTGTGTGTAACACAAAAAAAGTCATGATCAGGTCAACGCACATTGAGGTATAAAAATTCAACACTGATTAAAGAAAAACTGCCCAGGTCGGGATCGGTTCTGAAAAAGTGGTATCAAGCCACCCCTAGTCTTGAATTATTAAGGTTTTACTTATGTATTTATTTATTTAAATTTTTTTTTAGAAAAGTGTCCTTATTGCAGTGTAATTATTGCAGTTGTTTTCATTATATATTTGTTGCAAACAGTACAGATCGAGTCACTCGAAGCATTATATGTGATCATAAGTATTAAGTTGCAGTGTCTAATAAAGTTATCCACAAACTGACAAATAACTATTTTATTTTCTTACCAAAGCTAATTTTTACCTTGATTTGGAATTTTTGAATCATTTATTCAACTATTTATTATTTCTGTGTTTCCATACAGGAACAGAAACCCATCTTGGAATGGAATGCATCAAGATGAGCACAAGACAAGCTCTGTGTCTCACAAACAGTCGCAGGAAGTGTCCCTTAGAAGGAATATAGAGCTCATCTAATTATTTTCTGCCTCTCTCTCCTTCTACTGGTTCTACCCAAGGCTGAGAGTAAGAACAGTTATCAAAGTATGAAATGTAATCTTGCCCCATTCCACAACATGTAATCATCAAGGCAATGTTTTCAACAGGAAAATGTGAATTTCCTCTCATGAGTGATTTTCTGAATCATAAAACTGTGGATTGTAAATAATGTGATAATTATCATTTCTACACTGACATTTACAAACTTTACCACCTGAAATCAGATTTTAAGAGTCTTTACAAAACAATTATTTGTGCAAGCATAATTCCTTTGTGTACCTTGGGAGAATAATTAAAAAGCCTGATTAAACTGTTACTGGATAGAACTATGTTAAAATGTGAGCAATAACCTGCCTCAGTCTTGCCAGCTTTATCTTATGCCCTGTGCCTCAGATAAACATGATGTGGAATTTGCTTGTCATGACTGGTATTTTCCAGCACTGGCAAATAGCTGCTCAGCAGTGAGCACCACTACATCTGACCTCTCGGTTTACAGTCTAGCTGTCATCAGATGGCGTTTAGCTGCCACTTATACATGGTCAAGCACGGTCATATTGATGGACTAAGTGGCCACTGGTGACTGGTTGTCCGATTCCAGCCCTACATTCTTTCTTATATAAGTGTAACTCTATTTCAGGTCACTGGATAGATATGGCTAATGAAAGTAAAAGGATCTTTACTAGGAAGAAGACTTCATATAGACTGTATTCAGAGTAGACAACATATTTCATATTCAAATTCATATGTTAAGGTCCCATCTAATTTTCACAACTTTCTGTAGATTTTGTCAACAGGAAATTTATTAAGATGTATTCTTCGATATTTTATTGGTGGAACGTTTGAAATCTCTCATTTAAAAAGGTAGACTCAACCATTTTACTTCCATGTGATGTATTTCAAAGTTATACATATATATATTTTTTTAACTTATAAATTTATATAATTTTATATATCAGGATTGTAAAAAGTGATTTCTATATGACAGGTGGTTGAAACAGAAAAACTAAAAAAATAAGAGGGCTTGATGATTTCAGCCAAACAAGGAAAGCTGCATCAGAGGTGGAGCAAGTTTTGATTATACATAATCCAAAGACATTTTTTAACATCTTTTTTTTCTTTAGACTCATGTGCATTGATTAATCATTTGCAGTAAGACCAGAAACATGCATTAAAAAATCAGAAATCATGATTTCTTGAAATCATCAGATGTACTTTTTTTCCAATAATGCATTTTGTGTTTTTGGAATAAATCAAATGTGGCATCTGCTCTGAGTCGAGTCTTTTGGGCATGTCGAACTTGGCAAGATGCCAACAAATCCCTCCTCCTAAACATATTTAAACGTTGCTCAGAAGAGTAATGGACACTTTCTACAGGTGACATTTGTCTAGCAGACAAGAGAGCTTAATGCAAGTATCTGAAAAGCTTTTTAACAGAGCAGCAGTAATGACTACTTTATGCCCCAGTATCATCCGTAATGATGGATATATTTTGGACATGTATTAAATTTCAAAACAGGTTTTTTTTAAGAGGGGCCCATTCTGGCTGGGAGATGTTTACGTTTATGAAATGCTGGCACTGAGCTGGATGTGACTGAGGGGTGAGGGAGCTGATGCCAACTCTACTCTCACACCCAGTATGAGCGCAAAGACAGGGAAGAGTTTTCCCACAAAACGCCCAAGAAACGCCCAGATTATATCCAAGAGACACCCAGGGCTTTCATCTGACTGTGATAAGTTTTCTCACGTTTTCTCACAAGGCTCAGCCCTGGCTCTCAAAATATTTAGAATTATGCTGCTTTTTCTAATGCTTATGCTGGATTAGGTTTTACAAAGCACCCAAAGTGCTTAATGAAAGAACTGCATAATTGGGATTTAATTTGAGCATATATCCACTCTGTAATTCAACCATTTTCATGCTTAGTCTTAATCATAGTTTCTGCAACAACAAAACATAAATTGGATAATAACTAAAATAATAATGAACAAAATTATGAAACCAACCTAGAAGGATACATTGCTGACCTTGGAGTTTATGTAGCTCAGAACTGCTTATGTATGGAATTTTATATACTGTATGGTGGCATCCCTTTGAACGAATCTGCAATCTGCACTGAGAGCACGGAAGGCAGTGAGCCAACTGCCCATTTAATAGCATGCTTCATTTAATAGCATACTCTAGCCCTTCTACACAAGAGCAGCCTGTCATCATTGAACGTCACTGCAATGCCATGCTGCAAATACATGAGTACTGTGTTTATACATTGACACACACTTTTCAACTACACAAAAAGCACCAAATAAAATAAAGTAGTGCCTGAAGCTAAATGACTACTGGAATAAAGAAACAAAATCATCGTTCAGATCATCATTTACTCACTCTCAAGTCATGTCAAACCTGTACGTTTCTCTTTCTTCTAGGAAACACAAAAGAGATGTTTTGCAGAATATACAGTCTGTTCTTTTACATACAACAAAAACATTGGTTTTCGAGCTCCGAAAAGTACAGCTCATATGTACCATAAAGCAGTCCATACGCAAGACAATCATGTGGCTTTAGAAGTCGCACAGACCACTTTTTTTCTGCTAAACATATTCTTTTTTGCTTACAGATGATACAGGTTTGGAACAACATTAGGGTGAGTAAACAGACTTTTCATTTTTGGGTGAACTGTTCAATTAGCAATGTAATGCTTTTTAATTTGCATTTTAGCAGGTTGAAATGCTTGGGAGATTGATTGCAAATAACTATAAAAGTGAAAGAGTAAGAAAAAACTTTAAAAATTCAAGGACATAAAAGAGTAAATTGGTTGGTACTGGAAATAACAGTGTTTTAATAAATATACACATTTTTCTATGTAGTATAAGATTTGAAAACGCAGCTGTTAAAATAATATTGCCCGCTGTCCTGGAGAAAACCATCTTTTCTTATGAAACTAACAAGATCTTTTCCACAGGGCTGCAGCAGTGGAGATTTAACCTCTTTGCTCTGAGGAAGGTGGTCTATGAAATTGCATGTGTAACATTTGCATTTCTCACAGGATGTGAGGACTCCAGGAGTTGAATGGAGACGCTACTAGAATGGGCTGTTAAAGGTGTCGAACCCGGTTTAATCAGACCACCTATTGAGTCCTCAAACAGGCAAAACATTTCAGGGAAACAATAGTTATTGTCCTCAAGCACGGGACCATGCCAGTAGAGACCAGATGTCTTTTAACCACTGACAGTAAGTTTTCAGACTGCTTAAAGCTTTTGTTTATGCTGTAATCCTTTGTAAATTTGTGTTACAGACTACGTGATTTGTAATATAAAATAACCCATGCATTTGTTCAAAAGCTGTTCAGCACTATTCCTATTGGTTACAAAACATAAAAACCATTTTATTTGCAAAGTCACTGATCCAAGACATCCAATTCAACAGCCCATTTTCTAAAGTGTCAGAGTCTCTATAGCAATGGAGTCGAGGCAGTATGTTATGCCTGGGAAACGAGCCTTGGCCTGTCAGCCCACTGTTTGTATGTGTGTGTGTCTTGACATGCTTTTTAAGGACTTAATTACACACAGTGGAGGGGTGCCCCCACAGCAATGCTGACTGCCGGGATTGCGGGATGGGTGAAAGAGTTTATAATCACCTGGCAGCTCCTGCACACTGCAGCGTGTGTCCGCTCCTCCTCTACATAGACACGCGTCTGTGTGTCTGTTTGACTGAAGGGTAGGGGTGGCAGTGTTGCCGGATTTTGCTAAAAAACAAAAAAAACAAAAAAAAAAACAACAAGCCCAGAAAAAGGGATCTGCCTTACTAAAATAAGCAACAAGTCCGTTTTTGTGCTCTTGGTGATGGGTGGTTGCTGGTAATAGATTAAGGAGAATTCCTTATTTTGTTGATTTTATTTATTTAAAAAAAAAAAAAAAAAAAAATCTAGATCAATTGGGCAAAAAGCATTTTTTCTTGTTTACTATGGTGGTGATGATAAAATGTAAAGTGTGGGTGGATTATCAACTGGAAATTTTTTTCATGATGGCTTTCAGACATACTTCATTGTACAATGTGGGGCAAGCACTATCAAATACGTGACTCTATTTTGTAAATAAACCCCATAAGAACACAACCCGCAACTGCCCATATTTATAAGAAACTTTATTAAATCTATGACACTGTCAAAGAAGTAATTTTTATAAGAAGTAATTATTAATTAAAAATCCATGTTGTTTCGAAGTAGCTTTACAAAAATTGTGATTTAATGTCTAAAGCCCCCCATAAGCGACTCTGGCAAAGAAAAAAATGTTTGCAATGAATGTACTTGTGCTAATTATTGTCTAGTTATACAGTATGTAATCCAACTCATGCTCATTGAATAAATTAAATGATACAATTTTCATTATGTTAGTAAGGCAATGTTTAAACTGTAAGGATAATAATTAAAATAATTTCAAGTCCATGCTAAAATAAGCAGACATGGCAACTCTGAGGGATGGATAGTCTGATGTTAGGATGTCTTTGTGTGTGAGTGTGCGGAAGCAAGTCCATTCATGACTCACTATTAGTGTTGACAGTAAATGCTTCTTATGTTTCTGAGTGTTCTCTGATGAGCTGTTATCGCCATAATTTCGGCACACTGATTAGATGCTTATCACTTTCAAGGCTTTGAGATGACTCCTTGAGGATAGCATAATTATGTTTGTCTCAGATTAAAACTTTTCCATCAAGCTGAGCTGGCATCGAGCTTATATATAGACACTACCATTACACACACACACACACAATACTCCACAAGGAGATCTATCCCACACTCCAGTGCTTCATTTTTTTGACCTAATCCCTGTTGATTTGACCCCATGCATGTGTCCCCGAGCCTGCAGCCTGAACTGCTCTCCCACCCTACGTAAAGCCTTGCTGTGATTAATGAAGCTCTTCAGTGTCGAGCTTTATGCATGGACAGACACAGTCACAGGCTGTTCAGTAGCAGGGCTATGGAGCAGCAGATTTCAGCCCAGCCAGAGAAAACATCCACAAAGAGATAAGCTCCTGCTTCTGTTTTCACCGCTGTGGTTTATGAGGAGGTGTATTCATGGAGAGAGATACTTTAATTGCTGGTTTAGTCCTTGAGTTTAATGATTCTGTTACACCTTTTGTATTTTACAAAGCCCATAGAAGTAGCAGAAGGCAATTCAGTTCAGTCAGAAGCCACCCCATGTGCAGCTATTGTCTGTGTTGGCAATAGGCATACAAGTAAAGCTTGTACCTACACTACCATTGAAAAGTTTGGGGTTAATAAGATTTTAATTTTTTTTTATTATTATTATTATTATTTACATTTTTTTAAAGAAAATATTACTTTTATTCCACAAAGATATATTAAACTGATCAAAAGTGACAAAAAAGACATTGTTACAATAATTTTTATAAAAAAAATGCAGTTCTTTTGAACTTTCTATTCATCAACAAATACAGAAAAAAATATGTTAGTTTCCACAAAAATATTGAGAAGCACAACTGTTTTCAACATAAATAAAAAATGCTTCCTGAGCACCAAATTAGCATATTAGATTTCTGAAGGATCATGTGACACTGATGACTGGAGAAAATCCAGCTTTGCCATCAGAGGAATAAACTACACTTTAAAATATATTTATTTTCAATTCTAAAAACAGTTATTTTAAATTCTACTACTATTCCACAATATTACTGTTTTTACTGTATGTTTGATTAAATAAATTCAGCCTTAGTGAGCATAAGAGACTTTTTTCAAAAACATTGAAAAATCTTACTAACCCCAAACTTGTAAACGGTAGTGTACTTGAGCGGGAAAAGACCGGGACTAACCTCTTTTTGTTTCACGCTCTCGCAGCACTTGGATACTGGAGAGAATGTGGATGCGATGGAGATGACTTTGGACCCCCATACCCAACAGATCCATTTCTGTAAGGTGCAACAAGTCCTAAAGAGAGACAAAAACACAGAGTTGAAGTGGTTTAAATGTGTGGTGAGAATGACAAGGGCTAGAACTAATGGCCATCTATCATTCACACAAAAACAAACATCAGAAAAGTGTACGGTTTAAGCTAGCGGTGTGTCATTATGGCCTGTGCTTCGCCACTCCTCAAAATCAGGCCTTGTGTGGCTTTCAAAACAATACATTCCTTCTGCTTCTGACACAACAAAAACGCACGGCTATGTTTTAGACAGCATCTCTGCTTTTATTGTTCCTGGCAAGACAAAACAAGAGCTGTTTAATTGAAGGTTATGTGCTATTTTCTGCTGTTTAGTATTTACAGTGCACATGCCAAAGCATTCCTTCCAAAATAAACAGTAACAAACGTGCTGTCACAGCATATTGGGTTATTTGGGACTGCCCATATTTTGTCAATGCAACTAAAATTGGTTTCCTCTGATTTTTGTGGCTGCATTCCAATTTGCATACTATCCATCCTAAATATGTAAGACTTGAATTTGTTCGTGTCTTGATGTTAGCTATTTCTGTGGATTGCATCCATAAGAATGTATCCTTTCATGGAAAAGCCAAAGATATTGGTAAACAGGAAAACAGAAATTATGTAGAAACAATTTTCACTCAGAAATTGCTAGTAAATGTCACAATTTATTACAAAGAAAAAGCGTGTAACATTGAATTAAACATGACATTTTGAAGTAGAAAGACTGCAATCTTTAAAGCAAGATTTCATACTTCAACTCTTGTTCTTGTAAATTGTTCTCCAATAATTTGTTTATTTACAACTTCTCTGTGTTTACATCGGTAAATGTTATTTTTAGAAGATCTCAAAATAAATGCCTACTTTTATACTGCAATTATATACATATATATTATAATTACAATTATATATACTTAATATAGCATTTAAAATGACCAATTAAAAGTTTTAGTATATTATTTTTAATAAAGAAAAAAGAGAAAAAAAATTAATTTAAAATGTCCTGGTAATCTTTGTGCCATTCATTCTCATTATTCAAAGGCCTTTACCAAGCCATTTGTTAAGCGTAGCTATCAGGATCCGTGTGAAATCTGTTGTGCTGAATTGGTGCAGCGAGGTGAAGCAGTGTTGATCTAACTTTGAAGAAACAGATGCATGCCGCATTGCTCTCTTTGTGTGTTTTATCTCATGTGCTCCAATGGTTTCATCGAATGGATTCTACCTAGAATCTCCTACATCAGCAGCAAGCACTCTTTCCCACTGCCATGTCTCTGTTTTTACAGGTTAGTTTGGGGAAGCAGAGAGAGGGTAGTGGACAGGGACGGACAGAGCGGCAGACACAAAGAAAGTCAGTGAAAGACATAAGGCCAGAGTGTGGGAGAGAGAGGAGCGAAGAGATGGAAAACGAGGGGATAACATGCTGGTAAGGGCCCATTGTTCATCTGCCTTCAACCCACAGCTAAAACCCACAGCTGAATCCAACAAGCCATGACAAATCCTCTGCACCCTCAAACTCTTTATTTACCATGTGTTGTCTCATATCAGTCTCTCACGCTGAGACTTCAAAAACATGTCACTAAGCATGCAGCTACTCAGACACCTCACCTTGAGTGGGCAGGCAGATATTAGGGATGTGCTACTTGTTTGTTGTTGTTTTGGCAGAAGGCTTGTAGATCTTAAGTCATTGTCCTATGAGATGGGTGATTTGCATGCGTGTGTGTGTGTGCCCACAGATACTCATGAAAGACTCATAATCTAAGCATTACTAGTTGCCCTTATAAAAATTTCCATGGTACTATGGTAAACTATGGTACTTTGATATGATAATAGTGATGATGGTACTAAATGCAGGTTTGTACATTGACAATGCTTTTGAAATTCTAATTAAATTCCTGAATTTTAATAAACAGGATGCAGAATTGAAATTTAAAACTGAATTTATGGAAGCTATATAGATGTGTGTGTGTTTTAAGTCAAACATCTTAGTCACTCAAATCAGTTATAACATAAAGGGAAAACACCTCTTTCATCACTGGTTAAAGTGGTAATGGATACTTAAGAGCTGTTTTATTGGTGTTGTTCTTCATCCAGGCTTTACCCTGCACTCCATTAGTGAGTTGGAATCACTGAAATACGATTCATCGTTAATGTGCATTGCACAGGATAATCAGTGAGCCTATAATGGACATGTACTGTAGTCGTCTCAGAGTCAACACTGCCAGTGTTTCTGATCCATTGTTCATTTCTTTCTTGGAAGTTGAGTGTCTTTTTTTCTAGTATTTCTGTTCTTGCAAAAGAACAGAATGGAGCTGGTTAAATTGTAAAGTGAATAATTGTGTGGAAGACAGTGACTTATACATCTTGTTATTTGTGGAGCATACAATGAATTATTTCAGAGCAACTGGACTTCTTTATAGGGCACTGAAAATGAGCCACCTGGGGCTCATGTTGTGTGTGACAGGTGGTGATCGACATTTTTCCATTACATACAACAATCACGGTTCTGACTAGAATGAAAATTTAAAATTATGTTTTGATGTGCAAATGCATTAATGTAGGGGTGTCCGATCCCACTCCTGAAGGGACACCTTCCTGCAGAGTTCATCTGCAACCTGCTTCATCACAGCTAGTCTCAGCCTCAGACGTCATGCCCATGGACTGTTGGCTAAACATCTGATGCATATGGCACACAAAAGTGGAAACACTTCAAGTCGTCGTCGGATTGGTTGAATTATACAGGATTTCCGGGAGACGTGTATGTCGCATTCTTTAACGTTCCACCTGGAAACAAAGATGCCGTGATGCCAAACCCCCTCACGAAATAAGAAAGCCGTCGTGTTTACAACTGTGATGACAAACGTTTATCAGGATCAAATAAATGCTGGATTTTCAAAAGTATGTGAAATATTTAAAGTTCGCAGCATAGAATCTTTAAAATACGTCCGAGAGTTTTACACACATTTTACAAAAGTTATTGTGGCGACATTTCCACGCCCCGAAACATGACGCTGAACAAAACGAACTGTTATTGGTTGTTTGACATATTGGTCAAACGGCCTCATGGGTGGGCCTTGGCCAATGAAAGCTACCATAGATTCCAGACTGAAGGTCTGGCTACGCGAGACTACATCACAGCTAACTGGAAGTTTTTAGTAATCCTGAGGATCTTGATTAGCTGGTTCAGGTCTGTTTAATTATGGATGGAGCTAAAATCTGCAGGAAGGTGGTTATCGAGGAAATACATTGGACAACCCTGTACTAATGTAAATGGGATGCCCAAAAATGAATCTGAAATGGAGTATTAGGGTTATTATACTATGTTGGACATAAACCTTTAAAAAAAAACTTTCACTCTCCTTCTGAGTATTTAAAAAATTACACCAGGAAGTGAAGATAAACAGTAAAGTACAGTATGTGTGCAATGGCCTTTAAGTGTAAGGCCTGATGCTGTTTAAAACCATGCAATCAAGCAGTTCTGTCAAATATTTCTTTGTAAATGTAGAGTGAAGTTTAAAATTTTGGATTATTTGTGTGGTTAAAGTATTTTGTTGGCAGTAGCTTTAGTAGTGAAGTTTAGCGCTATAGTCAGAGTCAAGCATGCATACCGGTATCTGTAAGCCACGGAAATACTTTCAGAATCTCTATTTTACTGCTGTTCCTGGACGCACTTACATTCCAGGTGAAGTGTGCTGCCAAGAGTGCATGGCTGAAAATACCGATGTCAGATCAGCTGGTCTAAATTCAGTGAGATGCTTTGAACGGAATCTCAGTGAGCTTTCCCGAGTTCAACCACAGAGTTTAGATTTCACTTTTCTGTAATGTTTGCTGCTTTTCAAAGCTCACTTTGACTGACAGCTCTATAAGTTGTTTATGATTATAATAAAGACAAGCTCACAGGCAGTCATGCAATTTCAAATGACTGTGTTTGAATAATTGCATGGTACAGTGTGCGGTATGCAGCTCTGCGTGCATGTGTGTGTAAGCATGTGCATGTGTGTCTAAACTCACAGTGTGTGCTGACTTTACCTCCACTCCATCATATTCTTCATCGAATAGCGTGCAGTACTGAGGTAGCCCCAGCTGACTTAGCCATTTCGAGATGGACATGTGCTTCATGATGGAAATTTATCCAAATGTTGCCTCAAAAATCCCTCCGTATGGAAGGCTGGAAGAAAAGCAAAGCATTATTTGTATTAATATTGTGATTTCAAATAGACTGGCGATAAATTTTGGGTCATGTCCCACTGGTCCAAACCACATCAGGTTCTTTCCTTATATAGCATGATGAGTTATCTGACACATGACATTTCAGTCATTATTGAGCCTCGCCTTCAGAAACAAATAAAATTGTACAGAATCATCTGCCCTCAGATTTGACAGCTCATAGATTTGGAAGCTAAAAAAAACATTACAGGGGTTGCAACATTCTGTCTGCACATGATTATTTCTCAGTGAACCCTGGGGGTCCGCAAAAAGAAAGTACATGGTACTTAAGGTGAGCAATGCAGTCCTAAGAAATCTAATAAGGAGTTTGAACGGTTTCATTATGATTAAGAAGTGATTCACAATGCATTTTTGTGCATGAGTGTGTGCATGTGTGATGGGTGGAGCACGTGCATAAATGCATATGTGCAATTTGGATATGTGCTTGCATGACTCTGGATATCCTCCCTCTTACTGACTGTGAAACCGCACTATGGATTTATGGTGCTGGCATAGGCTTTAATTACTATATGAACCAGCTCCCCTTAGTTTAATAGCTTATTTATGATAAGGCAGCATTTCTACTCTTTTTCTCCTTCAAAAACTCTAAGTATGATTGGTCACATCACCAGACGTTTCTCTTCTAATAGACATAATCTGTGAGGGCAGTTATGCACAGATCAGAAAGATGTATGTCTTCTTTTTAAAGGCATGAATTCTAACACAAACAAATGACCAACAAAATGCAGAGGAAATGAATTATTAAATACGTTGGATGAGGCAGCAGAGTGTTTTTTCAAATCTTTGCTTGATATGTCCAATCATTTAAAAGATCACCCAGAGAGGAGGCCATTACTGTTATTAGTATGTGAGTGTGAGTGTGTGTGTGTATGAGAAAGAGTGTGTATTTATAGACTGTATGGGCTCCAGGCAGAGAGCAGAAGACCTTGTCACCTTGCCTGAGAGAAGTGCTTTGTCAAGGGTTACTCCTGCCAACAAAAGAATCCACTTCACAAGTCATACCAACTAATCATACCCTAAACATCATCTCATGCTCTATTTAGTACCTCATCATGTCAGGGACATAGATTCAGACAAGCAATATGACTGCATGTAATATTGTTCCTACACAACAGTTCAATAAACTTTTATTTACTTTCAATAAAAAAAGTAAATAATGAGTAACTTATATTTAAACACACTATTTGCAGTTAGTTTGTCAAAAATAGTTTCAAACATAGTCAAAGTTAACAGCTGCATGTCTCTGAGCAATTTCTGTGTTCCTGAATGACCTAGTGTGTTTGAATGAATTGCCTGAGTGAACGATTCATTGACTGACTCACTTATTTTATTTCTGGATGAATTAGTGTATTTCAATGAAAGAGTTGAAGAAATTATTCAGTGACTCACTAATAAACACACCTGTCACCAACTACTGGTATATTAATGTAACTTGTAGAACGTTCCACTGTTGTAACTGCACCTGTTGTATGCACTGTTGTAGTTATTATTACTCATACTTAAGTATACTCATACTTAGTTTTCTTTAGTAAGCAGCATTAATTATAGTGAAACAATTCCTGTTTGTTCTCACCCTGCATTGATGACACATCCTTGGGCCTACAATTTGACACTAAATTAAAATATAGTTTGGAGTGGGGAGGATATTTGGGTCATTAAATTACGTTTCAGTTTCTAAACTCAATAGTCATCTGACAGCTTCAGCTATCTCGTTTGTGAACCCTGCAGTATTTCATTTTGCAAATGCAGACATGCACCACAGTTAGGAAGATCCTGATGTCCCTGTTTTCCCAGCAATCAACTTTCATCCACTCTCACACAATGGGCAATAAAAGCAACTGTGGAAGTGGAGGAACATGGCTCATAAAACACTGCTGGGGCAATACAACAAAAAAAGTTGCAGTTAATCCAATATAGCTCACAGGCCCAGCTGTGCTCGCAGTCGGCAGCCCATCTCTGGGGTAAAGCAATCAGAGGAGTAGCTTGTACAATTGTGGGGAGGTTTATTCCTGTCATGAATGTCAATGCCCCTGTGGCCACATGGAGAGATGTATGGTGGGTCTCACACCTTAGAGGACAGGTTGTTTGGCTGACAAGCGAAGACTGACTGTCCTTGGAGCACTTAAGCCAAACAAATGCCTTTATCTTTAATCAAGTGATAGTTGATTCGGTTTATTTGATATTCAAGCCATTAGCTTCACAGTTTCAATTATATTCAAGCCATTAGGTCCAATACACAGCTTGCTGTGTAGTTTCAAGCCATTAAATCCATTCCACTTGCCATTTGTACAGTTAATAAATTCACTGAACAAACTAAAAGTAGCTTTTTGCCTTTTTACTGGATTTATTTATTGTACAATTAAGTGAAAGAATTGTAAGCCAGATGTGTTAATGTGACCCAAGTGGATTTGAAATGAAGTAAACAAACATCATGTAGAACATGGCAATCTTGTAGTAACTCTTCCACATTAGCATACAAATAAATTAATTGTTTATATACTACATTATTTTTTCCTCATGTAATGAAGTTGAAGGTGGATGCCCTTTCTGAATCATGATGATGAAGCACAGTTATTTGGCTGATATTCATTCAATAGACTCATGCATCTGCATGATCCAATCTTCTTAAAAGCCATGTTGTAGATACATCCTGACATGGCTTAATCGCATTTTGGGTTTAGTATGCACACGCACTCACATATCAATGTTATATATACCCATGAAGCTTTACCATCGATAGAGTGCAGAACAAGATCATGTTCATCATATTCAACATATTCTTCCTGCAATCCTTTAAGATTCAATCTATAATCTGTTCTTTTACTACATCCTTCTGACTGCAATTCAATATGCTATAGCATTCACCGTTGCTGTGGTGTCTATATTGTACATACTGGGTCCAAAAAAGTTCTGATGATTAGAAAAGCATGCAACAGGAACTAATTACTGCACACTGCGGGCTGGAGACACGTGAAGTCACACACTGTGTTGCTTTGAACATCCTGTTTGGGAAACAGAAGCCCCCTTCCTGTTTCCTCTGTTGTGGTTGCACAAACTAGAGACTGCCTGGCTCCTTGGCACTCCAATGACTTTGACTTTTAATTTTTAATTTACTATTAAATTACTTCTATTTTCTTCTTTTATGTTTGCTATTTTTAAACTGAACTTTCTTAAATATTGATTACTTAGTTTTTAATGGCTCTGTTTTACAGACAATAGACAATCTTCACCCAAATAGAAGTTTGGGTGAAAAAAAAGGATTTTTATCTGGTTTATAGATAAATAGTTTATATTTATAGATATATAATCTGCTATATGCACATATATTCTGCTACATACAAGGGCCACAAAAGGGACACACTATTTTTGTATAGACTTGCAACTTTTAATCAGCTGGTCCCGTTTTACTTTAATTCACACAGGTATCTTAGCAGAATAACCATCAATATGGATATGTTCCACTAACATCTGAGAACCAGAAAATGTACAAATATAGACTATACTCAACAGTAAATCTTGTTTTATTGCTTGTCCCACACAAAACAACACATTACTTTTTGTGAAAAGTTTTGTTTGAAAATCATTCTTGAACATAAATGCCACATGATTCCAGAGGTGGAAAGTAACGAATTACATTTACTTGCGTTACTGTAATTGAGTAGCTTTTTTGTGTACTTCTACTTTTTAAAGTAATTTTTAAAATCTGTAATTTTACTTTTACTCAAGTATATTTCGTTTGAAGTATTGTACTTTGCTACATTTTAAAACATATTAATTACTGAGTAAAAAAAAAAAAAATCGCTGCCTGGAAACTACTGCAGTAAATAATGGGCAGGAGAACAAACTGGCGCTAAAATCACAAGAAAGATGCAGACGGACAAGACACGCGTTAATGGTGCAGACCCAGCTGAAAACCAAACCCCGTCGTATTCTGAACTCGAAGGAAATGAACTGAACCCCTGGCCATATTCATGCTCTATTATGCAGTATAAGCTGTGTTTACCTAGGGAGACCAGCAGCTTATAAAATCTCGACATCAACCCTTCGCAAGCATGTAGACTGAGGTAAGGTAAATACTTGCATCGTTGCATTTGTGGTTAAAATGAAGCTTTGACAGTTTAGCAAAAAGTTTTGCACAAATTAGCCAAAAAGACAGCGGTGCAGGGTGTGCGATATTTATCGTCTGCAACAATATCGTAATTGTTGTTCTAACGATGTGCGATTTGACAATATCAGTATTTTGCAAAAACCAAACAAAACACTCCCACAGAATGCAGTGAAGTCTAGTAGATTAGACTAGTACGTGTGCATTTAGAGTGCGTTCTTTCACTGCGTGATTCAGTTTGTTAAAATGCATTTAGAATGATCTCAAAATTGAAGATATAGGGGCAGAAAATGTATATATTTATATCATTTCATATAGTAAATCAATATCACACGAAGAGTGCCCTTTCTTCTCAAAAAATCAGCATGATTACATATAGATTTTTTTACAAGTTCAATAAGCAAGAAGTTAATTAAGAGGCTTGCCTTTTAGACACCATATTACCTGTTTTTGCTCTATTTCGACAACAGAAATATTTCCAAACACAGCCACCATAGCACAGTTTTGCATCTCTGAGCAATGACGGTGTTTCGTTCCTGAATGAATCAACCATTTAAATGATTCAGTTCAGTCGCAATGACTCACTTATTAACAATGACTTGCTGACACCTATTGGCGGTTTTAATTTCTCATTTAAAGTATCTTGATTTTTTTTTTTTTTTTTTTTTTTTTATAATTTCAAATATGAGTATTCAACATTTTATGTCTTATATATCAAAACATTAATTCTGCATTTGTAACTGCAGGTTAAATGCATTCATGTCTTGCATTAAACAGTGTGCAAATACATCTAAATGCCACTTCAGATGAAGCTTCTGAGTTTCCTCTGCATTGCAAAGATAAATTTTGTTGATACTGATTTAATTTGCCTGGTAACACCCCAAATGTCTTATTATTCTAAATAACTGATTCCTTTAATTAAAAACAATTAGTTTGAGATTTATAGGCCTATCCCAGGGGCGTCAAACTCAGTTCCTGGAGGGCCGCAGCCCTGCAGAGTTTGGATCCAACCCTGCTCCAACACACATACCATGTAGTTTTCAAATAAGCCTAAATGATTAGATTAGCTGGATCAGATGTTTTTAATTAGGGTTACATCTAAACTGTGCAAGGCTGTGGCCCTCCAGGAACTGAGTTTGACACCCTTGGCCTATCCCATTTTTGCGTCCCTCCCACTGTTAAAATGTAACAGTAATTTTTACTCGAGTAAATTTTAAATGAGCTACTTTTTACTTTTACTTGAGTAGATTTTTAAACTGGTACTTTTACTTGTACTTAAGTAAAATTTCATTAATGTAATGGTACTTTTACTTGAGTAGAATATTTTCGTACTCTTTCCACCTCTACATGATTTGATATTTCTCTAATGCAATGACATTCATACATTTTTAGCAGTGCTGTTTCAAAAAAAAAAAAAAAAAAAAAAAATTCAAATACTGTTTTGGTTCATAATACACGTAAATTCTTTAATTTGTAACATTTTCCAAAATCTAAATCTTACACTTGCAGCAGGTAGGCATGTAGAATCCCAACAAACATGTCACAGAAAAGAGCTAAAAAGTGCTGTGTATAAAGTGAGCTGAGCTATTTTTAATCTTCATATCACTGATTAAGAATGTCATTCCATTACGAGATGACAAGATGTGATTGGACGTCGGCATTGGACTGTCAGATTTCAAGATAAGCGAGGAGAGTGAACCCAGATTCAATGACATCATTGTTTTGAGTTAAGCATTCCAGAACGACACGTGGGAGATCTTGCAAGTCAAGAGCACACGCAGCACTGATTTATGATTATGTTGCATGTGCACATGTGAGTGTGGTGGCCAGCAGGATTGAGATACATATGACTTACATATGTGACCTGCGAGCCCAGTCTCATGAAAATGCGTATAAATGGCACGCCAAATAAAAACGAAAACTTGTGGTATTGATATGCAAAAATGGACTTTGGCGTATATATGATACGAACGTGTTTGGCATGCATAGAAAACGCAGTTTTCGCGTGCATATGATAACAAATTTGTTGGCGTGCATATGATACGCAGTTTTCGCGTACATACGCATCTACCCCGCAACCCTAATCTCCTACCCATCGCGTAGTATATACACGCCAAAGTCCATTTTTGTGTATCAATACCACGAGTTTTAATTTTTATTTGGCGTACTATTTATATGCACTTTCATGAGATCGGGTTGGACCTGCATGACTTGAATATGTGGTGGGTGTACAGTATATACAGTATGGGTGTGTATATGTGAGATGATATATATGCTGTGTCAGATCAAGACTAGAACACCCTCTAAGAAAAAGATGCAGGCATTTCGTGAATGTGTTGCCAAATTTTGTCTCCATTTAAACAACTCTGTTTGAACAGTCAAGCATACCTGACTGGTAAATTGTGTGTGTGAAGGCCATTGACCAAGAAACTCTTCCTGGTTAAGCTAAAGCCTGATGGGGCTTCCAGCATCAAAACACTACACATGCTGGTCTTTTCCACAGGGTTGAGATATGCTACGACACTTTAGCAATCAGTCAAGATAGTGTGGCCATTTTGTCAGTTCACGTGAAGTGTGTGAGCAGATGTTTTGTACAAAATGGTTCTCTCCTGGTAGTCCTCTCTATCTCGTGTTAACGTCAGTTGGGAGTTGTAGAGGAGGCAGGCACCACTTTCTCCCCATCCACCCCTTCTAATCTCTGCTTTTACCATGAGGCAAACAACTCACCTAAAATACATCTAAAGAATTCTAATGCAATAAAAATCACATCTTTTAAACATCAGGCACAGGCGGTCATGATCAAATGATGCTTGTACTTAAATTACTGCAGGATGAACTTACACAGGGTTTAAATTAAATATTGTGTTAATATGTTGTGATAGCAACTATTCCAATAATTTCAATGTATCCATGAAAAGTCTCTTATCTCTTCTTAGTTTTGATGATCTAATGATTCTTTCCTCAGTACTGCCCCTCTGTTCCCCAACATGCTCTGTTTCAAAGTTCTGCCTGAGGAAGAGGATGGTCTACCCTGATTCACCGGCATACCGGCCGTGCCTGAAGTCCTGAGCTCACGCCACAGTTAGGCTAATAACATTCCCTGGCAATGCTTGACTCATCCTCACAGACAATCTGCCAGATACTTTTGTCATTACAGCTGTTTGGGATACAGTAAACAGTGACTAGAAGCCTCCATCTTCAAGATGTTGTGAGAAATTTTGTTCATAGCAGTCTACAAGTGTAATGCTTTTTATTATGCCTTTGATTTTTAACATTTAAAATTGTGGTGTAGTGTAAACTCTCCTTGATAGTAACTCGGTTCAGCTTTATGAAATGCAAAATGGGAAGTTTCTATGCACACTACATTTCTTAGTTACTTTAAGATACTTGTTTGTGTAGATTTATATGTATTTATTGTATACTGCAGGGATTAGAAACAAGAGTGTAACTTGAGAAATGCGCACTAGGTCAGAGGTCAAGTGGAACATTCTAACTCCAGAGTTCATTCAAAGCTCTGTCTCCTCAAACAGGCTTTCTGAGGACAGTTGTGGGAAACTCATAAAACCAGCAAACACGTTGTGCCCGCAAATCATTAAAACCGCTGTGGTATTGATTTGTTTCCTCAAAGTTACACAGCACAGAACCATCAATATCTTAAATTTAATTTAAAGCATGAAAAATGCATAAGAAGTCCAGTCATTGTGCTTCAAGATCACTCAGTTTTAATAGTTTTAATGTATTTTAATGTTCTATTGATCAACCCTTTAAATCAAATATTATAAAGCTAGTTATTTATTATGCTCTTTAATGTAGTTTAGCATGGATGCACACATTAGTGAGAGCACACAGAGCATAAGTAAAAAGTAAACTCTTTTTTCATTTGACATACGCAAACAATCAGTACAACCTCTATTTAGTTGCACCCACCTGGCTTCCCTGTGGTCAAGAGTTCAGCATCCCACAAGCCACTGCATGTTTAGAGCATGCTGGGTTCTAGCCTCTTTTAAAGCATGGAAAACACTATTGCTAGATTGTCTGCAAAAACTAAGATGCCAGATGCACTGCATGCCTTCAGTGGCATTTATCAGGATGTGAGCAACCACATAAGAAAGCTCTCAGCATGCCACAGTGTGTGGTGGGGTTGGGAGCTGAACAATATAATGGCTCTTCAACTCTTTCTCTCTCTGTCCTCCACTTACTTCTAGGGCAATAGTCATACTGAAGCCAAATAACTTGGACTTTAGATTCCAAAAGAGTTGCACACACATATTTTAATTTCTTTAATGGAAGTTTGTTGAAGCAACGTGCCATAAATGCAATTTGGGTCTAATGTCAAAACTTTGACAGAGGGCAAGCACTGATCCAACAAACTTTTAAGAGAATCTCTTAATTGATAGAAGGACCCTGAGAATAGATGATTTAGTTTCAAAGCACGTCCTAACTGAACCTGTGAGGCATTTAGCCAGTTCAGGAGACGCGAGGTTAGGAGTGTTTTTTTCCTAACTCAAGAACCCTGTGGTATCAATTCTGTATATATTAGGTGTAAGGTTATTTATTATTTACTAGAAACTATCCCAATAGTTCCAACTTTATTGGTACTTCATTAAAGTAGCTATTATGACTAGTCATTGCATATGACAATTAGCCTATACTTGTTTTCATTGGGACAGTGACAATACTATACCAGTTGTGAGAGACTAAATTAATAACTATGTCACTGACAGAAAAAGTCTAAGTAACAAAAAGATATTTTAATAGATGAAAGAAAACGTTAAAGTGCTAGTTAAACGTAAAGTTTTTCATAATGACTAAACGGCTTTGCAAATTGTTATCCTACACATCAAATATTTCGGTCATGTGTATTATGTTAAGCAGGAAAAAATCAGCCAAGCACCAAATATTTAAATTCAAAACTCACCTTGAAGGTCGCGCAAGCGTTTTTTCTTCAGTAACTGATGTTCTTCAGTCCAAATAAACCAACTCCCGCCAGAGAGCAGACGCTCAGAAGTCAAACACTCATTCTGCATGAATTGTCCCTGCTGTTACCGCGTTTCCCTGTGAAGAAAGCTGAATGATGCTGACTGGTGACAAATCCTACGCGCCTGAACGCGCTTTCACTGGAATGCGCGCAGGGATGCTGCGTCTACAGGTCTCCACTCCACGCGCGCGGCGTCATGTTGTTGTGAATGATTTCATGCGGTTGTTTGAGCCCTAAACAGTTCCCTTGTTTGAGGTCTCTAATACATTATGTAACATGAGTATATTAAAGATGACACCTGTAAGCAATTATTCAGCAGAGAAGTCGAAAAACAGATTTGTGTTGGTCGCAGCACAGGTTTGACCGTAAACTTTTAAAATGTGTGAGCGCGTGAATTTCTCGAGAGGACAGGAAAATGCGCGTGGAAAGCAATACAGAAACAAACTTATGTTTATTATTTTCTCTGATTTTCTCGCATTGCTATCCCTGATTTAACACTTCCATCTGTGAAAATTGGGGCAGCTTGTATCTATTAAATTATTAAAAACTGTTTTTTAAATGGCTGATGTTTGTAGTAGACATTGTCCTAAAATAGGCCTATGCGAAATAGAAAAACCTCATAGCTTAGATGATAAGCTTAAAGACCAGCAACACTTAAAATATTAGACTGCTGTTTGGCTCGCTTCCAAAACTAATTCAGCTCTGAATATTGTTCTGCAGAAGATGTGACCTTAGGCTGTCATTGCTCCTCCTTTATCATAAAGCTCCTTGCCAGAAATGTCTGATTCACAGAGATACATTAATATTTAAAGTCACAGCTGAAGTGTTGGGCTCCTGACTGATTCAGATTACATTTTAAAGATGAATAGTATTGCTTTACAGTTGCATTTATGATGTGAAGGCTAGAAGGCTAAATCATGAAAAGATGACCATGCAATCCTCAGTAAACCCGATCATCTGCTTATTATATTCTAGAGACTGCAAATTCTGTGGTGGCTGAAATTGATAAGCCATTTAGTTTAACCATTCTGTTAATAAAATATGGTTAAGCAAGTTATTTAATGCAGTCCTTTGATAATTTGATACTGAGATGAGTTTCTAAAAAACAATTAGGCTTATGGGATGAGTTGCCCTGTTGTCAGTCATGGCTTTCCCCTGTGTGAGAAGATGAGAGCTTTTGGTGTCTCACATTTCCTTTTGATTCCCCTGCCCTGGTAGACAGGAGCACTGAGGCATAATGATTACACGAGTGAACATAATCATGCCTTTCTCTCAACCATGCTGTCATTAGTCTTACAAATACAGCCATGGCAGCTGGGTGATTCTGAGACAAGCAGATGATATGACTGGCAAACCCATCTCTTGTATCAGAAGGCAGGGCGGGCACGACTAGGGGGACCATTTGCCCATTGTGGCAGGAGAAACTGATGGAGAGCTCACCAGCAGGCACACAATGAGCTCTGTGAGGTGCAAAACAAACGTAGTATTGTTTGGGCTACTTTTTGCTGTTTACTGTGCTGGGAGAAAGTTGCACCCACACAGAGCTCTGGAGCTTCTGTCATCTTTGGTCCATACCACCAACTTGAAGGCCTACTCCATCAATTTGTGCAAGCAAAAAATGATCAATGCACATAAAAAGGGAATTTGTTTTATCACACAATTCATAGACAACATTTATGTCAATATTTAACTGTTTATTTGTCACACATTGATAGTAAAATGATCATCTGTGAAAAGAGAAATGTACATAAGAGGAGGGATGGTACTATAAAAAAAAAAATGAAAAAGCAGAATAAGGCTAAACAGTATTTGGACACTTAAGACACTTTAAAAATGTGAGATTTTCATTGCATTATACTAAAAATAAATGGCATCTCCAAACAAATGATAGCCTAATACACAGATTCGGAAATAACTTTATTCAGTTATTTTAACCAACTTTTAACTATTATTAACTATTATAATAATTAGTTATTATAATAACTATTATTAACTATGTTATTATTAATAATAAATTAATTATATTTTTGATTGAAATGCCCAAATACCTTTTGTCACCACTAGTATAAATAAGAACAAAAACAAATTTAGAAAGAAAGTGTAAATATCAATAAACACAGTTATATAGAATTCAGATATTTTAGTGAATAGTATTGTGTCTGGGGGCTTTGGGTTTTTGGGTGGGCCTGTCTGTCGACAAACAGAGGATTCAGGTCACTGTTGCCCCTGGACTCACCTGCCCTGACAAGTTACTTCAATAAAAAGTGAAAAAATGGCACCATGGGAAAAAGTACTAATACTTTCTGAAACCAAACATTGTCCAAATCCCACAATATCCTTTAGTCATCATCTAATCATCTTGAGAAATATGGTCACATTGATGTTTCCAAAACACTCACATTCATATGACCAATGACAGATTTATGATAATTTCTTACAGATAAAAACACTTAAACAGCATGTTGTGTGTGTAAAGCATGAAAAGTATCTTTTCAGGGGCACATTTCTGTCACAATGATAAACAGCGATCAAAACTGTCCGTACATGCAGTCACTGGCTGTCCAAACAAAGATGAACAATGAGAGTAATGTCACTCCCTCTGAGTGCAGCAGAAGATGCCTGTTGTTTGTTGCAGTCCTTTCACTGCGGTTTGTGTAAAGGCCACAGATTTCACCCCTCACCTGCTTCCCGCTGGATCAGATCTGTCTGACCCTGCTGTGAGACAAAGCACAGATTATTGAAAACTAAGCCTGCATACAATGACGCCAAAAGATGATAAATTACACTGATGATGAATTAATGTCACAATAAGGTCATTGATTCATCCGAGCCTGGCTGAACAAAAGGTCGGCTCGAATTGTGACAAAAGTGAATGGCTTGGTTCTCCACTGGCCAGATTCTGGGTGTTGAAAAGTGTCAGCTTTGCAAAGCAGCTAAAAGTGCAGATAGATGAACATAGAAGACACTTCTATGTCACTTATAAGCGATTCTGTGCTGCAATACATCTGTTTTAAAAATTTGTTGAACAGAGATAGCCTAATGGCAAGACATTTTGTCATTAAAGAAAAGGAAGTGCACCTGTTCTTGTTCTAAGAAAATATTCTTGGCTCATATTGGTTGGATGCTATTATTAGGTCATGATGTTCACCATAATTAGTACAAAACTGTGTAAAGCCAACACTAAATCACCTGAATACAATAAAATAAAATAATTAAATAAATTTTCCAGACATTTTTGTCTAAAGTGCACATAATGGAGACACTTTCCTTGGAGTAGTCTGGTGATCCATGTCTTGCTCAAAGGAACAGTGTAACATCCAGCAGGTCACTGTGAATAAAGCTGTTTTTGACAGTGTAAAGAGGGTGTTGTTTTATGCAACCATTGAGAAATTTTAACCAAAGTATGTTATAGACTTTATGTTAAGACCCTAAATAATCATATCAACTTGTGGAAAATAGGCATCCGATTTAATTCAAATGTAGTCCATTACAAATGTGCACAATTAGACTTAATTTCTTAGGATTTTCTGCCCTCTAATGGACAAATATGCATACAACCACCTGAGAAACAGAAAAACAGTAGGATGTGTTTTTTTCCAGTTTGGCCACATCGCCTCCTCTGAATCAACAGCCATGTAAAACAGGAAGTAGAACTAAGCGATACAGCTACATGTTAAAAGGTGGATAGTCAGCATTGCGCGCCCTTACAAAGTAGGTAAAGACTTTGTTATTTAAAAAAAAAAAAAAAAAATAGGCTAAAACTATAAGTTAATGCAACCAGAGCAATAAAAGCCTTTCATATGAATGTCAGGAACTGTACTGTCTAAATATGTGTAAGATATTATTGTAATGCATTTTGTTTTTACTAGTAAAGTTGCGGTTACCATAATCACTTTTTCAATCCTATAGACATGGCAGACAGGAATCCATCTATTGTGGTGGTTGGTGCTGGAGTGGCAGGACTCGCTGCAGCCAAGAAACTGAAAGAATATGGATTTAATGACGTCACGGTGCTGGAAGCGTCCGAGAAGCTCGGAGGAAGAGTAGCTGCTGCAACTCTAGGTGAACAGCTACATTATACCAAAGATAACTCACTCGAATTGAATTATAGTCAGAGTTAACCCGTTTAATCCCACCGGTCACAATAGTGAGTATATGGAACATCACAATATGGAAAAAATAAAGGGTATGTGCAGTTTCACATGCTTAGTGCAAATTGTCACATGACCAAAGCAGCTGATGGCTGCATCAAAGCTCCAAAACGAAAGGCTGAGAAAGATTTTTGGTACACATTATCTTTAAGGTGTCTATTATTAATATATGAATTCACATATAGGCTATTCAGTTTTGTTGAGTGTGGTCATAGAATGAGTAAACATCTTGATGGTCACAATAGTGACCGGTGGAATAACAGTGAATTTAGGTATAAAATATAAATCCAGTTGCAGTTGTTAGTGAAAATTGCACTAAAATGTTGCAATGACAAAATATTGCAGTAAATTTAAAGTTCAAATGTCACAAATAAGTTACAATATTGATGTTGTAATACTGGTAGCACTAATATAAAATTTGATGATATATGTTACAAAAAAGTAACAATTTTGAAATATGTTGATGTTTTGTATTTTTTTGTTTTTTATTTTTGTCTTTTATCGCAGTATTCCTATCAATGTTGTTTTTTTTTTTTGTTTTTTTGTTTTTTTCATAATAGTAACCCTGGAATATGATTTAAAATAGCTGGGCTAAGATATAAAAAAAATTTATGACTGCAGAAATATGTTAATTCAGTATACACATTATCCCACCGGTCACCGACCATAAAACACAATTTTTCGACACAAAAAAAAAAAAAAAAAAAACAAAAAAAAAAAAAAAAATATATATATATATATATTTATTTAGTGATTATTTCAAAGGGTTACTAATGAAACATTTGGATATTTTCATGTCTGGGAAAAATTTGGGATTAAACGGGATAATATATAGAAAATGTTATTCAATATTGAAAGAGATACAATAATATAATAATAATTATATAAATCATTATTAATAATAAAGTATCATTAAAGTAAATGTATTACTATAATTTTAAGGCTTTGTTCATTTTGCTAATTATATTTATTATTCATAATAATGTTTATTATATGATCGTTTTAACAAAAAAACAAAACAAATAAATGTATGATTGTGTGTTAGAGGAAACTGTTTTAGGAAGCTGAAATCTATGAACCCATGACTTAGTTTCACTTCCATTAAATAGTACAATTTTTTTTTTTTTTTTGCTATGTCAACAGATTGTATCACGTAATTTTAAAGCCGATTTATGAAGGGACAATGAACTGACTTTTAATGGAATTTTTTTATGGGGTCATATTTATAAACACATTTTATGCCAAAAATCAAGAAATTGAATAAATTCAATAAAATATCAATATAGTGCCTAAAACACATCACTAGATAGGCCTAGAATAAAATGTGAAATCCGAGGCTTTAAAATAAAATATAAATGAAGATAAAATTAAGATAAACATAGGGAATTTTTGTCACATTTTCTTACAAACCCTGGTTAATTTCTGACCCTGTAATGCAGTATTCTATTAATATTTAACAATACATATGTCACTGTCTTTCTCTTTTTATGTCAAAGGTAATGTATGTGTTGATACCGGAGCACAGTACATCCATGGGTCGTCAGAAAAAAACCCAGTCTACTGTTTACTAAAAAAGTCTGGCCTTCTAAACCAGATCCCTGAGATGGGTGAAGAAGCATTTTACAGTAACAAGGGACACAAAGTAGATGCAAACTTCGCCAGACGTGCATATGAAGCTGGAGAGGACATCATTCGATACCGTGGCTTCAACACAGGAAAGAGTTTGGGTGAACACTATGCTGAAAAAACCCAGGGTGTGATTGACCGCTTACAAGACGATGACAATCACATGAAAACGAGGATGCAGAGTATTTTGGCTTTGGTCGGAAAAGACATGCTGATTGACGTTGGAGCTTCAGACCTCCACAGGATCTCTCTTGACTCCTGGCAGTATTATATCAACATGGGTGACAGTCTTAATGTTGCAGGGTATGATGGGTTGAGAAGATGAGCTACATTCATTTGCAATTATTGCTCATTAAATGATTAATTTAGTGTTAAATGTTGTGTATGTATGTCAGTTTAATGTTTCAGCTTGTGGATATGCTGCTGGAGGACTTCCCTAAAGATCGTTTGCTCCTAAAAAGAGAAGTTAGTAAGATCAAATGGGATGGATCCTTTTCTGTTGCCCCTCCTCATAATGAACCTCTCCCTGCTCCCACTGAATCTGCTTCTGAAGAAAAAGTCCACCAGTACCCAGTTTGCATCGTCTGTGAGAATGGGGACGAGATTTTAGCCGATCACGTAATTGTGACCATTTCATTAGGTATGTGTTGATAAGGACTGAGTATTATGAGGATGATGCTGTCTTGTGAGCGCGTTTATATATGTAAGAGATACATTTTGCCATTGCAAATTGAGAGCTCTTTCTGTGTGTGTGTGTGTGTTTTGAAGGGTGTCTAAAAGCACAAGCATCCAACCTATTCATCCCCAGTCTCCCAACTGAAAAAATGGATGTTATCGATAAGCTGTGCTTTGGCAACATTGCCAAGATCTTTCTGGAGTACGAAGAGGCATTCTGGGAAAATGATGTTGGTACTATCAACCTCATTTTTGAAGATGACACCCCTGCCTCAGTATCCACCAATAAAATGCAGTGGCTCAAGAACATGCAGTTCTTTTCTGTCCTGAGACCCAAAGAAAGGTTAATGTTGTATGAAATGACAGTGAAATTTTCAGTAATTTTAAATATGTGTTAAATTATTTCTTTTACATTTATGTATAGAGATGCTGTATGAGAAATCTGGGTATATTCTATTACTCTTAATCACCTCTGACTATAATTAATAGTAAAATGTAGGAAATCAGCCAAAATCTATGCTTGAAAGATTCAAAATAATAATAATAACAGTAACATTATTCTCTCTTTTCTAGGTTTGGCAATATCTTAATTGGTTGGTGTCCAGGAGACATAGCTGACCTGGTTGAAACCATGAGAGACGATGAGCTCTCAGCTGCGATCACTGATCATCTCAAAATGTTCTTTGGTAAAGAATACTCTTTTATTATTTGTGAGTGTTTGCTAATGCGTCAGTTACAAGAATTTAAGCTTTTTAAAAGTTGTAAAAAATGTATTGGTGAAAAGTTGTTTTTTCAAATGTATCATGTATTTTTAATATTTTCTATAATCCCAAGGACGTTCAAACATTCCTCAGCCGAAATCCATACTCTGCACTAAGTGGCGCAGCAACAACTTCATAAAAGGAAGCTACGCTTTCCTCCCTGTTGGTGTTGATGGCCAAGTTATGGACACATTGGCCCAACCACTAGTGGGCAGCCAGCATCCTGACCAAGTATGTTTTTTTTTTTTCTTTTTGCATACCATTACTTTGAATTTAACTTAATAATGGAATATTCATTTTATTTAAATATGCGTGTGGTGTATGGGCTATCAAGCAGAAGCAGTTTTGATAAAGAACTATGTTTAAAAGACGGTTAGGGTTAGACCCTCCTTTGATTTGCTTTTCTTTGTCATTGAAGTAATACAGGGATTTTTTACTCCATATATTTCAGGATGTTCAGGTCCTGTTTGCAGGTGAGGCAACGATGAAGACTCTTTATGGCACAGTGCAAGGAGCTCTACTCTCAGGACACAGGGAGGCAGACAGACTGGCAGCACATTATAAGAAGACAGTGGCTTCCACTTCCACTACCTCATTGGACAAACAAGCTTAGAGAGTTAAAATCTGTTCATAACCTAAAATTTATTCTGTGGCTGATGGTGTCCAAAAAAAGCTTTGAGAGGATGCGATCACAACAAGCCTGCCCCCACGAGGCTGCCCTGTGTAAAATAAAATAATTTTAATTTTTTTTTTTTTTTTTTTACGGACAAAACTGTTTTAATTAAGAATAAAGACTGATTTTAAATTTTTACTGTTGTGTATTGTAACTTTTTATATCGTATACTATGTATTTTATATATTTCTATGTCAAGCTGAACATATGATCAGAATTTCACATTATATTTTTAAATAAAATATTGCATGCTAAATTGTGGTTTGATTATTAAAACTGTAAGCAGCTGGTTTGCATAAATCTATTTTATTTAGAGAGAAAAAAAATTGCTGCTTTTTCTTCACGTGTACAAAAAAAAAAAAACAGCGGAACTATCGGAAGTTGCAGCACAAGTTTCCACAGGGGGAGCATTTTATGCCGATACACCTCCATGCAGATTGTTTATGCGACCTTCTCCTTGCAGAAGTTTTCTGCTGTTATCTTCTTACACTTATGAATATATTTACTACGTAGCCGTTTCCAGTGTTGCAAATTTTATGATCATGGTTGTGTATTAGTGTTAAGCGAAACCGAAGTGACTCATTTTACCCTTTTAACATATTTTTTGATCCCATTCAAAATTTATAAGACCTGCTCATGGAAGGATTTTGGTTTCTTAATTAGGCCTATTTCCTTAATGACAAATTATCTGACTTTGCACTAAATGATTGAGATGCTGAAGCTACAGTGATTGCATTATTTTTCGATTGTACTGCAGCTAGCTTAAACATCATCAGTGATGCTCAAAAATGTTTAAATTTTTAAGTATATGTCCTTTTGTTGTTTTGCACAGGTGTCTTCAGGCTGGTGTCACCTACAGGTGCTTGCAAGCCACATCCACATTTCACACAACAGTCTTTCAGTCAGACTCCAACAGAACCTGTGTGATCCGCTTTGGGAGGCAGAAGTATGATGGGATGTATCCGGTTCTGTTGATGAGACCTGATGGATCCACCATCAACATCAGATATAAAGAGCCCAGAAGAATAATGAAGGTTAGTGGTTTTATACTCCAAGCTTTTTGTAAAAGGTACACACTTTACCCAAAAAGGATAATTCAGCCATTATTCACTTAGTATCATGTTAATGGTCTTATTATTTGGTAGACAAAAGGAGATTTTTTTTTTGTTTTTGTAGAACTGTCATACAATGGCAGTTCAAAATGTCATCAAGTTTTAAAAAAAGGACATTGGGTGAGTGTTTTGAGTCAGTTATCAACAGTTTTTACTGTATTTTATTTTTCCTCTCAGATGCCAGTGGACATCACCACCCTCTCGGAGGAGGAGAGGAAAATCAGGATGCGGAAAAGAGAACCGAAGAGGGCAGCGAAACAGAAATTGGATGATTTTGAAGATGATTTCAAAGTTGATGATTACAGCAAATTTTGGAAGAAGAAATAAATGGACTGATGCAGTTAAATGCCTAATTGAGAGTATTTATGTTGTCTTATATGTACAATATTGCAATTTTGTTTTATATGTCACCCTGGAATTAAAAAGACTTTTTATTTGGGACTAATTTGCATAATTTATTTTTATTCTTATATATTCTGTACTAGTCAAAAGTTTTTCAAAATTTTCAAACATTTTTCCACTTTTTATGGAATTAATTAATTTAGGTTATTATAAATAACCCCACAAAATTATATATTTTGTATATAAAGACATGTAATTGTTTTTCTAGAACGTAAACTGTTAACTTTAAAGTATATTAGTTTTCAGCATCCTCATGTGGTGACGTGTAACTGTCATATAATGCGTAACTCTCAGCATTGCATTCTCAGCATTCTCTGGAACAGGCTGATTAATTATTAATGAAGTTAGCACCTGCTTCAAAGTTCACACATTTTCCTCAGGCATTGTACAAAATGCCAGCTTCACATGAACTTGTAACTGGCACCCCAGAGCCCGAGGTGCCCAGGAAGTTTACCTTGGAAGCTGCTGATATTGCTGTGGTTGTGGTCTATTTTGTGTTTGTGTTGGCAGTTGGAATATGGGTAAGTCAAAGTCTGCAGCCTCTCTGCTAATGTTTGCATTGATGTAGAGAATTCTGTATGCTTAATTCTTGATGCAGAGATGGAACTGCTGTATTTTTGATTTGTAGTCTTCAGTCAGAGCCAACCGGGGAACAGTGGGTGGATACTTCTTGGCCGGACGATCCATGACATGGTGGCCAGTGAGTTTTTGTGTGTTTACTCTTAATAATGAAGCTGGAATGTTTATTTTGTGGATGTCTACAAGGAAGCATCTTGATTTTAAAGTCCTTGCCTGGAATTACAACCAGGAAAGCGGAAATAATAAATCACTATAGTCTCCTAAGAGAATTTATTTAATGTAAACACATTATGAAGTGAATGTGTTTTGCATTAAATCAAATCATATACAACAGTTACACATGTCATATTTACAGAAGATTCATATTTAAAATGAAGACGTCTCTTTCAGCTTGGTTTATTATAGTTTCATTTAGTTTTGAGAGTGTTTTCTCAGTATGTCTCTATTGTGTTGTGTTTCAACAGATTGGAGCCTCTTTGATGTCGAGTAACGTAGGCAGCGGCCTGTTCATTGGATTAGCAGGAACAGGAGCTGCAGGGGGACTCGCAGTCGGGGGATTTGAGTGGAATGTACGGCAGACAAATCAGTCCTCATCCTACAAGCTTTCAGTGTTGTTTCAGTAATTACTGATTTCACTTGTGAGATTGTTGTTGTCTTAGGCTAATCAAATGTTTGACAGTTATACTGCATCACATGCTGAAACAAAACAAATGTGATGCTCTTTAGGCAGCATGGGTCCTCATTGCCTTGGGCTGGATCTTTGTGCCTGTGTATATTTCTGCTGGAGTAATCACAATGCCAGAGTATCTGAGGAAGAGGTTCGGGGGTCAGCGCATCCGCATCTACATGAGTGTGCTCTCTCTCATCCTCTACATTTTCACCAAAATATCAGTAAGACTCCTAAGTTTAATAATTGTGAATTAAGTATTATTAAAAAAAAAAAAAAAAAAAAAAAAAATATATATATATATATATATATATATATATATATATATATATAAAAATTATGTATTTGTTATATACACTCCTGAACAAAATCTTAAGATCCTCTCAGGATCTTTTAAGAAATGTAAAATGACTGTCTTACTGCGTCCAACCTTGGCAGTGATGGTGCGTTGCGTGCGCACTTGCTTGTGCGGCTCAACAGTCCTGCCACGTTCAAAGACAGAAAGACTTTTTGCCTTTGCCATCAGGAGGTCATGACAGTGCGACTGCCTGAAGGACAGTGCAGATATTTCTGCGCAGATTTTAATTTTTTAAGGCTATGGTCTTAAACTTTTGATCAGCTGATGAACAGCCTGTTTGAGTTTAATAAATTGCCTATTCTATATTTTTTGTCTCTTTCTCCTGTTTCTTCTTTTGGCATTTTGAAGCAGTACTTACAACCTGGTTACGATCCACCAGCGTGAAATGCGATTTTGATCTTTGATCTTAAGATTTTGTTCAGGAATGTATGTATTAAATATAACAGATATATTAAATATAACATTTGTTATATATTTTTTAAAAATAAAATAACAGTACATTAAAACAAACAGAAACTGTACAAAACTAGAAAAAAATAGGATTAAAATAATTAGAATAAATATACTATGACAAAAAAAAAATGCAAATTAGAAGGAAAAGAGGACTTTATATTGTTAACTATATATTGTTTTAAATTTACATTTATATTAATGATGATATAATGATAAAAGAGTGACTAGTATTAATTAAAAAAACCTATATGTGATATTGCTCATATATATATATATATATATATATATATATATATATATATATATATATATATGTATGTATGTAATATATACACCTGCAAAGATCTGGTGAATTATATACATACATATACAGTACATACAGTACATATATACAATACAGCATGCTATGAAGTGTACTGTAACAGTAAACAACAAATAGCAATTTAACATAGTTGTAATAAAATGTAATATAGTTGTAATAAAGTTAATCATAACTGTGTTCTGTCCAGACAGATATTTTTTCAGGGGCTTTATTCATCCAGGTGTCTCTGGGGTGGGACCTGTATGTCTCCACCGTTGTGCTACTAGCCGTCACTGCACTCTATACTATAGCTGGTAATAAAACAACACATAAATGACTTACATTTTAGATAACTTGTGCCTAAATGTGATTCTAGTTGAAGTACTTTAATTGGTGGCTTGTTTTAATGCAGGTGGGCTGACAGCAGTAATCTACACTGATGCCTTACAGACTGTCATCATGGTAATAGGAGCATTTGTCCTCATGTTCATAGGTATAGATCTCTCGCTGATGAAATGTTATACTTTAATTATTCCTGGGCAAGTATAGTGATTCATTTCAATTGAATTTCCCCTGTCAGCATTTGACAAAGTTGGCTGGTATGAGGGTTTGCTGGTTCAGTATGAGAGAGCTGTACCTGCTATCACGGTTCCCAACACCACTTGTCATCTTCCTCGGTCCGACGCCTTTCATATCTTCAGAGATCCAGTGACAGGAGACCTTCCTTGGCCAGGCCTGATTTTTGGACTCACTGTTCTGGCCACATGGGTGTGGTGCACAGACCAGGTGAATTTAAAATACTGTAGATTTTTAGCATGATTTAATATTCAGCAGAAGATTTCACAAATGTCTCTTTAAGCTTAAAAATAGTTTTACAGCAAGAAATTGCGTCTATTTCATGTCTGAAGGTGATAGTGCAAAGGTCTCTCTCTGCCAAAAACCTGTCTCATGCCAAAGGTGGTTCAGTACTCGGTGGCTACCTCAAGGTCTTCCCTATGTTCTTCGTCGTTATGCCAGGAATGATCAGCAGAGCTCTCTACCCAAGTACTACTGTCATTCTTTGCATTTCCCTTAATCTAAGGTCATTTAAGAAAGATGTTACCTGAACATTTATTAAACCAATGAAAAGGGGTTTAATGGACTATTCACACCATTAATATGCATAAATGTAAAATCTCTCTTTTTATGGTAAATAGTGTGATGTTTGTGCATTTTCTAGATGAAGTAGGATGTGTGGATCCTGATGAGTGTATGAAGATCTGTGGGGCCAGTGTGGGCTGCTCTAACATTGCCTACCCAAAGTTAGTTGTGGAGCTAATGCCAGTGGGTACGATAACCTTATATTTTTATCAGAATAATCATATGTGTGATTTTTCAATTAGTTGAAATTTCTGTCCACTAGGATAATTTTAATGACAAGAGAATGCTATCGAAAATGTTAACTAACTAAAAATGATTCTAAATAGCATTAATAGTATAATAATAATATTAGAATAAAATATTTAAATGATAATATATATCAATATAACATAATATATAGATATACATAATATAATATTTTTAGATTACAATATATATCTGTGATAAATTATAAAAGATATTATAATTTAAACTTCTTGTTGTGTCTCTGTAGTTACTTTTTCTTATTTTTAAGATAAATGTTAATGTTACTTTTGCCAGAATTTCTATTTTAAGCTTGTTTTCTACCCTGATCTTTTATCTTCAGATGTAATTTTGATAATCAGAGTGGCAGTTTGAAGATCATACAAGGAAAACCTATTTCAAATACTTTTTAAGTGACTTCAAAGTGCCTCATTTTATATATATATATATATATACACACACACACACACAAACATATATATTTGTATATATACATAGAGTGCCTTGCGAAAGTATTCATACCCCTTCATTTTTTTCACGTTTTATGTTGCTGCCTTATGTTAAGCTGCATTTAAAATTTGTTTTTTTTCCCCACATCAATCTACACTCCATACCCCATATTGCCAAAGCAAAAACAGAATCGTCACAACTTCGTAAATTAATTAAAAATAAAAAAAACTGAAATAAGTACATTGCATAAGTATTCATACCCTTAACTAAATATTTAGCTGAAGCACCTTTGCAGCCTTTTTTGTTTGATGCGACAAGCTTTGCTCATCAGCATTTGGCAATTATCTGCTATTCTTCTCCTCACCTCTTCACCTCTCAAGCTCTGTCAGGTTGGATGGGGCAGACGCACATTTTCAGGTTTCTCAAGAAATATTTGATTGGGTTCAAGCTCAGGCTCTGGCTGGGCCACTCAAGGACATTCACAGACTTATCTATTAGCCACTCTTGCTGTGTGTTTAGGTCCATTGTCTTGTTGGAAGGTGAACCTTCTGCCCAGTCTGAGGTTCGGAATGCTTTGGACTGGGTTTTCATTAAGGCTATCTGCTATCTCAATATTTTGGTGCATTGAGCTTTTCTTCTACTCTGACGAGTCCCTCAGTCCCTGCCGCTGAAAAACACCACCACAGCATGAGGCTGCTACCAGCACACTTTACTTTTGGGATGATACTCTGCATGTGATGAGCAGTGCCTGGTTTCCTTCAAACATGATGCTTGGAATTGAGGTTCATCAGACTAGAGAATATTATTTCTCACAGTCTGAGGGTCCTTTTTTGCAAATTCTAAGTGTGTTTTCATGTGTCTACACTGAAAAGAGGATTGAGTCTTGCCACACCACCATAAAGCCCAGATCTATGGAGTATTGCAGTGGTGTTTGTCCTTCTGTAGATTTCTCCTATCTCCACATATGATCATGGAGCTCAACTAGAGTGACCATCAGGTTCTTGGTCACCACACTAACCAAAGCCCTTCTCCATCAGTTGCTCAGTTTGGCCTGGAGGCCAGCTCTAGGAAGAGTCCTGGTTGTTTCAAACGTCTTCCATTAAGGGTAACAGAGACTACATGAACCTTCAATGAAGCAGAATTTTTTTCTGAACTCTTCCCCTGATGTGTGGCTTGACACAAACCTGTTTCTGAGCTCTACAGGCAGTTCTTTTGACCTCAAGGCTTGGTTTTTTCTCTGATATGCATTATCAGCTGTTAGACAGCTGCTTTCCAAATCATACCCATTCAATTGAATTTGCCACAAGTTAACTTCACTTGAAGTGTAGTAACATCTACAAGCAATATGAATGCTCCTGAGCTAAACTTCAACTGTCCCAGATAAGGGTATGAATACTTACGCAATGGAATCATTTAAGTTTTTTATTTTTAATAAATTTGCGAAGATATTAAAAAACCTGTTTTTTGCTTTACCATTATGGTGTATGGAGTATAGATTGATGTGGAAAAAAAGTAATTTAAAGCAGTTTAGCATAAGGCAGTAACATAACAAAACGGGGAAAAAAAAATGAAGGGGTATGAATACTTTCGCAAGGCACTGTGTGTGTGTGTGTGTGTGTATATATATATATAAAAATAAAGAGAGAGATATAATTCTCCTGCAAAAAAAAATAAAAAAATAAAAAATTCAGTATGCGTAAGTTGTCAAATTTGTTGACTGCTACAACAGAGATTACAGAGCAACAATGATATTGTTATGCTAATACATGTTTTTCTTTCCCTGTAATTGTGTTGTAGGTTTGAGAGGTCTGATGATCGCTGTAATGATGGCAGCACTTATGTCCTCTCTCACCTCTATATTCAATAGTAGCAGCACTCTGTTCACCATGGACATATGGCAACGGATCCGACCCCGGGCCTCTGAGAGAGAGCTCATGGTAGTGGGCAGGTAGGCTGTTAAATGCTTTGTGGAAAAATTTCTGAACACTTTAATTTTTAACATATTTTTCAGAAAATAAACAGAAGTATCTAAAAGAAGTGAATGCTCTCATTATAAGCATACAAACTAGTTCAGCGAAAGTGGAAACAGTCCACCACCAATTCCACCAAGTGGTTTAACCACATCAGAGTGGTTTTGTTGACCTGTTTTGGGGTGATAAAAGATACTTGATATGGAAACTGTCAAATTAAAATTAAAAACAGTTGTCCTTTTCCAATATATCCAATTTTTTTCACTAAACAGGCTGAGTCTCCTGGCTCTTAATTGCTGCTGTTTATTTACATCCACAGGGTGTTCATTTTATTGCTAGTGGCCCTGAGCATTGTGTGGATTCCAGTCATTCAAACAGCCAATAGTGGACAACTGTTTGACTACATTCAGGCCATTACTAGCTACCTGGCACCTCCCATCACCACAGTGTTCATTATGGCCATCTTCTGGGGGCGAGTAAATGAACAGGTGAATTAATTAATCTTTTCTTGTGCCTGTGCAATGAAGTAAAATTTAAATTGCCTAGAACACTTGATGCAGTTTGTATAACATTTATGTTAAGGTGTTTTCTTTTTATCTTTCACAGGGTGCTTTTTGGGGTCTGATGGTGGGACTAGTGGTGGGCACCGTGAGGATGGTAATGGAATTTGTGTACGGCACCCCATCATGCGGAGAAGAAGACCTGCGTCCTGCCCTGATGAAAGATGTGCACTACCTGTATTTTGCTCTCATCCTGCTTGCACTGACAGCTCTGATCATCATATCTGTCAGCCTCTGCACTGCCCCTATTCCAGAGCAACATGTAACTATGAACCGCAATTCAAATACATACACATTTAAATAATTATTTTTATCCATTTTTATACAAAACTTACAAAAAGGAGATAAAAGCTGCATACCCAATTACCTGGGGACTTTTCATGTACTATGCTTAATTTTTTAATTTTTAAAAATAACATATTACATAGTATACTAATCGTACTATTTTTTAGTTTAATTTGATTGATAGTAATTTAAATTGAATTAATTTATGAACCATTTCCTCCCCTTTTAATTTTCAGAAAAAGAAGCTTTAGCTCCCCACAGTACCAAAACAACATGTACAATGACTACCTTAATTTTGAAAATTAATTTATAAAGATAATACTTTTTATTTTTTTGGCATTAAAAACAGCAAAGAAAGCATGCATAATGTATTATTTATTAATATATTGATTATACTTTATTTCAATAGTACACTTTAGACATTCTATTAACTAGTAACTTTGCAACTAACACTTAATTAATTTGCAACTGTATGTAAACTAACTCTAGAATTAGTAGAATAAATTGATATATACTTCCAAATTTACTTATAGTCAGTAGAATGTCTGATGGGGGCCATCAAAATAAAGTAACAGATATTAAGCAGACGGTCTAATACTAATACTCTAATGACTGGTAGTTGACATGTAGTTACAAAGTTAATTATAGTTAGTTGAAAGTCTAAAGTAGACTATCAAAATAAAGTGTTACCTATATATTTATATGCACAAAACAATATTTACAATGATATTGTAGGAGAAACACATACTGAATATGTATCTAATATAATGAGCTTATATTTCATTTTAGCTTGTTCGTTTGACCTGGTGGACAAGACACAGTAAGGAGGAGCGTGTAGAGCTGGAAAACCCCTGGGCTAGAGGGTCCAAACCAGCAAGATCTGATCCCAGCATTACAGAGTCAGAGGAGTCGGATGAGGATATGCCTGCATGGTGGAAGCGTGCTGGAATGTGGCTGTGTGGTCTCTCCCATGCAGCTAAACAAGAGATGAGTGAGGAGGAACGGCAGGCTCTGGAAAGGAAACTCACCAGTATTGAAGAAGACCACACCTGGAAGACTGTCTGCAATGTTAATGCCATCATTTTACTCACTGTCAATGTCTTTCTCTGGGGGTACTTTGCATGAATGGACTGTAAAGTTCTGAATGGTCTGAAACTCACCAATACTGATGAAATACACATCTTTTGTCTTTATTTACTGTAAATGGCTTTTTTTTTTTTTTTTGCTTTATAAATAAAAGTTGTGAATGGCACATTTTTTTTGCTGTTGTTTTGGTGAGTTGATTTTTATTTGAAAAAGAGTCAGGTTTTGAATTAACCTTTAATCTTAAATATTTATTATAAGCAGTTCGCTGTCACAGTGATAACAACTAATACTGTAATAAAAGCATGCTGTGTCATAATGACAAAGCATAACAGGAAAGATGCCTCTTAATCGTTCCCACCTAGGGGTGGGGACTCACCAGACTGTAAATTACTTAAAAATATATAATTATTTGTTATTATTTTATTATAAGTTATTTTGAGTTAATATAACTTATTAAAATGCTAAAAACTTCAATATTTCTTATTGTAGTTTGTCCCTTCAAGGATTGTTTTCATTGTTGAACATGCAGTGTAGAAGTGAACAGATACTTAAGGTACTATTTGGGATTCTTTTGATTCACTTCGTTTCTATAAATAAAATGCTTGAAAGCCAGCAGCTTTGTAATCATTACTGAAGAAGAGGCAGAGGAAATTTCTCTGTCTACACGGGGTCCTTTTAATACTGTGTTGGACAATAGGGGGCCTCAGAAAGGTTGACCGTTGCTGTGAATCACTGATCCGATCCACTTCGGGCTGATCCTCGCCAGGTTTTCCAGCGCAACCCATCCATAATCTTATCGTGAGGGTGAAACTCTTGCTCTAACCTCCTCTCTACTTGAATGAACTACAAGTGCAAAGTCATACTACACTGTTTAGTGTACTCGACAGAGAGGGAAACATTGTACCCGAGGGCATTCTACGGTTAATAGTTACATAGACAACACTTGTTTCAAGTCACTGATTTTTACGGAGCAATGGAGCCTCATGTAAACGCGAAGCGGCTTTTTAATCACGCGACAACCCTGAACCTTCACACGGGGAATTTAGTCAACCGCAGTCGACTTAAGAAGAAATGTCCGTCTTCCCCTAGTGAGGAGGTAAGTGACATGAGTTTGCAGTGCTAATTGCGCACCTTGGTCCATTTCGGCAGCACGGGTATGGCATGTTTTAAAAGTGTGATATTGCTCGGTGAATGAGTTCAGCCACGGACACCCCATTATTTATGTTTATAAGGTCATCGTTGCTTATGTGAAGTCCGGCTCTTTTTAAAGCATCGACTCCTTCGGACGGTTCATTCACCGAACCGGTTCACAGAATCATTTGAGACGTCACTCAAGTGTTCCTAGACGTCCGCACGCATCATTTACGAACGCTTAAAAAAAAGAGTTATATAAGAATATTTTCAATATAAATTCTGAAACATGGGTTGTATACACTGGATTTATTTAGTTGTATACACTTTAGTTGTATACACTGGAAACATTTAGTTGTATACACTGGATTTTGTGTACATTTGTTTTGTATTTGGATTCTGGCATGATTAGCCTAATTATACCTACTTTTCCTCGACCATCATTCCTGTTCGAAAAAAAAAAAAAATGGTTATGAGTTTCTTTTTTTGTTTCAGCATGACACCCACCTTACAACCGAAAGCTTTGCGAATCGGTTCGGTCGAATCATTAAGATCGAGTCGACTCACATAATGATTCCGGGGCTAAAAGATATGATCCGTCTGCTTCCATTAATGACGTCAGTGACCAGCTTGCCTCGTGCTGCTCATGACATGCCACTGTATGCAAAATGTGGTATGAGAAATTGCAGTGCATCGCACTGTTGTTGCATTCACGTTCAAATGACCAGGGCTTTGTTTTGCCATCCTTAGTTGTAGCTGTGCATACAAGCAGTGCTTCTGCCTAGTAACACTCACTAGACCTGCCACAGAAGATGTACATAATTAAATGTGACTTGACCTGACATGCTGGAATGAAGGTTGATGCAATGTCATGCTGATGTTTTATAATCTCCAGATGACTGACAAATGACTGTGCGTTTTCTATAGCTACTGGATACAACCTTTCTGACATCCATCATAAAAACGAGGCTTATTGTTCAAGCCCACACAAGTGTATTAGTAATGTTTAAACGTGAAGATTGTAGATTGTGTTGCATGATTATAACTAGAATGTTAATGATGGCTTGATGTCTTAAATCTTTTTGCTCAACAGACAGTCTATAACAGGGTGTTTCTACTCTATATAAAATGTTTCATTTTATTTCATGTTTATACACACAAACACACTGCCATTCAAACAGTTTGGGATCAGTAAGACTTGAAAGAAATCTCTCATGCTCACCAAGGCTGCATTTATTTGATCAAAAATACAGAAAAAAACTGTAATATTGTAAAATATTATTACAATTTAAAATAACCGTTTTCCATTTTAATAAAATAATTTATTATTATTCTTATTACTCTAAATTATTATTTAATAATTTATTCTTGTGATACAAAGCTGAATTTTAATCATCCATTACTCCAGTCTTCAGTGTCACATGATCTTTCAGAAATCAATATGCTGATTTATTATCAATGTCATTTGTGCTGCTTAATATTTATTTATTTAGATTTTTTTTTTTTTGGAACCTGTGATACTTTTTTTCAGGATTCTTTGATGAATAAAAATTTAAAAAGAACAAATAGAAATATTTTCTAACCATATAAGAGTTTACTATCACTTTTTATCAATTTAAAACATCCATATCACTATTAGTCTATTAATTTCATAAATTATTTCTTTAAAAAAAGAAAGAAGAAAAATTACATACCCCAGACTTTTGAACAGTAGTGTATATTGTTACAAAAGATTTCTATTTCCGAATAAATGCTGTTCTTTTATTAGAATTCCTACACATAATATATAATCTTAGATGTGATATATAATCTTAGAATATATGTTAGAAAAATACATAGTGAAATTATGCTTTTTTTTTTTTTTTTTTTAATTAGACTTTTCTAAGAGCCTACAGGGCCAAAAACCAAAAGTGTCTAGTACTATAAATATTGAGAAATGTTTTGGGAAGGCTGCCAAGATGTTGTATTTATGTTTCATTATTTGAATATTTTTCAATGTTTTCTGAATCCACAGCTACAAGACTGCATCCACGGCACATTGAGCGAGTGGTTTGCCACAATGCCGTCATCTCTTGACTCTGTAAGACCTTACATGACACTCATTACGAAAGTGAAAATGGAAACCTTGAGAACTTATAAACAAGCCGTTTTAAACTAAACAAATGTAATCTTTAACATGTTAAAGGTTTCAGATCCACGAAGTAATCAGACCCACTGAACATAAACAGTTGAGCACTCTGTGGATTGTGGGAAAGCAAACCGTCTGCCCCTTTTGGACCATTAAAGCATATATATGCAATGGGATGAAAAGACAGTTGTTATGGTGATTGTTCATGGCATGGGGCCGCTGTGCCTCTGCTCTGGCTCTTTCTGCCATTGTCAGCGAATCTGCCTGAGAGCTCAGCGAGTAGAGAGTAAAGGTCTTAGCACACAAAAGCTGAGGCTTATTGATGCATTCCTTTCATACAGTCCATTAACAAGGTGTCTAATGTTTTCACATGCAAAGGAAAGTGAGTTCCATAGACACAAGATTGCCAAAAAATTATGCAACTATAATGCATATTCCAGTAAGTGATTGGATACTTTCCATGATAGCATGGTTTTGCAATTACCTTTGTTTTTCTTCTAAGGAGCTTCCCAGCATTCTGGACTGCGCTATTCCAGAAAACACAGAGGCCATCACCCCAGAGGAGAGAGAGGAGCTGAAAGTGTCTGGTGAGGATTACTGATCATTAATGCATTAAAGAATGCAGTTGCAGTGCATGTGCATGATATTTAATATGTTTAAATGTCTTTACAGTCAAGCTTTTTCTCACTGAGTCAGACCCTTCATCCATCAGAAATGCGGTGGACATAGGTAAGTTCTGTTTAATGTGATGCTGTATTATTATGTTTAATTAGGTAAAACTGATTATGTGTAAGTTTGTTACCCTAATCTAACTGAATTGAGCATACTAAGAGTGTATTTGATATGTTTAAGGCTCTAAGAAATATATGAAAATTAGTACTCAAAGGGATCACGTTATATAAAGTGGAGAAAAAAAATATTTGATCCCCTGCTGATTTTGTACGTTTGCCCACTGACAAAGAAATTATCAGTCTATAATTTTAATGGTAGGTTTATTTTAACAGTGAGAGACAGAATAACAACAAAAAAATCCAGAAAAACGCATTTCAAAAAAGTTATAAATTGATTTGCATTTTAATGAGTGAAATACGTATTTGATCCCTTATCAGTCAGCAAGATTTCTGGCTCCCAGGTGTCTTTTATACAGGTAACATGTATATGGTTATAAAGGTCTTAAAGGGAGTGCTCCTAATCTCAGCTTGTTACCTGTATAATGGCTCGTTTCCACTGAGGGGTACAGTTTGGTACAGTACAGTACGGTACGCAATTATTTTCGTTTCCACTGTCAGAAGTTGTGAATGGTACCAAAATAGCAAACCGTACCGTACCACTTTTTTGGTACCCTTCCGTTGGGGTACCTAGCACAGCAAAGGGTACCAAAAGGGTGGAGCTAAACTCACTGCAGAATGTTGATTGGTTGACTAGAATCATCACTTTTGCGTGATACAAGGGGATAAAGCTTCTCCTTCACTCGTTTCGCTCGAGTGTTCGCCTTATTTACATCAGAGTGCGCAAACACAAACAAACAAAAATATAACAGTGTATTTTATAATTTCATATTTTCACACAGACAATAGCCGTTTCTCAATATGCGTTCTTGTGGACTTGTGAAACGTCATTACCCAAAAACCCGGGTAATTTTCTAAATATTACTGTTATGTGTCATGAAATGTAGTTTTAAGAGTTTTTCAGGGGAGAATGTAATTGTTTAAAACTGAAATCTGCTGTTTATTTATAAAGATAGTGCCTATTTGAAAATTTGCTATGCCGATTTCGGAGCTCCGGGCGATCAGCGGGCGCTCACTGCTCATGTATCCGCCTAGAGCGGCCTTAGCTCGGCTAGTCCTTCTGAAATTTGCCTCTGGCTCTGATGTCGTTGTAGTGATTAAACATGAGATACAATTCGTTTTGAGTAGGCTATATTTAACAGTTATTTGTAGTCTCATGAATCTATTATTTGTTCCTGGTCATATCGCTTTGGCTGAGCACAAAGTTATGTTTAACTTTATATATTTAATTTAAACTTTACCGTAGCACAGCGCTGACCTGTAGCATACATTTGACTGAATTGTTTGCTTTTGTCTTTATTTCCTCTTATACAAGCCTCTTATACTTTGTACTTATAATTTTATAATGACTATTATTGTTCATTAAAACTGACATTTAACAAAAAGGCAGAGTTGTGCTTATTGTCGTGCTTTATCGTCGATTGCTACTTTCTGGAATACACTACGCCTACCAATTAAGGGTACTATTGGCAGTGGAAACGCAAGCCTGATCAGGGTTACCCGTACGAATCGTACTGTACTGTACTGTACCGTACCGCTCAGTGGAAACGAGCCATAAAAGACACCTATCCACAGAAGCAATCAATCAATCAGATTCCAAACAAGACCAAAACAGTCCAAGGGTGTCAGGGACAAGATTGTAGACCTACACAAGGCTGGAATGGGCTATAAGACCATCGCCAAGCAGCTTGGTGAGAAGGTGACAACAGTTGGTGCGATTATTCGGAAATGGAAGAAACACAAAATAACTGTCAGTCTCCCTCGGTCTGGGGCTCCATGCAAGATCTCACCTCGAGGAGTTTCATTGATCATGAGAACGGTGAGGAATCAGCCCAGAACTACACAGGAGGATCTTGTCAATGATCTCAAGGCAGCTGGGACCATAGTCACCAAGAAAACAATTGCTAACACACTACGCCGTGAAGGACTGAAATCCTGCAGCGCCCGCAATGTCCCCCTGCTCAAGAAAGCACATGTACAGGCCCTTCTGAGGTTTGCCAATGAACATCTGAATGATTTGGAGGAGAACTGGGTGAAAGTGTTGTGGTCAGATGAGACCAAAATCGAGCTCTTTGGCATCAACTCAACTCACCATGTTTGGAGGAGGAGGAATGCTGCATATGACCCCAAGAACACCATCCCCACCGTCAAACATGGAGGTGGAAACATTATGCTTTGGGGGTGTTTTTCTGCTAAGGGGACAGAACAATGCACCGCATCAAAGGGACGATGGACGGGGCCATGTAAAGTCAGGGCCAGGGCATTGAAGCCAGCCAGGGCATTGAAAATGGGTCATGGATGGGTATTCCAGCATGACAATGACCCAGAACACACGGCCAAGGCAACAAAGGAGTGGCTCAAGAAGAAGCACATTAAGGTCCTGGAGTGGCCAAGCTGATCTCCAGACCTTAATCCCACAGAAAATCTGTGGATGGAGCTGAAGGTTCGAGTTGCCAAACGTCAGCCTCGAAACCTTAATGACTTGGAGAGGATCTGCAAAGAGTGTCGTGGAGCAGAGAGGGAGAAGATCTCTTCAGCGCAGTCAAAAAAGCTCAAACAGCAGGGTTCCAGGTGCCAGAAGCAAGACTTTATTACACAATGTAACAAAGCCGAGAGACAGCCGCCACATCCACTGCCTCTGAGTCTTTGTTTGTCCAAGCTCCATGTTTTATACACTCTCTTCTTATACAATGTATCAAAGTTGGTTCTTTCTATTTTTTTATTTGTTATGCCTGTCCGGTCTTCCACAATTGTCTACTTGTCCTCTCAGCTTATCTTATAATGGTGGCATTTAGCCAAGGCCACCACCTGGAGGCAATCACATAAGTAATACATCATACTCTATGTCATCTTCTGGAAATCTCCCAACATTTGCAATGGAAGTTTACCACTATTACCTTACCATCTGCTTTTAGAATACTAAGCATTGAAATGATTTCACATAATAACCATTATATTGATTTTCTTCATTATCATTCATTCTTTCAATAGACTAATATTTTCTAGTAGGAATTTCACAATATATTCCCCCCTTTGAGACTTAACTAAGTCTCACCACTAAACCCTTTTCCCAGAGTGCAACACCATGAGTCCACCCACTCTTCAATTCATCTATGAACCAATAAAGGTCCGTCATTCAGTCTTTAACAATTGGTTTCTTCATGACGGTGCACTCCAGAGGAAGTCAGACCCAAACATCTCCCCTCCCACTTGACCAGAGAGAAGTAAAAGAATCTGCTTCCCTACCTAAACATTCTTTTGGGGGTCAATGATCAATTAGTTAAATCGGCAATATGTATGTAAGCATGTGCAGAAAATGTTCTTGAGCCTTGCCCATGGTTATCATGGTTATGTAGAATATACAGGTGATTAGTCAAAATAATCAAAATTAAAATGAATCAACTTAATGCAAGATAGGTACACCGGTTCATCCCACGTGGCCAGAGGAACTTCAGACATTTCCGGTAGCCTGAAGTGCTATCTGGTGCTGCTGTCCTTCGTTGCCAGAGGAGCTCTCAGGCAAGTCTTTTGCCATCCAGCACTGTCTGGTGTTGGAGTAGATGGTGGGTTTTTAAACCTCCAGTTGAATCTACTCATGCTGCTAAGCACTGAGGTGCTCGTCGATCCTCTTTTTCCTTCAAACTTGCTAGTGATGTTTCCCAGTGTTAAAACAATTAATTATCATACCAATAATAAAATCTTTGATTAGTTTAATCATGTCATAATTATATGAATAATAAAGTAATCGAAACAAAACAAACTATTCTCTGGAGGCCGGGCTGAATGAATAATCACTGTTATTGCACCCCTGACAAGTCAGACCCTCAGTCACCCCTCAGAAAATAGTCCTTCTTTATCATTCCCTTTATCTGATAGCACTGTCTCATAACATGGACAGGGACCTGCTTAAAACCTTCATCTTTTTCTTTTTTGATTGAAAAAATCACATTTTACATTTAATTTAATATAGTAATTTCAACATAAATGATTTATGGAGTAAATAACTTCAGGAAGGGGCATATGCCAAAGGAAAATACATAGTACCCTATAGCTTCCTGCCTACTCTACCCAAATTCTCTAATACTACTCTAAAAGATAAAAATAAAAAATGATAAAAAAGAAAAAGGCACCCCTTCCCTACCACTCCGTTGTTTCTCAGGAAGGTCTCACTCAAAATTATCCAAATCAAAGTCATCCAGTTCATCCAGTCCAGGTCCCACACAGTGTTCGTTGGTGTACCCAATGTCAATTCCAGTTGGTTTAACCGATGTTAAGCATCTGTTTGGCTGCAGCTTTGGTCAATATAGACCTAATGAGAGGCACAATACAACAAAACAGTAAAAGAAACACAACAATAGCAATAGCTATTATGATGCCCACTTGAGTTAACCATTGTCCCCAAGCCCCAAAAAGTGAATTAAACCAATTCTCAATATGCTTATCTGCTCCAGCGTTCTTGGTCACTTCCTCTCTCAGGTTTTTCAGTTTCTCCATTGCTTTGGTGAATGACCCATCTGGGGCTGTATTACTTGGAATATAAATACAACAGTCAGTTCCAAGCATTACACATACGCCTTTTTTCGACCAACAACCAATGTTTTTTCTGTGCATCATCAGTATAGTTAATAAATCTCTGCTTATTACAATAAATATAGTTTATCCACTCTATATTCTTGATAAAAGGTATCTATATTATGAATATTGACTCAAATCCATATTTTATCTCATTCTTGGCCTTAAATTGCTCTAGAATTCCCTTGATTGGCCATTCGAATGTATGTATACACTTGGGTCTGCCTTATTTGCTCTTTTCACTCTTTGTCTATTTGCAGGGACTGTACAGATTCGTTTAGGTCCCCTCCTATATTGTCACCCCTTGTAGTAATCTTACTCAGTCTTCTATTGCTTCTGATTGATTTTATCTTGTCTACATAATCCATTACTAGTGTTTGAATGGCCCTTCTGGGACTGGTATATGGCCTATAGGTGAAGATGTTCCTTTCCTAACATTATTTTGGGCACAAACGTCGCATTCAGATAGAAACTCGTCCATCATTGCCTGTAAATAAGATGACCAGTAATCCTGTCGCTTAATTTTTCTAATCACTTCCCCCCTCGCGCAATGGTCAAAACCATGCGCGTCAGAGATTAGGATTGCAAGCAATATAATAGTAGCAATCATATGTCCTTCATGCGACCGCCATAGCCCATTTGCATCCCTTGTGGCTCCTCTTTGTTGCCACACACTAAGTTCATATGGTGTAGCTTGTTGTTGCATTCATGCAGCATCAATTGTGGTTGAGCTTGAATCGGAACATAGGGAGCCATTATTGCTGTTTCACAGCAATATAAATGAGGCATTTCTATAATGATTCTCGTGTATGTAAGTTTTTTACCTTGGTAGGTGAATGCAAACAATGGTCTGCTCTCTTCTACTAAGGGAATGCTGAAAAAGGGCGGAGCAAAGATCAATCACAGTGAAATAATTAGCAACAGGTGGAACATTAGTTAGCAATTTATGCTGGTTTAGAACTTCAGTAGGCCAATCCTCCACAACCTCATCCACCACTCTCAAATCATGCACCAAACGCCATTTTGTTTTATCAAAATTTAGCCACTGGCAATATTGGGGTGTTACTGTAGCTAGTAGCACTCCTTCTTTCATTAATCCCTCAATTGTCTTTTTTATTCCCTCTTCTGCTTCAGGTTTCAAAGGGTATTGTAACTTTCTAGGTGGTTTAGCTCCTGGTCTGAGATTTATTCTAATTGGATTGGCTGATTTTACTAACCCTACATCTATATCATGTTGAGACCATAGTTCTGATGGTACTTGTTTCTCCATTTATTTTCTTAATTCAGTTTGCTTTTTTTGATGTCCCTTAACTTTTGGTTCAATTTATGTGTTTATAACCATTCTGGGGACTCCCATCATTGGAGTAGCACACAAATTTTTAAGATACGCTTTATCTGCTGATTGGAAAATTAGATGATTTTCTGTGGCTTCTCACTTGCTTTTTCTGCTGTTTGCATCATGGGTCCTAAGTCCTTAGAAACACAGTCTTTATTTACATATAAGGTAACATGGGGAACTGAATTTGGTACCTCAAACCATTCATCAATGAATTTTTCCCTATCTATCTGCAGAGCTGCATCTTTTGGTCCTAGAGTTTGGGCTTGCATTTGTGGCTGTCCATAGTTAACTCCTACCGCCATTGGTTGGTTCTGTTGCCAAGGATTTATGGGGCAGTCTCTTCCAGGCCAATTACATCCCCATCACACTCCTGGTGGGCCACCAGCTCTCTGTTGATTGTTGTTAAATCTTCCTCTGCCACGTCCTCCTTGTTGTTGCTGTCTATTCCAGTTCCTGTTGTTTGATTGCTCTGGTTTAAGATATATTACAACTGGTGCTGGTTCTTGTGGTGTATTGACTGTTCCAGCAGCTGTCACTTGTGCTGCTGCAGTCTGATGTACAGGTACAGGCACATTCATTGGTGCTGGTGGATTGACAGGCACTGAAGCATTGACAGGTGTCATCACTGCTGAGAGGTCTTCCTTCTGTACTGCTTGGACCTTCTTCTTCTTGTTGAGTAGTTCTTCAAGCTGCATCTGAGTCAGTTTTCTTTGCAGCTCCTTTTCTTGGGTCTTCATCTTTAGCTCTTGTCTTCTGTATTGTTCCACAGCATGGATCACATGGTCTCTGAATTCTTTGTGTGACTTTGAATTCAGACCTACCACATCCTCCAGCTTCACTTTCATTGCTGCAGGCATGGCTTCCACAATGGAGGTCCTGAAGAATGCTGTCAGTACTCTGTCTTGTTCTGGATCTCTTTCCAGTTCTTCTTTCCATCGTTTCAGTTGTTTCTGAATGTAGGTGGTGGGGTTCTCAGTTTCTCCCATTGGTTCCCCCTTCAGGAAATTTGGATCAGTTTGCATTGGATATTCGGTCCTCTTGGTGTTTGGCAGGATTTCAACAGGTCATCTGGATATTCTATATCTTGCATGATCAATGTACCAGCTACTTATACTGCTTTTGCTGGGCATAATCATGTGAGCTTGGATGTAGTTGCTCTGTTTGACTGTTGTTCAACAGTTCACTTATTTCTTGTTGCAATGATGTCACAACTTGGTTATATTCTTCTCTTGTCAAGTCGACAGCTTTCTTAAGACTCTCTCTTGTTCTGTTGTATCTTTCCTCCATGTCAACCAGTGCTACCTCGATGGAGTCCGTAGGTGTCGTTCTTCCTTCAGAAGCTTCTTCAAGTTCTCTGTCTTGATAGTTTTCCTCTTCTTCATCTACTGGTGTTAAATGATTATGGCAGTCTTCCAATTCTTCAAGCATTTCTGAAAGACAATGATATGAGAGTGGCTCACCTTTTTTCTCTTCCTCTTTGCAGTCTCTGGCCCCCCTTCTTTCAATCCTTGACTCCTCCTGGTAGGTTGTCCTCTCTCTTTCTCTTTGTCGTGGCTGTGACAGTGGCGTAAATGTTCTCAGCCTCTGCTCCTGTGAGTTCAGCCCCTCCCTCATGGCTGAGTGAGTGTGTTGTTCTTCCCTGATGTCTGTCTGCTCTTTTCCTCACCTCATCTCTGCAGCTCTGTTCATTTCTATCAGTTTCTGTGTTTGAATCATGTACATATCCCTCCAATTCTATTGGCCCTTTTAGATCTATTTTTCCCTGTACCACAGGCATTTGGTTTACAACTTGATCGCAGGAAGGAGCATATGGAGGTGGCCTTTCTTTAATTTCATCTTTTTTATTTTCCCTTTTTAATTTCAATAATTTGATTCCTTGTTGTTTAAACAAGGCCAATACCCCTAATTCTTGTTCCCTTTTTTCATTTCGCTTTTTGGATTTTGTCATTGGTCTTGTAATTTATTTATTTTTTATTTTTTTAACAAGACCTCTATTTCTCTACACATTATCACATCAAATGTTCCCTCTGCTGGCCATTTGGTAACCAATTTCTTTGTTCTTTCTGCCCACTTTTTCGAGAAATCCCTTATTGCTTCTTTACAGGCTGGATTTTTGGAAATCAATAATTCTACTGGAGTTGACTTTTTTTTTTTTTTTTTTTTTTTTTTTTTTTTTTAAAACTCAGACTTCTTTATCTAATATAGTGGATTATTGTTGCTTTAATTTCCCTTTGGTGATTTACCTCTCTAACCTCAGCACCTTAAATTTATTAACTACTCTTCACCAGGCTCATCAGAGGAGGACCACTAAAAGAATCCGACCCCTGATTTCCACCTGGACTTTTTGCTGGGCAGAGGACTTATCACCTTATTTATGAAAGCTGGATAGTTTGTCTCAAATATTTCAAAATAATCACCATATGTTTTCTAGTTAATAATTTGAAGGGTAACACAAGGCCTCCTGGTTCTTTCCATTACAAATTGCTTTTTGTCCAAATTATGTTTTCTCTCAAGCTAAATGCCTCAAAACTCCACAGCCTTCTCAAATGAAATCTGCGACCTGTAGCCGTCACTCCTCCTGCCCAAATTGAGTGAGTGAAAGATGGCATTAATTCTATGCAAAATTCTTGTGTCTTGAACACACTAATGTTCAATTCATCTCTTGTACACCACATTAGGTTTAGGGGTTCCATATAATCAATCAATAAACTTTTTCCTGTAATGTTAAAATTTTTCTACCCCTTGTCCCCCTGCTTTTCTTATTCACAACTACTTTGTCTGTCACTTTTGTTTCTTTCTCTTTTATTCAGTTTAATTGAGCATTGATTTCAGCATGTCAAACTGCTGTGATTCAGCTTTTTCTTGATCTTTTTGGATTTCCACCCACAAATGTTGTATATTGTGGCTGAGTTCTTATCTCAATTATAACCTATAAACATCTCACAGTTCTGCCAGTCATATCCATTGGCTGTGCATTTCCTGTTTCTTTTGACCTAAACAGAATTTTAGATGTCCAGATCACTTCTCTTGTATCATCTGATATTCTGAGATGTACATTACCAAGGATTGTAGCTCCTGTTTCAAGTACTGACCACTGGCCTACCCAGTTGCGCTTCAGATAGGGTGCTACCACTGGATCGACTGGAATATCAATTACATTTAATGCAGTTTCCAATTGGGAAGATGCTGGAGCACAGAGCCTGAAAAAATTATTTACCAATTTACAACTCGTTATATGTTTGAAAACCACATCCTCCCAAGGTATTACTGGCCATTCAATTGATTTTTCTCTCAAATTTGTGATTTTGGTCAATTTTCTAAGAAAACTATTTTTCTTGAATTCTGTCAACCTTTGTACCTGTCCATCCAAATCAACAAAACTTGATTCCATCCAAAAATGGTTGTGGATTCCTTGTGTTTTTACCAAGGTCTCCTGAAATTGCTGATATTCTTTTTCACTTTCCCATTCATTTAAATCATCAAGGTGTTTCTATTTCTCTGTTTGTTTCATTCTATTTTGGATGAGACGGGCACAAAATGACCACTCAAATATCTCCTCCGTTTGTTCCTCCCTTTCTTCCTCCCTCCTTCACACTCCTACCTTCACTATCAGCAGCACTTACACGCACACACTTAGCTTACACACACATTCAATGCCCCCACTCTCACTTTCTCCTTGTAGCCCCTCCTTTCTCTCACTCACGAGATTCCTCTCTCAGCCCCTCCTTTCTCTCATAGACACACTTGGTTCATATGCTCATTCTTACTACAGGAGAGAAACAAAAACTTTTCAGTGTTATTTATTTTATATATGGTGACAATTTGACCAATCTTCAAATAATCAATAGAGCCAATTCGTTGTAATGTTATTAGTTTTAAAATAATTGTTCTAATTTCTCTCACATTCTCTCAGTTCACACAACTCACACGGCAATACACACACTACTTGCAGCACTCACACTCTTACACTCTGCTCATGAGCACACATACACACAATCAGTTCATGTATCCATATACACACAATGAGCTCATACACTTATGTACACAAGGCCCCCACTTTCTCTCCCTCTATTTACAGCTGCAGCAAAATCAAACACCTGATCTCTCTCTCTCCTCTTTTGGAAGGCGATCAGTTGCTCTTTTTCTTTAACAATAATTCAGTTTCACAATTTAGATCACAACGTCGATAATTTGGACGATGTCCAAACAATCAACAAAGCCAATTCTATGGAGTATTCTTTGTTCTTTCAACTTTTACAATTATGTTAACATACTCCATTCAATATAGTGTCTTTATTTCAGACTTATAATTATTTACACTGATTCTTCACTCTGTTTCTACCAAAAAATATTTACATATTTACACATCCCTTTCTTGTATTCATTTCAGTCAAACCAAAAGGCATTCACATCAGACACATATCATTCTCATCCAATCACACAAACATTCATTTAATGCATTAACACATACAGATATCTCTTCTCAACATATAATGGACAATACAAAGACTAACACTTTAACTCTCTAGTCTGCAGACACCCGCCCGATCAGACCTTCGGTCATGAGAGTCCACCAGGGCCAAGCTTTTAACCAACCTACAAGCTGCTCCCTGGTATCCCTGGACCTCTCACTTAGGAAGCGGTAACCACGGGTTTTAAGCCCCTCTTGGGCAGCCCCTCTTGGGCAACATGCACCTCTTGTGCTTCTTAAACTCTGTGCCTCCCTTAGGCACTGCACCTCTTGTGCTTCTTAAACTACGCCCTCATGAGTGTCGATCAGGGCCAGGCTTTTACCAACCTACAAGCCGCTCCCTGATATCCCTTTGACCCCCCACTTGGGAAGCGTTCATATACCTCTGTGAGAATCTACCAGGGCCAGGCTTAACCAACCTACAAGCCGCTCCCTGGTATCCCTTGATCTCCCACCTAGGATGTGACGCTTGGACTACTAAACTATTCTACTAAGGGCGTTTCTTTTGGAACCTGGAACCCGTCAATCTATATACACTTACTTTACACTCTTTTCATACTAATCTTACGTTCGTTGATTGGTGAAGCCCTGTCCCAGATTACCATTACAGGCGTGACCTTAGTTAACTACGCAAACAATCTTATTTCCAATATAAGCAAAAATTGCTTACCTCAGTATAGACGCGTCTTTAATTTCGGATTAGTTTGCGTGTCAACTCGGTCCCCCGCCCGCAAGGGCTCTCCCGGACACCGGACCTCAATCCAATCCTGTTCGTGACGCCAAGTCTATGTCGTGGAGCAGAGAGGGAGAAGATCTCTTCAGCGCAGTCAAAAAAGCTCAAACAGCAGGGTTCCAGGTGCCAGAAGCAAGACTTTATTACACAATGTAACAAAGCCGAGAGACAGCCGCCACATCCACTGCCTCTGAGTCTTTGTTTGTCCAAGCTCCATGTTTTATACACTCTCTTCTTATACAATGTATCAAAGTTGGTTCTTTCTATTTTTTTATTTGTTATGCCTGTCCGGTCTTCCACAATTGTCTACTTGTCCTCTCAGCTTATCTTATAATGGTGGCATTTAGCCAAGGCCACCACCTGGAGGCAATCACATAAGTAATACATCATACTCTATGTCATCTTCTGGAAATCTCCCAACATTTGCAATGGAAGTTTACCACTATTACCTTACCATCTGCTTTTAGAATACTAAGCATTGAAATGATTTCACATAATAACCATTATATTGATTTTCTTCATTATCATTTATTCTTTCAATAGACTAATATTTTCTAGTAGGAATTTCACAATAAGAGGAGTGGGACAAAATTCCTCCTGAGATGTGTGCAAACCTGGTGGCCAACTACAAGAAACGTCTGACTTCTGTGATTGCCAACAAGGGTTTTGCCACCAAGTACTAAGTCATGTTTTGCGAAGGGGTCAAATACTTATTTCACTCATTAAAATGTAAATCAATTTATAACTTTTTTGAAATGTTTTTCTGGATTTTTTTTGTTGTTATTCTGTATAAATAAACCTACCATTAAATTTATAGACTGATCATTTCTTTGTCAGTGGGCAAACGTACAAAATCAGCAGGGGATCAAATATTTTTTCCCCCCACTGTACAACGCTTTTTGAAAGAAGTCCCTTCTGCTCACCAAGACTGCTTTATTTGATCAAAATACATTAAAACATTAATATTTAGAATTTTTTTAAATACCATTTAAAATAACTTTTTTTTTTTTTTTTAATGTAACTTATTTTCAGCATGAATTTTCAGCATCATTACTTACAGAAATCATTGTAATATGCTGCTTGATGCTCAGGAAACATTGGTTAATATTTTTGTGGAAAACAGTACATTATTTCAGGATTCTTTGATGAATAGAAAGTTCAAAAGAACAGAATTTATTCAAAATATATTTTTTTTATTTTGTAACAATGTGAAAGTCTTTGTCACTTTTTAGCAATTAAATAGATTCTTGCTGAATTAAATGATTATTTCTTTAACATTTATTTTTACTGAGCCCAAATATTTGAATGGTAGTGTATGTGAATATTAATTTCAGTTGATTTGACCATAACCCCCTTTCCTCTTTTCTGTGTTGTTCAGCTTGCCTTTCGTTAGGTGTATCTCAGTTGGACTCTGTGATCATTGCTCCACCTCCTCTCCCCGAGGGTGAGGCACAGACACTGACCCACCTGCAGCCGCTGTGGGAGGAGCTGGAAAGTCTTGTGCAAAGCCAGAAGATCGCTGCCATCGGCACGTCCGACTTGGACAAAACTCTTTTAGAGCAGCTGTATAACTGGGCTCAGGTCTGCTGTGAGTGTGCATTTTTCTGCAAATAACAGAATAATTGATCATTTACAGTGTATTTTTGTGCTCTTTCATGCTATGCAGGTAAAGCCAAGTAGTAATCAGGTGAATCTGGCCTCGTGCTGTGTGATGCCTCCAGACCTCACTGCATTTGCTAAAGAGTTCGATATACAATTGCTTACGCACAATGACCCCATAGGTGTGTATTTTATGCTGAGTCATTGAGCTCAATGACTGCGTGCATGAACTGGTTCTGCAATTTAATTATTAAACTGCATGAGTAACAGCGCAGGAAATCTAATGATGCCAATCTTTCTTCTTGCATCTAGAGCTAATCAGTGCAGCAGGCTTCCAGGAAGCAGTGCAGGGGAGCAGTAAGGACCTGCAGGTGGACGACTGGAGGCTGGAGTGGGTCTTACGGTACTCCATCATCGTCAAGAGCAGAGGCATCATAAAAGCAAAAGGCTACATTGTTCATGCTAAAAAGGGCAACAACCTTTAACATGTCCAGTTTGAACAGGGTTTCCTGTAATTTATTCCAATAAATTTAGGGAGCTACTACATCAGTGATGCATATTTTACAGAATTGTTTTTTTTTTTTGACAACACACTAAAGTGAATCTGATTTTTCAAAGAAACAAAAACTCACTCGACCCACTTGACTCATTTTTCCTCATGATTTAGACTATCTGTGCTATATATATATATATATATATATATATATATATATATAGCTATCTGTTCTTGTCGATAAATGCAAAGTGCCTCTTTTTTTTGTTTAATTCTCTGTATTTTTCAAAAGGGTAAAAATTTAATATATAACAACGGTTGATAGGACAGCAGATTAAGATGCTTCAAATACCATGGTTGTTTTGTTAATCATTGCCCCTGTGATTTTTTTTTTTTTTTTTCAGTTTTATTAAAAAATGTTAACCACCTTTTTTTCTTTTTCTTTTTTTTTTTAAAAGAGTGGTTAACTATGTGGGCCACATAGTTGTATTTTTCTACTTTAAATTTTAATGTCATTTTAAGTCCTACTGGCATTTTAAGTTTGTATAATTTATTTTGATCGATGCTTTGCTTGGAATGTTCAGTAAATGTTTTCTTACCTGTTTTCAACAGATGATTCTATCTCTTTTGCATCCCTTTGTAAACAAAATGCCTTGCTTATATGATAAAAAGAAATATTCAAATATGTAACTATGGGAGGCTGTTAACATGCATGGCATGAACGGCATTAACTCATTGTATATAAGAACACTGGAAAATTCCACACTTGAAGGAAAATGATTATAGTTCCAGTATCCAACGAATAGTCAGAATATATATTTTTACCTGTGTTATTTATTCATTGTAATGACGATTCCTGTTGGAGCCAATCGTATAATAGAGTTTTTATTTCATGTACTGTACATGTAACTTCTATTTTCCCATATTGTGTTAAACATTTTTAATATGGTTTTTAAACTTCGGAATTGAAAAACGAAACATGGACTGGTATTGTGTTTTTTTTTTTCATTTCAGTGTTTATATGTTAGATGTACGCGATATCCTCCTGAGACCTAACGCAAACTAAAGTTTTTTTTTTTCATTAATGAATGTATGAATTAATTTTAATAGTGTCTCAAGACAGAAATCCATATCATTATTTGCAATTCACCCAACGCTCAAAACTACTCAGCGACGCTTTCCTGCGTCGATTAGTCACGCCTGCGCATCCGGAGAACGCGTCTCGCAAGCGGAAGTGCATCAACGTCATCATAGTGGCAAGATGGTGGCCACCAGGAGCGGAACACGCGTGGGCTCCCCTGTGAAAAATACTAGCGATGAAAACTCTGGAGCCACGGTATGTAGGATACTTAGGTAGCAGGTAGTCTATATATTCTCCGGAAGCGCCAGTGTGTGCTTGTAATTGCAGTGTTTTTCGGGAAGAAACGAGTCGCCGCGTGTGTCCATATATGCCCGAGCAACTCTGGGAAACTTGTATACAATGTATACAATTTCAAGGGAATAATCGTCAATTATGATTTTTGTCATAATCGTGCAGCCCTATAAAGTTATGTAAATAAATAAGACAGTCGTAGGCTGCATGTGTAGCTTTGGGCAGGAGATAGGGCAGTGTGATACTCCTCTGTTATGCACAACATCATGCCACCCCACCACATATGTATACATAAATGAGAATTATATTAGTTTTCTATAAAGTGACCATATGTTTTGGGTGAATTGTAAGTAATTTCATCCTTTCTGACAAAGCAAGTAGCAGTATTTGTCATTAGGTTCTAGCATTAATTCTATAACAAGTAAAACTCAGTTTATTGTTAAAGTATTGCAGTCTTGGTGGGAAAGACATCATCACCCAGATTTGGTGTGATAATTTAAATATTTTAAAAGTTAATTAATAAAACCTCATGCAACCTTTAAATTATCATTGTTCAGTCCATCACTGAGCAATGCCTACTTTTATTTCTGTCATGATGGGTTTAATTTTATTGTATAAATATTGAATAAGTAAAGCCAACTTTTGTCTGGTCGTGTATGATTAGAATTGAACTTTTAGTGCATATCAACTAGAGCTGCACGATTCTGGATAAATTAAGAATCGCGATTATTATTATTTTTTGTCACAAATAGAGATCACGATTCTCCCACAATTCTGAACTAAACAAAATAATGTATTAGGGCTGCACAATTAATCGAATTTCTAATCGCGATTACGATTATGGATCCCACAATTACATAATCGTTCAAAGCCGCGATTACAAAAATAAAGAAACAATTAAAAATGCCCACTTGCATTTTGCAAACCAAATTGTTAGGCTACTTTTTTTTTTTTTTTTTTTTTTTTACCATGGTAATGAGGTGCTGTACGTTTGGTTATGATCTACAAATGTATAAAAGATGAGGCTGTTACAGTTTTCACAATGGTACTGTTTTTGTTAATGAAAATAAATGTACATCTGCATTCCAACTCAAGCTCCTGCTACTCTGAGCTCAAGGTCCTGTTCTAATGTGTATTTTCTAAGAGACAAAACTTTTTTATTAATATATTAAATAATAATATTATTATTATTACATGTTCAGTGCTACCAAATCAGGTGCTGGTGCCACTGCTCTCGAATGTTAGTCTGGAGCCCTGATAATATAAATTGTACTGTAAAATGTTACTGTAATTTGAAATTTCGTCTGTTTAATTGTAAATGAAATATATAGCTTTAGTAAACCATTTTTTATTTTTTTTTTCATTTTAGTTTTAGTATAACATAATTATACCATACATAATTTTACCTTTTTTTGTTTAAAGTAGAAACCAAACCAATGTATAGTTGACATTTGAGGCTCATTGCTATAGAAAAGCAATAAAAGTCCAGGAAGAGTGTTTTCAGCCTTTATATATATATATATATATATATATATATATATATATATATATATATATATATATATAAAAATATGGAATGCAGCTTCAAACAATGGCATAAATCTGTTCAAAATAATCGTTATTAATAATCGCAATTACAATTTCAAGGGAATAATCGTCAATTATGATTTTTGTCATAATCGTGCAGCCCTATAATGTATGACAAAATATTATTGCTGCAGTCTATTTAAAAGTGTTTAATTAATTTGAATGAATTATTAAACATTTTAATATATGTATTTAAAATATATTTAATACACCAATTTTTAATATTAAAATTATGAAAAAGTGGTTTGAATGAATGATTTAATGACTCACTCATAAATAATTCACTTGTTTTATTACTGGATTAATCAGAGTTTTTGAACGAATCTCTTGAAAGAATAATTCAATGACAAATACATTTTTAACTTTTCAATCGCCACAACAATCGACACAAACGTTCTTTAAAGTGGCAATTACTTTCAAAAGGGGAATTGCTCTATTTTGATCGTTGCCTCAGACATCAATATTTAGGCTATATCTGAACTATAAGCTTTCATCCCAGAATTTCTGTGTTAATGTGAATAACTAAGACCAAAATAATACTTTGTTTGTGAAGCTGTTTTCTTACCCAAACATGGTAAATGTCTGCTCTCTGTGTCAGTGGCAGCGCGAATGCAGATTTTAAATGTTCCGGTATGATTTTTACAAAGGTTTAATAGACACGGGCGAATCGTTGTGATTTTAAAATGGGATCGCATGGGTGTTTGAATCAAGATTGCGATCTTTTAACGATGAATCGTGCAGGTCTAATATCAACTCAAATGTCTGTAACATTATTCTGATAAGGAATCCTCAAATAATCTGAAACAAATATTCTTGTTCTCACAGCAGCCTACTCCCTCGACCAGAAGAACACGGCGCAGAACGCTAATGGAGGAAAACCAGTCCTGCTCTGAACTTGCAGGCGACTCCCAGCCAGATGAGCCGAAGGACGATAGTATTGCCTCTTCCTCAGTAACTAGTCCGCCCAAGCGAGAAACTAAAAGATCCACACGTCTCCTTGCTGACAAAAAGGAACCAAACTCTACCAATGAAGCTGAAGTGTCTGAGTCAGAGTCCTGCTGCTCTGTAGTTTCTGATGTGCAGGCGACACCCAGAACCCGACGGAGGACTGCAGTCAGGGAGAAGCCCACTGTGCTGGACGAGGCATCCGAAGTTGAATCCTGCTCGTCGGAAGTGTCTGCGACCCATTCTCGCAGAACTCCACGCAGCCCGAGGAAGCGTGTTCTGACTTCAGCAGCTACAAAAGATGCCACAAAGAATGATGATGATGATCCCTCAGGGGCCGAGTCCTGCAGTTCTGCTGTGTCCGTCACTACAGCTATGGACACTTGTCGGATAACAAGGAGCCATCGGAAGTCTGCTGTTCCTACCACAGAAGCAGATTCATCTGAAACATAGTCATGCTCCTCCAGCGTTTCTGGCCTTCATGGCTCTGTGGTCCGCAGATCTGCTCGAAACCAGAAGGTCAAACCGACTGAGCCCATCCCTTTGAGCTTTGAGGAAACCACAGACACCCCTTCTTCTCCAGTGTCCAAGAAGAGAGGCCGTGGGCACAAAACAGGAGTTGACGAGGAAAATGAGTCAGATGGATGCAAGTCTGGTCCCAGCATGAGTCCGTGGAGATCCACCAGGCGTCAACCCAAACCTGGTGAATCAGATTCAGAGTCGGTAGCTACTGATGTCTGCAATTCTCAGGGGAGCCCAAGCCCTCAAAGAGGAAGGGGGACTCCTTGTAGTAGCCGAACTGGGTCTGCTAGTAGTACCCGTGCGGTTCCTGTAACCAGGGCAAGAAGTAAAGCAAAAATGAATTCTGATGTAGGTGACACCATTACAACTGCTGCTGCCGCCATGCCTGAGGAACGGGGTGAGGAGCTTGAACCTCATCCTGAAAGTATTCCAGTACCTGATGGAGATAAACCTGAAGACACAGTAGAACAACTAGATAGCACTGTGGTCATGGACACCAGTGAAGCTCAAGAGTGCACCATGATTGAGGAGAGAGCTGAAGATACCACTGTAGTTCTTGATCAGGATGAGCCCGTCTAGCCAGTGGAGGACAGTGGAACTGAAACTCTGACACTTCAAGAAAAACCTGTGGCTGAAACTTCTGCTACACTAACTGAAGAGCCTGGAGATGTTGCCATGGAAAATGATGAGCCAGAGTTTGTGGAGACAATCCATGTTGTTGAATATCAAACATGTTCTGAGCCTGTGAAGGAGGATACGGTAGAAGCTGTGGCAGAAGATCCTAAACCAGCTGTGGTTGAGGAGGCCATTGAGGAGCTAACATGTTCTGAGCCTGTGAAGGAGGATATTATACTTCTTGTGGCAGAAGATCCTGAACCAGCTGTGGTTGAGGAGCAAACATGTTCTGAGTCTGTGAAGGAGGATACGATAGAAATTGTTGCAGAAGATCCTAAACCAGCTGTGGTTGAGGATCAAACTTGTTCTGAGCCTGTTAAGGAGGATGTGGTAGAAACCACCCTAGAAGATCCTGTACCAACTGTGGTTGAGGAGCATGAGAACAAGGTTGAGTGTGAAAAGAAAGGTGTAATCGTTTATGAGGAAGCTAATGACACCATTAAGACAACTGAAAACGATTCTGTAACGTTGAATGACCTTGAAGGCCCTTCTACAAGCTCATACACTGAACCAAATTTGATCACCATAGAGGAAACATCTAAGAAACATCCACCCCAGAAAAAAATGATCAGTTTACTCGACAGCAGTGAGGATGAAGACAGTGCTGATGAAGGTCTGTCTTCAGAGGAGGAAGGTTGTTCAGAGAAAGTTGAAGATGTGCGGCATGAAGATGATGTGATGTGCCCTGATGGTGCCCTGATGGAAATCAGGCACCAGAAGAAGCAGAGGCACACGGTAATGAACTGTTTGTCATAGACACTAAACCTGGACTACGGTCTAAGAAACAGTATTATGTTGATGCCAAGCAAACCGAGGAACAGGATGAGGAGGATTTTGTTGATGAGGAAGGAGATGACGATGACGAAGATTCAAAAGTGCCGTTCACTTCCAAAAAGCCTCTAAGGTTTTTTTTCTTTTCTTTTTTCTTTTTTTTCCTCTCCTGTTGTATTGATTTTAAATTATTAAAAATGTTTAAATATTTTTAACTCTTCAGTAAATATTTACGTGTGATGTTTAAATTATATTTACTTTTTTCTCGCTCAGGATACAGCTATCTAGTTCCATTGACACAGGTCTGAAAATGAAGGAACTTGGTGGTTTGTACGTCAGTTTTGATGGCAACAAGCCAAAGAGTCTTTCCAACAGTTCGAAAACCAAGAATCACCTGAACAATCCGGATGAGGTAAATAACAATAATCATTTATTATTCTAGATGAAACATTGACTATATTTGTAATTTTAAAGGGGGGGGTACAATGCTGTTTCATGCATTCAGAGTTGTTTACACTGTTAAAGAGTTGAATTCTCATGCTAAGCATTTCAAAAAACAATTTGGACATATAACAGAGTATTTCTGTGACAAAAATCTTACTTTCGGGTTCATACAAGCTTCGGAGAGTTTTTTCTCGATCGTGGCTCTTCATGACATAAACGAGGGTGGAACTCCTTATATGGATATTTCTCCCAGAAGAAAGCGCCAGTGCACGCATTGACCAGAGCTAGAGCAAGAGCACGCCCATCAACGCGCTTCATTCGGCTGCACTGCAGGGGACTCGCTCAGGAAGAATGTCATTAAAGAAGTATTTTTGGTTGTGAGGAAAAGATAACCTTGTTCAGCTTCTCGAAGAACCCAGCGTTACGTAAACAGTGGATGCAGTTTGTTTTTTCGGGGCAGCAATGGAGTTTCTCAAGTGTTTTTTGACGAACGTTTTATAAACAAGGCCCAGTTTGATGCTGGATTTGCACATCGTTTGATACGGAAAGATGGAGTAGTCCCAGCTATAAAAGTCCTGGTCATGATTCAGAACTGCAGATGTTCAGTGAAACGGCATCAAATGTCTCCGTTTTGTTGGCAATCGGTGCTCAAGTGCTCGTCACTCTTTAGCTCCACCCATAGCGCACCTCCAGGAGCTCGGCTTTTTTCAGAGAGAATCGTAAAGTTGTATCTTTCTTTTATAAATATGATAAAAATAAAGACTTTTTGGAGATATGAAGGATGCAATACTACTCTATAGGTACTCAAGATTAATATGAGATTGGGTGAAACTGTTATGCCCCTTTTAAATTGTAATATTTCGCAATATTCCTTTTTTAGTATTTTTTTTATCATAATCATTTCAAAACATTTCAAAGCATTTTGTGGAGATGTTAATGCTTATTGAAGCTAAAGAGCATGAAAAATGTTGTATTCATTTTGTAGATGCTGAAGAAAAGTGTTATCGTTCCGGATTTTGAGAAAAAAGATGCTGTGCCACCATACAGTGAATCAAAGCATGCTGCTAAACTCAAGCGCAAGGTGGGTACACCAGTTCATGAACAAATGGATGGTCTTACATTTTGTGTCTCCTTGAAGGAAAGCTGTTTTAGTTTTTAACTTTTATTAATTCATCTTGAAAACTTAAACTATCGTTTGAAAGTTTGGGGTCAGTATGATTTTTTTTTTTTAAAAGGAGTTTAATACTTTTGAGCAAGAATGTGTTAAATTGATCAAAAGTAATTGAAAAGACATTTAAAATGCTACCAAAGAGTTCTATTTAAAAATGTATCATGGTTGCTACAAAAAATATATAACTGATATTTAAATTTACAACAGTACATTAGAATGATTTCTGAAGGATCACTTGACACTGAAGACACTGGAGTAATGGCTGCTGAAAATTCAGCTTTGCCATTGAAGGAATAAATTAAATTTTGGCAATAACTCAAGTCATTACAGTGATAGTGTTAAGTAAAGTTTGTAATTCTCATGCTTTTGATTACATCAGGGTTTTATAAGCAATGTACTAATCTTATTTGTGCGATATTTGTCATGTACAGGCGGAAAGAGAAAAGACAACTGGTTATGGCTGGTTCAACATGAGAGCTCCTCAATTAACAGAAGAGCTCAAAAATGACCTGAAGGCACTCAAGATGCGCTCAGCTATGGACCCAAAGCGCTTCTACAAGAAGAATGACAGAGGAGGACCTCCCAAGTACTTTCAGGTTGGTTGGGAAGTCTTTATCAGGAACAGACTTTTCCCCTGAAACAACATTTCAAAAAGCTATTGTTCCTTAGACCAAAAAAGAAAAGAAAAAAAGAAAAATAGAAAAATGGTGAAAACAAAAAATGAGAATGGTTATCAAAATACTGACATTGCAATTAACCATAGGCGTACATTTTTAAAGAAAGCAGACAATGGGATATTGTTCTATTCTTTAGAGTACAGTTTTGCTCTTTTTGTTTCAGGTTGGTACAGTGGTTGACAGCCCAATAGACTTTTATAGTTCAAGAATCCCTAAGAAACAAAGGAAAAGGACCATTGTGGAGGAGCTGCTTGCAGACGCAGAGTTTAGAAGGTAAGAAAGCTGTGGGTGATTAGCTTTATATGGAGTAAACTGTGATGAATGATTTGTATTCATGACAATGGGCTTTTATTATAGATTGTTCTCACTATTATTTTAAATTAATTGTCATAAATACCTCTTTTCTTCTCTTTTCAGTTATAACAAAAAGAAATATCAAGAGATCATGGCAGAAAAAGTAAGTACGGTTTTGCAGTTAATCTTGGTAAGATTAACAAAAAGAAGCACAAGTTCCATAAAAAGAAAATGAATAAATAATTTCTTAAGGCAAATCATTTTTTTTTTCCTGAACAGGAATTGTTAAGCCTTTGTAAATATAAGGCAACTATATATTTTTATTTTCAGTGGATTATTGAAAAGGCATTTTTAGTGTTATAATCGTATGCATTGCATGTAAAAAACAACAAAAAAACATGCAACTTGTACAGAGAAATTGATTTTATACTTTTTAGAATTTTTCTAAAATGGATTGAGATTGGCTGACTGATTACACCTCTGTGGATTCACAATCAAGTCCAAAGCAAGTGTACTGTTGTGTTTTTCATTTTACTAATGCTGTTATCATTATGGAAGTTAATAAAAGTATATAAAATCTTGTCAAACTCCCACCATCCATACTGTTTTCCTGATTTGAGTTACCAGACATATGCAAAATTGAATATTTGAATGTATGTATGATCACTGTGTCCAGGTGCTTTGTCCACTTTGTCCTTTCTCTGATGCGTTGCTGTAAAGGTTCTTGTATATTTTGCTCAAACTGTCCTCAAACACAGCTCTGTGGGGCTTTCCTGTGTACACAGCCGCTCTGTTAGTCCAGAATGTTCCGTTGTCTATATGAACAGATGGTTCTCCAGGAATAAGCCTGCAGTATGGACAGAACAATGTTTATGGAATGTCAAATTAAAACTTCTTACTATAGTTTCCACTGCAAGCTCAACTATGACGAGCTCACGTTTTCAAGGCCAACTACAAAATGCTAAAAAAAAAAAAAAATTATATATGTACACACATTTATATACTCTTACATATAAGACTTTGTAGAGTCTTGAGTATATACAATCTGGTTTACAGTTATATAGTCAAAATAACTATACATTCACAATTTACATTTATATATTCACACTTACAACTCAGATTAAATTCTATTCAGACTTAATTATATATTCAGAGTAACTTCTATAAATATATTCATGACTTTAATTTACATATTCTGTTTTTTAATCTATATATTCAGACTTACATGTATCCATATATTATAATAATACATTTTATTTGTAGTGTGCCTTTGTTACATTCAAGGCACTATATATTGCAACTGTCATGTATATATTCAGAATTATAAGCACATATTCATTTATATATTCAGGCTTAAAGGGTTAGTTCACCCCAAAATGAAAATTGTCATTACTTACTCACCCTCATGTCGTTCCAAACCCGTAAGGCCTTCGTTCATCTTCGGAACACAAATTAAGATATTTTCAATTAAATGGGAGAGCTGTCTGACCCTCCATTGACAGCAACACAACTGAAATGTTACCAGGTCCAGAAACGTAGTAAATACATCAGTAAAACCGTCCATGTGACATCAGTGGCTCAGCTTCAGTTTTGCGATGCTACGAGAGTACTTTTTTTTGCGCAAAGAAAACAAAAAGAACAATTTACTCAATTCTTCTCCCCCGAGTTACGTCTTCTGCCATTTTGGAGAGTACCCAAGAACGTATTTGACGTAATCAGCGTTGTTTACGTTCAGGGGGAAAGCGCGCATGAACGTATAATCTGTGTAATAGGCATTGTTTACACTTAGGGGAAAGCATGCGTATGTATTGTGATACTCTCTAAAATGGCAGAAGACGTAACTCGGGGGAGAAGAATGGTTGAGTAAATTATTTTTTCTTTTCGCTAAAAAAAAGTCTTCTCGTAGCGTCGCAAAACTGAAGTTGAGCCACTGATGTCACATGCACCTGTTTTACCGATGCATTTACTATGTTTCTGGACCTGGGAACATTTCAGTTGGGTTGCTGTCTATGGAGGGTCAGACAGCTCTCCGATTTAATCAAAAATATCTTAATTTGTGTTCCGAAGATGAACGAAGATCTTACGGGTTTGGAACGACATGAGGGTGAGTAATTAATGACATAATTTTCATTTTGGGGTGAACTAACCCTTTAAAACTAGATATTCAGATCTACTTCTACATATTGATGATTTACATTTTATATTACAATTTGTATCTATATATTCAGATTTTTAACTATATATTTAGATTTACATTTATATATTCAGATGTCTAAATATTCAGATTTACACATATACATATATTTACATAGATTGTATATAATTACACATTGTATATAATTATTTCCTGTTTGGCACTTGATACACACACACACAGCAAAAATGAAACATCCCTATTTCATAACATGCAAGTATTCAGATTTTTGTATTAATACAAGTTGAACAGCTGCAACATAAACTGAAAAATTTCAGATATCTGACGAACAGAAATGGAATAATGAGTCCCTGAACAAAGGGCGGGGGTCAATATCTTGTCTGGCCATCAACTGCTTAAGGTACTACAGTGTATCTCATTATCATGGGCTGCACCAGATTAGCTGGTTCTTGCTGTAATATGTAGAGTCTTCAACCAAAGCACTTGCAAGTTTTAGCACAAGTCTGGAAGAGGAGTAAAGATGCGTGGAAGGGTACAGAGGCAAAATAGAGGAAGAGGCAGAAGAGGCCAAGGACAGAGGTGCATATCAGATGAAACAAGGGCCACTATTGTAGACCATGTTGTCAATCATGGCCTTACAATGGCTGAGGCTGGTTGAAGGGTGCAGCCAAATATTGGGAGATCGACCGTATCCTCAATAATTCACACATTTTACAGTAAAACAGTGTCTTTCAATCAATATCCCACATACAGTATTGTGTAAATTTGTACTTTTGAAATGGATATATGGCATACATAAGTGCAGCCTTCTGTATTTCAATACAGTAGCTGTCATCCAAACTGTTGCCATAGTTCATATCAGGTAATACTAACAGAGTGCACTGTTATATAAACATTTTGACTATCTTGTTTGTGAACAATGACACAAGCACTTTTCATTCTGATGGCACTGATATGTTCATCGACATAAATACTTACTTTTGAGAGATGAACTAAAGATTTTGAGTAAGTTACAGGCCTTTGCAGGAAATCCATTGTGTGGTGCTGTCTGTACAAATTGTTTTGAGAAATGCAAAAATTAAGGATGATTCGAGAAATGCACCAAAGCGACTGAGAAAAACTAACACAGGTGAGCAGGGACCCTGGACATCTATCTTCTGCTGTTTTTCAAGAGTCTTACTGCTCTTACTGCTATTGTAAGGCATTGTAACTGATCTTTTGTAAATTTTGCAAAATTATCTTTAAAATACAGCATCCTGAAAAGGGGATGAAAACGTGTGTGTGTGTGTGTGTGTGTGTGTCATATATATATATATATATATATATATATATATATATATATATATATATATATATATATATATATATATATATATATATATATATATATATATAAGGCATGTGATCAGCTAGAGAAATTCTGACCACGCCCACAAGCCACGCCCTCAGCACTTATTAAAAATATATATTTTAGCACATTAAAAGATATATCTTATACTGTAAGAATACATACTATTGTCCTGTAAAAAATAAAGTAAAAATAAGCAGCACTTAATAATCATGATAACAATATAATATATTATAATAAAGTACCATAATATAGTATAGTAAAGTATATAGTATATAGAATTGTTATTATTATTAAAGTGCCTGCCAAAAGTTTGGAAACATTACAATTAATGATTCTGAAATAAATATCTTCTGCTCATCAAGGCTGAATTTATTTGATTACAGTTAAAAAAAAAAAAAAAAAAAAAAAAAAAAAAAGCAATATTGTGAAATATAATTACAAATAATAAAAAAAGTTTTCAATTAATATATTATAAAATGTAATGTTATTTCTGTGATGCAAAACAGATTCTTCATCATTACTCCAGTTTTCAGTGTTGCATGATCTTTTAGAAATCATTAGAATTTATTTGACTTTCAAGAAACATTTCTGATTATTATCAATGTTGAAAACAATTTTGCTGCTTCGTATTTTTTGTGGAAATGGTGATTCACTTTATTTTTCAGGATTTTTCTATAAATATAAAGTTTAATAAACAGCATTTATTTGCACATCAAATATATTAATTAAATTTGTTAATGCATTTATTAAATAAAAATTATTTTAAATGTCTTCACTCATTTTTTTTTTTTTATCAATTTCATACATGAATAAAATGATTAATTTCCCTTTTTCTTTTAAATCTTATACAATTGTTTGAGTGGTATCATTGTTTCCACAAAAATATTAAGCAGCAAAACTGTTTTTAACATTGATAATAACGAGAAATGTTTCTTGAGCAGCAAATCAGCATATTAGAATGATTTCTGAAGGATTATGCGACACTGAAACTTCTCTTTGTAAACAACAACAGATTTATAAACGTTTCTAATGACGAATGTTGCGTTCCTAAATGCAAATTAAAGCGGCTCAAACCAAACACAGCGCAGCAGCACTAACAGTGAATCAAAACTAAAAACAGTCCTGTAACAACAGACATGTAGCGCGTCAGACTACAGCCTGTTATATAATTACTTCACAACCGTTGGGAGTTTTATGACAGCACTAGAAATCTCAAATTCTCACCGCCATTCATAGAAATTTACCGGGTCGAGTAACACGTTTCAGCGCTGATTCTACTCGCATCTGGCGCTTTGAATCATTTGAACTGTCCTGCAGGCCATTTGCGCCATTTCAATCATCATGCAGTAACCTAACCAACCCAACGCCCCCCTCCTCAAAAAAAAAAAAAAAAAAAAAAAAAAAAAAATCGGATCTACGCAAATCACATGGGTCGTCCCTCAGAGGTCGGAAAATACGGAAATCCGTATTTATACGGAAAAAAATCACATCCCTGATATATGTATGTATGTGTGTGTATATATATTAGTGCTGTCAAACGATTAATCGCGATTAATCACATCCAAAATAAAAGTTTTTGTTTACATAATATACAGTATGTGTGTGTACTGTGTATATTTATTATGTATAAATACACACACACATACAGTATATATTTAGAAAATATTTACATGTATTTACATGTATATATTTATATTCATATAATTTGTTATATATAAATATTTTTAATATATAAACATAACACTTTTTTCTTAAATATATACATGCATGTGTGTTTATTTATATATACATAATAAATATAAACATGTTATGTAATATCTGTTATGAAAACAAAAACTTATTTTACATACACACACACATACATATATATATATATATATATACATACTGTATATGTACAGGTGCATCTCAAATTAGAATTTCGTGGAAAAGTTCATTTATTTCAGTAATTCAACTCAAATTGTGAAACTCATGTATTAAATAAATTCAATGCACACAGACTGAAGTAGTTTAGGTCTTTGGTTCTTTTAATTGTGATGAGTTTGGCTCACATTTAACAAAAACCCACCAATTCACTATCTCAACAAATTAGAATATGGTGAGATGCCAATCAGCTAATCAACTCAAAACACCTGCAAAGGTTTCCTGAGCCTTCAAAATGGTCTCTCAGTTTGGTTCACTAGGCTACACAATCATGGGGAAGACTGCTGATCTGACAGTTGTCCAGAAGACAATCATTGACACCATTCACAAGGAGGGTAAGCCACAAACATTCATTGCCAAAGAAGCTGGCTGTTCACAGAGTGCTGTATCCAAGCATGTTAACAGAAAGTTGAGTGGAAGGAAAAAGTGTGGAAGAAAAAGATGCACAACCAACCGAGAGAACCGCAGCCTTATGAGGATTGTCAAGCAAAATCAATTCAAGAATTTGGGTGAACTTCACAAGGAATGGACTGAGGCTGGGGTCAAGGCATCAAGAGCCACGACACACAGACGTGTCAAGGAATTTGGCTACAGTTGTTGTATTCCTCTTGTTAAGCCACTCCTGAACCATAGACAACGTCAGAGGCGTCTTACCTGGGCTTAGGAGAAGAAGAACTGGACTGTTGCCCAGTGGTCCAAAGTCCTCTTTTCAGATGAGAGCAAGTTTTGTATTTCATTTGGAATCCAAGATCCTAGAGTCTGGAGGAAGGGTGGAGAAGCTCATAGCCCAAGTTGCTTGAAGTCCAGTGTTAAGTTTCCACAGTCTGTGATGATTTGGGATGCAATGTCATCTGCTGGTGTTGGTCCATTGTGTTTTTTGAAAACCAAAGTCACTGCACCCGTTTACCAAGAAATTTTGGAGCACTTCATGCTTCCTTCTGCTGACCAGCTTTTTAAAGATGCTGATTTCATTTTCCAGCAGGATTTGGCACCTGCCCACTCTGCCAAAAGCACCAAAAGTTGGTTAAATGACCATGGTGTTGGTGTGCTTAACTGGCCAGCAAACTCACCAGACCTGAACCCCATAGAGAATCTATGAGTATTGTCAAGAGGAAAATGAGAAACAAGAGACCAAAAAATGCAGATGAGCTGAAGGCCACTGTCAAAGAAACCTGGGCTTCCATACCACCTCAGCAGTGCCACAAACTGATCACCTCCATGCCACGCCGAATTGAGGCAGTAATTAAAGCAAAAGGAGCCCCTACCAAGTATTGAGTACATATACAGTAAATGAACATACTTTCCAGAAGGCCAACAATTCACTAAAAATGTTTTTTTATTGGTCTTATGAAGTATTCTAATTTGTTGAGATAGTGAATTGGTGGGTTTTTGTTAAATGTGAGCCAAAATCATCACAATTAAAAGAACCAAAGACTTAAACTACTTCAGTCTGTGTGCATTGAATTTATTTAATACACGAGTTTCACAATTTGAGTTCAATTACTGAAATAAATTAACTTTTCCACGACATTCTAATTTATTGAGATGCACCTGTATATGTATACATATCACCCAAAGAAATATTCTTTAAATTTTCATTTAAACTAGAAATCCTAAACTGTTTGAAATGAGGCGATGTTTACCTGTCCTGCGGTAGCCGGCCGTCAATCACTGAGTCACGGTGGGTGGAAACATGTGAACTCTGTCTGACCCCCTCCTCCTCCTCACTCTCTTCATCCTGACAACACACACACACACACACACTTTAGTCATGAAAATATTCAAATCATTATTCTAAATAATGCAATAAACCAATGTTTAATTATAATATGGTGAAATTAGCACAAAGATATGCAGCGTTGCCGAATATCCCAAACTAATTAATTTTTTCCCAAAATCTACTAATGCAATAAGAGTGAAACTCTCATAAAAGCAAATCCTTTGAACTGCTTGATTAAAACTCTTAAAAATAAATCCCAGTCCTTCTCTCTTTTTTAACTCTGGAGTGGATTACACAGTTCCCTTCTCGAGCTGGGCTTCAGCCACGCAGCGCTTGGCACCCAACTGTGCCACTGTGGCATCTCTTCTCTCTCTTCTATCTGTAAAAGATGAGCCTGTAACAACAGCCGTCAGCCTGCAGACCTTCCTCCCAGTGAACATGCGCTCCTTTTTTCCTCTAAGGGAGGATTTGGGGAAGCTTTAGAGTAATTAGAACTCTTTCTCTTTTCTTTCACATCAGGGTGTTCCAGTGAAACACGGCGTGGGCGGTGATGCGTTTAAGCGGCCCACGACTCGAGCGAACAGAAAGAATGAGCACGTAAGGTGATTACCTCGTTCACTTCCTGGAAGACAGTGGCAGCACATCCTGACACAATGGATGTGAAGAACACAGAGCGCTTGACAGAATCAATGGAGGATGTTTGAAACACTGACATGTGCCGTAATGAGTGTTTTGGAGATTGCTTTTGCATGGGTTAACGTGCGCATTGAATGACAGCATTACATGCAGTTGCGATCTTAGGCGAGACGTACAAAAGAAAGCTTGCAGCGGGGTCCGTGGATGTTTAGGATTCTCTGCACTCGTTTGTGGATCTCCTCCGACTGTGAGGGACTCGATGAACTCTGGAACCTGCAGGAAATGAAACAACAGGACTGAAAATACAAATCAAAGGGACCGAAGTCTTTAACCAAATATGAAAAATTAAGTCTTGGAATTTCACAAGAAAATCAATTGCAAAGGACTGGTTAGAGGCAACAACTATAATGAATTTGCACAAACTAATATATAATGTATTATTATTGTCTTTACAATTTTAACTTTTTTAAATGTATGTATGTATGTATGTATGTATGTATGTATATATATATATATATATATATATATATATATATATATATATATATATATATATATATATATATGTATATATATATATATATATATATATATATATATATATATATATCTCACATAAGTATTTATTTATATTTTAAATTAAATATATATCATTTTATATATATTTATTAAATGTACATACAAATCATGTTTCATATATTGCATGTATGTATATATGCAATAAAAATTAAGTTGAAAAAAAAAAAAACAGAGACCAAATACTGAAATAAATACCAACAATACCAGCTCAAACCACTAGTCTGTGCTATCGCCCTTACATTGGAGCTCTGTCATCTTGGGAAATACGACTTGTAAATTTCAGACCAGTTAAATCATGAAGTTAAATCTCAAATGCACATACAGAGACATTTATCTCCAGCCCTGTATCAAATGCTGATATTTTCTTTTTATGCATCTAAATATGCCACAAGAGAGAAGCTCAGATGAGGAATTACCCAAACATTTGAGCTGTGTCCTTGGATTTACAATATTAAAACCTGTGTGTGAATAAACTAGCAATATATTATTAACGCAGTGAGCCTGTTAAAAAGACAGAAGAAGAGAATTATTTAGAATCTTTATTAAAAGGAATATAGAGGTAAAAAGACTGATCTGTATGAAAGGTCATGCATCACTGTGGTTCTTTATCTTTAACGGCCGTAACGCTGGCCATCTTTATAATTACCATACAAGAAGGCCAGAAAGGGCCAGCCTGAACTTTAGAAACCGTCATTTCTTTCACTCCCCCCATCAGCAGCTCAAAAAGACGTGCCTGATCTCTCATTGTGCGAATCTGCGGAGCGAGCCTTAATCTCCGGGCCTGTGACTCCGGTCATGCTTTCAATTGACAGAATAGTATCACACATTTCCCACTATTTACTCTCAAGACTTAGATTGTCTATTGATTTTAAATGTTTGCTCATGCCCCTGCGGAAAAGGCGCCGGCGGTAGAGAGACTAGCAAACAAACAAACAAACATTTGCCGGTTTCGCAGCCGATGTTCAGATCAATGACATGGGTCTCTCGAAATTTATTAAACTGTGCGTCGGGTCAAACGCATTAGATCTCACTGAAACCCAATCAATAGCATTTCCCCTTGTTTTCTCAGCAGCTTTCCCCCCCCTTCTCATAAGTAATGAACAAACATGACCAAACATCAGATTCTGTCATTTGAAGGCGAGGCAGTAAATTCATCTTGTCTGTTGTGTGTGATCACAATATAGATTTGTGGAATAGACGCTCTGTTTACTGGGCTTTGTTTTTATGAGCCGCACGTTTAGTCAATACCACATAATTGGAAATTCACAGGAAAAGGAAGAAGGGGTAGTACTTTTAGTTTTGCTCACCGCACGTTTGTAGGTTCGAGAAAAATGCATATCATAAAATATGGATTTTAGGAAAAGCACAAGCATGACATATAATAAACAAATGGAAGGATAAGTAAGTATAATGCTTCTGTATGTTAGTCCTAATGAAAAAACAAATCAATCCAATCACAAAATCAAACAGTATGAGAAGAACAAAGATGGTCTGTGTTAAATCGCTTTGCAGCAAATGTAGTACATGCAGTATAGGATGTTAAACGTACCGTTCTCTCAGGGAAGAGCGGGTCAGGACTGGACTCTGATCTCTGAACGTGCTGGACACAGGGGTGGAGTGATCTTTGGGGGAACTTCTGGCTGCTTGCGTGGATGCCTTCCCAAGCAATATAGTGGAGAAAACAGTGTCAGAATAAGCAAGGATTCCTGTACATTCATTAATCTCTAATTTGTTCAAACCAAGCACTTTGTAACTTACATGTGAGGACTTTGATCTGAAACTTCCAAGGAGAGAGGGATCTAGAGAAGTTTTGAGGGAAAATATGGTAAAATGCATCTTCCACAATCCACAGAAAAACACATCTGATAATGCTTTATGATCAGTAATTGATTGAAATACTCAAAAGGATTTAAAAGGATAGCTCAACCAAAAATGAAAATCATTTAAATCACCAACGTGTCACTCCAACCTGACTTTTTTTCCTCTGGAGAACACAAAAGAAGCTACACTACTGTTCAAAAGTTTGGGATTGGTAAGAGTTTTTAAAAAGTTTTTTAAAGAAGTTAAATGCTCACTAAGACTTAATTTATTTGATCAAAACAGTAAATTATTGTGAACTACTATTGCACTTTTAAATTGTTTTCTAATTTAGTTTATTTTAAAATGTAATTAATTCCTGTGATAGAAAAGCTGAATTTTCAGAGGCCATTCCTACAGTCATCACTGTCACATGATCATTCAGAAATCATGCCAATATGCTAATTTGGTGCTCAAGAGACATTTTTTGTTATTAATGTTAAAAAACAATTGTGCTGCTTAATATTTTTGTGGAAACTGATACTTTTTTTTTTTCAGGATTCTTTGGAAAATAGAAAGTTAAAAAAAATTATTTGAAATAGAAACCTTTCATAACATTTTTTTTAAAGTGACAGTTTTTACTGTCACTTTAGATCAATTTAATGTGTCCTTGCTGAGTATTAATAAAAAGTATTCATTTCTTTTCTTTTGAACAGTAGTGTCTTTTCAAGATCTGTTTTTGTCCATACCATACAAGTCAGTCAGATCCAAAACAACACTGGACCCCATTTTTCATACAGGTTTGGAGGGACATGAGGATGAATAAATACACAAATAGATATGTAAAAACACAAATATCATAGTGACCTGTGTGGTCTGTGGTGTAGCTCCGTGATTGCAGACGTAGGGGGCTTCTTTTAGGAGAAGACTGAGATGTAAGACACATGGAGGTTTCCATCAGCGATGTGTTTGGGCTTCGGGGCACCTGCAAACACCAGATGCAATCAGCTACGTTGCCCATTAAAAGATAAATACTCGCTCATCTCTGATTTAGCAGGTGAAGCGACGTGCATCAACACTCCATTGACACACAGAGCATTGATTATTCAAATGAATTTGACTTTCATTTCAGAGTTAATCACTTTTCTAGGAAGGTGAAAGTGAGGAGAGAAACTTCAGAGGGAAGTTACTCAGACTCAGGTGCCTGTGTATAAACTCAACTCTCAGACTTCAATTAGTCCATTCGAACTTCATTTAAATAGTAAAGTGACCAAGCAAGTTAATGAAACGAGCTATTTAGTTTTCATGCAAAACAAGTGTGCAGACTTTAAACACACATAAACTGAACGGGCTAATCTGCTGAAATAAGAGGGAAGAATTTGCTAATCACGGCCTGACTCTTAATTACTTAGGTTAATTGTAGCCTGGGGATTTTCTTTGAAAAGGCTACCCACTTTTTAAAAGGCCTATGACAGAAAATGCCACGATGATATCAGACACAAATCCAAAAGCTGCCTTTTATACCGTGACAGCTTTGATATTTGCACCCCAGGATGTACTGTTGTTTTAGAAAACACAGAAAAGAAACAAGAGGGAGATTTTATGCTTTTACTTCAGTCACGAAAACGAGTAAAGATTTTGACATGGCTGTCTGTCTCCTGTAATCAAAGCCCTCAGAGAAGAAATACTGCAATTCACCTGTCAAGCTTAAAAATAAGTGCATACATGTTAATAACATGCAGTTGACCTGAGCTAATGTTCAATCAAAGATGAAAAGTACACAATAAACTCTGCTTGTATTGTTTCATCAGTCAATCTGACCCACCACAAACGGAGCCTGAGGGACCGTCTCTTTTTTAAATGTGTAGGGCCCCAGTTTGAGATGGCTGAGTCGTTGTCTGGCCTCCTCAGACAGCTGACACATCTTGCGATGGGTGTAGGGTGAAGGAGCACGGCTTTGGGATGCCACCGTTGGCTTTTTGTATCCACAGGATGGCGCTGTGTCTGGCTGCTTCTTCTTTGAGTTTGCAGAGCAAGTTCTCACAGGACAAGGCTTAGTTGAGGAACGACCACATGACTGGATAGGAAGAAAGACATCACTGAATTATTCACTGAATAGAATTCATAGTTGTAGTGTAATCATTAACTGAAATTAAAACTATTACAAAAATGTTTGTGGTAATGAAATTAAATATAAATATTTCATGAAATGCGTAAAAAAGTACTACAATTACTAAAATGCAGTGGCGTATTGTAACAAAGTACTGTCACTTCGTTACAGTACTTAAGTATTTTTTGGGAGTATCTGTACTTTACTTGAGTTTTTATATTTCAGCCAACTTTTACTCCACTACATTTCCTAATTAAAATGTATACTTTTACTCCGATACATTTCCCCGAAGCATATTCGTGATCTGACATTATCGAGTAGGCTATATCACCAAATCACACACAGAGTGCACGCACGTTGATTTATAAGTCTATTAAAAATAAAAATTCCAGGCATTCTAAATTATAGATGTCAAAAATGCTTCTGTATGCTTTTTATATTTATATAATTTAATACAGTTAACTTCTATATCTATCTATATCACACAAAGAGTACAGTTTTTCTGCAGATATCATGAACATTTAATAATCATTTTATACAAGTTCAGTAAAGCAATAAGTGACTTACATTTTAGACATAATATTGCTTGTTTTTGCTCAATTTTGCCAACGAAAATAGTTCCAAACAAAGATCACAGCACTGTTTTGCATCTCTGAGCAATGGACGGTGTTTACTTATTGAATGAATCAGCTTTTTGAACTAATCGGTTGAATAAATGATTCAGTGATTCACTCATTAACACAGCCAAATGCTTTGTTTCTGAATGAATCAGTCATTTGAATGAATCGGTTGAATCTCAATGACTCACTCATTAAAAGTCACTTGCTGTCACCTACTGGCGGTTTTAATTTCACAACTGTTTTTTTCATGTTTTAAATTATTTCAAATATCAGTATTCAATGTTTTATGTTAAAAACAAAACATTAGGCCTATTTATGCATCTGTAACTGCAGTTCAAATGCATCCATGTCCCCTCTGAGATACATAAACTGTGTAAATACATCTTAAATACTATTTCAGATGCAGATTCCAAAAATGTTTCCTTATGTTGGAATGAAAGACACTAAGTACCGGATGAAGTGCTTCTTATTCTTACCCAAAAATACAAAATGGAAGAAAGAGTTAAAACTGAAAACAATCTTGCTACTCAAGCTTTATGAATATTTTTTATATATATTTATTTGCTGCTTTTCCATTTTGCATTTATTTGTACTTTTACTTTCAATACTTAAGTACGTTTAAGATTTAAAAAAATACTTTTCATACTTAAGTACAATAAATATCACATACTTTAAGACTTTTACTCAAGTAATATTCTAAACGGTGACTTCAACTTCAACCAAAGTCTACCAAAGTCGTTTTTTGGTAAGATATCTGTACTTTTACTTGAGTATGGCGTACAGGTACTAAAATGGAAATAAAAATAAATTGAAGCTAAATAGAAATATTAAAAATGATAACTAATAAAGATGACAAATGCACATAAAACTAAATGGAACTAAAATGTAAACTAAAATTAAAATGAAATTAAAAAACAAAAATAAAAGCTATTTAAAAATATTAATAAATACTACAATATATATAAATAATACAAAAATATCACTAATAGCTGTACACGAAACATGGCCAAAAATTATATTTTCTATATAATATTTCAAAACTTTCAGAAGCTCAGAGGCAACAGAAAAATAACTACATTTGGTGAAGAAAATGTCAAGGGACCATATGGATGGTTGCTAAGGTGCTCTATATGTTTATTAGCATATTGCAACAGTTGCTAAGGTGTTGTGTGGTGGCTATTCACATTAAGGTTAGGGGTTTGTTCAAATCCCTTACTATAAGCAATAATAACAGCGATGCCTTCGCAAGCACCAGTAATATTAATGCATGGCCTCTGTGTGTTTGGAAACAATCACTATTTTTCTGTCTGTTGCCACTAGTAACACAGAAATGACACTCTTCACCTTTGAAATAAAAAGGGAAAAGAAGATCCCAGAGGAAGGGAGTATAAGGTCACGCTTTATTGTAGTGATATTGCGAACGTCTTTCTGTTCGTACGGTGCTAATCCACTAATTTCCTTGTTATGTACACTTGTAACCTGATGTGAACCTTTCTTCAGTGTTCCAATCTCACCTTTGCAGGCAAATGACTTCAATAACTCTAATCTCAGCTAACATAATTCTGTGCCCCAATAACTCTGTTCCTGCAGGCGCTGCCTGGGTAAATACGTTTTTAAAAATGTTAATTGCATTTGATGGCCGGTCTCAACCTAATATGATAATGGCATTACATGGATGTAAAAAAAAACAACGATAATTTAAATGCTAATTGGCACATCCTGGCATATTAAGTCATTTTTAAAAAGCAGAGAAAGAAAAAAGTAATTCCTGATAGCGATTGTCGTTTGAAGAGTCGAGATTTAATGAAATTAAACTAAGTGGCTTTTTCTCCTTTTATTCTTCTCTCCCTCTCTCTCTTCTTCCTTTTTCTTTGGACGGAGGGACAAAGAGGCCGTTTTAAAGCAGGAGTCGCGCTTGTCTGATGTGATTAGTGGCTCGGCTGGTGTTGGTAATGGGAGATAAAGCCGGATGTCCTTGAAACAACAAAGCCAGCACCACAAGTAGCTTATTAAACAAGAAACAAGCGCCGTTCAAATGCATGCAAATCGCGCCGAGAAAGCCCGCTTTACAGAATGCCGTGTCAAGTCCGAACTAGAGACATCTACAAAGGGAGGACTCGCACATGAAACGGGCCTGACGAGACAGTCAACAGCAGAAGCCGTATAACGAGGGTCTGAGAAACTTGACATGAAGGATGTGGACTCAATCAGCGATTCTAAACGGACCGAGAGGTCTGCGAGCATTACTAATAGAAGAAACAAATTGGACCGGTCGAGTCCAACTGATCAGCGCCGATCCGAGTAGAAATGAGCCAATTCTCTGTAATTACCTGCATGGTAAAAAGAACATCCTGAAAGGGGGTGTGAGACCACTAGAAGGACAGCAGAAAGTGGCACAGATGGCAACAGACAGTTTGATTGACAGGGAGACCCATCGTACTCCCACGTACATCTAAAAAAAGCCTTCGCTTGATCCTTTTCGGTTAAACCTGTGTTGCTTTTCATTTAGAATCACAAATAATTGCTCTGTTCCAAAACATAACGAGCACTAGCCATCGTTCCAGAAGCCAGGCGCCTTCAAAGGCAGCTGCCTATGTAGGCAGTGCTCTAGCTTTTGGAACGGAGCAAATACCAGCTGCAATATAATGGCAATAACAAAAGTCCCGAGACTCACAGACATGGCAGGCTGACCATGTTTCACATCACACTCTTCAATAATAGACGTCGTTGAAAACTCCACTTTGGGAGAGATTCCCTGAGGGAATGAGACAGGAGAGATAGAGAGCAAAAAAAAACACCACAAAACTTTTCGAATGATGAAAAGACAGAGGGCAAATGCAGATAATAACACTCTTGGCAGATCAATTTACCAAAACAATCTACGTCTTCAAGCAAATAGCAGGAAAATGGGACCGGCTTTTAAGATGCATCAGAGATATGACAAAAACGCTGAGAGGAAGACACACGCACAGGGAAGGAGATGGATCTCTTCATCAGAATCTCTCTCTCTGGGCCGGGGCTTCTGGGAGTCAAACGAGGGCCTGGATACAGAAACTCCCAGGTGTCTTCTTCAAACGTGGCCAGAATCTCACCCTCTGAACAGTCAAATAAAAAATACATGATGGAATGGTGAATTCTGTCCGTTTTTCTTGACAGCTCTGGGTAATCAAGTTGTTTCGAGGTAATAAAGCTGTTTCTTTGCGCTTTAAAGCAATAACACAACAGGAACGAATGAGTGTCAGATTGTGTGCAAAAAAAAAAAAAAAAAAATCTCAGCCCAAGAGACCTCCATTGAAAGCAGCATGATTTATGCACACTGTAATGAGAGTGCTCGGTCCAATAATGTATGTATTCCCCTGCTGATGTTGGTTGATTTTTGAAATTGTACTAGCAGGTCTGAGAATTCGGTCGTTGCGTCAACAGCAAAAGCTGGAGCCTTCAATCAAAGCTGAGCTCAAATGTGATGTTTTCAGTTTACAGCACTATGTTGGAGAACTCAATCTACAGCCTCAAATATCCGTCAGTGTTACAGCTGGAATGGATGTGAGATCTTACCTGGAGGAACGAGCTGAATGAGCTCTAAAGATGTTGTATCATCTGCAGCGGAGGAAAAAAAACATGATGGAAAGGTATAGAAGTTTATTGATCTGAGGTTTATGAAAGAACACAGGACAAATTGAAGTCAGCCCAAAGGATTCTTACTTTCCAGATGCTCAGCTACAGCACCCAGGTCAACTGCTCCCACAAAGGTCTGTCGAAGAGAATGGGAGAGAAAACAAAATAAAAGAAATCAGATAGTAAGATAGCATGTGTCACAAGTTGAAATGAATCAAAGGTGTTTTAATAAAGTCTTACCTTCACAAACACCATTTTTTCATGCAGCAGTAGAGGGAAAACTGGAGGAACACACTTGGACTTCTGATACTGGCCCATTATCCGAACACTCACATAAATGTCTTCTTGGGATGGTAACACCACCCCTGGACAAGTTATCTATAGGAGGAAAAACATTAACATGAGGTTATATTACACCATATTTTATATAATTATATTTTACATTAAATTTCATGTACAATGCTGCTCCTTTGAGCTTTCTATTCATCACAAATCCTGAAAAACAGTAATGGATGAAGAAAATGTAGTTTTGCCATCACATTTTAAAATACATTAAAATAGAAAAGTTATTTTAAATTGCAAAAACAATTCACAATATTACTGTTTTTAGTCTATTTTTATTCAAATTAATGCAGATTTGAAAAATCTCAACATGAAAAAAAAAAAAATCTAACCAATCAAACTTCTAATTTTACAAAACCCTACATATTACTTAATCAGTATCCATTGATTTTCATTCCACATTGTCTTGCCTATCTCCGGAAGTAAAGCAACTACTTCCTCTTCCTAGTCACACTTTAATGTGAATGTCTGAAGAGTGATCACTTTGATTACAGTATTAAAATAATCATCAAAAATTCCTGCAGATCAGGAGATAATTTCTCTTTATATTCATGATGCACTATATAAAAAACAAAAGCTCTGTCTGAATCAAAAATCTACTAGATGCTAACAGCTTGGCTGAAAATGAAGTAGTTTGCATGTGCATTGCTTTTAATAAACACATCGGAGGCTGGAATGAATGCAGGAGAGTTTATAATCATGTTTCTGCTCGTTGCAGCTTTGATTGATGGCTGAAGGACTGACTGACTACTGAACATCCGTGGTACAGTTGCTAACAGTATGCTAACACGGAAACTTCTATCATAACACACGCAAACAAGAATATTTCTGTTGTTGTTGAGCGAAAAAGGCAGGATGGGACGCGGGCTGATGTACTTACAGATTGGATATCCATCTCGACAATGCATTTTAGCGCTTTTTGTCGCATTTGTGAAGCTGAAGGCTTCTTGGGCGGCGTTAGTCCGCCCATGTTTTTAAACTTGGTTGCTATGACAACAGCCAAAGCAACCACAGCGGTGAATCTGCGAGGAAATGACGACACGATCAAGTGACAACAAATTAAAATCTTTAAAATAAATGTAGAAATAACAATTGTTTTTTTGTTTTTGTTTTTTTAAGGCGGAAGGCAGAAGGCTAGAGAGTTCAACACTTCCTAAAACAATAGTCTAAAAAATAAAAAAAAGTTTTAAAATAAATCTAAAATATGAAAGCTACAGCTGCTGTAGTTTTAATAAAAGTGAAATAGATATTTTTTCATAAACCAAACAGATTATTTAGTTGGACTCTACAACAAAATACAGTAGTTGCTATAATTAGTGTTACTAATTATTAACCATAACATATGATATTTCTATATTGGACAAACAATTGTTGGATGCTGAAGAGCCAACCCAAGATTTGTGTCAACTCTGTCAAAAGTGAATCTTGTAAAGATTTGGTAAGAAAATGCACAATTGAGAGTGTTTGGTCCTAAAAACAGCTGCACTTCAAGTCTTGAGGGGCCAGGAGTGATTTGACACACGAGGAGACATTCAGACACAGGAATTTGAAAAGTTTAGACTATTTTTGAACACGTAGGGTGAAGGGAAGTAGAAATGTCTAAAAGTGGGGTGACATTAGTTCACTAAGTCTCCGTTTTAAGCTGCTTATAATGATGTTCAATAAGAATCTGCCCTCGAAGTGAACCATACCACCGCCAGTGCTGAGAGACAGACCTCACAGAGAATCACCGAGGCCAGTTAACTTGTGCACAGGAATGGACCATGTCGATGTTTAAGAAGGGAAATGCAAACAGTTCACAGCAGTCTAAGGGCAATTAGGATGTGTTTGTGGCAGCGAGGTGAGCCAAGCATAAGGGACTAATGGTTTGAGGCTCTGGTTAAAATGACAGCGCCGTGGGGAGGTGAGGCTCTCCATAAGCACAAAGGCTTTTAGGTATGACAGCGCCATTACCTATGTGTGTGTGTGTTTGTCGAGATTCTGTAGATGAATGTGTTTTCTCATTCACATTAGCTCTCGCCATCTTCTCTTCTACCATCTAAAATGCAAGTCATTTGTTTTTGCCTTTTCTGACTGATTGCCTCAGTTATTCCGAATGACTGGCCTGAAAAATACACGCTGCTTTTCACACTTCTTGACTGATAGCTTGAGCCATTCAGTATTTTAGCCCCCTCACACTGTGTTCTGTGTGCGGACAGATCAGACATTGTTTGGAGACGCTGTGTTACAGGCTTAACAGACTCTGTATTAGAGTACTTTGGTGAACAGCAGACAATGTGTTGATACTTATTGCCCCGAGACTATGATGAGAGGATTAAAATGCATTGTTTTTTTAACAGCATTTCAAAATTACTTCTGCTGGATTTCAATATAAGCACTTAATAAGACACTGGAAAGCCATTTTTATCAAACACTTTATTAGAAGCAAATTTATGAACACGAAGCATGAATATAATAAAACATTACAGGTCAATTGCTTTTTATTTAAGCAATTTTCAAACATTCAGGTTTGAATAAACAACTCAAGATGACTATCTAGACAATTAAAGAATTCATAAAAGTAATCACTTTATCAGAATGAGTACAGCTGAGTGAAATACAATTTCTGTACTGATTATAGGCAACTCCAAATGCAAGGCAAAGAAAGTAGTTGGTATTCAACAAAGCACTGAAAAAGCAATAAATGTAGCCGGTGGGATAATTTACAGTTGATGTTTTCTCTGTGCAATATCTCACAAGTGAGAATTAATACAGAAGACTTATTCACAGTCGTTGAATCCTATCAGCACATAAAAACTTAGACAACAGATATCTTGTGGGCTGATATGAAAACGTAATTTGCAAGTGGACCATAGTTCACAACGTTTCACTCGAGGATGTGGAACTGTACAGTATTCCCTGTATTTTTAGAAATCCCTGACTCCGTGGGGTTTTCTGTCACTTTTAACCTTCCCATTTCCGGCATTGTTTCCTTGATGACTAGTGGATGTTCCATCGAAAGGGCTGAAAGACATAAAGGATGTTTCTTAGAGGAGCTTTGTCAGAATCAGAAGTTCAGGGTTAGATGAGCCACCCCTTGTTTTGAGACAATTATACAGAAAATAAAGCATGTGACAGTACTTGCGACAGTAGACAATCATTTCATTCATCTGTGAGTGCATATGGTGAAAGCAGTAAATAATATATAAGTGATTTCCATATTATATGATGATTAAGAGTGGGGTTTTCTAAACAAGGTGTTTATGAATGGATGAAAAATGAAAAGTTTTAATAATTCAATCATAAAAATGTCAAATTAAAATAAAACAAAAATCATACAAAAAAATCTAATATTTTCTATATTTACTGCATGACATGTAACCATCAGCTGAGCATGTGAATGTGTTGTGAAATTATTGAAATATTAACTTCTGTACTAAAATATTTCAGGTCAAAAAATTTGGGATGATGGAAAACAAACATTGAGATGCATTATAGTTTAGATGCTCTCATAAGAGATCATCTGAACACTAAACAAAAAAGTTATCTGTTGTGTGAAGCATTTCACACATTATGTAGTATTGGGTTCCATTGAAAGGAAAGCTTTATTAATTCTTTGTCTGTGTACTTCGGTTTAAAAAAGGTAAGGTAGGGCAAAAAAAAAAAAAAAACATTTTCTCCTCCAACTTCAAAATCTTCCAAGTTGTTTTACCTTTTTTATTGAAAAGGGCGTCTGACTTTCTTTGCACGTTTGCTTTGTAAACAGTGTGTTGGTACTTCCGCCTACGTCACACGTCACCTTTCCAATGTGATTACGTAATGTGTGAAGTCACAGATGCACATCATGGAGCTAGTGCAAAATGAGCATTTGTGGTTAAAAAATATATATAAATTTTCTTTCCTTTTTTTTTTTTTTTTTTTTTTAGAAAATGGATAATCATTTTGCTAAATAAGACCCTTGTTCCTCGGCTGGAATCACGTAGAGCCCTTTGAAGCTGCATTGAAACTGCAGTTGGAACCTTCAACCTTTTGGGTCCCATTGAATTCCACTATATGGAGAAAATCTTATGCAAAGAATGTCTTCTAGTAGGACTGTAGTATAAACTATCTATGTAATATTATTCATAAGGATATGGAAAACAAAAACAAACCCAAGATCAGTTCCATTGCTGTAGGATAATGATATATGTGATTGCATTATGCACCTGTTAATGTGTCCTGTGAGTTTGCTTTCATCTATGAGGTTGTTCAGTTTGTAGTAATCCAGGAATGTCCGGGCCACGTTTCTGCCCAGCTTCATGTCTATATGAGGAAATTAAGGAACCTTTGTGATCACATAACACAGATTATTACTGTACAACGACTGCACCTCTCAGCTGTGGAACCCTACACAGATTGTTTAGTTTTTTTTTTTTTGTGACCTTCACATGCACATATATTGGTCTTTTGACTGTTTTATTGTCATTGGTAAAAACTTGCCGGCATTGAAGAGTCAAATACCTTGAGCCCACTCCAGCAGTCTGTCTCTGTATTCCTAAAGAGACAGTCGACAACAAAGCAATATTGGAATGCCTCCTAGGCCCCAGCACAGTTAGCGCGTCTGATCCCTCGGAACCTTTAAATCTCTGTTCTGACGTGCCACTTTTAATTGAAAAATAAATAAATAAATAAATAAGAGCCCGATTTTCTCCCATCTCGTACCAATGCGACCATTTGCAGTAAATAACTGGCCAATACCCAGCAGAGCAATGCGGAGAGTAAATAAGCGGGACAGGCGAGCCAGCACTCAGCTCCTCGTGAGGATAAATCAAACGCCTCTCAGTCAAGTCAGCCAAAAGGAAAAAAAAATGCATCTCATTCCTGCAGTTACTTACAGCCGGAGCTTTATTTAAATTCATGCATCTACTCCACAACCCCCCCACAAGCCTTTCTTCCACCGTGCCCACGTTACAGAGCACATCAATTACCAAAAGCACTGCATCTAAGAGCTGTGAGGGCACTTACAATGCAGCTGAAAGAGTGGGAGCCATTTAACTCCAACAACCACAAGCCAGGCGAACGTTAAACGTAAATCGTTTTCTTTTAACCTAAAGGAATAGTTCATCCGCAAATGAAAATTCGGTCATCATTTACTCACCCTCGTGTCATTCCAAACCCGACTTTCTTTCTTCCGCGGAACAAAAAAGGAGACATTTCAAAGAATGTACTGGACATTTTTTCCATGCAACTACAAATAATGGAGACCGGAGCATTCAGGCTTCAAAAAAGATGCCAAAGAAGTAGTTCATATGACAACATACAATAATATGATCATAAATGAACAGACGGAATCAAATATCTCCCCTAGCTTCATTTGGTGATACAACAGAGCTGATGATGTCCAGCTGAACAGATCGAACAAATCATTGTTTTGAGACAGATCTTGTTTTGGTTGGCCTCGATCACAAAAGTAGTCTGAATGACTCATTCAAAAATTAAACTGATGAAGTTTTCAAGTTCAACATCTCACTATATGAGGATTATCAGTGAATAATAGCTTCCATTTGTGTTTGTTCCTGACAAAATATACATAATACACGAGTCTTATAAACTGCTTTTGTGATTCATTAGCTTTTTGTGTTTGATTTGTAGCTAAAAAGCTGCATTACATTATTTTAAATATCTTCTTTTGTGTTCCACAGAAGAAAGTCAGTCAAACAGGTTTGGAACAACGTGAGATTTTTTTATTTAATAGGTGACCTGTTTTTTTAAACTGTCCAATTTTTTATACAAGATTTCAAAGAAAAGCTTGATCTTGTGATATAGATCATACAGTCTATGTGTGATACGGACTGTGATGGATGTCTGTGTTGCAGGACACTGGCTCAGAATAGATGTTCCATCATGATCTGATAAGGAAGGTTTCTCCAGCTGTGTGTTGTGGTTAACGGGCTGCTCTTTTGGGGCCGGACACTGTTGATGAATGAACACAGAGGTGTTATTTTTCACCTTTTGCTGTCAGCCCTTTACCGATGTTCTGAGATGACATGTCTGACTGTCAGGGCTGTTGGAGTGAAACAAGAGCCCTGGAAGAAAAACAAGGTGCAAAGCGATTCAGTCGTTTTTTATTTTTATTTTTCCAATTTCTTCCAACAGTCAAAAATCTCCCTGGTCACATAAATCCCGAGGCTATGGCTGGAATCCTATTATCCAAAGCTGTTAACTCATAAACATCTCTCCTTGATGGGAATGCACCAACCAAAGGACTTTCTGTCATGTCTCGTGCACGTAAATGACATGCACATTTTCACACCCTATATGACAATTCAATCCATTTTCTACTCTGATTTACTTGTGCACTACTGTGTTATTCATAACCATATCAAGCGCCAAATATATTATGACCATTTGTCAGTGAAATAAACAGGCGCTCGACATGACCTTTATTAGCAGAGAGGTCAAAGTGTCTGTGTTTAAACCTTACATCTGGGGTCTCGGATCCAGCCGTTTGCTCATCACCCCCCTGCTCTCTGTGGCTTGACAGCCACTGCAGTGTACGGAGCCATTCTGGGTTCCATCCCTCACCCAGCGGGCTGATGGGAACTCTCTCCATGACTCCAGCCCCTGTCTTCACACCCCATCTGGCCAGGGTTGCAAACACTGCAACCCTCCAAAAACAACAGCTATTTTTAGATGCCGGGCAGGGAAGATGGCACAGTTCACTTTGAAAGGAGGACACAGAAGACATGGCATGGCATGGCATTTCTGTTATGTTTCTAATGTGCACCGTATTGATTAAGCAATAGCGTAAAAGACCACAAAGAAAATGTCTACTTAAGTGGTGCTCAATTGGTTTTGCTTTGTGGCAACTCAACACAGCACCAAAATAGTTTATTACACAAAATGTTGTAATATAGAAATATATTAAAATAATACTACTACTAATAAATTAAAATAAATATGAAAAAGAAATATAAAAAAGAAAAAAATACTGAATTTTATAACAACAACAATAATAATAATAATAATAATAATAATAATAATAATAATAACTGAAAATAAATATGATATTATAGGGAAATTAAACAGAAAAATGAATGACTGAAATGTATAATAATAATAATAAAAATTACTGATTAAGATAACAGTGTGCAAAAGTATATTGTTTGATTAATATTAATAATAGTAATAAAGATGCAAAAAGTTGTTTTAAATAAGAATACAAAATAATAATCATTATATAATTCAAAATAATATTACTATGTAAAATTAAACAAAAATGCAAAAAAAAGTAATTAAGACAATATTATGTAAAATTAAAAGTGGTTTAAAATAATATGCAAAATTAAAAAAAAGTTTGTTTTAGAATAATAAAATAAATAATCCCAAATGATACTGCTATGCAAAATTAAACATGTTAATAATAATAATAATAAAGTTATGCAAAATAAAAGGTTGTTTGTTTTAAAACAATACAAAATAATAATACATTAAATAATCTAAATAATAATAGAAAGAAAATGTTGAAATATTAATAATAATAATAGTAAAAGTAGCTTTTATAATAGCTTTGTTGTAGAACTTCTCAGAACAGACTAGCAATCCATTTTTGATTTGCAACCCACCAGCTGAGAACCTCTGGCCTTTTGTGTTATCAAGTCTGGCAGAAGCAACAAAATATTACGCCAAAGTGTCCTCAAATCTGTCGCATCCATGTCATCTTTGCTTTGACCTCGTAAAAAGTTTCATGCTTCCCCTCCATAAACAGAAACTCTTCTAGCCGGCGAATATGTGTGTACGTGGAGCCCTGACAGAAATAGCCCGGGACCCTGCCGTGTGCAGATGGCCTCTCCACTTGTGATGTCACATCATACCCATTTATAACAGGAAATATGTGAGGAAGGTCTGATGCGGAAGAGGAGAAAACTTCATCAGCATCACAGCTGTGAGCGGGACTCTCCTGCGCTCTGATTGGCTGTTGGCCACGGCCCAGCAGCAACCAGAATGCCTAGAACAACCTGGAAGCAGGGGGAAATGCGAGGTACTGCCAGAACGTGGGATGAGGCCTGTGGAGGCCCGGAGTTTTCCAAAACATCCACTGTTCCACCTGGATGGTAGACGAAAGCTGTTGCATAATAATGAGACATGAAGGTTAGGCATCCCGTGTGGTGAAGTGGTCACGATCACATAACAGAAGCCAGACTGCAAACATCATGAGACAGAATTACACTTCACATTTAATCACTCAGATGTGAAGGGAATCCTAATAAATGGGGAGAATTTTGTTTAGAAGTAAACAGCTTAACATCATGAAAATAACCCTATAAACCAGATGTTCTGTCATTTTTATACATAAAAAATGGGTCTGTGACTGTTTATCTACAAAAATTCTCACAGGTATTAATTCTCACAAAAACTAACACATTTTACTATTTAGTCTACTATTTCATTATTATTAATGTAAGGGTTTTCAAAAAGAAGTTAAAAGTAGATCAATTAAAAAATAAAAATAAAAAAACAAAAAATGAGAACATCTCACCAGCTCTGTAACATCCAGCATGGATCGTATTTGGTCTTAATGCAATCAAGAGCGCTGGATTTTGCACAAATAAGTGCAAGCTGACAGTACCAGCTGTTTTAGGGCACTCAATCTGTGATTCTTCTGCATATTCACCCTTTGCAGCAGCTGGCTTTGTGTGTGTTTTAGCCTACATTTCACATAATATTTTAAGAGAAGCTGTATATTTTATATCTATGGCTATGCTAAAAAACCAATAAATATCCCTATAAATTTGATAACCTCAGCCATATTTTTTAAATGTTTTTGCCATCTACATGATCAAATATAAAGCAGTTTTATTTGTATGTTTTTAAAAATATAATATATGTATGAATGGAAATACAACAGTTCAAAAGGCTCTAAAGTCTAAAATCTCAGCATGGCTCTTCACACTATGTTGCAGAAATCTGGCGGTTTCAGTTAACATATTAATATGCCCAGATTTTTCCCAGATATGTTGTAGTAAGAATCATTTGCACAATGTTTCATACTGTGCAACATATTGTGCAATTTTTAAGTGTGTTTTTCATGTAAAGTTGAATAAAATACAGCTAATTCTCTGTCTAAACAGAAATTCCAACAGAAATATATGTATGCATTGAAATAATGAGAATAAACGTTTAGAAATGGCAGCATGACTTAAACACCACTGCATGACACATTATCAAGCAGTCAAGTTTTCAAATGCCCTTTCTAAAGTCTCCCAAAAACTATTTACAGATTGAGCTATAGAGCCTTCTTCAGTTTCCCGTGGGCTTAAATGGTGTCATTGATGCGTGTGAGGTTTTTAATGTCATCAGCTTACGCTCGGATGTTTGGATCGATTGCCGTCTTTGTTGCGACTCAAGGACGGGTCTCCAAGGGGCTGATGAGACGAGACGGAGATGGACGTTTCCATGGCCTGACAAATAATTTGTTTACCGGACTGTGTATCCGCATGCAAACGCTCCCACACAGACAAACGGACAATGATGGCCCAATGACAAGAAACAAGGCACCCTGGTCTGGAGCCGGCCGTGTGTTAACAAGCAGACAAATTAGGGACAAGAGTGGCATCAATACAGTGGAGTGACAGGCCTGTCACCGGGGTGTCACAAAGTGCCAATTAACAATGCTAATTAAAACAGTAAACAAGAGCACATAAAGCACGCAGCTATTGTTTCCCCGCTGCTCGAACTCTCAGTAAGGACCTTTCGTCCGGCCTCTGCAGGTTGAAACCGAAGTTAACAGCTCTAGAGGACAAACTCTGGCTTTGGAATTGCATTTGGCAGGAATCCGAGCAGGAAATTTTAATAATGCTTCCAAAGTGCCTCAACATTCATCTATGTATTTAATCAAATACATCAATGTGTCACGCACACACACATGCATCTATACAGTCTGCAACGTACATGATGTTACTTGGCAGACCACTTACTGCCATTTTCCCATCAGAGACGGCACAGCTGTAGTGTTAATGGGAAGAAGATGACCATGAGCAGTGGTGCTAAAGGGCTGAGATAAGTACTCTGGTATGAAGTACTGGCTTTAAGAGCAATGCAGAGGTACAGTGGCTGGATTGGCCACAGGCCGGATCCGACTGCACCCACACGATCAAATCCATTTCATGCCATAAAGCTCTCAAAGACCAGAACACTGCCGTATCTGATGACCTCTCAAGACAATCTACTCCACAGATAGAGAGAAATATCCATTCCGTTATGACCATTAGAAGTTTCTTAACTCATACTGGAAAACACTGAATGCATCTAAACCCATCTAAACCATCAAAGAGTATAAAACAACGATCTGATTGAGAACCGACAACTGATGACAAAACCACATCTTATTTCCAAACATCCGAATCCTTTTAAAGGGATAGTTCAGCCAAAAATGAAATTTCTGTCATCAAATATACCATATATTATCTTGAAAAGTGTTTCAACTGTTTTTGTTCACATAACGAACATCAATGGGGTCCAAAAAGCATTGGACTGACTTTCATTGAACGGACAAATGTGACATTTGTCAATATTTATGTTCCAGAGAAGAAAGCAAGTCATGAAAATTTGGAACAACATGAGTATGAGTAAATAATGACAGAATTGTATTCTTGGGTGAACTGTCCCTTTAAGTGTTCGCAATAGCAAGTAATTAAAATCTTAATTTATCACTGCTGCAGACATGCTACACATAAAAATTAGGAACAGCTAATGAGGCATTAAGAGTGTTGCAGTGAGAAAGACACTCTGAAACTGTAGCTTGTGAAGCAAGCTATTTATAATTTCATTTAAATACAGCCAAGCTAGCTTTTAAAAAAGTATTTAACTCACAAGATATCAAAAAGTAGCTAATTACATTGAAGCTAAGGGGCACTATCTTTTAAATTATATAATTATCAGATTAAAAGATAATAAAAGCTGATTCATGAATGAATCAGAGTGACAGCATTAAATTTAAATAAATAATACTCTTGTCATGCCAAACCTTTCAGTATTTTTTTTTCTTCACAGAACACAAAAGGAGCAATTAACTGGTTGCTTTTTTCTACACAATTACAATAAATAAAAAATAAGCTTTCAAGCTTTGAATAGACACAAAAGCATGAAAATAACATAAAAATGCAGTGGGAATGTTAACAGATAGCCTTCTTGACTCTCAATCTTATCCTCAAAATCTGAAAGGCTGAGAAAAATGTTGGGTAACACTTTACAATAAAGTCTCATTTATTAACATTAATATAGTTAACATGAACTTAAAAATTAACAATACTAATACAGCATCTATTAATTGTAGTTAATGGTAATTTTAACATTTACTACTACATTTAGTTAACAAACAATGAACAACTGTAATTTATTAACTAAGATTAACAAAGATTAATAGGTATTGCAAAAAAATACTGCTCATTGTTAGTTCATGTTTGCTAATGCATTAATTAATGTTAACAAATGAGACCTTATTGTAAAGTGTTACAGATTGTTGTTCCAGGACCAACAAAGGACATTGATCCAGGAACATGTCTGTCTTGGGTAAATCACGTTAAGCCTTTTGCAAAGCATGCATATGATTTCCACAGTCTTGCTGAGGCCTGTGTATCCTTACACTGTTGTATTACAGGTTACTGTTAACTCAATTTTCTGGAGGATTTAAAAACCTCTCAACCTTTTTAGTTTGATTGAAAGGGCTAAATTTCAAATATACAGTATGAATACGGCCTTGTATTGTCATGTTTGAAATGCTGTTATTTGGTATTAAAAAAAGGCCCTTATGTTCTTTACTACACCTCTGCCAATCAGGCCATTGTTCAGGCTGATCTCATGTCAGCCATTGGCAGTTAACTTGAGGATCAACAGAACTGTCTTTGGAAAAGGCTTTGACTGATGTTAAAGGCAGCTGGATCCACTGAACCGCCTGAACAGACATTGTGCTTTTGCTGGATCGCTTTATATGTACGGCTCATTCTCAAGAATTTAAGCTCGCTGGATCCAAACCGAAGCGTCTGATATTGAAGGGCGGTGCTTGATTGAGTGGGACTTTTATAGCTTAGCCCAGGGATAACAGCTCTCTCAGTAACCGTCTGTAGCCTACAGGACAAAAGAAAATGGCACGGTCGCCATAACACGGTGCGGTTTTTCTCTCTCACGCTCCCTTCATTGATGACTGGAAGTAGAAGACTTGTTAACCTGTCAGTCGGTAAAGGGCAGAGGCGAGATTATTGTGAATGTCTCTCTGAAACATTCCCCATTTCAGGTGTCTAGCACTGAGCCTAATACTAATCTTTACATGCCACTGTAATTTTAATCAATCTCTAAACACAGATTTGATTATGTCATTGAAAATATTAACACAGATGTGATCATCTCAATCTGTAAGGAGAGATCGGAAAATGACGCATACAGCTATATCTGCATCATTTCTTCCCTTAGTATGACTAGCTATCGTAATTCTAATCGATCCCCAAGCACACTTTGCTTATGTCCTAACAAATATCTCCAGAAAAAGTAAATCAAAGGATTCTAACATGGATAGCGCACACCAGCCAAAGAGTGTCTGCACCACAGATGACTGCTAAACTCCACAAACCAAAACTTTATTCAACATTTTCTGAAGTTCTTAGGACGATGAGCTCCGAGACATCCGTACAAAGTGATCTGAAAGTCACAGAGTGAGCTCGCTCCATCAAAGCATCCAGCTGGGTGTTGAACGAGATCCCAGACTCACTCGGCACTCACCTGTTTTCGACATTCTAATGATGGTGTGTCATCAGAACTTCTCTCCCACTTTTTCAAGTGAATTCGGGAACAGCACGACTTGGACAAAAAGCATTATATTATCCCTCATCAATTAGGTTGTTTGGTTGCAGATAAATGACGATGAATGCGCGTTTGAAGTGATTACTAACAAAAGCAAATATCTTTCATTAAACTGATCATCTTTAACAATAATTAGGATTGTTCTATAGCTCAGAGATTAGCAATCAGAATGTACTTTTTTTTTAATAAAAAAAAAAAAAAAATATATATATATATATATATATATATATGAATAGTTCTGATGCAAAACCATCTGAAATTTTATTTCCAAGATTTATATGTATGTATAGATAGATTAGTTTAAAGTGATCGTTTGCCCCGAAATGAAAATTCTGCCATTAATTACTCACCCACATGTCGTTCCAAACCCGTAAGACCTTTGTTCATCTTCGAATTTTATTTTTATTTTTTTTATGAAATCTGAGAGCTCTCTGACCCTACAAAGACAGCAACGCAACTGCAATGTTCCAAGTCCCAGAAACGTAGCAAGGACATTGGTAAAACTGTCCATGTGGCATCAGTGGCTCAACTTCACCACGACGCATGTGCGCGCTTTCTCCAGAACATAATCAACGTAATCAGCGCTGTTTACGTTCAGGAGAAAACGCGTGCATGCTGAATGTAAATAACGCTGGTTACGTTGATTACGTTCTGGGTAAAGTGCGCACATGCGTCGTGGTACTCTCCAAAATGGCGGAATTCGGGGAGAAGTATTGTTGAATAAATTATTTTTATTTTCTTTGCACACAAAAAGTATTCTCGTAGCTTCACAAAACTGAAGTTGAGCCACTGATGTCACATGGAGGGTTTTACTGATGTCCTTGCTACATTTCTGGGACTGGGAACATTGCAGTTGCGTTGCTGTCTGTGCAGGATCAGAGATCTCTCAGATTTCATCGAAAATACCTTAATTTTTGTTCCAAAGATGAACAAAGGTCTTACGGGTTTGGAACGACATGAGGGTGAGTAATTAATGACAGAATTTTCATTTTTGGGTGAACTAACCCTTTAAAATTATCATTATTTTCACAAATTCGACATGTTTCAGTTAACACATTAAGCTCCTTATAAGGTAATTCAGTATAAGATACGTTTAAAGTGACATACATAAGATTTGGTGTCGATTATGAAGATGTGGGGGTACTTAAGACAGTATAGTGCTATAGCTGATGTACACACATTCATTCAGGGCTCATCGCACTAAAAGGTCATTTCAAACCACACTCTATGCTGTCTATCTAAATTCATAAGATGTCATAACCACCTGCAGCAGCTTCGTACAGAGGCATCTTACCGCCACAGGCATTAACCAGCTTATATCGCCCAGGGGATGCTGTGACGACGATAAAAAACGGTTACAGGTTACCAACGACCGGGCCATGCATCCATCATAAATTTCCTCAGTTTTGTGCGACATTACAGGTGGTGATAAATCATTAAATGTGCTAAATTATTCCCTCAGTGCTGCTGTTCTATATTCTGATATGCTCGGCATTCTATAACAAGACAAAGGTGGAGCAAAAATGTGAGTAATTGAGCCATTTGACTGAAGGATCTTTCAGTGTCTTCTGTCACGAAATCCAGCATTATGGAGTGTGTGAGATCTCTATCCAGGTGGTGCCACTGTCAACATTAGCAGTACATTATGCATGTGTGTATGGGTGTGTGTTTGTTTAGTGAGGTTAGGAAAGGTGAATTAATTCCTTTGCAGGTAATTATAATGTTGTCATTGTTTTGGTTTTTATCGGGGAGTGAAGTCATGTCTGTAAAGGTCTCTGTTGATAATTTGCACGCTCCATAGACCTGCCAACCGGCCTGTAAAAAGTGGCATGTCACATTCTGGTAACCTCTTTGCCCCCAATCTTTGCACTACATGCCATGGCAAATACCCTTCCACTACTGGAGGCTGACACCCTCAGCCCTCGTGTGCCACACACACACACACACACACACACACACACACACACACCCTCCCAGATCTACAGCGTAATAACCTTTTAAAAGTCACACCATATTCAGTTTTTCCTCAGTTGTTTAACCATTCTATTACACTAACACTTTAAAACCAGGGGTTTTAAAAAAATTTAATGCCAAAGACCCCCAAATATGATCAAATGCCTTAAAATGATATTTTCTAAAATATAAAGGTAGCTACAGAATATATTTCCAGACCAATGTTATTTCAGTTTCACTGACATAGCATTATAGTTTTGATTAATATTTTGAATCAGTTATTTTTATATTTTCAGATTTCATTTTAATTTTAAAGTTTTAGTAAATTTTTTTGTGTCATTTTAGCAGTTTATGTCTATATAGTTTTTTATCCATTTTATTTCAGTTTTAGTTTGTAGTTAGTTTTATTTGTTTTAGTTATTTACATCAAGTTAAATTAAATAAAATAAGAAACGTTTCCTTGGCTAAAATAATTTTTATTTTATTTTTTTTAAAAATATATTTTACTTTATTTTATTTCAGTTAACATGTTTTATTTAAAGTAATGAAAATGACTATTTTATTGTTTTTTATTAACTATAATAATCCTGTTTTGGGTTCATTTATGCAAGATTTATAGCTCTTCAAGAATTAATACACACACAATTATATAAAATTATTATTGTTATTAATAATAATAATAATAATAATAACAATAATAGTAATTATTAAAATATAATATAAAATATATAATAATATAAAATATAAATAAAATATATAACAATCAATTTAATTCCTTATAGTACAGAAACACGCTATATGTTACAGAATATGAAACTATACGTTTTCATGTTTTTGTAGCAACTGAGAAAAACTGTATTTGTTTTGCAATGCTAATCTATCTTCCTCTATTTCTATGTATAGGTATACATATGAAGGCCAAATTAAGGAAAATGTCATCATAAACATATTAAAACATGATAAAAAAGTGAACTGTCAGAACATTTAAAGCAGTTCTCACTATATGAAAGGCTCATAAATGTCTGTGTGTGCCCAAATGTGTACAACATAAAAACTGTACAAATGATCTCCCGCTAAAACATGCAAACGAGTGTCAGGCTTTCCTAAACATCTCGCACTCTTCTTCCATAGCAGGTTCCTCATTGTTAGCTCGTGTTTTGCACACCTAATAAATAGCACAGCCCATAATCAGCTTTAACCTGTCGCTACTTCACGGCACAGCTGTTTTAAGTGATGGGGAAAAAATGCTGTTTCAAGGAGAGAGGCCTCACAGGTAAGTTATGACTCTTTCCAGCAAGCTGTAAATTGCCTTTTTTGTTGTTTCTATCTTTTCTCTGTCACTAAGGGAAAATAATCTGCAGGGCTGTGGAGTAATTCTACATGGATGGGTTTCTTATTACCGCGACTGGAGTGTCTGGGCCTTGGAGATGACAGCCCAGCGAGGCAGCAGGCGAGTGGAGAGAAACAGTGAAAGCGATGAGGCATCAGTCAGCAGCTTTACTGCTCGCTCTGAGATAAACACCCAACAAATAAATAAATTAATACAAGAGAGGCCTGTAAATATGAGCGTCTAGCAGCTGGGTGCATGACAGAGTGATACAGGGGTGAAACGCTCACATGTGTGCACACACACACTCACGCTCCTAGTAAAGTTCAACCAACCCTTTTCCGATCACTAGAGGGCACTTAAGCTACACACACCTTGGGTTTGCACAAAGACACCTTTTAGCTGTGGAATTCACTCCTTTATATAGAGCGGCTTTCAACCTCAGATTCAGATATGAATCTGCACAGAGCACCCCAAAAAAAAAAAATTAAAAAAAAAAATCCACAGTTTCCCAAAAGATCTCTGGTTCTGTATTGATTGAGAAAGTATTATCGAACAAAAAGGTGTTGATTTAGAGTCTTTCATCTCAGCTCCGTCTAAAAATCTGTGATTAACATAGCCATGAATTCTTCAGTAATCATTGAATGTACTTTATAATTAAATATTATTCATCCTTCTAGTCAGTGCTGAAACAGGTCAGATCCGACATGTTTGGAATATTAGGTATTTTAAGTCAGCTGAACATGATTCAAACTCTTATCCTCTTCAAATTAAAGGAATAATTACTCCCTAAATGAGTCCACATGGGACTAAAATCCTAAAATTGTCCCTAATCTTACTAATGGATTGTACACCTGTTGGTGTTTGCACAGAAGTGGATACACTGCATCCACATCGACACGACTCAATGACAAGAGTGTTTCAGCACACTTCTGTTGGCCGTCCGACGTCTCTCGCGTGACTAACAGCCAACCGGGTCAACAAAGCCTCGCTCACTGAAAATGATTGCTAGAATAATTAAGAGATCAATGAGTGAGCATTGCTCACGGTAAATAAGGGGATGGAGTTGTACGACCAGCATGCAGCTTAAACGCAGGCAAGAGAGGCGAGCTTCAATAGAGTGACATTATCACCCCA